>CM061133.1:44484231-45684231 GCA_030789695.1 Scilla litardierei
GTTAAAATAATTTAGTTCCATGCAAATCCCTTGGCTGAATTTGTAGACAGATTCTATAGCTTGTTCCTGTGGTGATATCTCTTAATTTAGACTTGAATAAATTCCCGAAAAAATACACTTGTAGATCTTAGAGTTCTACCCCAAAGTCATATACAATTTGATATACGTTCAATTCAATAAGTAGGAGTACAAATTCCATATTTACACCTTGTCTGAATTTCATTCAGACTGGACACAGTTCAGTAAAACTTAGCTCAGTCTCTGCACACTCTATGGAATTTTGTATTCTTGGTCTCGTTGTAAAGTTAACAAGTTTTTCTACAACTTAATCTCAGTTCATGTTTTTCATAATTCTGACTGAAACATGCCCCAAATTAGCAATCTTTACAGCCCTCAGAATCTGTCTGAAAAATAGATTTGATAGACTGCACCAAACAATTCACCATAAATCATATATTTCATATCTTTGCATGAAATTTTATATGTGAATCCAGAACTACTATATCTAAAATTTTCATTTAGAAAATTTCGTCAAATTCTCAATGAAAACTGATGATATATGGTCATGTGTTGTCACTGTCTACAATTTCCAGCAAGCTGAAGCATTAAAATGGTGTCATGAATTGTGTATTGTTCCTAATCTTAATTCTATTGCCTATGATTATTGTTGTTACATGGAAGGGAGTTTATTATTATGGTTTGTTAATGGATATACCATGTGTTGAGTATTGACTCCCCGGATTTGGTTTTGGATGATGAACAAATATAAATATATCGTGAACTAACTCTTTGTGAGCGCAGTTATGGAGATCGTCGCCAAACTTCTATGAACATCATAAGCGACGTCTCGAGACTTCTCAAAGCACGTGATCGTGAGCCTAAAGCTTCGTTGAAGCTCAAGGACCATTATTGAAGCCATGAAGATTCGATTGAAGCTTTTGAAGACGGTTCGTCATAGTTTATTTAATGTCTTCTAGCTTCTTTTCGTAGAATGTTAAGCCTTGAGTAGGTCTTACGTTTTAATCTTCATAACGCTCATATCTTGAGCTAGGATCTTAGTAGAAGTCCATACCAACTTTTCTGAAGCTTCGCGCTTCGATTCGCGACTTCTTGTGCATGTTAGTTGGTTCAAGAAGAAGAACCAACCGACTAGATGGTGATCTAGTCGGTCGGCAAAACTTCTTGAACCGACTAGTTTGCCTCCTTCAATTCATAGCTCTTTACTGTTTACAGTTAGTCGGTCAACGTTGACTCACCGACCGACTAGGTGGTGAACTAGTTGGTCAGTGATCCTTCTTAGACCGACTAGTTGAGCCTCTACTGTACATGCCTAGTTACTGTTTATCGTTAATCGGTCAAAGAACGTTTGTCGATCGACTAGTTGATGAACTAGTCGGTCAACATTTGTTCTTAAACCGACTAAATCAACTTGAAGACAGCCTTCTCTATTTCGACTGTTAGTCGGTCAAAACATTCACCGACCGACTAGTTTATCAACTAGTCGGTCGGCAAGTCTTCTTAGACCGACTAGTTGGCATCTCCTGTACTTCGACCTTTTGGCTGTTCAACCATTAGTCGGTCTACGTTGTATCACCGACCGACTAGTTGATAAACTAGTCGGTCAGTGATCCTTCTTTGACCGACTAGTCTGGTTCAGAATAGAGCCGTTGGAGCTTTAATTGAAACGTTTTTCTCTCTCTCTTTTCTCTAACCTATAAATACTTGGAGTGATGCACTCATTGCACTCAAGGCTGATATTAAGATAAGTTTAGAGATCAAAAGAGAAGCATTCAATCTCATTCAAAGCTCATTCATTTCTCATCTTGAATCTCTCCCTCACTCTTATTTCAAAAGAGAGATTCATTGATTGTGAGCCTTTCAAGCCAAGTGCTTGATTCTAGATCACCAACATCCACCTAGGACTCCATTGCTAGTCATCTACTTGGAGCTAGGGTTTGGTGCCCTTTCATCTTCCCCAAAATCCGTTTTGCCCTAATTCGTAAGTATACTCAAGGCATAGGGTTTTGTCGGTAAGAATTTCGTATTTCATTTACTTTCATATTGTAAGTGTTTTACTCTCGGTTGTGAGAGTTTGTTTGTGATCCCGGGTTGTGGGAGTCACAATTTCATTTGTGTATGATTTGACTTTGTAGAGGTTTTCTACAAGTATTTCATAGTGCAAATTTGAGTTAGAGGATTCTAACTCAAGTTTTCGGAGGGGATCCGGGTGTTTGGGACGTAGGATCACCGGGAACAAGTCGGGGAGACTTGGGTGGATCTGAACCCATTAAATTGCTTGTTTGCGATTGCATTTGCTTGTTGTCATATATTTACATTTCCGCATTTCCGCATTGTTTATAGAGTTTGCAAGATAGTTAGGAATTATCTTCTTAATTATTTTAAAGTACTATTCATCCCCCCCCCCCCCCTCTAGTACTTGTGCAGTAGCTTCGTAGGGCATTACATTTGGTATCAGAGCCAAGTACCTAGCTATGTCTACCAACGACAACAAGAACGTTCGTCCACCTTCAGATTACAGCACCTTCAGGAACCGTGAAGGAGCGTCTTCGGTGATGGAAGGACACTCCTCAACGAGGCCTCCCTTCTTCAACGGTACTAACTACGGCTACTGGAAATGCCGGATGGAAACTTTCCTCCGGAGTGCTTCACTATGGAGGGCCACGATGAAGGAGTATGTCGAGCCCGCCGAAGAAGATTTCGAGAAGTGGACTACCGCGGAGGTTGCCGCGGAGGTAAGCAATGCCAAGGCAATGAACGCCTTGCAATGTGCTTTGGAGCCCGAGGACTTCAATAAGATATGCACATGTAAGAGTGCATATCAAATATGGAACTCCATCCTCATCTTGCATGAAGGTACGAGTAGGGTAAGAGACTCCAAACTCGTAGTTGTAAATAAAGATTACGAGTTATTTCATATGCTACAGGGTGAGAAGATGAAGGAGTACTATGCTTACTTTGTCGACATCACCAACGAGTTGGAGGCTCTTGGTAAGACCTACACCCAAAAGGAGAAAGTCTCGAAGATCATCGATGGACTTCCTTCTTGTTGGGAGAAACGTACCTTCGCCATCGAGGAAGGTAATGACATGAAAACATATACTGTCGTACAGCTAATGGGTACCTTAATGTCTTATGAGGTATGCAAGGATAGCAAGCTAAAGTTGCAGGACAAGATGAAGTCCTACTTGAAGCAAGACGAGCCAAAGAAAAAGGCTATTGCTTTCAAGGCCGCTCCATCCACATCCACATCTACCGATGATGAAGACTCGAAAGACGAGTTGGACTTGGAGTCCATGGCTCTCATGGCAAAGAAGTTCAACCGGTTCTTCCGGAAAGGTAATTTCAAGAACAAATCTAAATTTGGTTCTTCTAACGCCTCCTCTCCTTTGTGTTTCAAATGCAACAAGCCAGGACACATGAAAGCGGATTGTCCTCAAAACAAGCAAAAGGAGAAGTGGAAGGCGCCCAAGTTTGACAAGTCGAAGAAGTACAAGAAAGGGTACAAAAAGGGGCTTATCGGGACAAATTCACCGACTCCGAGGATTCCTCAAGTGGAGAGTCGGACGATGAGCAAGTGGAGCAAGCACACATGTGCTTCATGGCGAGAGAAGAGTATGATCAAGGATCTTCCTCCGATGATAGCGAGGATGAAGGCAACGATGAGGTAACCATGGATGACCTTAGACATGCTAATGAGCAAATATGGTCTAAATACACTAAATTAGTAAATAGGTATACTAAAGTAAAAGATGATTTAGCTAGCATCCAAACCTTGCCTAAACCTATCATCACCAACAACGACACCGTTATTGAAGAGTTGAAAAATGAGATTGTAAATCTCAAGTCTCAACTTGAACATGTTCACATTGAGGATCCGGAGGAACACAAGATAGCGGATTTGACTTCTCAAAACTCGACTTTGAGTATTGAGAATGAAAATCTCAAATCTCGTGTTTATGTGCTCACATCGCAAGTATCCACTTTGGATGCTTCTATGTGTTCTCTCACCGAGAAATATGAGTGCACATTAGGCCGAATTAATAAATTCAATAAGGGTAAGGACCATTTGGACAAAATCCTAAATGACTTACTTCCGGCCAATCACCACATTGGTTGGGGTACACAATGGGAAATTCATCCAAATCGGCCGCTACCTTTGTTAGGCCAACTTCCGATGCCTCAACGAGTGGTAGCAAACACTATATTGGTAGTTCATCTACCAATGGTGCTTCCACCTCGTACACACCCTCGTTTGGAAAGAAACCCACTTTGGGTGGACCTCCAAAGAAGGGTCATGCCTATATGTACACAAATACCATTCCACGTAGGAACACACATCCTACTCCACATGCTCACACATATGATGATTTCTATGCACCACATCCACGTGCACATGCACACCATGTGAGACACCCTCACGCACGTGTTCCCCCACATGCATATGTTAACCCACATCATCATATGAATAATTATCATCATGCACCATTTCATAATGTTCCTTATGCCTATCCACGACATGCATCACGTAAAAATCAACAACGCATGCATGCTCCCAATAGGAATAGGGCTCCTAAAATTTTCACTATTTGGAGCCCAAAGGACACAAGCATGAATGAAAAACAAATTTATATGAATTCTTATTTTATGAATGTCGTGCATAGTGATAATTATGTGGGGAAGTCTAAGTCCAATTGGACTTGGCTTCCAAAGGTCTAATCTTTTGGACCCAATGACCTTGGGTACCATGATACGATATTTTCTATCTTTAGGTACTCAAGAAAAAGAAACGGGGCAGCAAATCCAAATTTAGCTCCAAGAATAATTGGATACTCGATAGCGGGTGTTCAAAACACATGACGGGTGACGCTCAATTGTTCTCCGGAGTGGTACCCATTGCAAATGGGAACCGGGTAGTCTTTGGAGGCAACGAGAGCGGAACCATCATAGGTGTTGAAAAAGTGGGTAATCCTTCTAAACCACTTATAAGTGATGTTTACCTTGTTAAAGGATTAAACCACAATCTCATTTCAATAAGCCAACTTTGTGACAAAGGTTACAAAGTTAGCTTTGCGAAAGGAATGTGCCATATTTTAAGAAAAGAAAATAATGATTTATTATTTTCCGGCACACGCCATAAGGATATATATATCCTAGATCTTCCAAGATCACATGAACAATGTCTCATTGCCAACACAAGTGAACAACACTTATGGCATCGACGTTTTGGTCATGTGAACTTTGGAACACTATTTAAGCTTTCCAAGTTAAATTTTAGTAGAGGCTTCCCTAAGCTTGTCTTTCAAAAGAAAAGCTTTTGTGACTCGTGTCAACGAGGAAAGCTTCCAAAATCGTCTTTTAAACCTAAGAAAAGCATTTCATCTAAGCGGCCTCTAGAGCTTTTACATCTAGATCTTTTTGGGCCAACTAGAGTTGCTTCATTAGGAAATGCACGATATGGACTTGTCATCGTTGATGACTTTTCTAGATTTACTTGGGTATTTTCCTTAAGTAACAAAAATGATGCTTTTGAAAACTTCACAATATTTGTTAAGAAAGTACAAAATCTCATTGGAACCACCATTGTCACTATTCGTAGTGATCATGGAGGGAAATTTGAGAATGAGTCTTTCTCAACTTTTTGTGATGAAGTTGGTATTACTCACACCTTCTCTTTCCCTCGTGCACCTCCTCAAAATGGTGTAGTTGAGAGGAAGAATAAGACGCTAGTGGAGTGTGCTCGCACTATGCTTGATGATAGCCAACTTGGCCATCAATTTTGGGCGGAAGCGGTACATACCGCTTGCTATGTGTTTAATAGAATACTTTTGAGGCCCGGCACTAAACAAACTTTTTATGAATTGTTGTTTGGTAGATTGCCTCAAGTTAAACATTTTCGAGTTTTCGGCACAAAATGTTTTATTAAAAACACGTATGGTAGTTTGGACAAATTCGATCCAAGATCCGATGAGGTGATATTTGTTGGATATTCCTCACGTAGCAAAGCCTACCGGATATACAACAAACGAACCTCAATGATCGAGGAATCACTTCATGTTTCATTTAATGAAGGTTTTGTCCCTACTAGAATTACTAATGATGATGACTCCATGGATGTCTTATGTGATTCAATTGGTAATTCTAATTCTATTAATTCTATCGATACTAACCCTACTAATGAATCTTTTGAGAATGTTCCTAGTGATCAGGGAATTTCCAAACGGCTTCATACCGTTCATGACCATCCTCATGAGCAAGTCATTGGCAATATCCTTGATAGTGTCAAGACGAGATCTCAAGTCAACTACTTCGCTCATTGTGCCTTTGCCTCCTCGATAGAGCCAAAGAATATTAATGAAGCGTGCGAAGATGGTGCTTGGATCCTTGCCATGGAGGAGGAACTCATTGAATTCGAGAGGAATGAGGTTTGGGAGCTTGTTCCATTACCATCGAAGAACCACACCGTCATAGGGACGAAGTGGATTTTCAAGAACAAGACCGACGAGAACCAAATCGTCGTCCGAAACAAAGCTCGGTTAGTAGCTTAAGGCTACCGGTAAGAGGAAGGTATCGATTTCGAAGAATCCTTTGCTCCGGTAGCTAGATTAGAATCTATTAGATTATTGTTATCTTTTGCATGCCATAAAGATTTTAAACTTTTTCAAATGGATGTTAAAAGTACGTTTTTAAACGGAGACGTTGTTGAGGAAGTTTATTTTTCTCAACCTCCGGGTTTTATAAATGAAAAATTTCCAAATCATGTTTTCAAACTTAAGAAAGCACTTTACGGTTTGAGACAAGCTCCTCGAGCTTGGTATGACCGTTTAAAGAATTTTCTTTTGGATTTAGGTTTTAAAATGGGAGAAGTTGATTCTACATTATTTGTTAAGTATTCGAATAATGATAAAATTTTAGTTCAAATTTATGTTGATGATATCATTTTCGGTGCTACTAACTTCACTATTTGCGAAGAGTTTTCGAATGTGATGAAGGATCAATTTGAGATGAGCCACATGGGTGAGCTCAAATATTTCTTAGGTCTCCAAATTCGCCAAGTGAACGATGCAATCTTCATCCACCAAACCAAGTACACGGTGGAGTTGCTAAAGCGATTTGGAATGGAGAATGCCTCCGGGAAGAAGACTCCAATGAGCACTACTACACATCTTGATAAAGATACGGGCGGAAAAGATGTAGACATTCGTCTATATCGAGGTATGATAGGTAGTTTACTATATCTTACCGCAAGTAGGCCCGATATTATGTTTGCCGTATGTGTATGTGCTCGTTATCAGTCTCAACCTAAGGAGTCACACTTAGTAGCGGTTAAACGTATTTTCCGTTATTTAAGTTACACACTTGATTTTGGATTACTTTATCCAAAATCTAGCACGTATAAGTTAATCTCATATAGTGACGCAGATTATGCGGGATGCAAATCCGACAGGAAAAGTACTAGTGGCACTTACCATTTTATAGGAAATTCTCTTGTCTCTTGGTTTTCCAAGAAGCAGAATTTCGTATCACTTTCAACCACCGAGGCGGAATATATTACCGCCGGTGCCGCGTGTGCTCAGGTTCTTTGGATGAGACACACTCTTAAAGACTTTGGTATAAACTGTGATACTTGCCCTATCATGGTGGACAACCAAAGTGCAATTTGTCTCTCTAAGAATCCGATACACCATTCCTGTTCTAAACACATAAATGTCCGACATCATTTCTTAGATGATCATGTTGCTAAAAAGGACATCATATTAGTGTACGTTGAAACCAAGAAGCAAATCGCCGATATTTTCACGAAACCCCTAAAGGAAGACTCCTTTGTGCGGTTGCGTCGAGAATTGGGGATTATGGGTGAATCCGAGATTTAGGATTCATTTTATTCAATAATCTTGCATGCTATCAATTTTCGTTATATTTGTTCATGCTTGATGTTTTGGAATTTTCTGGATTTTTCGTTGAATTTTTAGAATTTATGCTCGATTTATTCATGAACGTCAAATTTAAGATTTTCGATGTTTAATGGGGTAGTATAATGATATATAAGAGTATTACGATGTTTCATCCAAGTGCGATTAGGAGAGAACTCAAAATTTCGAAATTTCAAATTTTTGAACCTGTTAGTCGGTTCATGTTCATTGACCGACCGACTAGATCATCATCTAGTCGGTCAGTAAATGAACTCAGACCGACTAACTTAAGCCCTAAATTTTGGCTTCAGTTACTGTTTGCACTTAGTCGGTTCAAGCTCATTGGCCGACCGACTAGATTGTCATCTAGTCGGTCATCGCTTGAACTATGACCGACTAAATGCATCGGGGACTGCTTGGTCTTTTCGACTTCCGATCGATTTATATCCATTCTAACCGACTATTTCCCCTTCAAGTCGATTCGAAACTCTCCTCTCAGCCAAAAACCCCCGTGCCTCTCCACCTCCTCCGTCGATTCCGATCGATCTCTGGCCGTTTTTCCGATCATCTCTCTCCTCCCTAGGTATCTCCTCCCTCTCCTAGCTGTTTAGGGTTCATTCTCAGCTTCTAGGGTTAGGGCTTCTTAGATTTCATTCAATTTCAGCTCCTAGGGTTTGTGTTTAGGGTTTCCATTTTCGATTTCTCGCTAGATTGAACGTTGTCTCGTCACGATTATGGCGAGAACACGTATTCCGATCGATCACACTCGTCCGTCGCCTATGACCGTCGATTCGCCCCCTACGGACCACCTGCAACCCAAACGTCGTTCCAAGACCACCCATCCATCGTCGTCTTCGCCTCCTCTTAAGAAGAAGAGGACGGCGACCGCTAAGCCCCGATCACAACCCAAGCCTAGGAAGCAACTCGTTTCCCCAGCTTCATTCTGTGCTCCCACTCCTCCTGATGATTCTGACACGGAATACATTCCAGAGACCGAGCATACCGCTCGGGATCCTACTCCTCCACCCCGTTCTAGCACCCGACAGCCTAAGAGGAAGGGTCTGATGCCAGTTGGCGGTGTCGATATTTCGTTATGTCGCGACGACCCGTTGTGTCTCGCGGCTTACAACCGTATCGAACACTGTCTGCTGATGTTGGAGCACTTCGTTCAGTTCTCCAACTTCCCAGGCCTTGCTGATCTCCTTTCGTCTAGCGGTCTTATCGATTATCTTCGGTATGACCCGAAGGCGAATCCACATCCATACCCTCGCCTTGTCAAGCTATTCTACACCAATAGGGTTCGCGGTCAATACGACAAGACCCATTCTATTGAGACTACTGTCTTGGGGACACCGATAGTCCTCACGGTAGAAGTCTTAGGAGATTTGATAGGTGTCTCCTCGTCTGGCCTTCTTCCTTCTGATATCTCTGTTGACGATATTTCTGAGCTTGATCAGGTGATGCTCGTCGAGATATTTCATGAGATTCATCCTGCCATGATTGGCGTGCCATCGAAGTCCTTCAAGCCGAATGCTTGGGTGCTTAACCTTATCCTGAAGTCGTGCCTCCTTCCGAAGTACGGCTCATCTTCCTTGCCATCCCAACCATTCCTTAAGCTCATTTACGCCATCTTCATGGGGAGCGAGATTAACTGGGCTAGGATCATTCTCGATAAGATGGATTCTTTCGAGTGTATCCCAAAGTCCACGAAATCTGTTCACATCCCATATCCATGCCTTTTGACACTTGTTTTCTGTCACTTCCGTGTCCCTCTGCTCCCTGATGATGAGCGTCCCCTCGGTCCCCCTCTGAATGCGACGGCCATCAAGAAGTCTCTTGCGGCGCTTCCTCATGTTCAGAGGATGACCCCGTCTGCTTCAGCCTCTACTTTAGCTGCTCCTGCTCCATCTCCTACTCTTGCTGACCTCGCACGTTCGTTGAAACGTGTGGAGTCTCGCTGTGCTCGATCTGAGGAGATTCTTGCTCGTATCGCTTCTCGTTTGGGTATTGATATCCCTCCGTCAGTTTCTGACGAGGATGAGTTGGATGAGGATGAGATCGAGGGGCTTGTTCGTTCTGTTGCTGCTCGTGCCCCTGAGGGTACATCTTCTGGTGTTGTTGCTACTTCTGTCGGTGATCCCGAGAGCACACCTACTGCCACCATTCCTCTGGTGGATGCTTCGTCTGTTGCTGCTCCCGAGACCACTTCTGTCGTGCCAGAGATTTCCACTCCTGCTGACCCCGTGACCACCACTTCTTCTGCAGAGCCTGCTGCTGTTGCAGATCCTCCCGCTGTCTCCTGAGCTTCTTTGGAGGACTCTCCTATGCACATTGGATGATTTTTGTAGTCGTGAGAGAGTTGGGTAGGATAGATGGTGGTTATGACTTTTGATGTCGTTTTGATGTATCTCGTATGGTGTTTTGATATTTTTGATATGTATGTGATACTCCGATATCTGCTGTGATATGATGTTGTATTTTGTGCTTCGATCTGAGGATCGTTTATGTATGTCGGCGATGTATACTTTTGATGTACTCATGTTTCACATATATATACATCGATGTTGACATTTATTCTCTTGTGCACGTTATATTCTTTTTATGTCTCTGATGTTTGATATCGTCGCTCGATGATAATAACTTGGTTAAATAGAAATTATTTCTATGGAAACATAGAATTGTTTTCCATGCACTAAATTAACCAAGAATGTTGATATTGGAGAGAATATTCCATAACTCAATCCGTAAAATTGATTTGAGTTTTGATGATTTTATTTATTCGATTTTCGACTATAGTCTCATTGACACGCTTTGATTTAATTCGTATTTTCCTTTGGTGTCATTTGAACCATGGTCGTATTCTACGACTCCCGTGCTTTTATTTGAAGCCATTGTTGTTGTCGTTGATCTCCTCCCACTCTTTTTGCTTATGCCAAAGGGGGAGAGATATAATAATGACGATGAGCTAAATGATAATTTAAAGCATTTTTCCAAGAATCTAATTTGATATGTTAGATTCAGGGGGAGTTAAGATATATAAATGGATTTTCAAATCCGATATTTCAATAATCGATTCACATTTTATACTTTACTCGTCTGCTTGATGCGTAGCTTAATTTTGGAACTAACGTGTCATTAATGCAGGGGGAGTAAGTAAATTTCATTTGAATCATTATTTTTTATTATTATTTATGTTGGTTTGTCATCACCAAAAAGGGGGAGAATGTTGAGTATTGACTACCCGGATTTGGTTTTGGATGATGAACAAACATAAATATATCGTGAACTAACTCTTTGTGAGCGCAGTTATGGAGATCGTCGCCAAACTTCTATGAACATTATAAGCGACGTCTCGAGACTTCTTAAAGCACGTGATCGTGAGCCTAAATCTTCGTTGAAGCTCAAGGACCATTATTGAAGTCATGAAGATTCGATTGAAGCTTTTGAAGACGGTTCGTCATAGTTTATTTAATGTCTTCTAGCTTCTTTTCGTAGAATGTTAAGCCTTGAGTAGGTCTTACGTTTTAATCTTCATAACCCTCATATCTTAGAGCTAGGATCTTAGTAGAAGTCCATACTATATTTCCCGAAGCTTCGCGCTTCGATTCGCGACTTCTTGTGCATGTTAGTTGGTTCAAGAAGAAGAACCAACCGACTAGATGGTGATCTAGTCGGTCGGCAAAGCTTCTTGAACCGACTAGTTTGCCTCCTTCAATTCATAGCTCTTTACTGTTTACAGTTAGTCGGTCAACGTTGACTCACCGACCGACTAGTTGGTGAACTAGTCGGTCAGTGATCCTTCTTAGACCGACTAGTTGAGCCTCTACTGTACTGCCTAGTTACTGTTTATCGTAGTCGGTCAAAGAACATTTGTCGACCGACTAGTTGATGAACTAGTCGGTCAAAATTTGTTCTTAAACCGACTAAATCAACTTGAAGACAGCCTTCTCTATTTCGACTGTTAGTCGGTCAAAGAACATTCACCGACCGACTAGTTGTGAAACTAGTCGGTCGGCAAGTCTTCTTAGACCGACTAGTTGTCATCTCATGTACTTCGACCTTTTGGCTGTTCAACCATTAGTCGGTCTACGTTGTATCACTGACCGACTAGTTGATGAACTAGTCGGTCAGTGACCCTTCTTTGACCGACTAGTCTGGTTCAGAATAGAGCCGTTGGAGCTTTAATTGAAACGTTTTTATCTCTCTCTTTCATCTAACCTATAAATACTTGGAGTGGTGCATTCATTGCACTCAAGGCTGATATTAAGAGAAGTTTAGAGATCAAAAGAGAAGCATTCAATCTCATTCAAAGCTTATTCATTTCTCATCTTGAATCTCTCCCTCACTCTTATTTCAAAAGAGAGATTCATTGATTGTGAGCCTTCCAAGCCAAGTGCTTGATTCTAGGTCACCAACATCCACCTAGGACTCCATTGTTGGTCATCTACTTGGAGCTAGGGTTTGGTGCCCTTTCATCTTCACCAAAATCCGTTTTGCCCTAATTCGTAAGTATACTCAAGGCATAGGGTTTTGTCGGTAAAAATTTCATATTTCATTTACTTTCATATTGTAAGTGTTTTACTCTCGGTTGTGAGAGTTTGTTTGTGATCCCGGGTTGTAGGAGTCACAATTTCATTTGTGTATGATTTGACTTTGTAGAGGTTTTCTACAAGTATTTCATAGTGCAAATTTGAGTTAGAGGATTCTAACTCAAGTTTTCGGAGGGGATCTGGGAGTTTGGGATGTAGGATCACCGGGAACAAGTCGGGGAGACTTGGGTGGATCCGAACCCGCTAAATTGCTTGTTTGCGATTGCATTTGCTTGTTGTCATATATTTACATTTCCACATTTCCGCATTGTTGGTAGAGTTTGCAAGATAGTTAGGAATTATCTTCTTAATTATTTTAAAGTACTATTCACCCCCCCCCCCTCTAGTACTTGTGTCGTAGCTTCGTAGGGCATTACACCTTGTGCTTGTGGCCATGCTCATGACGCTCATTACATGTTTGTGAAAATGCATAAATGAAAGGATGTGTGATTGTGTTGTTTGTGCACATGCCCAAGTGAAGGCACATGCAAGAATGTGAGATATACCCATTTCTATGGGATGTGATATGATGTTGTTAGGGACACGAAGGTGGAGTGCACGGGAATGGACAAAGTGGCCGTGATAGGAGGCAGGAGAATTCGTCGTGGGCCACCTCTTGATCCATTAGGTGACTCCACATTGATAACGGAGTAGAATCACTTTGCACTTGCACGCCGGCATTGGAATAGGATCCTTAGGCATGCCTTGCATTGCATTTGTGATTCCATCAATTGCATCATGGGGGGACATGCCATCATAAGCATCACATAATTGTGGCTTGTGGAATGAATGTTGTGACATGGTTCCCTTTTGATAGTTGCTAGTAGTTTGTACTTGGGTTTGATGTTGTGTTTCTTTCCCTTCAAATAACTATTTATGCAGTCATGTTGCCCACTTGTAGTTCTTTGTAGGATTCCCCACTCGTGAAACTAAATTTTTAATTTGGGCTTGTTGTGTGATTTGTAGCAATAATTAATAAGAAAGTTGTAGTTTTAATTTGAGTTCCTAATGGAAGATGGCATTCTTAGTTGAGTTCAAAGTGAAAGCAAGATATTTTCTTAATGGATAGGTTTCATTTATGCCAAGATGACATCTTTCATACCCCCCTTAACTAAAGTTAGCATCTTGATACCAATTTGTTATACATCCATGCATTCTTAGTTAAAGTAAATTGTTGGAAGCAAGTCTTTGTGTAATTTTGTAAAGTTGCATTCGTAGGTTAAAGGTTGGTTGCCATTGTGTAAATCTAGTTAAAGTTGGTAGCTTTTAAGGTAAATATAAGCTTGTATCAAATGTGGCTTAAGCTTGCATTTAATGTTACAAGAATTCTCAAAAGAGGTTATGCTATGTTTTGGGAAATGGTAAATGTTGATGGAAAATGGTGTATATTGTGTGGCGAAGGTTATGTGGTACGCCATTCTCTTACGAATTGGTGTTGCATGAGAGGTTGGTGTATGTTCCAAGGGGAACTTGTTAATAAGGTTACATGGAAAGTGATTCATGGTGCAATTGAACCCTAAAAGGGTTGTGTTTATGTTGGGAGAGTGGGTTATGTTATATGACATCTCTTAATTTCACAATGATGCCTTATGGAAATTGGGTTATGTGACATGCTACTTCTAATCCCACATAAATGTTTTAAGTTGATTGCTAGTGATGTATGTTGCTTGCTAACAGGGTTCAAGTTGCCTTATAGTAGAGTTCATGTTACTAACAAAATCCATGTTGCTTCTTGGTGCATGTTGCTTTGATCCTATAATAATACTCTATGCAAATGGTTCAATTGCTAGTCATTTATGTACAAGGGTTCATGTTGCTACCTAGTCTTTAATCCAACGATAATGTTTTATTAAAATTAAATCATGATGGCATAATATGCCATTAGAGTTTGGATTTCCTACTGTGTCACGCGTTGACGTACCCCCATTGTCGTTTCATGTTGTGGAGCTGGTTGCTGGAGCTGGAGTTATGGTTGAAGAGTTGAGGGTAGGATGGGATGGTGAGGAGAGAGTATGAGGGTTTTGTACCTTTGGGGTTTTGTTGTTTGGGTGAGTATGTATCAAATTTTGGATATGTAAATAATACATTAGTGGATAATATGAGATATTGGTTCTTGTTGCCTTTTGGTTGTTATTTCTGTGATTCTCAGTGTTGTTGGTTTGGCATTGGTTATTATCTGCGAACATTACAGGTACTACCTCAGTAGCGCGCAGTGGACCTGCTTCGAGTTTTGTTGTATTTTTCTTCGTAACACTCGCTGCTCTGGGAATACCTGGGACGGATTCATACTTCCTGGGTATCCTCGGGAGAGGGGCGTCATAGGATTAGAGGTGGAAATATCTTCCAGTAGCTTCCTACCTCGACTGGCCATTATCGTATACCACCCCGGGGTCTTAAGGGGAGGGATAGAGAAGAAGTGGTTGAACAGACGCAGGGATGGTTCGATTCCCTTCGTCACGCACAGAACTATGAAGCCCATCAACATGTCGATGGCATTTGGCATCAATTGGCAGAGGGAAATGTTCAAGGTACACAGGAAGTACCACATGAAGGGATGCATGGGAAACCGAAGGCCCCGTTCGAAGGATTTGACATAAACCCCCTATTCCCGATCACCGAAATGATGAGCCCTCTCGTCCCTCTGAGGTAGCCTTCTCTGATAATCAAAGCGAATATAGCTCCTCTAAAGCGTGGTGATTTGGCCGACCTTGACTTTGGACCTCACATTTGATAGCAAGCCCGGCTCTATGACCCCTTCCCGATTCTTCTGAATAGCGGTGACCACGTTTCTTCTGGAGGCAACGGACGAAGCCATTGCTATCGAGAGAAGGAAAATCTGAATCGAGCGAATGAAGACAGTCTCCTGCACTCCATTGCTGGAACCGTCATATATGGGCGAGGCAACAACTGCATGATGGAACACATGTCAAGGATCCAAGAACCCAAAATGTCTTGGATTTCAAACCGAAAAATCATCTGAATCGACGAGGCGGGCATTTTGGTGCCTAGAACTCAATGCTATTTTCTCGACTACCAAGCCCCATTAAATGCGATGTAACGTCGCTTGACTTCAGCAGATGGATCCTTCAAGGTCGTGCGATGGGGGCCTTTGTCGAGTCATTGGGACGGCTTTCGAGACAACTCGGTCGACAGATGACTAAGGCCCACCAGGCCCGCCAAAGAAGCCCGATGTTGACTCAGTCAAAGCCCAAATGGCCAGTCAACCATTGGGTCTGCCTCACTCGTACGTGGGATTAAAGGCGGGCTCGAGAATCTCGGGGACATGCGCAACATTCATTCCTATTAATGGGGAAAGATCATGACCCCATTATGGGTGGCCGTTATCTCCCTAACGTCTCCAAAGGGACCCTAAACGTCTATAAATAGAGGAAATGGTCACATCTTCAAGGTACGAGGTCTAAGACATAGAACTCTACTTTCTCAACTTATATTTCTTATATTCAAGCTTGCGCCTCTAGTCTTGGGACGAATCTCTGTGGGTCGATCTCAGCTGCACCAAGCTCCCTCTCTTCCTTAAGTTTCATACTAACTTAAGCATCGAAGGAGATTTGGGTCGGAACCCAGATCCGACCACCCTAACGAATCCCTGTGGTTCAGATCAACGGTCGCTATCTAACATCGAAGGTCGACGTCGAGCTCTCCAACCTCAAAAAATCAATGTAACAGCGGCCCGAAGGTCGGTCGAAGGTCGTATCACCTCCAACCACCATCACTCCACCCTGGTTCCTCCAACCAAAGATCCCACTCCATCTGCTGATGAGGCTCCGACTCATCATCTCGAGTCTACGTCAGCTTGACAACTGTCTCGGTCAATTTTGGCCTTAACACCTTTCTAATCTGCTCAACCAGTTCAAGGTAAGTTATAACTACCAGAAAGAGACTTGGTCTCTGAATGAGCTCATCTCGCATTGTGTTCAGGAAGAGGATAGACTGAAGCAAGACAAGACTGAGAGTGCTACTAGTGCCTCTACTTCTAAGGATAACAAAAGGAAACAGGGCAAAGAAGCTATATTTACAGCACCACAAAAGAAACAACAAAAGCAACCAATTAATAAAGATAGTTGTTTCTTTTGTGGGGCCGAAGGACATGTGAAGAAGCAGTCACTAATTATTACACCCGGTGTGCTAAGAAAGGTACTCTTCTCAATTTGGTTTGTCCAGAAGTTAATTTAACTTTTGTACCTATAGACACATGGTGGTTAGACTCTAATGCAACTACTAACATCAGTGTGTCTATGCAGGGCTACCTGAACTGCCGAAAGCCAAGTGATGCTGAAAGATACATCTTTGTGGGCGATGGCAAGAAGGTAGAGGTTGTAGCAATTGGCAATTTCAGATTATCTTTAAAAACTGGGAAATTTTTGGATTTACATGAGACATTTATTGTACAGTCGTTTTGACGAAACTTAATTTCCATTTCAGCTTTAGACAAGTTAGGTTATTGTTGCTCTTTTGCTAATGGAAAGTTTAGCTTGTCTCTTAATTCAAAATTAGTTGGTTCTGGTTTTTTAATCTGGTTTTGATAATCTGTACATGCTAGATACAATTTCTACAGTAAATGAATCCTTGCATTTAGGTACACAAGTTTTAAAAAGAAAATTAACTGATGAGAATTTGGCTTCGTTAGCAAAAGAGGTTGGGTCACATCCCAAAAGGAGAATTGAGAGACTTGTGTCAAATGATATTCTCAACCCTTTAGATTTTACGGATTTTGATATCTGTATTAATTGGATAAAGGGTAAACAAACTAATAAAAGGAGATTTGAAGCCAAAAGGACAAATGGCGTCTTAGAACTTATTCATACTGTTATTTGCGGACCATTCCCTTCGGTTGCTTGGAATGGTCAGCAATATTTTATAACGTTCATAGACGACTATTCAAGATATGGCTACATCTATCTCATACATGAAAAGTCTCAGTCCTTCGAAACATTCAAAAATTTTAAGCCTGAAGTTGAACTCCAACTCAGTAAAAGGATCAAAACTATCAGATCTGACCATGGTGGTAAATACTACGGTAGATATTATGGTCCAGGTGAACAACTTCCAGGACCGTTTGCTAAGTTCCTAGAAGAATGCGGTATTGTCCTATAGTACACCAAGTCGGGTTTGCCCACTATGAATGTTGTTGCTGAAAGACGAAACAGAACGCTTAAAGACGTGGTAAGAAGTATGATTAGGCATTCTTCCTTACCAGAAAGACTCTGGGGAGAAGCAATTAAGACTGCAGCATATATCCTAAACAGGGTCACAACAAAAGCTACTAATAAAACACCATACGAGCTTTGGTCAGGCAAAACACCTAGTCTAAAGCATATGCATGTATGGGGATGTCCAGCTGAGTCAAGGGCGCCTTATAGACCTAATGAAAAGAAACTGGACACACGGACTGTTAGTTGCTATTTCATTGGGTATGCTGAAAGATCAAGGGGTTACAAATTTTACGATCCCACTAATAACAATATTTTTGAGACTGGAAATGCCAAGTTTCTTGAGGATGTCGAGTTTGCAGGGGGAGATTTAGGAAGAGATATTGTCTTCAAAGAGGAATATGTAGATATTCACACAGGTAATCTTGTTCTTGATCAGGATCTCATTCATGCCCAAGACCGAGACATAAATATCCAAGACAATGTTGTTGCTCCTCCTATTCATGAAACTATGCAAGAAGAACAAACTCTTGCACCTCAAGAACTGTTGACATTAAGGAGGTCCACTAGAGATAGGAGAAGTTCAATATCAAGTGATTACATTGCATATCTCTAAGAACATGAGGTTGACATTGGAGTGATGGAAGATGATCCAATAAACTTCCATCAAGCCATAAATGGTTTTAATTATCTAAAATGGATAGATGCCATGAATGAGGAGATAAAGTCAATGAAGGACAATGACGTTTGGGATCTTGTCCCATTACCTAAAGATGTGAAACCCATTGGTTGCAAATGGATATTTAAAACAAAGAGGGATTCAAAAGGTGATGTGGAAAGATATATGGCACGTCTTGTTGCAAAGGGCTTTACCCAAAAAGAAGGCATTGATTATAATGAGACTTCCTCTCTGGTTTCTACGAAAGACTCATTCAGGATAATAATGGGATTAGTGGCTCATTTCGATCTTGAGTTACATCAGATGGATGTGAAAACAACGTTCCTTAACGGGGACATTCATCAGGTAATTTATATGGTGCAACCAGAAAAATTTGTGTCAGGAGACCCAAAGGATATGGCTTGCAAACTTAATAAATCCATCTATGGACTCAAACATGCGTCTTGACAATGGTATTTTAAGTTTCATCAAGTTATCATCTCATTTGGTTTTGAGATGAATTTGGATGATGATGTATATACCAAAAGTTCTGTGGGAGTAAATTTGCTTTTCTGGTTTTATATGTCGATGATATTTTACTTGCCATTAACAATGAAGGCTTATTGCATGAAACCAAGAACTTTCTAGCTAAGAATTTTGAGATGAAAGATCTTGGTGATGCATCTTTTGTATTATGGATCCAAATACACCGAGATCGTTCTCGATGTATACTTGGATTATCACTAAAGGCCTACATTGAAAAGGTTCTCCAAAGATATGGCATGGAAAATTGTAAACCATGAGATACCCATGTATTTAACGGAGACAAGTTTAGTCTCAATCAGTCTCCTAACAGTGATATTGAGAAGATAGAAATGAACAATATTCCTTATTCTTCAGCAGTTGGGAGTACATGTATGCTCAAGTATGTACGCGTCCAAACTTAGGGTACATTACAGGAATGCTTGGCAGATACTTGAGCAATCTGGGGATAGACCATTTGAAAGTAGCCAAAAGGGTCTTACGGTACTTACAAAGGACAAAAGGACACATGCTCGTATATCAGAGGTCGGAATAGTTTGAGATCATAGGATATACTGAGTCTGATTTTGATGGATGTCAAGATAGCATGAAATCTACATCGGGCTATGTTTATACATTAGCAGAAGGTGACATTTCTTGGAAGAGTGCTAAACAGATTATTATAGCCTCTTCCACTATGGCTGCAGAATTCATTGCTTGTCATGAGGCATCAAATCATGGTTTATGGTTCGGAATTTTGTCACGGGGCTATGCATTGTAGATGGCATTGAAAGGCCACTCAAGATATTTGTGACAATATGTCCGTAGTTGCATTTGCAAATAACAATAGGAGCTCAGCGAAATCAAGGCATATTGATATCAAGTTCCTGATTGTTAGGAAAAGAGTTGGAAATAAGCAGTTGTCTATAGGGCATATTGGTAGAAACTCAAACATTGCAGACCCGCTTACGAAGGGACTGCCACCCAAAACGTTTCATTGGCATGTTGCTCGTATGCAAGTCATGGCATCTAAAGATACTCAGTTTTAGTAGGAGTTTGTAATTTGCAGTGCACCTTTTTAGACAACATTTCAGTCTCCAGAATATGCATATTTGGTTTATTTCTGCAGAAATAAAGACAGTTTGTTTGGCTTTATATTCCAATTCTATGTTTATAAATGTACTAGTCATAACCCGTGCCCGCGGGCACGGTTCATTTAAGATTTTCCCCCGCGAAATCTTTATTTCCCAAAAAATTATTTTGTCACGCCCCGCTTCCCAAAAGCGTGGAAGCGAAGCGTGAGAAGGTCCGCTCAGACTTGAAGCTACAAAGCCGCAAGTCCGATAAGCGTCAATCAACGTTTAATAGCAGGTCCCTGTAATGTGACATCAGAACAGTGATAACAATAATAGAAAGGGACAGATATAATAAATTATTCATCTCAGAGTCCAGATAAAGTTCAACAACCACAGAAATGCCACCAGGCAACAAAAAGAGTCTGAAGGAAAAAGGCCCAGCATGGCCAACAAGAAACTAACAACAAATGGTGCTACTCACCGACAAACAACAACAACTAAAGAAGGACTGCGAAGGAATACTAGGATTGGTCACCGGTGTCCTCGTACTCCTCGTCAGCAATTGGAACGGGCTCAAACTCCACGAACTCCTCGCCCTCAACAGCAACCTCTGGCTCAGCAACTAACATGCGACACCCAAAGAGAAGGGGCACATGTCAGCAAAGTCTACTAGACTTTCTGCAAGGAAACAAAGAAAGGTAGAAACAACCTAGCAGTTCTAGAGTATAGTATGGCATGACATTTTATGCAATGAGAACAACAAGTAAAGTATAGCAGTTTATGACATGGCATGATTTATATCATGGCAGGTAAAACATGGCATGGAAACGTTTAACATGGCATGGAACAATTTAACGTTCTCAAGGACAAGTACAAGTATGTAAGCACGTCGTGCACAGAGATTCCGCCCTTTGGCTAGAGTGGCAGTACGGGCCAACTCTTACACTCAAGTGACCGTTTATCCCTACCCCTCCACATGTATCGAGCCAGGACCTTACCCCCGAACATGGAATGCTCGCTTCTGGATCACAAGCCAGGAAGTGTTTTTAACAAGGATGGCGTTGGGTTATGCCCGCATAACGGGTGCCTAGCCGGTAACACGGAAACACGGATTTGTACAAGGATTTGTAGCGTGTGCTACGATGCAACATGCAAAGAGATGACATGTAAAATGGGTGCACATGACAAATATTCGAATAGAAATTGTGTACCGTTAAAGAAAAGTAAACATGACAGGCAAATGTATGACATGGTATGACAAGGGCAATTCTAGCTTCGTTGTTAAGGTAGAATTTGAATTTGCGCCTAGACCGCTATCATTTCACGGTCTAGTCTCTTTCACGCTAAAACAAAGCAATGGCCTAAAACATGGCCTAAAAATAGGTTGGCAAGTTTCACTTGCCTGGTACCGAGGTTTGTTGCTCGACGAGAGTTGTCACAAAAGTCGCTACTCTACGGAAATTAGGATTCGCTGTTTTGGCAAAACAGAAAATTAGAATCAAGATCTAATCCATATTTTGTATTGGAATCCTATAACATCTAGTAATCAATTTTTATTAGGTTTTCTAATTTACAGTGAGGGTTATGGGGAGATTAAAGGTAGGTCTACTAACCGTATTGTAGCGGAAGAATGACGATCACGAAGCCTACGAACTACAGGTAGAAGGAGATCTCGCTGGTTTCCGGATTGCCGTCGCCAAATCGGATCTAGCACGGTAACGGAAGAAGCGATCCGGAAGGACTAGGGTTGAAGAGAATTCCTCACGGCCAAAATGCTACAGATCTGGAGATTTGAGTTCGTCGGGAAAATTCTGGAGCAAAAGGAGATTTCAGGGGTTTTGGGGTCGGTTGGCGGCCTACGGGGGTGGTGCCGGCGCAAGGGAAGGTGAGGGGAAGCACGGGAGGATGAAGAATGGCAAGAGGAAGGTTGGGGGATGATTGGGGAAGAAGGTTGGCTTGGAGAAGTGAAGAAGGAATAGAAATGGTCGGGGGTTTAAATAGAAACAAAAAAGCGGCGGCTACGACTTAACCTAGGTTTACTTGGCAATTTAGTCGGTCAGAGAAGGGTGGTCGACCGACTAGTTTGGGATCTAGTCGGTCGGTCGTCCAACTAACACCGACTAAATTCAAACAGTGAACAGTGTCTGTGCAGGGAAGGCAAAATTAGTCGGTCTGTGAAGACCCGTCAACCGACTAGTTTGGGAACTAGTCGTCGGTGATTGTTCATAGACCGACTAAGGGTAAAATTAGATAGATATTGAGTACTGACAGTTAGTCGGTCTGAGAAGAAACTCTAACCGACTAGTTTCTCAACTAGTCGGTCGATAGTTGTTCTTTGACCGACTAACCATAAACAGTAACTCGGCTGTACAGAAGAACTCAGAATTAGTCGGTCTTTGTACAAGTCCTGACCGACTAGTTTGGCAACTAGTCGGTCGAAGAATGTGCTTAGACCGACTAAACGTAAACAGTAACTCATGTGAAATTAATGATATGAACTAGTCGGTCTGTGAAGTGTTGCCGACCGACTAGGTTGCAATCTAGTCGGTTGGCTCCCCTTCATGAACCAACTAAGATGCACGAAAAGTGCCGAAACGAAGCGCGAAGCTTCAGGAAGATTCCTATGTCCTCTAAGATCACTCTAGCTCTAAGATAAGGATACTATGAAGCTCAACATAAGAACGTCTGACAGGAAAAGCACACAAGGAGAAAATACCCAATATTATATATAATAGTCATTACAAAACCGGTCGTTACATCCTCCCCACCTTAAGAAAAATTCCGTCCTCGGAATTTTCTAACACTCACGTGTCAGGGAACAAAAGTGGGTAACACTCTCTCATCTCATCCTCTCTCTCCCAAGTAGACTCTCCTGGCAAGCCATGTTGCCACATCACCCTAACAAGATCGACTGTCTTGTTCCGAAGTGACTTCTGACGCCTGTCCAAAATCTGCACTGGCTGCTGGTCATACGTCAGATCGAGGCGAACGGTGATCTCCGAGAAATCCACAGCATGAGATGGATCGCTGACGTACCGACGAAGCTGCGACACATGGAAGACATCGTGAACTCCTTCCAAAGATGGTGGTAAGGCTAAGCGGTAGGCTACCTCGCCAACTCTCTCCAGAATGTCAAATGGTCCAATGTATCTCGGGCTCAGCTTCCCTCGTTTCGCAAAGAGAATCACTCCTCGATTCGGGGAAATCTTCAGAAACACATGGTCACATGGCTGAAACTCCAGCGGACGTCGTTTAGCATCAGCCCAATGCTTAAAACGGTCTTGAGCAATCCTCAGCCTCTCCCGTATGTTCCTCATAACATCCACAGCCTCCACGATCATCTCAGGTCCTAACAGCTCCCGATCTCCAATGTCATCCCAACTCAGTGGCAATCGACATTTCTTCCCGTATAGCGCGGCAAAAGGTGCCATGCCAATACTTGCCTGGTAGCTGTTATTATAGGCAAACTCAACAAGGTGGAGATGATCCTCCCAAGATCCCTTGAAGTCCAACATACATGCCCTCAGCATGTCCTCCAAGATCTGGATCGTCCTCTCGGACTGGCCATCCGTCTGCGGATGGTATGCCATGCTAAAACTCAGACTCGTACCCAAACTCTTCTGTAGACTTTGCCAGAACTGACATGTGAACCTCGTGTCTCTGTCCGACACGATACTCACAGGGACTCCATGAAGTCGTACGATCTCCTGCACGATTCACATTACATCACTATCTAAACTAGGAAAAAGGAAATTAAAATGGAGAGTAAAAATATTTACCTCCATATATTTCCTCACTAGCGCCTCAGTGGACAGTCTTACTCGGAAAGGAATAAAGTGTGCGGATTTGGTTAATCGATCTACGATCACCCAAATCGCGCCATTCTGCTTCGGACTCCGAGGTAGTCCAGTCACGAAGTCCATAGTGATGTGTTGCCACTTCCACTCCGGGATCGGAAGCGGTTGTAGCAACCCTGCCATACGCTGATGCTCCGCCTTTACCTGCTGGCAAACCAGACAATTGGCCACACTCCGAGCCACACTCCTCTTCATACCATGCCACCAAAAGTGCAGGTGAAGATCCTTGTACATCTTGGTCCCATCGGATGCACAGAATACGGCGAACTGTATGCCTCCACCAACAGCTCCTCTCTGATGTCTCCAGCTGGCACACACAACCTGGCTCCAAACCTCAGCGAGCCATCCTCATGAATCACGAAATCTGTCCGAAGACCGGCTTCCACCAACTCCCGAATCTTCACCAACTTCGGGTCTCCAGCTTGTCCAGCCTTGATCCTATCCACGATCGTCGACTGTACCTGCATACACATCAACGAAGAAGTCTCCCCAGGAAAGACAACCTCAATACCGGACTCGCAAAAATCCTGCTGCAATCTCCACTGCGAAGTCAACAACATCACCGCCAGAAGTCTACTCAGCGCATCCAGAACCACATTCACCTTGCCAGGGTGATACTGCAAATTGATCTCGTAATCCGCCATGAGCTCCAACCACCGACGATGTCGCATGTTGAGCTCCTTCTGAGTAAAGATATACTTCAAGCTTTTGTGATCAGTGAAGATTTTCACCTTCTCACTCAGCAGGAAGTGCCTCCAAATCTTTAGCGCAAACACGACAGCAGCCAACTCCAAATCGTGTGTCGGGTAATTCTTCTCATGAGCCTTAAGCTGACGAGAAGCATACGCAACCACATGCCCATGCTGATGCAATACGCAACCGAGACCCTTGCCAGAAGCATTGCAAAAGATCTCGAATCCTCCACTCCGATCAGGCACAGCAAGAACAGGGGCAGTCGTCAACCTCTCCTTCAGAACACCAAAAGCCTTCTCACAATCATCAGTCCAAACAAAAGATACATCCTTCCGCGTCAATCTGGTCATCGGCTCAACAATACGGGAGAAGTCCTTAATGAGCCGTCGGTAATAACCTGTAAGTCCAAGGAAACTCCGGATCTCAGACGCTGACAGCGGAACAGGCCACTCCCTGATAGCATTAATCTTCTCGGGGTCCACCGAAATGCCATCTCCAGTCACCACATGCCCGAGAAAAGCAACTCTGTCCAGCCAAAACTCGCACTTGGAATACTTAGCATACAACCGATGCTTCCTCAAGATCTTCAATACTGTCCTCAAGTGCGAAGCATGCTCCTCCTCTGACTTTGAGTAGATCAGAATGTCGTCAATGAAGATAACGACAAACTTGTCTAAAAAGTCATAAAAGATCAGATTCATCAGATTCATAAAGACTGCGGGTGCATTGGTCACACCAAAAGGCATAACCACGAACTCGTAGTGTCCATATTTCATCCTGAACGCTGTCTTCGGAACATCTTCCTTCCTCACCTTAAGCTGATGATAACCGCTCCTCAGATCCAACTTAGATAAACCCCTCAATCCCCCAAGCTGATCAAAAATGGCATCAATACGAGGCAACGGATATCGATTCTTGACGGTCACAGCATTCAACTCCAGGTAGTCCACACACATGCGACGTGAACCGTCCTTCTTCTTCACCAGCAAGACCGGTGCCCCCCACGGAGACACACTGGGATTAATGTAACCCTTCTGAAGAAGTTCGTCCAGCTGCTTCTGTAATTCCTCCAATTCTGCTGGTGTCATGCGATGGGCGCCTTCGAGATAGGCTGCGCTCCTGGAATAAGATCGATCGAAAACTCGAGAGCTCGATCGGGTGGCAATCCAGACATCTCCTCGGGGAAGACGTCGTCGAAGTCACGCACTACCGTAGGTCTACACTGCTCCATCTACATAGCAACGATCTCCACCGGCTTAGCCCGAAACCTGACCGGACCAAGCGAACTGCTAACATGGCTGAACTCGAACACCGGGTGTCCAGGGATCTCGAACACCACCTTCTTCCTCCGACAATCGATCGTGGCGTAGAAACTCCCAAGCCAGTCCATCCCAAGCACAGCATCATAGTTGATGATGTCGTGGACGATGAAATCAGCGTAGAGCTCATGTCCACAGACCACCAAAGGGCAAAAATTGCAACCACGATGCACCGAGATCACGCCATTTCCTGTAACGATATCCCAACTCTTGGGAAGAGGGGAAGTCAACTAGGAATGCTTCTCCACGAAGCTCCGGGAAATAATGCACATCGATGCACCTGAGTCGAAGAGGACTCGTGCAGGAAATGCACAAACCAAAATCACACCTAACAGACAGTCTAACAATCAAATTCTATTCTAGCATGCATAACAAACAACCCAACAAATTCCAACAAACAAGACTAACTAAGAAAAGAACAACTAGGCTGAGGGTTACCTACAATAACCTCATCCTCAGTCTCAGCCTCAACTGCAGTCATCATGAAAGCATGTCTCCTCGGCTGAACAGCCTGCTGAAAAGCCTGCCTCTGCGGAACGAGAGGCGCTCCACGTCCAGCAGGTACAGGCGCTCTCTGCTGCAACGGCTGAGCTGCAACAGGTCCCTTCCACGGCTGCTTAGACTTCGGGCAGTCCCTCATGGTATGCTCTGGATCACCGCAAACCAAGCACTGTCCCAGCATCTTCTGGCATTGATCCTTGACATGCCCAGTCTTGCCACAGAAATGGCAAGTCTTCAGAGTAGGAGGTCCTCTGGGCCTCTTGAACTGTACCGGCTGATTGGGCCTGAACCCTGGTCTCATCATTGCCCTGGCCTGCTCCATAGGCCTTTTCCCAGCTCCAGAAGCGCATCCTCTCTTCTGGTTCACAATCAGCTCCTGCCTCTTCACTGCAACCAGAACCTTCTGATAGGTCTTTGAATCAGACGAAGTCACAAAGCTCTGAAGTCCAAAGAAAGCCCATGCAGAAACCTCTGGGCTCTCTCATCAGCATCCTGCACCATCTTCGGTGCGAAATGGCTCAACCTGGTGAACTCCTGGTGGTACTGGTCCATCGTCAAGCTCCCCTGCTTCAGATCAATGAAGCGATGCGCCATCTCCCTCCTGGCAGCCTTCGGAAAGTATTCCTCATCAAATCTGGACTTGAAAGAAGCCCAAGATATCGGCTCCTCCAGGAATTCCTCCTCGGCATCCCACCAGTTCCGAGCATTATCCTTAAGCTGCCTCTTCGCCAAGTCAACCCATCCAGTCGGGTCGACCTTCGACATCTTCAAGTTGTCCTCCATGTTCCTAGTCCACTCATCTGCAGCTAATGGTCCTTCGGTCCATCAAAGTAAGCGGGGCCCAGCTCCCAAAACTGCTTCGCTCCTGGCTCGAAGCGAGGGACATTCTGAACAGGCTGTGCTGCTCGAACAGGCAGAACATTCCGGGCATTCTGCAGCATCCCCTGCTGCACCTGCATCATCTGATGCATCATCTGCATGATCTCCACATTAGTGGGCTCCCGATCTGGCTCCTCGACACGAGGGGGCACACTACCTACGGCACAGGTATTCCGTCTTCCAGCCATCTAATGACACAGAAAAACGAAATAAAATCAGACTCTCAGCCTATGACTCGGTGTCGAAATTGTTTATCGGACATTCTATAATCCTTATCGTTGTTTCGATTAGGTCATAGTTACAGAGATGGACCTGCATGGGCCACCAAAGAAACCTGTCACGCCCCGCTTCCCAAAAGCGTGGAAGCGAAGCGTGAGAAGGTCCGCTCAGACTTGAAGCTACAAAGCCGCAAGTCCGATAAGCGTCAATCAACATTTAATAGCAGGTCCCTGTAATGTGACATCGGAACAATGATAACAATAATAGAAAGAGACAGATATAATAAATTATTCATCTCAGAGTCCAGATAAAGTTCAACAACCACAGAAATGCCACCAGGCAACAAAAAGAGTCTGAAGGAAAAAGGACCTGCATGGGCCACCAAAGAAACCTGTCATGCCCCGCTTCCCAAAAGCGTGGAAGCGAGGCGTGAGAAGGTCTGCTCAGACTTGAAGCTACAAATCCGCAAGTCCGATAAGCGTCAATCAACATTTAATAGCAGGTCCATGTAATGTGACATCGGAACAATGATAACAATAATAGAAAGAGACAGATATAATAAATTATTCATCTCAGAGTCCAGATAAAGTTCAACAACCACAGAAATGCCACCAGGCAACAAAAAGAGTCTGAAGGAAAAAGGACCTGCATGGGCCACCAAAGAAACCTGTCATGCCCCGCTTCCCAAAAGCGTGGAAGCGAAGCGTGAGAAGGTCTGCTCAGACTTGAAGCTACAAATCCGCAAGTCCGATAAGCGTCAATCAACATTTAATAGCAGGTCCCTGTAATGTGACATCGGAACAATGATAACAATAATAGAAAGAGACAGATATAATAAATTATTCATCTCAGAGTCCAGATAAAGTTCAACAACCACAGAAATGCCACCAGGCAACAAAAAGAGTCTGAAGGAAAAAGGCCCAGCATGGCCAACAAGAAACTAACAACAAACAGTGCTACTCACCGACAAACAACAACAACTAAAGAAGGACTGTGAAGGAACACTAGGACTGGTCACCGGTGTCCTCGTACTCCTCGTCAGCAACTGGAACGGGCTCAAACTCCACGAACTCCTCGCCCTCAACAACAACCTCTGGCTCAGCAACTAACATGCGACACCCAAAGAGAAGGGGCACATGTCAGCAAAGTCTACTAGACTTTGTGCAAGGAAACAAAGAAAGGTAGAAACAACCTAGCATTTCTAGAGTATAGTATGGCATGACATTTTATGCAATGAGAACAACAAGTAAAGTACAGCAGTTTATGACATGGCATGATTTATAGCATGGCAGGTAAAACATGGCATGGAAACGTTTAACATGGCATGAAACAATTTAACGTTCTCAAGGACAAGTACAAGTATGTAAACACGTCGTGCACAGAGATTCCGCCCTTTGGCTAGAGTGGCTGTACGGGCCAACTCTTACGCTCAAGTGATCGTTTATCCCTACCCCTCCACGTGTATCGAGCCAGGGCCTTACCCCCCGAACATGGAATGCTCGCTTCTGGTTCACAAGCCAGGAAGTGTTTTTAACAAGGATGGCGTAGGGTTATGCCCGCATAACGGGTGCCTAGCCGGTAACACGGAAACACAGATTTGTACAAGGATTTGTAGCGTGTGCTACGATGCAACATACAAAGAGATGACGTGTAAAATGGGTGCACATGACAAATATTCGAATAGAAATTGCGTACCGTTAAAGAAAAGTAAACATGACAGGCAAATGTATGACATAGTATGACAAGGGCAATTCTAGCTTCATTTGTCAAGCTAGAATTTGAATTTGCGCCTAGACCGCTATCATTTCACGGTCTAGTCTCTTTCACGCTAAACAAAGCAATGGCCTAAAACATGGCCTAAAAATAGGTTGGCAAGTTTCACTTGCCTGGTACCGAGGTTTATTGCTCGACGAGAGTTGTCACAAAAGTCGCTACTCTACGGAAATTAGGGTTCGCTGTTTTGGCAAAACAGAAAATTAGAATCAAGATCTAATCCATATTTTGTATTGGAATCCTATAACATCTAGTAATCAATTTTTATTAGGTTTTCTAATTTACAGTGAGGGTTATGGGGAGATTAAAGGTAGGTCTACTAACCGTATTGTAGCGGAAGAATGACGATCACGAAGCCTACGAACTGCAGGTAGAAGGAGATCTCGCTGGTTTCCGGATTGCCGTCGCCAAATCGGATCTAGCACGGCAACAGAAGAAGCGATCTGGAAGGACTAGGGTTGAAGAGAATTCCTCATGGTCGAAATGCTACAGATCTGGAGATTTGAGTTCGTCGGGAAAATTCTGGAGCAAACGGAGATTTCAGGGTTTTTGGGGTCGGTTGGCAGCCTACGAGGGTGGTGCCGACACAAGGGAAGGTGAGGGGAAGCACGGGAGGATGAAGAATGGCAAGAGGAAGGTTGGGGGATGATTGGGGAAGAAGGTTGGCTTGGAGAAGTGAAGAAGGAATAGAAATGGTCGGGGGTTTAAATAGAAACAAAAAAGCGGCGGCTACGACTTAACCTAGGTTTACTTGGCAATTTAGTCGGTCAGAGAAGGGTGGTCGACCGACTAGTTTGGGATCTAGTCGGTCGGTTGTCCAACTAACACCGACTAAAATCAAACAGTGAACAGTGTCTGTGCAGGGAAGGCAAAATTAGTCGATCTGTGAAAACCCGTCAACCGACTAGTTTGGGAACTAGTCGGTCGGTGATTGTTCATAGACCGACTAAGGGTAAAATTAGATAGATATTGAGTACTGACAGTTAGTCGGTCTGAGAAGAAACTCTAACCGACTAGTTTCTCAATTAGTCGGTCGATAGTTGTTCTTTGACCGACTAACCATAAACAGTAACTCGGCTGTACAGAAGAACTCAGAATTAGTCGGTCTGAGTACAAGTCCTGACCGACTAGTTTGGCAACTAGTCGGTCGAAGAATGTGCTTAGACCGACTAAACGTAAATAGTAACTCAGGTGAAATTAATGATATGAACTAGTCGGTCTGTGAAGTGTTACCGACCGACTAGGTTGCAATCTAGTCGGTTGGCTCCCCTTCATGAACCAACTAAGATGCATGAAAAGTTCCGAAACGAAGCGCGAAGCTTCGGGAAGATTCCTATGTCCTCTAAGATCACTCTAGCTCTGAGATAAGGACGCTATGAAGCTCAACATAAGAACGTCTGACAGGAAAGGCACACAAGGAGAAAACACCCAATATTATATATAATAGTCATTACAAAACCGATCGTTACATATTTCCACAGCCAAAATTGCGTGGAACAACAAATTAGCATAAAAGTATTTAGCGACACGGGTGCCTTCGATGCGGACAACAAATTCGACGCAGGTGCATTCGACACGGAACAACAAATTAGCGTAAAAAAATCGACGCGGGTGCTTTAGGCGCGGAACAACAAATTAGCGTTAAAAATTTAGCGGGCGCCTTTGGCGCCCGGGCCGAAGCGCATCTTTGCCCCATGAGTCGAAGAGATGGTGTTCCCCGCGTTGAGGGAGATATCATTCGATCTGCAGCAGCATTCTATCTACAGCATTAAGTGCAAGTTTATGTTTTTTCCAAATGCATTAATTGCGTGCACTCTGCTATTCCCAAAAAACTTTCATTTCCCATAAAGTTTCATTCCCTCAGAAACTTTCATTCCACATAAAGTTTCATTTCCCCAGAAACTTTCATTCCCCCTAAAGTTTCATTCCCCTTAAACTTTCATTTCCCTAGAGATGTTTTTCCCTCCAAAATTTTTCACAAAATCTCATCTCAACCATTCATTCCTCAAGATTAAATCCAAGCCGTCTTTCTATCAACCTTTTGTCCTAGTCAGCTTGTCCTAGTCAGTCCTAGAATTCAAAAAACACTGTCAAATGTATAATAGATATTAAAATATATATTTATGTTTATGATCTCACTAAGGTTAAGGAGGATCAGTTGGAAATAGACATGTTAGATCACATTACATGAAATTTCCATGCTACACATCCACATCATAATACATGTCATTCTTTTATATTAGCACAATGATCACTGACAGGTCGAGCTGCGATCAATGTGGCACAGATCTCTTTGATCCTATGCCAATCTAATTGATGGACCGGATTGGTTTAGACACATTACAGTAATGACAGTAAGTTAAGATCTTATTCGGTTTGGTATGCATAATGAAATATAATTATAAGGTTTAGCATATAGCCCAAGTGGGAGATTGTTAGAACTTATCCAACATAATTGGATCTTAAGCCACCATTAGGTTTATATGCAAAAATGATTATATGTATCCTACAACTGTCATTGATAAAGCCCAATATAAGTGATATGGTTATTTCAGTTAAGTGGGCTTATATGAGTTAAATAATGGTGTGGGCCTTTGTGTGTAGAGACGGTTGTGCTTTAATTTATTGATGGGCTGAATTAGAAACCTTAGGGCTAAGGAGACTTGCCTATATAAGGAGTGGTCATGATCCCCAGATAACACGAACTTACAGCCGTCTTTTCTACATCCCGTCGATAGAAGAGAGAGCTAGAGAAAGCCAAATGATTTCTCAAACGGTTGATTCGTGCAGATCTAGAAGATCATCCGCTGCATCATCCAGATCTTCGTCATGGATGTTGGAAACATAAAGTTTTCTTCCCATAAAGTTTTTGATGATACAGTCATTTTATATATGTGTGTGTATACTAACTCTTTGGATATAGATTATCAAGCTCAACTTCTTTACATATGACAATCATCAAGTTACTTTGCAAGATAAAGCATCAAAACACAAGACGAAGCTCAAATGATGAATTCTTATATCTTGAGAAAGATGATGTAATTTTTCTTTTTATTCTTCTATATCTTTATATTGTCAAAGCCTTGATAATACTCTATCTTTGTTCTTTAGGATTCAGCCTCAAAATCCAAGTCTAAGAAAATTAGCAGACTAGCACTTTTCTCTAGTAGACTAATAAAGTTTTTCTTATTTTATTAAGAAAAAAATAATTTTTGGTCAAAATATATTTTCTAATCATAAGGATCATCTAAAAATTCTCAAATTTTTGTTCCTAGTCGACTAGTAGGTTTTCCTGGTCACCAGATAGTTTTTCAAATAGTTATAACAACAGTTATTTTAACTGATTTCTATTAATTAAATTTTAATTAATTAATGGAAGTTATAACTATCTGTCAACGGATAGATTTGGACAGTTTCTAGCCATTTATGACAGTTTTTAGCCGTTTATTAACTATCTTCTGTCAAAGGACACTTCAATAGTCATTTTTTGGTCTGGCAACACTGTTAGTCGACTAACATTTTTAGCTAGTTGACTAATTTATGGAAAAACAGCTCAGAATTTTTTGAAAATTTAGGCAGTTGTCCAACGTTCAAAAACTAACTTTTGGGCTATAAATAGACCCCCAGACCCCTGCCTAAAAATCACGAAATTCACTCACACTCTCTTTTCTTAAGTTTTCTTTCTCTCTCTAGAAAGTGTGTGATATTCAAATTTCTATTGGGGAACCTCTGCAGAAATTTTGCCCCTTTAGGAAGTCCAATTTCCAAGAGTGTTCTATCACAATTCATATCTTGAACCTTGGAGATTCCATAACCATCCTTGCGCCATAATTCCAACATTATCAAGGATATAGGTGATATTGTTTCATACTCTTTCTTTTACTTTATTTGGTGAATCTCTTGTTGAAGAGATTGTACAAGTTTGCAACATGGGAGTGTTGGCATCTTTGTATGTTGATTACTTGCGGGGAGCAAGTGTTATAGTGGATTCAAATCTCTACGGGGTATAGGACTGGACGTAGGATCACAAGGATCCGAACCAGGATAAATCTTTGTGTTTTCGTTTGTTATTCTCTGAATTGTGTTCATTTATTTCCGCACTCTTATTGCAATTTTTTATTTACTTTTAATTTTGCAATTTCGTCATGATATACACTAGTCACCCCCCCTCTAGTGTATTTGGTGTGCCAGGAGATCCAACAATGGACTCAGGTATGATTCCTAATCAGAGAAGGTAACGTTTTTAATATTCTGCATATGATCATCTAGATCTGTATGATAGGATTCATAGAAAATCTAGATCAATAGTTTCTACAACATAAGCTAGAAATCTTTGTCCAGTAAGAATCGAAGATAATTAACCAAATGCACGCATATAGAGCAACATGGGTATCAACTGGTCAAGAAGAAAATTTCCTCCTTGATTAAGTTCACGATTTCCTTCGTGGATAGCTCACGCAACACACACCCATACTTTTTTCAATGATTGGATCCATTTAGCTTGTATATCATATTCTAAAACCTCAAACTACCAATTTCAGTTGAAACCTAGGGGTTTTGATCGTTTCATTTAAATGTAGCAAAAAATTATGTTACTGTGAAATCATTGAACTTGTGTGGGTGGATGAACGAGCAAAACTCCTTGGATTTGCTTGAAAATTGGAGGTCTGTGGTTTTAACACATGAAGATTAAAATGAACGGTTCAGATTGAATGAAAGAATAAATGGCTAAGGTGGGGGATTGACGCTACCCAACGAGAAAATTTCCTCCTTGTGAATCTGGTACACATTTTACTTTGTGTGTATAGGCGTCAGCTAATCAAGGAAGGAATTTCTTTCTTGATTAGCACATGCAACCCCCTTCCTCCCATTTTTCGACAATCGGATCCATTCAGTTTGTTGTTCATGTTCTAAAACTTAAACTATCAATTATAGACAAATCCTATGGGTTTTAATAGTTCATCTAACAGTTGTAAAAAATATATTACGACAAACAGTTAATGTGTGATGTGTTCGTAGATGAAAGAGCAAAACTCAAACCAAATGCCCATTTTTATATAGTGCAATATGGGTATTAGCTAACGAAGAAGGAAATTTCATTCTTGGATAGCTCACACATTTCTCCTTGGCTAGCTTACGCAACACATCCCCCTCCTTTTTCAATGATCGAATCCATTTAGCTTGTTCTTCATATTCTAAAGTCTCAAACTACCAATTTTCAACTGAAATATGTGGATTTTGGTCATTTCATTTCACCATTGCAAAAAGTTTTGTTATGGAGAATTATTAAATTTGTGACAAGTGGATGAATGAGTTAAACTCCTTAGATTTACGTGAAAATTAGGGGTTTGGTATTTTAGAAGATGCATATTGAAATGAACAATTTGAATCAAAAGAAAAAAATAAGTGGTGAGGGTGGGGGATTGATCATACGGAACGAGAAACTTTCTTTCTTGTGTCGCTGGTACACATTTTACTCTATGTTGTATGAGCAATATGAGAATTAGCTAATCAATTAGAAGGAAATTTCCTCCTTTACTGGCTCACACAAACTACTTCACCATTTTTTGATGGTAAGATCCGTTTAGCTTGTTGACCATGTTCTAAAACCCAAACTACTAATTTTGGAGTAAACCCTAGGGGTTTTGATATGGCAAAACAGTTAAACCATTGCAAAAAGTTCTGTTATGGAAAAACTGTTACACTTGCGAAGGATAGAAGAACAAATAAATTTCTTTGGAATCACTTGAAAATTGATGGTTTGGGGTTTTATAGCATGATGATCAAAATGAACGTTCATAACTGTTAAACCATTGCAAAAGTTCTGTTATGGTAAAACTGTTAAACTTGCGAAGGATAGATGAACAAATAAATTTCCTAGGGGCTTTGATATGGCAAAACTATTAAACCATTGCAAAAAGTTCTGTTATGGAAAAACTGTTAAATGTGCGAATGATAGATGAAGAAATAAATTTCCTTGGAGTCACTTGAAAAATTATGGTGTTAAGGCCAAAAATAACCAAGACAGTTGTCAAGCTGAAGGAGACTCGAAGCGCTAAGCTGGAGCCTAATCAGCCTTTGGAGTGGGGCCCTCGGTTGGAGGAATCGGGGTCGGTAGTTGGTAGTTGATGATGGTACGACCGTTGATCGACCTAAGAATGACTATTAGATTGGTCGTTCGAGGTTGAAGAGCCTGATATCGACCTTGGGCGTTGGATGTCGATCGTCAATCTGTACCACAGGGAGTCGTTAGGGGGGTTGGATTTGGGTTCTGACCCAAATCCTCTCTGATGCTTAAGTTTGTAGGGAACTTAAGGAAGAGAGGGAGCTTGGTGTAGCTGAGATCGACCCACGGAGGTTCGTCCCTAGACTAACGATGCAAGCTCGAATATAGAATGGAGAAGTAAGAAGATAAAGTTCTATGTATTAGCACTCGTACCTTGAAGATGGAACTTCTCCCCCTATTTATAGAGGTCCGGGGTCCTTTTAGAGACGTTGGGAAGATAACGGCCCTCTATAAGGGGGCCATGATCTTCCACCATGAATGGGAGTAAACATTACCTACGTCTCCGAGATTTCCGAGCTTGCTTTTAATCCCACGATCATGCAAGACGGGCCTAACGGTCGACTGGCCATTTGGGCTTGGACTAGGTCGTATCGGGCTTCTCTGGTGGGCTTGGTGAGCCTTGGACATTTGTAGACCGAGTTTCCTCAAGTGCATGTCCAATGACTCAATATTGGCCCCCGTCACACGACCTTGAAGGATCCATCTGCTGAGGTCAAGCAACGTTACATCGCATTTAATGGGGTGCTACAGTCGAGAAAATAGCACTCGAGTTATAGGCATCAAAACGGCCGCCTCGTCAATTCGGTTGATTTGTCGATTCGAAATCCAAGACGCACTGGTCCTTAGATCTTCGACACGTGCTCTATCACACGGTTGCTGCTTTGCCCATATATGACAGTTCCAGTAGAGGAGTGCGAGAATACCTTCTTCATTCTCTCGATTTGGATTCTCCTTCTCTCAAAAGCAACGGCTTCGTCATCTGCCTCTGGAAAGAATGTGTTCACCGCCATCCAGAAGGACCAGGAAGGGGTCATAGAGCCAGGCTTACTGGCAGATTTGAGGACCAAGATTAAGGCTGGTCAAATCGACATGTTTCAGAGGAAGTATGTTCACCTCGACTATCAGATCAGAGTGCCCGGGGGGACGAGAGGGCTCATCGTCCCGATTACCGGGAAGTCGGGGTCTACGTCAAAACTTTTGAACAGGGTCTCCAATTTCCCATGCATCCTTTCCTACGGTACTTCCTGTGTACCTTGAACATTTCCCTCTGCCAGCTGATGCCGAACGGTGTTGGCATGTTGATAGCCTTCATAGTTCTGTGTGTGACGAAGGGAATCGAGCCATCCCTACATTTGTTCAACCATTTCTTTTGTTCAACCATTTCTTTTGGATTCCTACTCTTAAGACCCCGGGGTGGTACACGATAATGGCTCGTCGGGGGAGGAAGCTGCTGGAAAATCTTCCCACCTCCAACCCCAAGTGGAAAGACGAGTTTGTGTTTGTGGTCTTCCAGGGAGAGGCAAGCTTCTGCACTGGTTGGGGTGTCCCCGATTTGGGGCCTACCAAGGATAAGCCGCTGGATGTTAAGGAGAAGAAAGCTGCTGACGTTCTGAAGGGTCTGCCATTGGAGATGAGGTTGGTTGAGTGGCTATGGTCGGACGAAGTATTGCATCGGACCGTGTGGACGAAAGGTTGGTTCGACCGTGCTCGCCAACTATTTGACCTTCGTCTCTCGGATTAACTTGTTTGTTGTTCTAGCAGGGATGATCAGCGTAGATTACCATGTAGATCTAGAATTGAAGGTCGCGATCGAGGATTCCATCAGAGAGGCGGAGGCGAGGATGTTGTTGCCTTGGGCCCTGACCGTATCAAGGTCTTCGACACAGCCGGCTGGGGATCGACCCATGATTATCGAAGTGATCACCCAGGAGGCTCGGCCTCAGCATAAAAAGAAGAAAGACTCCCCCTTCGAGTTCGAGGTAGTTGCACGGGAGGGAGGCCAAAAAGGCGGAGGGTTCTTCTTCTCAGCGACTCGGAGCCGTCTGGGTCGAACGCATCCGCGGAACAGGCCTCTCGACCAGGGAGCGATGTGCCCCATGAGGAAGGTTCGACAGAGAATCAAGTTCTGCCCGATCTCCACACGCACCAGGACTCCTGGCCTTGGGGGGTCTATCTCCTACTGTAGGGTTGTCCGAAGACATCCCAGAGAAGTAACGACCGATATTGCTGGAGGGTCAATCTTCTCGGGCCCCCTTCGTTTGTGTCGAGGAGGAGCTTGTCAGGACGAGATTCCCATTGAGGCTTGGGGATTCCACCTTTCTCGATTGTGGGGCTGCTTCCTGTATTTCCGAGAACGTGACCCTTCCACGGGATAGGGCGCTCGTGGGAAGGGTCGACTACAAACGACTTGCATCAGTAGCTGTCAACGCCAGCGTCTAGGTAATTATCATCCGGACTTCTATCGATGTTATCATCTGTGTACAGGTTGATCATCAATCGTTGTATGCAGGCTCTTGTGGAGACCACGGCGTTGCGCCACCGAGCTTCGGAGGTGGCCGATTATGGTGTCACTTTGGAGGCCGTCAGCTCAAGGGTGGAGAAGTACTAGGCTGAGCTGGAAAAAGTCCGTCGTCTCTTCGAAACGAGGTCGTTGATCATTGAGAAACTCGAGCGGGAGCTCAACGAGTCTCGTATAAGAGAGGGGGAACAGATCGCCTTAAGAGAAAAAGTGGAGAATGATCCGCTGGAGGAGAGAGTTGAAGCTGACTTCATTTTGGAGAAAGAGGTCTGAGAATTCACGAACATGTTTTCCAACTTCGACGTACTATACGAGCAAGGTTACGAGCGATGCCGGTTGGAGATGAAGAACCGATTTCCTGATCTCTCCTCGGAGATCGACAAGATCCCGGTGGTTTTTCCCGACCATGGTGAGGATGAGTCGAGTCATGACAATGATGAGCCAAACCAAGGCATGGGTGAGGCAGCTCCCACGGACGAGGCCACCACCTCGGCTGGTGATGAAGCAAGAGTAGTTGATACAGGGGAGCCAGGGCTAACGACCATTTTGGAGGGAGACCAGGGACCTGAACGGCCATTGTAAGATCTGGCCTGCCTGAAATTTTTTGTTTTTGAATGTATGGGGGGTGATGATAACAATATTTTGTAATGAAGAGTGGCAAGAGGATTGGCCTATGTATTCTGGTATACCATTGCCTCTCCTTGTTTGTTTTCGCTTATGACTCGTGGTGGTCTCAATGCCTGGTGGCCCCTTTCGATGGGTTAGGCACGGTTTCGAGGGCAGACCATCGAACCACGTTTAGAATTTGACCACCATGTTCCATGGGGGCGGTGAGGTCCACCTGACTCAAGGTCTGATGATATGGTGACACGGGACGATTGGTAGCGAAGGGGTCGCCCCTTCGACTTACGGATGTCGACCATTTGAGAGTCGTTCAGTGGCGAAGTGGTGGCCCTTTTGACTTACGGCTGACGACCGTTCGAGAGTCGTTCAGTGGCGAAGGGGTGGCCCCGTCGACTTACGACTTATGCTCGTTCGAGAGTCATTCAGTGGCGAAGGGGTGGCCCTTCGACTTACAGCTGATGCTCGTCTGAGAGAGTCGTCCAGTGGCGAAGGGTGGCCCCTTTAACTTATGGCTGACGACCGTTCGAGAGTCATTCAGTACCGAAGGGGTGGCTCCTTCGACTTACGGCTGACGCTCATTCAAGAAAGTCGTTCAGTGTCGAAGGGGTCGCCCCTTCGACTTACGGCTGACGCTTTTTCAAGAGAATCGTTCAGTTGCAAAGGGGTGGCCCCTTCAACTTACGGCTGACGCTCGTTCGAGAGTCGTTCAGTAGCGAAGGGGTAGCCCTTCGACTTACGGCTAACGCTCGTCTGAGAGAGTCGTCCAGTGGCGAAGGGGTGGCCCCATCGACTTACGACTGACGACCATTTGAGAGTCGGTCAGTGGCGAAGGGGTGGCCCATTCGACTTACGGCTGACGCTCGTTCAAGAAAGTCGTTCAGTGGCGAAGGGGTGGCCCCTCGACTTACGGCTGATGCTCATTCAAGAGAGTCATTCAGTGGCAAAGGGGTGGCCCCTTCGACTTACGGTTGATGCTCGTTCGAGAGTCGTTCAGTGGCAAAGGGGTGGCCCCTTCGACTTACGATTGACGACCGTTCAAGAGTCGTTCAATGGCGAAGGGGTGGCCCCTTCGACTTACGGCTGTTGACCGTTCAAGAGAGCCATTCAGTGGCGAAGGGTGGCCCCTTCGACTTACAGCTGACGCTCGTCTGAGAGAGTTGTTCAGTGGTGAATGGGTGGCCCTTTCGACTTACGGCTGACGCTCATTTAAGAGAGTCGTTCAGTGGCAAAGGGGTGGCCCCTTCAACTTACGTCTGACGCTCATTCAAGAGAGTCGTTCAGTGGCGATGGGATGGCCCCTTCGACTTACGGCTGATGCTCGTTCAAGAGAGTCATTCAGTGGCGATGGGGTGGCCACTTCGACTTATGACTGACTCTTGTTTTGTATTAACGTAAGTTCGGTTTTCCCAACCCCTTTTGAGGATCGGTCCTTTTTTCGAGAGGAGTTTCTTGGTTGGTTATTCTATCCAAACTTTACGAAAGCTCAAAGATGCAAAGCTTTGTTTGATAAAGGAAACATGCTTCATTAGCGAAAATAGAAAACAGAAAAGGCGTCCAGGTATTTTTCGATCGACATCGGAGCTGTTGTCGTTCAATGTCGTGTTATTCACCAGGGGTTGTCAGATGGTTTTTCATTCAACCACCTTAGTGATGGGAGATCACGTCATCTTGCCCTTCTGCTTCGAGGACCATTCCTTGCTGGATGGATTACTGGCTTGGCCTTTGGGGTGTCCCCGTTTGACTAGGGCGTCAATCTCCTTCTTGAGGGTCCAACAGTCGTTGGTGTCGTGCCCATAGTCGTTGTGATATTTACAGAATTTGAGGTCGTCCCTCTTCTCGTACTTGCCTTTCTTCACAGCCTCTTGTATCAGCTCTTCTCGTGGGGTATAGGCGAGGACTTCTGTCTTAGGGACGACAGACTTAACCTAGGTAGGAGGCTCCTTGCTTCAATCGCTCCTCTCCCTAGGCCTCTTGTCTCGGGACTCCCGACGGGGGGTTCCCAAGCTATATTTCTCTCACCTCGTGCCTTCGCGGTGGGACGAGGTGTTCTTCGTATTGGCCTCGGCAGGCTCCTATGCTTCCTCGGACGAAGTGAACTGATCTGTTATGTTAAGCATTTCCGTAACGGTATTAGTGGGAACTGGTGAAGTGTCCTCCTCAGGTGTTTGTTCCTGACCGCCTGGGTGAGCACCGCCATGATGGTCACGTCCGGCATCTCTTCTACATCAAGCCTTTTGTCGTTGAATCTAGAGACGAAATCTCGGATTGACTCATTCTCGTTCTGTTTAAGCGAGAAGAGGTGGGACAACCTCTTCTTGGGTCGACGTCCGACGACAAATTGTTTGCAGAATACTTCTGCTAGCTCGTCGAATGAGCCGATGCAGTAGCGGGGCAGCCCTTTGTACCAGCTTTCCGCCCTTTTGGTCAGGGTGGCATTGAAAGCTCTGCAAAGGTATGGTTCATCGGCCCCGTGGAGTACCATGACATTCAAATACTTTTGAATGTGCGACCATGGGTCACCTCTGCCATTATACATTGGTAGGGCCGGGAGCTTGAATTTGGGGAGAAAAGGAGCAGAGAGGAGATTTTCCTTCAACAGAGTTTTTTGTATAGTGGATTGGAACAGCACGGATCCTCCTTCTCCAATTTGCAAGAAGTTGGCCCCGGGGGATCGATTTTGGATCTCTTCCCCTCTTGTGAATCCACCTGTAGGGTTCAGTGGGTTATAACCTGGGGGCTCCGTATATTACCTGGTCCAAGATGTTGCGGGTCGCCACCCATCAATTGTAGTGGGTGGGCTCCCGCTGGAGTTCGAAAGCTTGATCTTCGACCCCTGGTCCCTTGTATTGGTGAGTCGGGGGGGTCAAACCGTCGAGGTTAATCTCTGCCCTCGGGTCCCCTAGACCACGGAGGTATGCTGAGCCCCTCGTTGGCGTCAGGTATAGATTCGGCAGCGGCGGCGGCTCCTTTGCGGGGGATGGGCTTCCCGTGTTCTGGCGTACCAAAGCTGCCAACGCACCTAAGCTCCTATCAACCTGCACTGTGAATTGATTGAATCCTCTCCAAGCTACACTGGCTCATTTGCCTCCTCCGTTGGTCATGGTGGATGCGTTGTGGAGTCAGCGACGTCTTCTAACAAGACATTGTTGGCTCTTGGCTTCTCCTTCGGAACTTCGACCGGTCCGGCATTGATTGGTCCAGCTGCCATAGCTTCTGAATAGCTTTGGGATGACAAGCTGGTTAACTATTTCCCACAGACGGTGCCAAACTATTAAGGCCAAAAATGACCAAGATAGTTGTCAAGCTGACGGAGACTCGAAGCGCTGAGCTGGAGCCTAGTCAGCCTTTAGAGTGGGACCCTTGGTTGGAGGAACCGGGGTCGGTAGTCGGTAGTTGATGATGGTACGACCGTTGATCGACCTAAGAACGACTATCAGATTGGTCGTTCGAGGTTGAAGAGCCTTATATCGACCTTAGACGTTAGATGGCGATCGTCGATCTGCACCACAGGGAGTCGTTAGGGGGTCGGATCTGGGTTCTGACCCAAATCCCCTCCAAATGCTTAAGTTAGTAGGAAACTTAAGAAAGAGAGGGAGCTTGGCGTAGCTGAGATCGACCAATGGAGGTTCGTCCCTAGACTAACGACGCAAGCTTGAATATAGAATGGAGAAGTAAGAAAATAGAGTTCTATGTATTAGCACTCGTACCTTGAAGATGGAACCTCTTCCCCTATTTATAGAGGTTCGGGGTCCTCTTAGAGACGTTGGGAAGATAACGGCCCTCCATAATGGGGCCACGATCTTCCACCATGAATGGGAGTAAGCGTTACCCACGTCGCCGAGATTTTCGAGCCCACTTTTAATCCCACGATCGTGCGAGACGGGCCTAACGGTCGACTGGCCATTTGGGCTTGGACCGAGTCGATATCGAGCTTCTCTGGTGGTCTTAGTGGACGGTGGACATTCGTCGACCGAGTTTCCTCTAGTGCCGGCCCAATGACTCAACAGATGGTTTATGGTGTTATAACATGATGATCAAAATGAACGTCCAGGTTGAGTGGAAAAATAGTTGCAATGGGGGTTTGATGAGAATATTAAAAACGAATTTGAGATTATTGGCCAAAAGGGGTGAAAGACTTTTTAGCTCAAGAATGAATTTCTTTTCAAATCATCTTAAAATATTGTTAGAAAACCTAAGCTCAATCCATATATATATACACACACACACACACACATACACTAGTCAACACTTTAAATTCAAGGAAGCTTGGGATAATATCCGAATTAAGGGGGTTGCTTTGCCCTTTTGTAAGCTGATATGGTTTACAAATTGTGTCCCAAAGATGTCCCTAACACTTCTTCGGGCTTTCAAAGGCAAACTCATAAGGCGCGATACACTCTCAAGATGGGGACTGAACATTACCACAGATTGTTGGCTCTGTGAGGAAGGTAAACTGGAAACTATTGATCACGTATTCTTCCAATGTACTTACTCTTCCTATGTCTTCCAGCGAGCTATGCTCAAACTTTGTGTAACCGGCCCCCAGGAGCTCTCCATTAAAGCTATAGGTGAATTTATAGCATCCAAGTTCGGGAATAATGGTTTTCTAAGTCTTCTAGCCAAAGTATCTCTGTCGGCCATGGTTTGGCACTTGTGGCGCGAATGGAACAGGAGGATATTTGATACCCAACACCGGCCGAAGACAATGTTGTTCGACGATATTTCAGCAGACATTCGAATTGTGACGCGGCATCACGCTGAAGACCCATTGGATCACAAAATTTCTGAAGTCCTGGGGAATTAGGATATTCTGGATCACGGCTGAGGCACTGGATCGCCTGTGAGTTTGGAGACTCCTAATGACCGGCCCTGTTAGTGTACTTCAGGAGTTTTTGTTTAGCTTCTGCAGGTTTTGTTTTGTGTTGGGTTATGCGGCTGCTAGTTGGATGTATTAGATGGGCCGGCTTCTGTCAGTCTGTTTTAATTCTTGGTTGGTTGTATTATGATCTTTGCTTGGTAGTACATTAAGATGCGCATATAGTGGAGAGTGACGACGCCTGTGTCCGCTCCTCTCCCTATTGTGCTCATCCAACTGTCTACCTCGCTATACTTTTGTGTATATTTTAATATAGATTTACTTACCTTTCAAAAAAACATACACTAGTCATAACCTGTGCCCGAAGGGCACGGTTCATTTAAAATATTTATCCCTCAAAATCTTGAAACCCCTAATTTTAAATGAACAACAAATAAAAAATGCAATAATTATTATTTGGTTCCCCACAACAATTTTGCTTCCCCAAAATTTAGTTCCCCTTAGAGAATTTAGTTCTCCCCAAAAAAATTTAATTCACATCAAAATTTAGTTCTATCCATATTACCACGTCCCTCCAGATTTAACACGTCTACTAAGGGCATGGTTCATTTAAAATATTTCTCCCTCAAAATCTTCAACCCCCTAAGTTTAAACAAATAGTAAGAATTAAAGTGCAATAATTGTTATTCATCATGTTGTCTTGCAGCTTGAAATCCCTCTTGAAATCGCAAACAGATGATGGGTTTTCTGCACCGTGAGTTTTTTTTCCATACATCAAACTACAACAAACAAATGCTGTGAGTTTTGAGCACTCCAGCGATCAAATGCTATGTTTTGGCCCTGTGAGTGTTTTTCAATTCATCGAAAAAATGTGAGTGTTTTTTTGATAAAAAATTCACAATCACATTTTTTTGATACAAAAATGTGAGTCATGGAGATTACAGCGAACATATGATCAGACAAAAGAACGGACAGAAATGCACTTGGAATGTTTTGAGCAGATGAGATTTTTCTGAAGTTTTTCTCCACAATCACAGCCTAACACGTCAGCGATCCGCGACCTCTTATGATGTGCTTTTGCACGTGTTCATTAAATGAGGTCAACACACATTAACTACGTTCATATGTTATTTCCTGCCATTGATCATTACTATTTATACATATAATGGTGGAAATGTCTAAATTGCGGCTAATAACACAATGTTTGAACATTTTACTCCTGCAACCAAACATCTATTAACAATTTGTTTTGGAATTTTTCAAAGTTTGATTGTTGACTCAACAGTTTACATCCTACATCAATGTACTCTTCTACGTATACTATACAACCATATGGGATTACTCGATTCGATTAAATTACATCCACCCCTTCAATTCATTTTAATCCTTTTTTGATATTTACATGCATGAAGAATAAAATACTTAATGGGATTGAAAAAAGATGCAGAATTGCAGGGTTGAAAGATATGCATAACTCATCAGCATCTTATATATATTGCCACGATCAGATATTCCAACTACTGTAACCCATATACTGCAACCCATATCCCATATCAAATATTGTAAACCAAATAATGTAACCCATACTATAAATCATGCATCAGGTTCAGGAAGAATTACTCTTCTATATGTTAATGTACACTTATGACATATCAAATTCCATTACTTGGAATGTGATGATTGCTAGGTATATGAATTTTGGGTTGCGGGCGAAGGTGATGGATGTGTGTGAGGAGATGAGACGGAATAGAGTGCGGCCTAATAAGGTTACGAGGTTAAGCTTGGTATCGTCTTGTGCTTATTATGGGGATATTGATGTCGGTATAAGGCTGCATTATTTGCTAAATGATAGTGGAGTGAGTGTGCAGCATGGGAATGCTATGGTAGATATACGCAAAATGTGGGAGCATTTGGAGGGCAGTTGAAGTGTTTCGATGGATGAGGGAGAGAGATGTGTCGAGCTGGAATTCTGTGATTGGTGGGTTGGCCGTCCATGGGCATGGTGAGGAGTGTGTTCGCCTGTTCAAAGAGATAAGGAGGTCAAGAGTTAACATCACTCCAAATGCACGATCAGATATTCCAAATCCTGGAATATATATATTCCAAATCCTATAGATATTCCAAATCCTGGACTAAAGGTAGCAGTATTTGGCATTCCAAATGCATGATGTTGATATGTAGTATTTGGCATATCTGATCATGCATTTGATATCGGATTGAAAGAAGATGTGGATATTGTAGAGTAATTTCATCCCCATCCTAAATTTTAACAAAAGCAACAAATAAAATATTATATGAATTGTGTATGTGTATGTGTACATCATTTGAGCTTTTCCTATGCAAGTTAGCATTTTCTTTAGATTATTGCTCTACTTCTACAAACAGAGATGTGATCTTCACTATTTTTTAGTATCAACAAACACTACTACCACCAATACCCACCCAAACATAGCACATGGATCAAAGCCTTAAACTTTAACAAAAAATATACATGAACAAGTTAGAAAAGAAAAAACATGATGTAATTGCAAGCTTCGTAGTGTAAGAGGAAATTTAACAGACAGTTTGCGTACCGAAGATCTGGTTTTGACTAGCAGATCTACCTGGATCCAGCAAAAAATGATGAGAAATGGAAGGGATTAAATGCAAATATTTAGAATAAAAGATTTCGATCTGCTAAATTTCTGGTTAAAACAAAAAAAGGCAAAAAAGATACGATGAAAAAGTTATTTTAAAGTGATTTATCAAAAGGTACTGGAAAAGATCTTATTCTAGATACATGACCAACAAAAAGGATCAACTCCTACTTCTGACCTGCTCCAGTTTATTTTACTTCTGACTTGCTCCGGTTTATTTTACTGCACTCACCAATCAAGTTCCTGGTTGTCCATAAAAAGGGCATTCATTCAGTATCCTTTCAAGTGAACAGAACAAAGAGTGGCCAATGGACAAAGTATTTAGTACTCCATAAACAAATTTAATAGCATGGTTAATTTTAAGAGCTCAGTCCACTACGCATAAACAAATTTTAAAAAACAATGCCAAAATCTGATGTCATTGCTAAATAATGCTAAATCTGTCTTCCGTTCAGTTGAAGCTCATAACGATTGAATTAAACTAAATCAAGTGGAGAATAAAACTAAAAAATGCTAAATTGGAACACAAAACCAAATAAGGCGGAGTTACCTCAGTGAGGAAGGAGGCGGTGGCGAGAAGCAAGGCCAAGGGGAAGAGCAAGAGCTTACTAAATAATGCTAAATCTGTACAACACGTTGAGAATCAAACTAAATAATGCTAAAATGGAACACAAAACCGATTTAATTTGAAGGAGACAGTAATGTCACCGAAGTTACCTCAGCGAGGAAGGATGCGGTGGGGAGAAGAAAGGCCAAGAGGAAGCACAAGAGCCTCTTTTGTGAAATGATCTGTTGTGAAATGATCTTGCAGCTCTTGCTAAGTACATTATGAAATGATCTGTCTGACTTGCTGCAAATGCATGTTGCTCTCCACCAAAAACACGCATGTTGCTCTCCCCCAGGTCAAGCAACCAGTGACATGGGACCCACAATCAAATGAAAGGGCTGTTTTCCAAGCAACTGTTTAATTCAAAATAAAAACCCTTCATCTCAAAGCTTCGTCTAAACCCTTCATTCCCCAAGATTTAATCCTGGCCCTCTTTCTATCAACCTCTTTGTCCTAGTCAGCTTGTCCTAGTCAGCCCTAGGATTCAAAAAAGGTTGTCAAATGTATAATACACACACACACACACACACACACACACACACACACACACATATACAATGGCGGAGCCAGGAAAGTTTCATTTAGGGGTCAAATTAAAAGATAATACAAAATAATTTCTTCACCATAAATTACACAAAGTATAAACAACATATCTTCACCATAAATTTCACAACAGAATTTATGATACATCAAATTTTCATTGTAAATATCATAATAGCTATGTTCTATCAGCCCATGTATTATAAAACTCAATAATCTAGATATGGGTGAATCCAAGGTGGATTTGAAGGTCGATCATTTAATACAAAAATTTTATTATTCTAAAATCGTTGAATTTGTAACAATCGAATCGATGGTCAAATTACGTTCAATTTAATAGATTTTTGGTATGTTGCTCATCCATAATATGTAGAACATATCTTAAAATTTTAAAAAATAAAAATAAATAATGTACAAGTGCATCACCAAGTATCAAACGGGAATAAATAAGAGAGGCAATTATTATGATTCACTCCTAGCGCTTTCTGGGCATCAAATTAAATCAATTTAAAAATCCGAATATGAATGTAACTCCTCCTGCTTTTTGGAGTACACTAAAAAGTAAGGTCTTTCTCCTTCTTTATCAGCTCAAGCAAGCGAGATCATTGTTCCTTAAATCTCTCCTCTATCTCTCTCATAACAAAATTTGCATTCTCTCTCTCTCTCTCTCTCTCAAGGTCTGAGCACTGAAAAAAATGTTATCTTTAAGATCGCCAACGAATGAGAGCGGCAGCATGATCCTCCTCCTCAATTCCCACCACCACCACCACCACCCCACTTCATTCCCCTCCGCCTCTGCCGTATGCCGCCCGCCCGCCTGGGCATCCATATTAGGGGATACAAGTATCTGGCTCCATGAAAACTGGCTCTGTATCAGGATACATCTTAATTTAATTTATGTAATAAACAAATATGGTTTTGTATTTCAGTTTGTTGCCAGAAGTTCTGGTTAATCTTTTGCTATGGTAGTAGCTGATTATTTATTCAATTGGTATCCATTTATGTTGCTTTTTTGGTTGATGTATTGTTGTTGCTTCTTGTATCTTAATAACTACAGTATTCTGGTATATACAAAATCTTGATGAGTGTTTAAATGTATCAAATTACTGGGAATTTAAATGAACATTGTTGATACCAAGAATGAAATGAGACTTTGTTGATGTATCAAATTTAATATTGAGAACAAAAATGAACACTTGCAGAATGAACACTTGCTAAGAATGAAAACTTGTAGAAATGAACACTTGCTGAGAATGAACTGAGAATTTGAAACCGAGATTTAACACTTGCAGAATGAACGTTTCTATATCAAATTTGATACTAAGAATGAAATGGCATCACTTGAAGTACGACACTTGGTTAATCACTTGTTTATCCTTGTATTAGCTGACACTTGTATTTAACACTTGTTTTGGTACAAATTCTATATAAAGCAGATACAAATTCTATTGAGAATTGTTTGGTAATAGATGAAACATCCTATGGTTCGGAGGCAGTGGCATACTTGACTTTTTTTAAAAAAATACTTAGTGGGGGTGGGGAGGCGTTGCCCCCTCAGGCCCCCATTTGGGTCCGCACTTGCATACACACACACACACACATATGAAATTATGCACTTGGAAGATTTCCAAAAATACCCCCCAACGGTTATTTCTGACACAACCCAAAAAATCACGGATATGTTAGATTTTTTCATTGGGCTAAAAGTAGTCGACTCTTGTTGTTGGAGTAGTCGACTACTCCAACAACAATAGTCGACTACTGGCTGAACCCATCATGTCCTTCTGCTCTCTGTCTCGATGGTAATCGACTCCTATGAAGAAGATAATCGAATCCCGACATTGATACATATGATACGCAATGAAAACCTTTTAAAGTATTTTTTGAAGCATTTTTAAATCATTATTAAAGTGTTTCTATGTGTGTGTCATGAGCTTCTAGCAAGGCCTTAATAATCTAAAACAAAAGAATAAAAAATACATCAAACACATATATTATAATGAAGTCTGTTTGATGCATTCTTGCCTCCCAAGCTCTTTGTCTTGCTTTATTGATCAACGACCTTGTTTAGATCATCACTAATCCATTGAGTGCTTTATTTGATTTTCCTTAAGCTCATGCACTCAAAGATTTTAGATGCAACATTATTCATTATCAAAACAACATGGGGTGAGACTCAATATCTCAATAACACAGTGGTGCACTCGGGACGTTCTTCCTGTGGGCATTCCTTGGCTATAATTGAATGCCATTATGATGTTGGGATTGATGTTGTTGTTGTTGCTATGATAGGTCTTGAGGCATCAATAGGTAAAGATATCTTAAGTGGGAGTATTCCTTGTGGTATTCCTATGACTGCTAAAATTGTTACTGCAAAAGCTGAGTTAGAAATACATTCACTGATTATGGTTACTATGTAGGTTGTTTGAACTATTTAGTTGTGGCATATCCTAGCTAGAAAAGTATCAGTTGATATCCATTGTGTTCCTTATATGTGCCATTCACAAATCCTTCCACGGATATGTTTTTCTTGAGCATTTTTCCCATTGTTGGGCATGTCCCTCACCTAGATGCTCTACTGGGCTTCAAATGTCATGTATGTTGTAAATCGTTGTTGTCTTGTTCACACAGATGGTGACAATGATGATGGAGTGGCAAAACAACCTGATTGGGCTTCGTTGGGTACACACATGTATCGTTACATGATCTGCTTACCAATGTCAATAAAATGGTGAGCTGGTTGAGTCTATAGTGAAGGTCCTGGCTTCGACTCCTCTAATACTTAAGTTAGAACCTCAGAGATAATCGATCAACAATCTAATGCAAACATAAATTTTATAACGAGAATGCATTACATCCTCTCTTGAGTTGAGGGATTTAGATAGATATACCAAAGGATATTTTGATCATTTCATGTGAAGAGCAGGCTTCTTCTTAGTTGAGCCGGCTTTCTTTGGTTTTGTTTTGAAGTTGCACCCATAAACCTTTGGCTGAATATGGACAGCATGCATTTTGCTAAGTTGGACTCATCGGCCTTCTAGTTAGTATATCATTAATAATATACCTTTTTGATTCTTTGGAAAGTTTGCTGCATGTGCGGGACCCCCCAGCGGGGATCGAACCCTGCCGATTACGCTGGGAATCAGGAGAAAGTGCTGTTGGACTACGGTCCTTGGGCACTACTATACCATTTAAAAGGAGTTTCTTTGAGCACCTACCGTTTTACTGTCGTGCACAACTAGAATTCCAATTATTTACAAGTTTGCCATTCAAATTTTCTCACCGTGCAAAACAAATTTTAATTCCAAAAATATTCTGTTGTGAGCGGTTATAAGCGCTATTTATTAGAGGCACAGATAATAGACAACGCTTCTTTCTTCAAGTGCTGTTAAAATTCGGATAATAGATAATGCTTCTTTCTGCAGGTGTTGTTAAAGGTCAGATAATAGACAATGCTTTTTTCTGCAAGCGCTGTTTATTAGAGACATAGATAATACACATCGCTTCTTTCTGCAAGCGCTGTTAAAGGTCAGATAATAGACAGCACTTATTTCTACAAATGCTGTGAAAGGTCAGATAATAGACATCGCTTCTTTCTGCAAGCACTGTTAAAGGTCGTGTAATAGACAACGCTTCTTAGATAGCGCATTTTTTACAAAGTGCTGTTAAACGGTTTTGTTTTAATAGAAATGGTTAGTATATCATAATTATTTAAATAAAAGATACTAAATTTTTTATCATACTAGAAATAAGTATTTTGATGTTATTAAAATTCTATTTGAAACCTTATTATATATTAAATGGATAAATAATTAAATAAATTGCAAGTAGCAACAGCAAATTAATGATGTTTTTGAATTAGTGCTAGGACTGCTCATGTTTTGGAGGAAATGTTAGTATATCATAATTAAATAAATTCCATGAAGTTTAGAAACAAAGGTTGTTCATTTTTAAAATTAAATACTAGAATTCTGGTAGGATTCTATAATTATACTCCATCTGCAATTATGAGAATTGTGTTATGAGTGAGGGAGACTTATGGTCTCCCCTCCCTCATTATCCACCATAACACCCCACTACCATGTAGTGGGGTGAACCCTTGGTCTACTAGGTGTAACCTCCTATACTATGAATGAATAAAAGGATACCATGGGCTTCTTTCCATAGTTTCTCTTTCTCCAAACACGTTATTAGCACGAAGCTCTAGAAGAAACAAATTTGAGCCAAAAAATTTTATTCTATCTTCCCCACATATTTTTCCATCTTACGAAGGAATCTAGTTATTACCGCAAAGTTTTTGCGACGACGAGCGATCGATTACTTGCAAGGCATTGCGGGAGCGGGGATTTTTTCTATCTACGTATTTTTCGGTTCTTACCTAGATCATTGATCTAGAGGTGTACTTCTTTTCCCGTAAATATAGATTATGGACCATAAAATTTTTTATTACATATGCATGTTGCTTGTAATAATCTAATCAAAATACAAATAAAAGCTATTTTATTAAAAAATCTCCATTATTGTCTTCATCTCTATTGACGACCAACCCGCCTGAAGTGGCATGCCAAAGGATTTTCCGGCGACATTGCCCGAAGCGATCGCTTGCCCGGAATGAACCATCGGATTGATCTCCTACTCTCGATGTTGATGCTGAAGGCCAGATCGGCTTATGGATCATCCATGTCGTCGACCTCGACGGCCATATCGGTTACGTACATTCACTGCCAAAGGCCCCGAAGGCCGGATCTGCGTCCAGAACGGCTGGATCTTCTCGGTGTAGGCCGGATCTTCACATCTAAGGGGGAGACCCCCCACACTGGCCCAGATGGACGAAGGGGGCCCCTGGCCCTATCGGCCGAGGGGGAGGTCCCCGGCCTCGGCTGAGGATGAACCCCCCAACCCTTGACTTTTTTCGGTAGAAGGGGGGCGCCCTCCCCTGTCCAACCAAAGATGGAGGGGGGCACAGTAACGGCCCCCCCGGGCTGCGATCAAAGGGGAGGGGGCGATGTTTCGCCCTCCCCCCGGCTATGATCATGGGGGGGGCGTTGTCCCCCCTGCTGGCCGCGACCCTATGGAGGGGGTGGGCATTGTCCGGCCCCACCCCCATTACCGATGATATCGATTGTAAACAACCTAACAGACGCCCTAATTTTATTTTTGATTGACTGTTGATATTCTATAAACTAATTTAGAGATAAAAGGGTTTTAACCATATGCTATTGGGTTTTTGGGTTTAATCTTGGGTTTACATGGGCCAGAAGCCCAACCTGTTTTAATAAATAAATTTATATCTGGCTACTGGGCCTGATGCCCTTAGCTGGCCCAAAATGTCTCTTATTACATATAAAGGGCCTTTCTAAATAGTAAAATCTGTTTTTAAATCAGATTTTCTATTAAAAATCCTTAAAATAATCAGAAAAATCCAGAAAAATTCTGGAAAATTCTAAAAAAAAGGAAAAATCAGAAATCATTTATTGGCAATAAATTTTATTTTTTGGAGAATTTTTGTTAATAAAATAATGTTTTTGGTCCATATTATATTAATAAAATCACTATTTGCATAATTATTACATTGGATTAATTAGTATTTTTATGTTTAATAATTATGAAAGGTCCTGAGATCGCTCTGCCGTTTGTTATCTAACCTAACGGTGCATGATATGTCTCCTCGTGGCCTAAGTAATTATTAAACATTTTAATTTTTCCATATAATTGCTTGCATGTGATGTTGCGAATGATTTATGCCTATGTTTATTGCATAATTTATAAATTGCGTAGATGTTTAATAAATTACGTTGTGGTTTTGAATTGGTCAGTTAGTCCCCTTTTTATATTCCTCGCATTTTCTTTTATTTTTGAGAGAAATTGAACTGTAGTAAGGATATATTTGTTGGGACCCCAATGGGTTTCCAAGTTATATTTTTCCATTTTTGTCTTTTGTATTCTCTGGAATGTATATCTTAAGGACTTTGGACTTTATTATGTGATGACTGGCCGATCCACGCAACTAATTTATTAATTTTACATGAATTTTTAATATGCTTTATTATTAATACATGTTATTTTAAATGCATAGATAATATGGAAAATATAGTGAGCGTTGACTTTGAAGTTATCGATGCATCTGGAAAGAATTATCTGAGCTGGCATGTGGACCTGAAGTTCCACTTGCGCGGACAGGGCCTTATGGCCACAATCTCTACTCATGTGCCTACGGCTACGGCCACGGCAACTGTTCGTGCCCCGGATATACACCCGGAGAACGATTGTAGTTTTACCGCAAGCGCACGATCAAGTGGCGAGCAGGTATCGAACACGAGGAGGTGGTGTTGGCTCCAATCTATCCTAGGTTGGTTTGACTACAAATGTTTTATTGGTGGAGATGGTTATGGAATGATATAATGGAAATGGTGGTGGATGTCGGTGTCGGTGATAAAGAAGTTGGATAAAGTATCGATTCAAATTTAATACAATAAAAGAGTCTAGAGCTAGGAAATCCCCACTACGGATCGTCATACATCATTGTAAATTGTGAATCTCAATATTACTAGGCTTGTGTTGAGGTGAACTAGTCGTAACTGAATAGAGAACCAAGCTCACGCTCTCGCGCTATTGCCGGTCTATAGCAACCCTAGAATAGGGCCCAATCTCTTGCAAACCCTAGCCTAAGCTGCTAGCATTAGGATCGACATCATCGTTCAATCGCCCCTCGAGCCCACTCTCGTGCAAACTCGAGTTACGATCTAGGTTGTGATAGTTCATATTTGTCCAATCTCTTGCAAACGAATATGGGTATAGATTTATAAATAAAATCCTAGCTTTGGTCCAATCTCTTGCAAACCAAGTCTAGAGATTCTCGATTATAAACCTAAATCGAATATCTAGGCCTTCCCATCGATCGGAATCCAATCTCTTGCAAAACCCAATTGATGGAAATCCCTAGCTATCCGTAATAAATCGATCACAACCTAACCTCCTAGCAATTCTAGCAATTTAGAAATTCATTCATCACAAATCTGAAATCGAATCCATAGGGTTCATCCCCAAACCCTAGAACAACAAATCTACTCAAGCATAGCAATAACGAAATGAGAATCAATAAAAATCATTGCTTGCATACAAAAAGATAGAAAAACAAAGATTCAAATAATAAGAACAAAATACTTAGCTTTGATGAAGATCTTCAATCCAAATACAAGCTTTTAGATCCAAGAGGGGGCCTAGGGCATGGCCTAACCTCTAAAATAGAGTCTAAGAAATCATCATGGGAACCCCTCTCTAATGACGGCTACAACCCTCTTATATAGCCCCCCCCAAAACCCTAGCAAATAACCCTAGAAAACTCCTCAAAATCGTGCCCAAAAACAGCCCTAACCGCAACTTAAAATCTGGGCCCGCCGCCACTCGGGCCGAGTGGGAATCTGACTCGGCCGAGTGGAAATTCCAGCACTGCAGTGTCAACTTACAGAAATTCTCCAGATTTCATCCGACCTCCGATTGGCACTTTCTTGATGGCGTTGGAACCATCATAAAGTCTACTATCCATAAAAAATATGAGAAAAATACTTTGATTGCTGGAATGATAGCAAATTTCAAAATAGTGGAAGGCTGTCTGAAAATCTGGGCGTGTGTGTCATCGGCGTCACTCGGTCGAGTGGACTTCTCCACTCAGTCGAGTGGGCTTCTCTACTCGACCGAGTAGGTCTCCAAAGGATCTCTGAAAATTCCAGTAACCTTGGACTTTCTCTGGACAATTTCCCTGTATCACTCGGGCGAGTGAGATTTCTCACTCGGCCGAGTAGGTTTTCTTCGTTCGGCCGAGTATACGCTGAGATTGACTCTGTGTGTGTATCCGTTCTGCTCGACCGAGTGGGGCTTCTTGTTCGGCCGAGTGAGTGCTCCACTCAGCCGAGTGGCATGCTGTAAATGCCCAATCTTCTTCGTTTCTCCTCCTCGTCGCTCTTACGAAGTTCCTTCTTCTTCCACTCGTCCTCCAGCACCGTTAGCTTCATAATAGGGCCATGTGCGATGCTCCGGTACATGTGGAAGTCCTTTAAGCTCATTCTTTCTTCCGATTGCTCTATATTTCTTGAAATCTGACAAAAACAAGAAATAGTGAAAAGTAACGCAATATCGTTGAATACTCGTGAAAATCGCAATATGAGCAATCAAAATGGCATGAAAATATGCAGAAAAAATGTGTAAAATATGGACCGATCAGCAACGAGCACTGCTGAGGCAGCTTCTATACCAATAGTCTCTGATATAGATAAGGCAAAGGCCATAATCTATATTAGGCGACATATTGATCGAACCCTGAAGGCCGAATATCTCACTGTAGAAGATCCACTAGAGTTGTGGACTGCACTGGAGAACATGTATAAGCATCAGAAAGGTGTGATCCTTCCACATGCACATTATGAGTGAGAAAATCTCCGACTTCGGGACTTCAAGTTCATTGCTGAGTATAACTCAGCACTTCACAATATCACCTCACGCCTGACGTTGTGTGGTGAAGAAGTCACGGAAGAACGCATGCTGGGAAAAACTTACACATCCATCCATGAGAAGGATGCAATCCTCATGCAATAGTACCGTGAACGCAAATTCACCAAGTACTCTCACCTGCATGTTGAATATTGGACTCCCCGGATTTGGTTTTGATGATGAGCAAACATAAATAATCCATGAACTAACAATTTGTGAGCGCAGTTTTGGAGATCGTCGCCAATTTCACGAGAACATTCAAAGCGACATCTCAACACTTCCCAAAGCTCGTATTCATGCCTAAAGCTTCGTTGAAGCTCATGCGACGTTTTGGAAGTTATGAAGATTCAATCGAAGCTCTCGAAGACCGTTTATTAAGGTTTTATTTATAGTCTTTTTAGCTTCGATATATAGAATGTTAAGACTTGAGTATATCTTACGTTTCTATCTTCATTACGCTCATTTCGTAGCTCTAGGATCCTTGCACAAGTTCATTCTAACTTCCTCGAAGCATCGCGCTTCGATTCGGACTTTATTGTGCATGTTAGTTGGTACAAGAACAAGTACTGACCGACTAGATGGTGATCTAGTCGGTCGGCAACTGTTCTTGGACCTACTAGTTTGATTCCTTAATTTCTTGGACTTTACTGTTTACAGTTAGTCGGTCTACGTTGACTCACCGACCGACTAGTTTGTGAACTAGTCGGTCAGTGATGCTTCTTTGACCGACTAGTTGTGACTTACTGTTCATGCTAAATTTCTCCTAAGCTACTGTTTATCATTAGTCGGTCTAAGAACGTTTGGTGACCGACTAGTTGACAATCTAGTCGGTCAACTTTTGTTCTTGGACCGACTAAGTCAACTTGTGTTCAGACTATTTCATTTTGCCTCTTAGTCGGTCTACGTTCACTGACTGACCGACTAGTTGTGAAACTAGTCGGTCAGAAAGTCTTCTTGGACCGACTAGATTTCTAGGTCTGAAATTCTATCTCTTCTCAGATCTTCACTCAGTCGGTCCATGCTGTTTGACTGACCGACTAGTTGATGAACTAGTCGGTCAGTGATTGTTCTTTGACCGACTAATTCTCACAGATTTCTATCCGTTGGAGAATGACCTAACTTGTTTTTATGGGACCCTATAAATACGAACCTAGGTCATTTCTATCTAGGTTAGAGCTTCCATTCAGAGATTCATTGAGATCAAAAGAGATAGCCTTTCTCACTCTAATCTAAAGCTCTCTTCCTCACAAGAAACTCATTCTCTCTCATTTCTAGATCTAGAATCCATCTAGAGAGAAGGTTGTTCTTGGTGAGCTCTTCAAGCTATTGCTTGATCCAAGTCTCCAAATCATCCCTAGGCACCGATTGCTGGTCATTTCCTTGGTGCTAGGTCTTGGTGACTTCATCTTCCTCAAATCCTCCATTTCACCATTTGGGTAAGAAAAACTCAAGGTATAGGATTTTGTGGTAAGATTGTTTATTTCATATTAAACTCTTTAATATTGCTTTGTGATTCTCTCGGTTGTGAGAGAAGGTTGTGATCCCGGGTTGTGGGACTCACGTTTGCTATTGCATGTATGATTTGATCTTGTGAAGGTTTTTCACAAGATATTCATAGTGGAAATCTTGGGTTAGGGTTTCTAACCTAAGTATCCGGAGGGAATCCGGGTGGTTGGGACGTAGGATCACCGGGAACAAGTCGGGGAGACTTGGGTGGATCCGAACCCATTAACATCGTTTGTTAGCATTGTTAATTTTGTGTTGTCATTCAATTTAAGCTTCCGCAAATTGATTTGGTAGTTGTTTGCAATTTAATTTGGAATTATACTCCTTATTATTTTAAAGTACTATTCACCCCCCCTCTAGTACTTGTGCAGTAGCTGGTAGGGCATTACATTTGGTATCAGAGCCAGATACTTAGTTATGTCTGCCAACGACAACAAGACCGTGCCTCCACCTTCCAACTATGACACCTTCAGGAATCGTGAAGGAGCGTCATCGGTGATGGAAGGACATTCCTCTACAAGGCCTCCATTCTTCAACGGTACCAACTATGGGTATTGGAAATGCCGGATGGAAACCTTCCTCCGGAGTGCATCCTTATGGAGGACTACAATGAAGGAATACATCGAACCCAAAGAAGAAGATTTTGAGAAATGGACTACCGCGGAGGTCGCCGCGGAGGTAAGCAATGCCAAGGCAATGAACGCCTTGCAATGCGCATTGGAGCCCGAGAACTTCAATAAGATATGCACATGTAAGAGTGCATATCAAATTTGGAACTCCCTCCTCATTCTTCATGAAGGGACGAGTAAGGTAAGAGACTCTAAACTCGTAGTCGTAAACAAAGATTACGAAATGTTTCATATGCAACAGGGCGAGAAGATGAAAGAATATTACGCTCGCTTCGTTGACATAATAAACGAGTTAGAGGCCCTCGGCAAGTCCTACACTCAAAAGGAGAAGTGCTCAAAGCTTATTGAAGGACTTCCCTCTTCTTGGCCTTCGCCATCGAGGAAGGTAATGACATGAACAAATATACCGTAGTTCAACTAATGTGTACTTTGATGTCATACGAGGTACGCAAAGATAGCAAGGTGAAGTTACAAGAAAAGATGAAGTCCTATTTGAACCTAGATGCGCCTAAGAAAAAGGCGATTGCATTCAAGGCGGCTTCATCCACCTCTACCGATGATGAGGACTCGGAAGAAGAAATGGACATGGAATCCATTGCACTCATGGCAAAGAAGTTCAATCGCTTCTTCCGAAAGGGTAACTTCAAACAAAAATCTAAGTTTACTTCTACTAACGCCTCTGCACCTTTGTGCTTTAAATGCAATAAGCCGGGACACATCAAAGCGGATTGTCCTCAAAACAAGCAAAAGGAGAAGTGGAAGGCGCCGAAGTTCGACAAGTCAAAGAAGTACAAAAAGGGGTACAAAAAGGGACTTGTCGGAGCAACATTCACCGACTCCGAGGATTCCTCAAGCGGAGAGTCGGATGATGAGAAAGTGGAGCAAGCGCACATGTGCTTCATGGCAAGAGAGGAGCATGATCAAGGATCTTCCTCCTCCGATGATAGCGACGACGAAGGCGATGAGGTAACGATGGATGATCTTAGGGATGCTAACTCTCATTTATGGTCTAAATACACAAAATTAGTAAATCGATATACTAAAGTAAAAGATGACCTAGCTAGCATTCAAACCTCGCCTAAGACTATCATCACCAACAACGACACCGTTGTTGAAGAGTTAAGAAATGAGATTGTTAATCTCAAATCTAAACTTGAACATGTTAGCATTGATGATCCGGAAGAACATAGGATAGCGGATTTAACTTCTCAAAACTCTACTTTGAGTGTTGAGAACGAGAATCTTAAATCTCGTGTTTATGTGCTCACATCGCAAGTATCCACATTAGATACTTCTATGCGTTCTCTCAAAGAGAAATATGAGAACACGTTAGGCCGAATCAATAGATTCAATAAGGGTAAGGACCATTTGGATAAAATCCTAAGTGACTTACTTCCGGCCAATCACCACATTGGTTTGGGGTATACGATGGGATGTCCATCCAAAGCGGCCACTACTTTTGTTAGGCCAACTTCCGGTGACTCTACGAGTGGTAGCAAACACTCTATTGGTAGTTCATCTACCAATGGTGCTTCCACCTCGTCCACACCCTCTTTTGGAAAGAAACCCACTTTGGGGGGACCTCCAAAGAAGGGGCATGCTTATATGTACACAAATACCATGCCACGTAGGAACACACGTCCTACTCCACCATCTCACACATATGATGATTTCTATGCTACACGTTCACGGGCACGTGCACACCATGTGAGACACCCTCACGCACGTGTTCCCACACATGCATATGTTCACCCACCTCATCGTATGAATAATTCTCGTCATGCACCATTCCATCATGTTCCGTATGCCTATCCACGTCATGCATCACGTAGAAACCAACAACGCATGCATGCACCCAATAAGATGATGGCTCCCAAAATTTTCACTATTTGGAGCCCAAAGGACACAAGCATGGATGAAAAACAAGTATATATGAATGCTTATTTTTCGGATGTTGTGCATAGTAGAGATTATGTGGGGAAGTCAAAGTCCAATTGGACTTGGCTTCCAAAGGTCTAACTTTTGAGGACCCAATGACCTTGGGTACCATGATATGAAAGTTTCTATCTTTAGGTACTCAAGGAAAAGAAAAAGAAGAGGAGCATCAAATTTAAATTTAGCTCCAAAGGGAATTGGATACTCGATAGCGGGTGTTCAAAACACATGACGGGTGACGCTCAATTGCTCTCCGGAGTGGTTCCCATTGCAAATGGAAATCGCGTCGTATTTGGAGGCAACGAGAGCGGAACCATCGTCGGTGTTGGTAAAGTGGGTAACCCTTCTAAACCCTTAATTAGTGATGTCTATCTAGTTAATGGTTTAAATCATAATCTTATTTCAATAAGCCAACTTTGTGACAAAGGTTACAAAGTTAGCTTTGCGAAAGGATTGTGTCATATTTCAAATGATAATGATAAATTATTATTTTCCGGCACACGCCATAAAGATATTTATATTTTGGATCTTCCTAAGTCATATGAACAATGTCTCGTTGCCAACACAAGTGAACAACACTTATGGCATCGACGCTTTGGACATGTGAACTTTGGAACACTTTATAAACTTTCGAAATTAAATTCCATTAAAGGTTTTCCGAAGCTCGCTTTCGAAAAGAAAAGTTTTTGTGATTCTTGTCAACGTGGCAAGCTTCCTAAATCTTCATTTAAACCTAAGAAAAGCATTTCTACGAAACGACCACTAGAGCCATTACATCTAGATTTATTTGGGCCAACTAGAGTTGCTTCCTTAGGAAATGCAAGATATGGGTATTTACATGGGTATTTGGGCCAACTAGTCATCGTTGATGATTATTCAAGATTTACATGGGTATTTTTCTTATGTAATAAAAATGAAGCTTTTGAAAACTTCACAATATTTGTGAAGAAAGTACAAAATCTCATCGGAACCACCATTGTCACTATTCGTAGTGATCATGGGGGTGAATTTGAGAATGAGTCTTTCTCAAATTTTTGTGATGATCTTGGAATTACTCACACGTTTTCTTTCCCTCGCGCACCTCCTCAAAATGGTGTTGTTGAGAGGAAGAATAGAACGCTTGTGGAGTGTGCTCGCACTATGCTCGAAGATAGTCAACTTGGTTATCATTTTTGGGCGGAAGCGGTACACACCGCTTGTTATGTGTTTAATAGAATACTTTTGAGGCCCGGCACCAAACAAACTTGCTATGAATTGTTGTTTGGTAGATTGCCTCAAGTTAAACATTTTCGTGTTTTCGGCGCAAAATGTTTCATTAAAAACACATATGATAATTTGGACAAGTTTGATCCGAGATCGGATGAGGGGATATTTGTTGGGTATTCCTCACGTAGCAAAGCCTACCGGATATACAACAAAAGATCCTCTACGATCGAAGAATCACTTCATGTCTCTTTTAATGAGAATTTTACTACTTCTAGAATTTCAAATGATAATGATTCTATGGATGTTTTATGTGATTCGTTTGAAAATTCTAAGTCTATTGATTCAATTGATTCTATTGAGACTAACCCGACTAATGAAGTTGTTGAGAATGTGCCTAGTGATCAAGGTATTCCCAAGCGGCTTCATACCGTTCGCGACCATCCCCATGAGCAAGTTATTGGAAATATTAATGTTAGTGTCAAGACGAGATCTCAAGTCCACCACTTCGCCAATTGTGTCGTTGCCTCATCGATAGAGCCAAAGAATATCGTTGAAGCGTGCGAAGATAGTGCTTGGATCCTTGCCATGGAGGAGGAACTCATTCAATTCGAGAGGAATGAGGTATGGGAGCTTGTTCCTTTGCCATCGAAGAACCACACCGTCATAGGGACAAAGTGGATCTTCAAGAACAAAACCGACGAAAATCAAATCGTCGTCCAGAACAAAGCTCGGTTAGTAGCTCAAGGCTATCGCCAAGAGGAAGGTATCGATTTCGAAGAATCCTTCGCTCCGGTAGCTAGATTAGAATCAATTAGACTTTTATTGTCTTATGCATGCCATAAAAATTTTAAGTTATTTCAAATGGATGTTAAAAGTGCATTTTTAAACGGAGATGTTGTTGAGGAAGTTTACGTTTCTCAACCTCCGGGCTTCATAAATGAAAAATTTCCAAATCATGTTTTTAAACTAAAGAAAGCTCTTTATGGTTTGAGACAAGCTCCTCGAGCTTGGTATGATCGCCTAAAGAATTTTCTTTTGGATTTGAATTTTAAAATGGGCGAAGCCGATTCTACACTTTTTGTTAAGCATGCGAATAATGATATTTTATTAGTTCAAATTTATGTTGATGATATCATTTTCGGTGCTACTAACTTCACTCTTTGCGAAGAGTTTTCTAATGTTATGAAGGACCAATTTGAGATGAACCACATGGGCGAACTCAAATATTTCTTAGGTCTCCAAATTCGCCAATTGAACGATGCAATCTTCATCCACCAAACGAAGTATACGGTGGAGTTGCTTAAGCGATTTGGAATGGAAAGTGCTTCCGGGAAAAAGACTCCAATGAGCACGACTACGCATCTTGACAAGGATACGGGCGGTAAGGATGTAGACATTCGTCTATATCGAGGTATGATAGGTAGTTTACTTTATCTTACCGCAAGTAGGCCCGATATTATGTTTGCCGTATGCGTATGTGCTCGTTATCAATCTCAACCTAAGGAGTCTCACTTAGTAGCGGTAAAGCGTATTTTCCGTTATCTAAGTTACACTTTAGATTTTGGATTACTTTATCCGAAATCTAGCACGTATGAGTTAGTCTCATACAGTGATGCCAATTATGCGGGATGCAAATCCGACAGGAAAAGTACTAGTGGCACTTGCCATTTTCTAGGAAATTCTCTTGTCTCTTGGTTTTCCAAGAAGAAAAATTCTGTATCACTTTCAACCACCGAGGCGGAATATATTGCCGCCGGTGCCGCTTGTGCCCAGGTTCTTTGGATGAGACACACTTTGAAGGATTTTGGTATTCACTGTGATACTAGCCCTATCATGGTGGATAACCAAAGTGCTATCTGTCTTTCAAAGAATCCGGTGCACCATTCCCGATCAAAACACATAGATGTCCGACACCATTTCTTAGATGATCATGTTGCTAAAAAGGACATCATATTAGTGTACGTTGAAACCCAAAAGCAAATCGCCGATATTTTCACGAAACCCCTAAAGGAGGACTCCTTTGTGCGGTTGCGTCGAGAATTGGGGATTATGGGTGAATCCGAGATATAGGATTCATATTTGAACTCAATCATCTTGCATGCTAATATATTTCGCGATATTTCATTCATGCTAGATTTATTGAATTTTTGGGAATTTTATGAGATTTGTTTGAATTTATGATCGAATTCGTATTTCAATGTCGTATTTAAGATTTCGACGTTTTATGGGGTAATTTAGATGACTAATGAGAGTGTTAAGATTTTTCATCCAAGTGGTTTGTGAAGAGAAATCAATTATCAATTTTTGGACTCTTCTAGTCGGTTTCAGTTCACTTGTCAACCGACTAGATGCTCATCTAGTCGGTCAGCAAGTGACCGCAGACCGACTAGATCAAGCTTCTATCTCACTCTTATCTTTTTCATTCTTTAGTCGGTCACAGTACACTTACCGACCGACTAAATTGAAAACTAGTCGGTCAGTGAATATACTGCGACCGACTAATTCTAGCCCTAAAATTCACTGTTTGCCTCTGTTTCGACTTAGTCGGTTCAAGCTCATTGACCGACCGACTAGATCGTAATCTAGTCGGTCAGTGCTTGAACTGTGACCGACTAAGTATGTTAGGGCAGTTGTGTCTTTTCCAGATCTCGACCGACTTATACTCATTTCAGTCGACTAAATCTCATTTTAGTCGGTCTTCACCTCATCTACAGCCCGAAAAACCCAAACCCCCCTCCGAGCCTCTTCAACTTCCAGTCGACTCCGGCCATCTCTCCGGCCATCGCCGCCGTCCGCCGCCGTCGCCTCCTCCTCCTAGGTATCTCCCTCCTCCTCCTAGGTCGATTCCTTCCCTAGGGTTCGATTTCATCTTCTAGGTATTCTAGGGTTTCGAAATTTTTTTTTTCCTTAGGGCTTGTGAGTTAGGGTTTGATTGTGTGTGCTTCTAGGGTTTGATCTCTAGGGTTTGTGTTGCACATAGTTTCAGTTGCTTGTACTCGTCGTGCCACGATCATGGCAAAGACGAGGATTCCTATCACTCCCTCTGGGTCATCCCCCATGACTGTAGAGCAATCTACTGCTAGGAATCCACCTAAGCCTAAACGTCGTGCCAAATCAACCCAAGCTTCTCCATCTTCGCCTCCTCCTAAGAAGCCGAGGACGGCAACGGTAAAACCAAGAAAATCTAAGTCCAAAAAGCCCATTCTCCAATCTCCGGCTACTCCTCCCGATTCCGACACTGAATTTATCCCTGAGGATGAGCCTAGCCCTAGGGAACCTACTCCTCCTCCGAAGACCCGTAAGGCTAAGGGTAAAGCTCCTATGCCAGTTGGCGGTGTAGACATATCGTTGTGCCGCGATGACCCTCAGTGTCTCGCAGCGTACAACCGTATTGAGCACTGTCCACTATTGTTAGAGCATTACGTTCAGTTTTCTGATTTTCTCGGCCTTGCTGATCTTCTCTCCTATAGTGGTCTCCTTGATTATCTCCGATACGATCTTAAGGCCAATCCTAAACCATATCCTCGCCTCGTGAAATTGTTCTATGACAATCGCGTTCGAGGCCAGTACAATGCCAGCCACTCCATTGAGACTACTGTCTTGGGAACTCCTATAGTTCTCACGGCAGAAATCTTGGGGGAGATTCTTGGTTGTTCGTCGTCCGGTCTCCTTCCTTCGGACATTTCCGTCGATGACATTTCTTCCTTGGATCAGTCAGTTCTTTCAGATATCTTCCATGTTATCCCCTCCTCATTCATTGGTGTTCCATCGAAATCTTTCAAGCCGAATGCGTGGGTCCTTAACCTGATCTTGAAGTCTTGCCTCCTCCCTAAGTATGGATCATCTTCACTTCCATCCCAGCCGTTCTTGAAATTGATCTACGCTCTTTTCTTGGGGTGCGAGATTAATTGGGCTCGTGTGATACTCGATAAGATGGACTCTTTCGAGTGTATACGCAAGACCAATAAATCTGCGCATATTCCATACCCTTGTCTGTTGACCCTCGTGTTTCGTCATTTCCGAGTTCCTCTCCCTCCTGACGATGAGCGTCCTTTGGGTACTCCTCTGAACGCGATGGCCGTGAAGAAATCTCTAGCGGCGCTTCGTCACGTGCAGAGGTCTACCGCATCAGCTTCCCAGTCTACTCCGTCAGCTGCTGCAGCCCCCTCTCGTCCTGCCACTTTAGACGATGTCGTACGCCTACTTCATCAGCACGACTCACGTTTGGCTCGTACTGAGGAGGTAGTCTGCAGTATGGCTCGTATGATGGGGATTGATCTTCCTCCTTCAGTTTCTGAGGCCGAGGAGATGGACGATGAGGAACTTGACGAGCTTGTCACTTCCTTAGCCCGTGGCGATGAGGCCACTGCTGCTGCTGCTGCTGCTACCACTTTAGCTCCTGGAGATGGCACCACTTCCGGTGCTCCAGAGACTTCTGCTTCAGCACTTCAGACTTCTGAGCCTGCTGCTGACCCTGCTGTCGTGCCTGCTGATATTCCTGTTGACACATCTGCCGTCGAGCCCGTCGTTGACGTCTCGACTCCTGCCCCGACGATTCCATCTGTTGAGACGCCTCTTCTCCCTGCAGAGCCTGAGTCCACTCCGTCGACTGGACCCACGGACACTGCAGATCCAGCCACTTCCTCGTGATCGTTGTTCCGAGGACTCTCCACTACGCTTTGGATGATATATCTTAGTGAGAGTATTTTGGGTTAGGATAGAGTATGAGGGTTATGATATTTTGATGTACTTTTGGAGTTTTCTGGATGTCGGTTGGATATTTTGATGTGTTGTATTTTGATGTACTCTGGATATTGATGATGATGTTCTATTTTGATGTAGACGATGATGTTGTTCTTTTTGATGTTTATATAGATGATGTGTTGCATTTGATGTGATGTACATTTTTATATTTGATATCTTTTTGGATGTACTCAACATGTTATCATTTCTATATATACATCGATGTTCATGTTGTGATATTTACTTCGTCGTGCACATTAATTCTCATTCAATGTCCTTGCAATGTGATTTCATCGCTCGATGCTTAAATGCTTGGTTAAATAGATGGAAATTCTATAATTATATTGAATTGTTTTCCATGCACAAATTTAACCAAGAATATTGAATATTGGAGAGTATGTTTCTTTATTCAAGAAATGAATAATTATTTTGTATTTTTGATGATTTTGATTATTTTTTTTGATAATGGACATTTTGGCACACCTTGATTTGATTTCCACATTTTTCCCTTGGTGTCAATTTGGTCCATCGTCATTGTCTACGACTCCCGATGTTGGATTTTCCATTTCCTAGTTGTTGTCGTTGTATGCCCCCCATTTTGGGATAATGCCAAAGGGGGAGAGATAATGATAATAAATAGCGCAAATGAAAATTTAACTCAATTTCCAAGAATCTAGTTTGATATGTTAGATTCAGGGGGAGTTAAGATATATATAAGGATTTTCAAAATCCGATATTTCAAAAATCGATTCTCTTTATTTATCTTACTCGTCTGCTTGATGCAATTCATATATATTCATTTTGGAATTAACGTGTCATCAATGCAGGGGGAGTAAGTATTTTACATTTGAATCATTATTTTTTATTATTATTTATGTTGGTTTGTCATCACCAAAAAGGGGGAAAATGTTGAATATTGGACTCCCCGGATTTGGTTTTGATGATGAGCAAACATAAATAATCCATGAACTAACAATTTGTGAGCGCAGTTTTGGAGATCGTCGCCAATTTCACGAGAACATTCAAAGCGACATCTCAACACTTCCCAAAGCTCGTATTCATGCCTAAAGCTTCGTTGAAGCTCATGCGATGTTTTGGAAGTTATGAAGATTCAATTGAAGCTCTCGAAGACCGTTTATTAAGGTTTTATTTATAGTCTTTTTAGCTTCGATATATAGAATGTTAAGCCTTGAGTATATCTTACGTTTCTATCTTCATTACGCTCATTTCGTAGCTCTAGGATCCTTGCACAAGTTCATTCTAACTTCCTCGAAGCATCGCGCTTCGATTCGGACTTTATTGTGCATGTTAGTTGGTACAAGAACAAGTACTGACCGACTAGATGGTGATCTAGTCGGTCGGCAACTGTTCTTGGACCGACTAGTTTGATTCCTTAATTTCTTGGACTTTACTGTTTACAGTTAGTCGGTCTACGTTGACTCACCGACCGACTAGTTTGTGAACTAGTCGGTCAGTGATGCTTCTTTGACCGACTAGTTGTGACTTACTGTTCATGCTAAATTTCTCCTAAGCTACTGTTTATCATTAGTCGGTCTAAGAACGTTTGGTGACCGGCTAGTTGACAATCTAGTCGGTCAACTTTTGTTCTTGGACCGACTAAGTCAACTTGTGTTCAGACTATTTCATTTTGCCTCTTAGTCGGTCTACGTTCACTGACTGACCGACTAGTTGTGAAACTAGTCGGTCAGAAAGTCTTCTTGGACCGACTAGATTTCTAGGTCTGAAATTCTATCTCTTCTCAGATCTTCACTCAGTCGGTCCATGCTGTTTGACTGACCGACTAGTTGATGAACTAGTCGGTCAGTGATTGTTCTTTGACCGACTAATTCTCACAGATTTCTATCCGTTGGAGAATGACCTAACTTGTTTTTATGGGACCCTATAAATACGAACCTAGGTCATTTCTATCTAGGTTAGAGCTTCCATTCAGAGATTCATTGAGATCAAAAGAGATAGCCTTTCTCACTCTAATCTAAAGCTCTCTTCCTCACAAGAAACTCATTCTCTCTCATTTCTAGATCTAGAATCCATCTAGAGAGAAGGTTGTTCTTGGTGAGCTCTTCAAGCTATTGCTTGATCCAAGTCTCCAAATCATCCCTAGGCACCGATTGCTGGTCATTTCCTTGGTGCTAGGTCTTGGTGACTTCATCTTCCTCAAATCCTCCATTTCACCATTTGGGTAAGAAAAACTCAAGGTATAGGATTTTGTGGTAAGATTGTTTATTTCATATTAAACTCTTTAATATTGCTTTGTGATTCTCTCGGTTGTGAGAGAAGGTTGTGATCCCGGGTTGTGGGACTCACGTTTGCTATTGCATGTATGATTTGATCTTGTGAAGGTTTTTCACAAGATATTCATAGTGGAAATCTTGGGTTAGGGTTTCTAACCTAAGTATCCGGAGGGGATCCGGGTGGTTGGGACGTAGGATCATCGGGAACAAGTCGGGGAGACTTGGGTGGATCCGAACCCATTAACATCGTTTGTTAGCATTGTTAATTTTGTGTTGTCATTCAATTTAAGCTTCCGCAAATTGATTTGGTAGTTGTTTGCAATTTAATTTGGAATTATACTCCTTATTATTTTAAAGTACTATTCACCCCCCCTCTAGTACTTGTGCAGTAGCTGGTAGGGCATTACACTGCACTCCTACCTTCTCATGGCAGAGCAGAACGAGACTTGCTACTGGCGACACATAACCTACGCCATGTAGGCTCAGCTTCTCTCCTTGAGGCTCACAAAGTTTCTTTACAGAAGCAGAAGAACAAACAGAAGGGGAAATTCAACAAATGGAAAGCCCCTAAGAGGCAGTCCAGAGGTCCTCCCCAGAACAACAACCCTCCCCAGAGAAACAACAATGAGGGAAAGAAGAAGCTTCATTGGAAGAAAAAAAACACTGGACAGACGTCTATTCCCAATAAAAATTGGGAGGACAAATGCCACAGATATGGCATGACTGGACATTGGTCCAGAAACTGTCGTACTCCACGACACCTCCAAGATCTGTATCAGACAAGCCCGAAGTCTCCCGTTGAAACAAATCTGGTGGAAAACCAGCCGTCAACCAAGTTCACAAAGACTTCGAGAATGACGACATACTAGACTGATGTCATATTTATCTGTTATGCATTTACTTTATCTGTTATCAACACTTCATCTGTAGTTTTCTTAATCATGTTATATATTTACTTTTCAATAATGAATGTCTTTCTTTTTATTAAAGTATTGAATCCATGTTCTATAGATGAAGTGTGAGTGCCTAGTGGACAGCGCCTCGACGCACATAATCCTTTGCGAAAAAAGCTATTTTATTAGCTTAAATGATTATGATGGTCCTGTCATTACTATTTCAGGACTGTCAAACATAATTGAAGGATCTAGTGAAGCAATAATTTTGCTCCCAAATAACACGAGACTAATAATAAAAGATGCACTTTTCTCTCCAAAATCAAATAGGAATTGTTAAGTTTCAAGGATATTCGTTTAAATAGATATCACTTAGAAACTAAAGATATAAATGAGGATGAATATCTGTATGTTACTCGTCAAAAAGACGGTTTAAAACTTTCTTAGAACGATTTAAGGGACTCCCGTCGGGTCTCTATCATACTCATATTTAACCTATAAAAGCTAATTTGACTGTGCACCAGAAGTGCCTTTCATCTCCAGGATTCAAACTCTGGCATAACATACTTGGTCACCCTGGATCGGCAATGATGCATCGCATCATCACCCAATCTTTTGGACATAATCTGAAGAACCTGAAGATTCTTCAGAATGGTGATTTTCCATGTCTACCATGTTTCAAAGGTAAACTAATAACGAGACCATCCCTACTGAAAGTGGGATTAGAGTCTCCTAACTTCTTGGAGAGAATACATAGGGATATTTGCGGGCCTATTCACCCCGCAAGTGGCCTATTTCGGTACTTTATGGTACTGATAGATGCATCATCAAAATGGTCTTATGTGTGCCTCTTGTCCACCCGCAACCTAGCTTTTTCAAAGCTATTGGCACAAATAATTAAGTTGCATGCTCATTTCCCCGATAACTATATCAAGAAACACGTCTTGATAATGCGGGAAAATTCACTTCTCAAGTCTTTCAAGACTATTGCCAAGCAACTGGCATCGAAGTTAAATATTCAGTAGCACATGTTCACACCCAGAATAGGTTAGCAGAATCTCTGATAAAGAGATTGCAATAGATTGTACGTCCATTGCTGATACAATCACAGTTGCCTGTTGATGCTTGGGGACATGCCATATTGCATACAGCATCGCTTATAAGAATACGGCCCTCTGGTGGCCATATTTCATCGCCGATGCAGCTAGCGTATGGTGCACCTCCGAATATCTCTCATTTGAGAGTGTTTGGTTGTGCAGTCTTCATCCCCATTGCACCACCTCAAAGGACCAAAATGGGTCCACAGCGTCGTTTGAGTATCTATATAGGGTTTGATTCACCATCTATAATTAGATATCTTGAACCCCTGACGGGTGACACATTTAAGGCATGTTTTAATGACTTTGAGTTTGATGAAAATGTTTTTCCAAAACTAGGCACACAGTCTAAGAAGCCAGAAGCTTCTGAGACCATTTCTTGGGACAAAAGGACTTTGTCTCATTATGATCCGCGTCCTAGTCAATGTGAAGATGAGATCCTGAAGATTCTTCATCTTCAGAATACATTATATTTACTACCGGATAATTTTATTGACAACCAAAAGATTGTCAGATCACATGTCCATGCTGCCAATACGCCGGCTAGGATTGACATCCCCAAAGATGGATACAATCGACCAGCAGCAGAATCGGTTGTACCTCAATTGAAGAGAGGACGCCCACCAGGTTCGAAGGACAAGGCTCCTCAAAAAAGAAAAAATCCTGGAGAAATAAAGATGAACCCTACACATGATGCTGAGCTCAGACCAGCTACCTCTTGTAAGGATCGTCTTACCCTTGCAATACTAATAACAACACACTAGAGGGGGGTGAATAGTGTAATGGCAATAAATTGTGCAATTAAAATTTAACTTGCAAATACAGAATAATAAATGCAACAGGAAATAATCACCACAAACAACTCAAACGCAATCACAAGATATTAACCTGGTTCCCCAAAACTTGGGTACGTCCAGCCACACCAATATTCACTATAATTCCCACAAAAAGAAGTGAATACAAATCCCACAAAGAGATACCTCACCTCGAGGATTTTGTCCTACACAATAACCAAACCAACCCTACACAAAGGTCAAACTCACATACAGAGAATTACTAACTCCCACTCAGAGAATTAGGGTTAGCCCTACACTAGGATACCAAACTCCCACAAAGAGAGTTACTCCCATAAAGAGAGTTATTCCCATTAAGAGAATATCTAATTCCCACAAAGAGGATATCTAATTCCCACAAAGAGAATTAGGGTTTCAGAGAAACACAACGTAAAATAAATACTCTTACCTATGCCTTGAGATGAACTTACTCATTAATTAATGTAAGGCATGGAAGAGGATCTCCAAGTAATGAGATTTTCTTGAAAGCACTTGGATGATTTCCCTTGAGCTTGACTTCATTGCATGAAGGAGATTTAGAGCTCTAAGAGGGAAATGAGAGAGTTTGAGAGTGGCTTACTTAATCTCTAAAGATTCTCAATAGCATTAAGAAGTTCTAATGAACTCAGCCCTCTCATATATATAAGAACCCTATAAGAACTCTCAAAAGCCAAAGAAATAGCCAAAAACAAAAAGCTGCAACGGCTAGATTCTGGGCAAAAACGTCACCGACAGTCAACTGAAGAACAAATGACAGTCGACTGTCCAACGGCTAATTAATTCCCGACGGCTATAATCTGAGCCATGACAGTCGACTGATGAAGTCAATACAGTCGACTGTAAACAGGACAGACGCATGTAAATCCTTCAGCAGGCGACTGCTACAGTGGATGGAATAAAATAGAGAGATGCACTCCTTCGTACTGTATGCAGATAGTCGACTGATGGCCAGTATACAGGCGACTGTCAATTGGGCAGGCGACTGTCAATACTAAACCAGTCGACTGACTAGCAAATTGGGATTAAACCCAGACAATGCAAGTTCCGCACAATCGACTGTAGAACAATTCACATGCGACTGTTGGATGACAAGCGACTGTAAATTGACCGTCAGTCGACTGTTCCACAATCGCAAGTATGAGTCAATAAAAGGTTGACTTGAGCAGTGCACCACAGTCGACTGTAGAAGGTTGGACAGGCGGCTGAAATCACCCAGTCGACTGTAAAACCTTCATCAGGTGTTGGAGAGCCAAAGACTCCAATTGAGTCTTTGGACAAGATGAACCTATTGGGTTGGATTCTATGATAATCATAAGGCTCACTAAGATGGATAAATGCATAAGCATGAATGAGTAGACCATCTATCAAGGCATTACATTAAACCTACACTCAAAAAGGAGAAAAGCAATAAATGAAATATTACATGGATTACATTGCTTTTCTTAGAGTCTATGGCTTCAATCTTGATTCTTTGATGCTCTACATCATCTCCAAGCTTTAGCACTCCTTGAGTCCAAGCTTTGGACCTTCTCCTCTTGATGTCCATCCTTGCATCAAGTGTTTACTCTCCAAAAATGATATTCTTGAAACGTTAACTATGAGACTAAAATAAGAGAATCATTAGCAACAACATAATGTTGTGATCATCATCAAAATAACATTGGTATGGAACACCAATACTCAACAATCTCCCCCTTTTTGATGATGACACACATTATGTAAATATAAAGGAAACAAAGCACAAAGCTAATGAGCTCCCCCTACTTATATGCACCAATTGTAAAATGAGATACACAATTGTAAATACTCATTATACCAAGTGAAATAATGAGAAACCATGGTGACATATAATAGGCATGGATTACATAAACCAATTGCAATAAGAATATAACATGCACACATGAATGGTTTATATAATCCCACATATTTCTCCCCATAGATATATATATCTCTTCCCATACATATATCTCTCTCCCCAAATGCATATGTATGAAATACAAGATTTACATAATGCATATATTTCTCCCCCTTGACATCGCCAAAAAGGTGGACATCAAAAATATTCCCCTTGTCATCTTAATTAAAGATGTGACAATATGCAAGAGTAAAGAAATGTATGATACCAAATTGTAAAATTTTAGTGGGTATCAATCACTATCCCATGCTCCTCCTAGATCATAGAAATGGTCAAATTTTTTGACTTCTAGGATCTAATACCAATTGTAAAGTAGGAGATAAACAATCTCTAACAATTGAGATAATATCAATTGTAGAAAAAGAATCCTGAAAGATAATCATCTTTACTAATTGATAATCATAATTGGAGACATGGACCTAAAGTGTATCAAAGCAATAGATATGAAACAATCAAGCTTCAATGAAACACATTGACATTGCCAAAATAAATTATAACATGAAACATGTTGGCAATATCCAAGGGGTTGAGTTTGAGACCAAAACTAACCAATTGAAATGACATCAATTGCAAAGCAATGATCCCAAAGACACCCCAAAATGAGAGTCAAAATATGTTTTAAAAATATTTTAAACATATAACATATTAACTCCCCCATTGTCATACATATGGATCAAAGAATGCATGCATGACAATGTATTCCCTAATGTCACCATTTTCATGAAAAATAAATTTGAAAACATTTTCAAAATCATGAAACACACAAAACCAATAGGTATGCTAAAATAAACATTTAAGCACAATACCCATGCAATATGCATATGTGTGAGGAACCTAAACATTAGGAAACCAAACCCAAGAGGAGTTTGATTTCCTAATGTAATCACATGAGGTGATCACATCCCTAACTAGAGAGTTCATGTATCTATCCCTCTCTTGCACACTGATCGGCCCCGGATATACACCCGGAGAACGATTGTAGTTATACCGCAAGCGCATGGTCAAGTGGCGAGCGGGTATCGAACACAAGGAGGTGGTGTTGGTTCCAATCTATCCTAGGTTGGCTCGACTACGAATGGTTTATTGGTGGAGATGGGTATGGTATGATGTAATGACAATGGTGATGGATGTCGGTGTCGGTGATAGATATGTTGGTCAAATATCGATTCAAATACAATATAATAAAAGTGTCTAGGGCTAGGGAATCCCCACTACGGATCGTCATTCATCCTTGTAAATTGTGAATCTCAATATTGCAAGACTTGTGTCGAGGTGAACTAGTCGTAATTGAATAGAGAACCAAGCTCACGGTCTCGCGCTATTTCCGGTCTATAGCAAACCTAGATTAGAGCCCACTCTCGGGCAAACCCTAACCTAAGCCACTAGCATGAAGATCGACATCATCATCCAATCGCTCCTCGAGCCCACTCTCGTACAAACTCGAGTTACGATCTAGGTTGTGATAGTTCGTATTCGTCCAATCTCTTGCAAACGAATATGGGTATAGATTTATAATAAAAATCCTAGCTTTGGTCCAATCTCTTGCAAACAAATTCTAGAGAATTTCGATTATAAACCTAATTCGAATATCTAGGCCTTCCCATCGATAGGAATCCAATCTCTTGCAAACCCCAAATCGATGGAAATTCCTAGCAATCCGTGATAAATCAATCACAACCTAACCTCCTAGCAATTCTAGCAACTTAGAAATTCATTCATCACAAATTTGAAATTAGATCTATAGGGTTCATCCCCATGCCCTAGAATATCAAATCTACTCAAGCATAGTAATAACGATATAGAGATCAATAAAAGACATTGCTTGCATGTAAAAAGATATCAAATCAAAGATTCAAACAACAAGAATAAGGATACTTAGCTTTGATTAAGAACTTCAATCTAATTACAAGCTTTTAGATCCAAGAGGAGGCCTAGGGCATGGCCTAACCTCTAAAATAATCACTAAGAAAACATCATGGAACTCTCCTCTAATGACGGCTACAACCCTCTTATATAGCCCCCCAAAAACCCTAGCAAAACCCCTTCAAAACCCTCTCAAATTCGTGCCCTAAATCAGCTTGGCCGCAACTTAAAATCTGGGCCCGCAGTCACTCGGGCCGAGTGGGAATATGACTCGACCGAGTGGAAATTCCAACACTGTAGCATCAACTTGCAGAAATTCTCCAGATTTCATCCGACCACCGATTGGTGCGTTCTTGGTTGCGTTGGAACCATCATAAAGTCTACCATCCATAAAAAATATGAGAAAAATTCTTTGATTGCTGGAATGATAGCAGATTTCAAAATAGTGGGAGGCTGTCTGAAAATCTGGGCGCTCGTGTCATCGGCATCACTCGGCCGAGTGGGAAATTCTTCACTCGGTCGAGTGGGCTTCTCTACTCGGCCAAGTAGGGTCTTCTGCGGTTCTCCAAAATTTCCAGAGAGTCTGCTTAGATCTCAGGAGAAAAACCCTGTAACACTCGGGCGAGTGGGCTTCTTCACTCGGTCGAGTGGGCTTTGCCACTCGGCCGAGTGAGGCTTCTCTAAATTCCAGTAAGTTGGCCTCTTCTCTGGACGAAATCTCTGTAGCACTCGGGCAAGTGGGCTTTCTCACTCGGCCGAGTGGTCTTCCTTGCTCAGCCGAGTGAACATGGCAAATCTTCGGTGCGTATCCGTTTCACTCGGGCGAGTGCGGTCCTTCACTCGACCGAGTGAGCAGTCTGCTCGGCCGAATGGGGTACTCTTGAGCTCTTTTCTTCTCCTTTTCGTCTCCTCGTCGATTCTATCAAATTCTGTCCTTCTCCACTCATCCTCTAGCGCTGGAAACTCCTCAATAAGGCCATGAACGATGCTCTGTTACGCGTGCAAGTTTTTTAAGCTCATTTTTGCTCCCATTTGCTCCATATTTCCTGAAATCCGACAAAAACAAGAAATAGTGAAAAGTAAGGCGATATCATCGAATACTCGTGAAAATCGCAATATGAGCAATCAAAATGGCGTGAAAACATGCAGAAAAAAGGTGTAAAATATGGAGCGATCAAAATCCCATAAGCTTACCTCTTACTCGTCCTCGAGGAAGATAAGTAGAGAGACGAATTCAGGAGATCAAAACAAAGAAAATGAAATGAAAAATAAAGAACACGAGGTTGAAGGGGTCGCTAGATTATTCTCTCAGATCTCAAGACATAAGCTACACATCACGATAACTAAGAAAATACGAATCTCATGCTATAAAGATTTCATATCTTATTTAAACATGGTACTTGCAAGCTTTTAAGAACAAAGGAAGGGACTCCCTAAATTCATGCAATCAACTCATATTCACATCATGAATTTCATAGAATATAATATACAATTCATTGGTGATGCACTTTTCAATCAAAAGTTATAAATGAAACATATAAGATACACACCAAGCATGCAATAAAGAATAGAATAAGAGTCATGGCATTCACATATTTATTTCAAATCATGAAAAATTTCCATATCTAATATATTTTGCAAAGTCTAAGCATTATCGAATATTTTCATTCATGCACGTCTCCACTCTAAGGTCATACTCACTCATTTGATCAAATGAATTAACCCCCAAGCTTAGCTTGAGGCGTTGCATCCAAAGGAATATAATAATGGAAAATGGGATTTTTACCTTGGTTTTTCCAAGAATTTTTGTTGCTCCGATAATGAGATAGAGAAATATTTTTTTCTTTTGGACTTTGTTTCTCATTTTTCTTCTAGGATTTTTGTAGGAGCAATTTGATTTGTATTTTTGATTTTTGGCTCCTTTTTGGTTTTTTGGACTTTTTGGAGCAACCTTTTTCTTTTGTAGGGATTTTTGGGAAATAGATGCGATATAAGTAGCTTTAGGAGGTGAACTCAAGTGACATGTAGAGAATAAAAAGATATATGTGGAGAAAGAAATAATGTAACACTCGGTTCACTCTAAGATGTGCACGAACGGTTCAATAAAATAATACTTCAACTAAAACTCATATGTAAGCATGGATATTCTCAATCATTTCAATAAATAGTGAAGTCAAGCAGTAAAGTTTACAACCATATCAGGCATGCAACAGAAGGTGAATATGACATAAAACTGATGCTTCAAATATACTAATAATGCGTGAATCTTGGTGCATTTCCAACAAAAACATACTAAACACTATTCAATACATTCAGCTTCAATTAATATCATGCATTCATATAGAGCAATCATCAAAAGAATATATAAGCAAGTACATGGATAGCAAGACTATGGAATACTCAAAGTAGCATGGAAAGGACTAATAAGCATCGTGATGGTTGCTAAAGCAATAAGAGATATCATCATATGAAATTCATCTAGCGGAAGAAGAGAAAAGGAAAATAAAGAAATAAAAATAAAAGAGATGAAAGAAAAGAAAAAAAACAAGCACATAATATAATGCATGAACACACATAAAAGAAAAATAAGATGGAAAAATAAAAAAGATAATGCAAAAATTTTGAAAATTTCTAAAACCCCTAAAAATAGAGTAAAAGTTCAACTAAATGGCATGGAAATGCACTCCCCCAAGCTTAAACTTCACATTGTCCTCAATGTGATCATAATGGAAGAATATGAGGAACAACGATAAATGTGGGGGAGAATGAAAAATGATGACATGAATGACATGAAATCCTAATGCAACTACATGCACATACAATGAAGCATGAGAGCGCCTTCCCCCAAGCTTATACCAAACAATCCTTTTGAAATGACTCGATCAATAAAATCATGACTTTGCAAAGCGTGATCAAGTCAAATGAATAGGAAAATAAGTATTCACTTGAAAGAGATGCTCGATAGGTGGTGAGCAAAAGGGTGTGGCACATCAAAATATGAAGAGGGCAATTAATAAATATAATAGGTTCGGGTTGTAAAAAATTTTGTTACTGTCATATGAGGTGATATTTATTCAATCAAATCTATCCGGTCCCCTCGCTATCGAGAGGATTCGTATTTATTTAAAGCATAAAATTTTACAATATTTCTACACTACTGGATTGATATCACCTATAGCAAAAGGTGGATCCAGTATCTTTGCCGGTGCAAGCAACTGCTCCAACTGCTCTTTTCGTGGCTCTGCCAGGTGCATGCGTCCACGAACACCAACGAACTCCAGCAATGCATCCTCCAGCATTCCCACAAGGACTCCACATGTACCCTGCAGGGAATAGGATGCATTAGTTCGCAGCAAAAAATTCACCCTCATAATAAAAGTATTCCAAAGAGGATCATCTATAGAAATATATGGAATAAATAATGGTGGACGATACTTCCCTGGAAATAATCCAATATCCTCCCGTGTTGTGATAGCTGTCTCGATGGTGTCCTCTCTAAGCTGCTCATGTAAATCTAGATCATAGGTGTAAACCTCCTCGACAGGCTCGTCAAACTGTGACACGTCTAAGCATACCTCCGATCCATAATCATACGTGCACTGCAAAAGGTACGACGTGTCAAAAATATCTGTATCAAAGTAAATATCAAATGGAATACATGATTCAGAAATGGGATGTGTAAAAATATATCCCTGATGGGAGCAGTAAGCTCTGCGGGATAGTCCTCGACGTCAGTGGAAGGATGAGGTGGCTGCGGGAGCTCCAATGGAGGAGGGTAGTGCTCGGGATCCTTATGAATGGCTGTATCCTCATCCCGATGTACGACCTCCCCGGTGATAAGCTCTGGCTCTGTGTGTAAGGCCTCCTCAAAAGCATGCTCTGGCTCCGCATGTGAGGCTTCCTCGTCTATATGCTCTGGCTCGACAGTGTGCTCTTTTGCCTTCTCATTAACTATCAAAGTAAGCTCTCTCTGGAATGGTGATGATGGCTGCTCATGTGTGTCAACTTGTGGGGAGTATCATGTGGAGGGGAATGCCCGCAAGCAATCCAAAAATATAGTCTATCCCCCTCAAGACTGACATGGATGCCCTCCTCAATTGTTCCTGTAGCTGAAACACGGTTCATAACAAAATCTGCAAATCGTAGCTCAAATGCATCACCTACTATAATGCTCTCTGAACCGGCGAACCTCACTGACTCCAAGAGGCCCTCCAATAATATCTGAAATGCGTCCTCCTCTGGCTGTGCATATGACTCAATTTCTGCTTCCTTTACGGCCTCTTCGTCCATCCATTCTTTATATACAATAATTGTATCGTAGGATGTGGGATCGACGACGGCACATTCTGGCTCTGGTAATATGACTGGCGATGCTTATTGCCCATAAAATGAAGAAGCAGAACTGATATCTTTGGAAATCTATGCAACATTAGGCATGAGCGCATTCATTTCAAGTTCCCTCTTTACCCATTCCAATTGAAGGTCGCCCTTATCAAGCCTGGCTTGTATTTCAACTTGGTGTGCATGCATCTCATCAAAAAAGTATTCTTCTGTCTGAGCACTCTGATCAAAATAGTATTCTCCCATCTGAGCACTCTGATCAAAATAATATTCTCCCATCTGAGCATTCTAATCAAAATAGTATTCTCCCAACTGAGCACTCTGATCAAAATCTATGGTCCACATAGTATACTCCATAACACCTGATCAACAAAGATAAATACCTGGAGAAAAATATCAGGAGTACAAAAGAATATAGAAATGATAGTAATGGTGGCGAGGGTGAAAATTTCTTTTTAAATTTTTTTCGTAGTCTAGTCAACCTAATTGTGACAAATTGGCACCCAACGGGAAACACCTCCCTGGCAACGGCGCCAAAAACTTGATCGGCCCTGGATATACACCCGGAGAATGATTGTAGTTTTACCGCAAGCGCACGGTCAAGTGGCAAGCAGGTATCGAACACGAGGAGGTGGTGTTGGTTCCAATCTATCCTAGGTTGGCTCGACTACAAATGTTTTATTGGTGGAGATGGGTATGGTATGATGTAATGACAATGGTGATGGATGTCGGTGTCGGTGATAGAGATGTTGGTCAAATATCGATTCAAATACAATATAATAAAAGTGTCTAGGGATAGGGAATCCCCACTACGGATCGTCATTCATCCTTGTAAATTGTGAATCTCAATATTGGAAGACTTGTGTCAAGGTGAACTATTCGTAATTGAATAGAGAACCAAGGTCACGCTATCGCGCTATTACTGGTCTATAGCAAACCTAGATTAGAGACCACTCTCGTACAAACCCTAACCTAAGCCACTAGCATGAAGATCGACATCATCGTCCAATCGCTCTTCGAGCCCACTCTCGTGCAAACTCGAGTTACGATCTAGGTTGTGATAGTTCGTATTCGTCCAATCTCTTGCAAACGAATATGGGTATAGATTTATAATAAAAATCCTAGCTTTGGTCCAATCTCTTGCAAACCAATTCTAGAGAATTTCGATTATAAACCTAATTCGAATATCTAGGCCTTCCCATCAATAGGAATCCAATCTCTTGCAAACCCCAAATCGATGAAAATTCCTAGCAATCCGTGATAAATCAATCACAACCTAACCTCCTAGCAATTCTAGCAACTTAGAAATTCATTCATCACAAATTTGAAATTAGATCTATTGGGTTCATCCCCATACCCTAGAACATCAAATCTACTCAAACATAGCAATAACGATATAGAGATCAATAAAAGACATTGCTTGCATGTAAAAAGATATCAAATCAAAGATTCAAACAACAAGAACAAGGATACTTAGCTTTGATGAAGAACTTCAATCTAATTACAAGCTTTTAGATCCAAGAGGGGGCCTAGGGCATGGCCTAACCTCTAAAATAATCACTAAGAAAACATCATGGAACTCTTCTCTAATGACGGCTACAACCCTCTTATATAGCCCCCCAAAAACCCTAGCAAAAACCCTTCAAAACCCTCTCAAATTCGTGTCCTAAATCAGCTTGGCCGCAACTTAAAATCTGGGCCCGTAGTCACTCGGGCCGAGTGGGAATATGACTCGGCCGAGTGGAAATTCTAGCACTGTAGCATCAACTTGCAGAAATTCTCCAGATTTCATCCGACCACCGATTGGTGCGTTCTTGGTTGCGTTGGAACCGTCATGAAGTCTACCATCCATAAAAAATATGAGAAAAATTCTTTGTTTACTGGAATGATAGCAGATTTCAAAATAGTGGGAGGCTGTCTGAAAATCTGGGCGCTCGTGTCATCGGCATCACTCGGCCGAGTGGGATTCTTCACTCGGTCGAGTGGGCTTCTCTACTCGGCCAAGTAGGGTCTTCTGCAATTCTCCAAAAATTCCAGAGAGTCTGCTTAGATCTCAGGAGAAAAACCCTGTAACACTCGGGCGAGTGGGCTTCTTCACTCGGTCGAGTGGGCTTTGTCACTCGACCGAGTGAGGCTTCTCTAAATTCCATTAAGTTGGCCTCTTCTCTGGACAAAATCTCTGTAGCACTCGGACGAGTGGACTTTTTCACTCGGTCGAGTGGTCTTCCTTGCTCGGCCGAGTGAACATGGCAAATCTTTGGTGCCTATCCGTTTCACTCGTGCGAGTGCGGTCCTTCACTCGACCGAGTGAGCAGTCTGCTCGGCCGAGTGGGGTACTCTTGAGTTCTTTTCTTCTCCTTTTCGTCTCCTCGTCAATTCTATCAAATTCTGTCCTTCTCCACTCATCCTCTAGCACTGGTAACTCCTCAATAAGGCCATGAACGATGCTCCGTTACGCATGCAAGTCCTTTAAGCTCATTTTGCTCCCAATTGCTCCATATTCCCTGAAATCCGACAAAAACAAGAAATAGTGAAAAATAACGCGATATCGTCGAATACTCGTGAAAATCGCAATATGAGCAATCAAAATGGCGTGAAAACATGCAGAAAAAAGGTGTAAAATATGGAGCGATCACACACTAACCTTAGTGGGAATCCATAAACGCAAGGATTTCCTAGGCAAGGGTTTTGCCTTTGCAAGAGGGGTTGATGTGGTATGCTTAGGTGTAGAAAATATTTTCTTAGCATGCATAAAGTAAGGATTTTGCTTCTTAGAAAAAATGAAGAGTTTTTATTTTTCATCACCACCTTGTGATTTACATGCTTCTTGTTGGTGTTATTGTTATACAAGAAAGCATGGTGATTATTCTTAGGTGCTTTTGCAATATTTCTTGTATTTACACCATAAGAGGAATTAGAGGTGGGTTTGGGTACCGCATTTTGAATATACCCCTAAACCTCCTCTATGGTTTCCCGGATGTTGTTTTTCAAGCAAACCATAGAGTGAATCCCTAGAATAAACAAAGCTTTTGAGCTTACGTGATTCCTCTTCGCATTTCAACGTAAGTTGTTGAATGCGAGTTTCTAAGCTAAGGTTTTGAGTTACTAAATTATCATTAGACATGCTCAATTCCTTAACTTGAGAGAAAAGTGTGTCACTCTCACTAGTGTCACAAATATGCATATCATTATTGTTTACACTAGCAAATTCTAGTTCATGCAATCTACTCTTAGCATCCTTATAATTTTCTTTTAATTTATTGTAAGAGTTGATGCACTTACTAGCTTCTTTGGAGACCATGTCGAAAGGATATTCGAGCTCCTCGTATGAGATCTTTTCCTCCTCGATTTCTTCATCGTCTTCTTCCTCGCTAGAGATTGACGACGACTCTTCCCCGTTTGCCATGAGGCACAATTCCTCATAGGAGTTGAGCCACGCTTCTAACTCTCTTTCATTTGAGCTAGAGGGGATTGGCAAAGAGACAGCAATTGCTACAAAGCACACGTGAGCTTTCTCCTTGTCATCCTCTTCTTCGTCACTTGATGTATCCTCACTTGAGTCATCAAATGTCCCGACAAGCCCCTTCTTTTGGTTCTTGAACTTGGACTTCCCTTTCCAATGCTTCTTTCCTTTACCCTTGTAAGTCTCTTTGTTGGGTTTGGAAGGGAATTCGGTGGATAGATGACCTTTTCCACTACAGGTGTAACAAGTGAGAACCTTGTTAGAATTGGAGGAAAACTTTGACAAAGATTTACCTTGCTTGCCCTTGAAAAATGCCATGAATTGCTCGGCAAGATCGTCAATTTCTTCTCCACTACATCTTCTCCACTAGGAGCTTCTCAATGGAATTTCTTTCTCCACTTGATTGGCTCCTCCTTGGCATGGAATGCAACCCCATTTGCCTTCTCCGGCTTCTCGGGCTTCTCGGGCTTGGATGGTTGAATTACCTTCTTGTGTTGAAGCTTCACTTCATACGCCATGAGATTTCCAATGCACTCCTCAACGGTGTATTTGGACATGTCATATGACTCCAAAATTCTGTTGGCCTTTGACTCCGAATGAGATGTTAGAGAGTCAAGGATCTTCTCTACATGATCCTCTTGGGAAATCATCTTCCCAAGTCCTTCCAAAGTGTTCACAACCTTATGAACATTTCTGAAATGCTTTCTCCTTCATGCATCTTAAACATTTCATATTTAGATCTAAACACAGTTTGTTTAGATTTCTTTACCTTTGAAGTCCCCTCATGACATATCTCTAAAGTAAGCCAAATTTCGTTGGCTATTTTACACATGGATATGCCGTTGAACTCATTTGCAGTGAGAGCGCAATGGAATGCATTCATAGCCCTCGCATTGAATTTTGATCAAGTCCTTCTCCGCCTTTGTCCTTGAAGCTGCGGGTGTAGTAGGCTTCTCAAATGGCAACTCTGTGATGTCCCATAGGTCTTGACCCTCCATGTAGATCATCATTATGATCTTCCAACTTGGGTAGTTGGTTCCGTTGAAGAGCGGGGGTCGAACGGTAGAGTGACCTTCTTCATGAGACGCGGAAGTAGCGTTGAATGCTATCGTTGTAGTATGATATAACCTCGCTCTGATACCAATTGTATGAATCGTCTACCTTTGCAATACTAACAGCAACACATTAGAGGGGGGTGAATAGTGTAATGGCAATAAATTATGCAATTTAAATTTAACTTGCAAATGCGGACTAATAAATGCAAGAGGAATTAATCACCACAAACAACTCAAACGCAAACACAAGATATTACCCTGGTTCCCCAAAACTTGTTTACGTCCAGCCACACCAATATTCACTATAAGTTCCACAAAGAGACGTGAATACAAATCCCACAAAGAGATACCTCACCTAGAGGATTTTTCCTACACAAGAACCAAACCAACCATACACAAGGGTCAAACTCCCACACAAAGAATTACCAACTCCCACTCAGAGAATTAGGGTTAGCCCAACACTATGACACCAAACTCCCACAAAGAGAGTTATTTCCACTAAGAGAATATCTAATTCCCACAAAGAGAATATCTAATACCTACAAAAAGAATTAGGGTTTCAAAGAAACACAATGTAAAACAAATACTCTTACCTATGCCTTGAGATGAACTTACTCATTAATTAATGCAAGGCATGGAAGAGGATCTCCAAGTGATGAGATTTGCTTGAAAGCACTTGATGATTTCCCTTGAGCTTGATTTCAATGCATGAAGGAGATTTAGAGCTCTAAGAGGGAAATGCGAGAGTTTGAGAGTGGCTTAATTAATCTCTAAAGATATTCAATAGCATCAAGAATTTCTAATGAACTCAGCCCTCTCATATATATATGACCCTATAAGAACTCTCAAAAACTAAGGAACAGCCAAAAACAAAAAGCTGCAACGGCTAGATTCTGGGCAAAAAAGTCACTGACAGTCGACTGAAGAACAAATGATAGTCGACTGTCCAACGGCTAATTAATTCCCAACGGATATAATCTAAACCATGACAGTTGACTAATGAAGTCAATACATTCGACTGTAAACAGGACAGGCGCCTGTAAATCCTTCAGCATGCGACTGCTACAGTGGATGGAATAAAACAGAGAGATGCACTCTTTCACACTGTATGCAGACAGTCGACTGATGTCCAGTATACATGCGAATGTCAAATGGGTGGGCGATTGTAAATACTGAACCAGTTGACTGACTGGCAAATTGGGATTTAAACACAGACAATGCAAGTTGCTCACAATCAACTGTAGAACAATTCACAGGCGACTATTAGAAGGCAGGCGACTGTAAATTGACCATCAGTCGAATGTTCCACAATCCCAAGTATGAGTCAATAAAAGGTTGACTTGAGCAGTGTACCACAGTCGACTGTAGAAGGATCGACAGGCGACTGGAATCACCCAGTCGACCGTAAAACCTTCATCAGGCAACTATTGGAGAGCCAGAGACTCCAATTGAGTCTATGGACAAGATGAACCTATTGGGTTGAATTCTATGATAATCATAATGCTCACTAAGATGGTAAATGCATTTGCATGAATGAGTAGACCATCTATCAAGGCATTACATTAAACCTAGACTCAAAAAGGAGAAAAGCAATAAATGAAATATTACATGGATTACATTGCTTTCCTTAGAGTCTATGACTTAAATCTTGATGCCTTGATACTCTCCATCATCTCCAAGCTTTGGCACTCCTTGAGTCCGAGCTTTGGCCCTTCTCCTCTTGATGTCCATCCTTGCATCAAGTATTTAGTCTCCAAAAATGATATTCTTGAAACGTTAACTATGAGACTAAAACAAAAGAGTCATTAGCAACAACATAATGTTGTGATCATCATCAAATTAACATTGGTATGAAACACCAATACTCAACACCTCTCCCCTCCTACATTCCCCTGAAGAGGAAACTATAGGAGAAACGTCATTAAATTTTGTACGTACTGGGGAGTACTTGACAGAAAAAGCACTGTCGTTGACGACGAATTTGCGTTGAATATTGTCGTGCACGTAGCTGAATACGACGATGAATTCGAATCACGATCTCTTGCGGAATGTAAACACAGAGATGATTGGCCAAAGTGGAAGGAGGCATAGGAGTAGAGCTGGACTCACTCTTGAAACGCGAAGTTTTTGGACCAGTAGTCCAAACACCTGAAGGTGTAAAACCTGTGGATTATAAGTGGGTTTTCATCAGAAAAAGAAATAAAAATAACGAGATCGCATGCTATAAAGCACGGCTTGTAGCACAGGGATTTTCCTAACGACCGGGGATAGATTATGAACAAACATATTCCCCTGTTATGGATGCGATCACGTTCCGATTTTTATTAAGACTGTCATCTCTGGAAAGTCTAAAATGTAGCTCATGGACGTTGTGACTACATATCTATATGGCAATATAGATAAAGATATCTATATGAAACTCCCTGACGGATATAAATTACCTCCAAAGATTGCAGAGAGACCTCGGGACGTCTACTCTGTAGGCTTCAAAGATCATTATATGGTCTTAAGCAATCGGGTAAAATATGGTATAACAGACTGAGTGATTTTCTTGCACAGCAAGGTTTCACCAATAATGAAGTCTGCCCATGTATCTTTATTAAAAGATCAGGAACATGATTTGTTATAGTCGTCATTTATGTGGACGACTTAAATCTCATTGGATATCCTGTAGAGATCATTGTGATATCTGCAAGCCTAAAGAATACTTTTGAAATGAAAGACCTAGGAAAAACAAAGTATTGTCTTGGTTTACAGATCGAACACCTACGTGGTGGTATCCTGTTACACCAATCCACATATACAAGAAAATTACTAAAAATTTCATATTGGATAAATGTCATCCTCTAAGTACACCAATGGTCGTTAGATCATTGGATGTACATAAGGACCCATTCCGTCCGCTGGAAGAGGGGGAGGAAATGTTAGGTCCTAAAGTACCTTACCTTAGTGCTCTTGGAGCATCTGGCTAACTGTATGTGTCTCGATATAGCGTTCTCAGTGAGTCTTCTAGCCAGGTATAGTGCAGCGCCCACAAAGCACCACTAGAACGGAGTTAAGCAGCTTATGCGCTACCTCCAAGGGTTAATTGACATGGGATTATATTTCCCTAAAGGTGGATCTCCCACTTTAATTAGTTATGCAGATGTAAGTTACAGGTCTGATCCTCACATCGAGAAATCACAAACTGGTTTTGTGTTCACCTACAGTGGTACATCCATCTCCTGGAAATCTGTGAAGCAAACCACTACAGCAATCTCTTCCAACCATTCTGAGCTCCTCGCAATCCATGAAGCAAGCAAATAATGTGTATGGCTTCGTTTAGTAATTCATCACATCTTAGTAACTACCGGCCTGAAGACTGGTGACCTTGAGCCAACCACGATATTTAAAGACAATACAGCCTGCAGATCTCAACTACAGATTTATTTCATCAAGGGCGACAAGCCGAATCACAGGTCTCCTAAGTTCTTCTGGACGCGCGACCTACAAGAGGAGAAGCAAGTTGAAGTACATCAGATTCAGTCTTATAATAATTTAGCTGATTTGTTCACTAAGGCTCTGCCTAGATGTACTTTTGTAATGCTTGTAAAAGGAATCGGGATGAGACAACTGAGAGACCTACAAGCCTGAAGCTTGTACAGATCAGGGGGAGTAACCTGTGGGTTGTACTCTTTTTCCTAAAGACTGTTGGTTTTTCCCACTAGGTTTTCCACAGCTAAGGTTTTAACGAGGCAAACACATTTACTCTGTATCCAGAAGTATCCACCCCATTAGCATCATGAATCCTGAAGCATTCATATGCTAAGTCCAATGTAATGGATGGATAAGGGGAAGTGTTATAAGTGAGGGAGACTTATGGTCTCCCCTCCCTCATTATCCAACAAAACACCCCACTACCATGTAGTGGGGTGAACCCTTGGGTTACTATGTGTAACCTCCTATACTATGAATGAATAAAAGGATACCATGGGCTTCTTTCCACGGTTGCTCTTTCTCCAAACAAATTGTTTTTTCTAAGATAATGAATATTAAGTGATAAGAATTAAACTCTGACTTGAACTGCTAAAGAGATACGTACATTGGCTTATCCTCTTATATAAACACGAGAGACCAACGAGATTCAACAATTCAATACTATCCAACACAACACAAATCTCAGCAAACCCTAGCTCCAAAATCGGTTGGGAAAAAATGTCTGCTGCTCGGCCATGTCTAGATCTCCCAACTTGCTGGCAGAGAAAATCATGGATGGCCTCCCTCTGTCCGGCTACGTCCACTTTGCAGTAGTCTGCCGGTGATGGCAAACCAAACAAGGCGACCACCGACGAAGGCATGCTCCTTCGCCACCTCCAACACTCAAGCTCTTGTGGTTCATCCCTTGCAAACCATAACAGGAAACAGTGTCATGCTACAGCCCCTCCGATGCCGCTCTCATCTGACGCCTCAAGTCCCCTCCAACGCCGCTCTCCTTCGACGCTTTCGACCCTTTCGCCTCTTTAAACCCCTGCTCGTCGCACCCCAAATTTGACCGAAATCTTCTCAAATACTCAACCTCTTGAATTGTCAATCTCTTTCTCTCGGTCAATGACGGGAGATTCTTCCAAGTCTAACCCACTAAAGCCAATGAAGAGGGTCGAGGCTGAGACGAGCTATCTGAAGCACGCCAGGGATGGCAGCACTTTCACGAGATGGTACTCTCTCTTCCTTCGATCTAATGATCTAATTTGATGGTATTTTCGTGTGTTGGAATTTCATCAAATGGGTTGTCAGTGTTTGTGTGTTTGTGTAATCCAGTGAAGTATGTAACAAGGACGTGAATGTGGTTCTCATCGACATGCACAATTGCATTCTCGATTCCAAGATTAGAATGCATCTTGGTACTTCAAATTTCTCTTCTTTGTGTCTGTCTCAATTTTAATATTTTTTTTGTTGATTTTTTGTTATGGTTTATAGTTTTGCTCTTTTGATTTGTGTAATCAAAGTTTCAGGTTGTGGAAAAGGAAACCCAGATGAAGAAACCCTAAAGGGGAATCAAATAACGCAAAATCTGAATGAGAGTTTGATTCTTTTGGGAATTTTATCAAATGGGTTTTTTACAGGAAGATAGCAGCAACATCTCCGAAGAAGGAGAGAAAGAGCAAGAAGAGAATAAGCCGAGTGATCCCAACAAGCCCAAGCGCCCTCCCACTGCTTTCTTCATCTTCATGTACCCATTTCTCCCATTCCTCAATTAAACCACCTAAATAATTTGTTTTATGCACTGTTTTCTGATTTTGTTCCCAAAATGGCAGGGATGAATTCAAAAAGACATAAAGAAGCTCACCCCAATTCCAAGGGGTCACCTCAGCCGTAAAGGATGGCGGTGAGAAGTGGAACTCTTTGACTGATGAAGTGAGTTGCTCGTGTCTTCTCTCTCCACATTTTATTTTGATGTTAATTGAAATACATTGATGGTTTGATTCTGTAAACAGGAGAAGAGAGTTTATCAAGACCGAGCAGCGGAGCTCAAGGCAGAGTATGAGAAGGCGGTGGAGAAGTATAATGCCGACAAAGATGAGGAAAAGGAATTGTCCGGCAAGGAGGAGGATGACATCGAAGAGAAGAATGAAGATTTTGAAGACAAGGATGATGAGTAATGAGACTACTCTTGTAAAAACTGTTAGATGATTTAGTTTTTAAGGGCCTTCTTCAGTTGTAATTTCTTTCTTTTGTGAGGAATGCTAGCATGCGTTGTTATCAGATTGGCTCATAGATTGAGCAACATTGATACATAGAACTGAGCTCCATGTAACTGTCAGCGCTGATGCTTGCAAGGTGGTAGATGTTGGCCACACAAACACAGGTTATGAGCATAAGCCTTTGGGTAGAACATATTGAAGGGCCTTGTCTTGGGAATCTGTCCGCAGATCTAAGGTCTCAAGGTCTCAGATAGATAGTGCTTGGTTAGTACAAGCGTTGTCTATGGTGGAACTTTAACAGCACATGTACTATAGAAGTGCTGTCTATTGGGACCTTAGACAGCGCTGTCTAAGGTCCTAGATAGAAAGCACTTATTTAGTGCAAGTGATGTCTATAGTGGACCTTTAACAGCGCTTGTACTAAAGAAGCATTGTCTATGAGGACTTTAGATAGCGTGTTTACCAAAGAAGCGATGTCTAAGGTCCCAGATAGAAAGCGCTTGTTTAGTACAAGCGCTGTCTATGGTAGACCTTTAACCGTGCTTTTACTAAAGAATCGATGTCTATTGGTACCTTTGACAGCGCTTGTAAAGCGCTATTAAAACCAGCCCTACTTTAGCAGCGACGAGATAGACATCACGTAGAAGTGTTGTTAAAGACCTTATTTAAGTGTTGTTAAGGTCTATTTTGTAGTAGTGATGGTAGTCTTGACAATACTCATGTCAATGGGCTAACCACATAAGTATGATACCGAAACAGGGACGGTACCTACTGCTCGTGATCACTGCTGTCTGGGATTTCGAGCCCCACTTGTAGTATGGTGAGGCCGTAGGGTGTCGCACATAGTGATATCTTTGTCAAGTAATATGTAGGACTAGGGAGATATTGCATATGACGAGAAGAAAGTGTCGATTTTGGTTCTACTTCTTGATCTAAAATGAAGAAAGACTTGTCGGAAATCACCGGTTGGGTTGGTCCGACCAAGAAAGGCATGGTAGTTGAGAGGCATTTCTAGGGCTAAGTAAAGCTTAGACCGAGTAAAGTAAAGACTATCTACCTATAAAGATCCCTTACTGTACACGTGAAAGTTCGAGATTGATTGTTCGAGTTAGCAGGTAGTTCTGGAATAGATAGAGAAGAGTGTTGTGTCCCCCTCCCCTTTATCTAAAAAGTAAGTGGCCGCTGATGAGCTTCGATAGCCTGTTACCCCCGCCCATGGAATAGAAATAGATTTTTTTTCATTAGCTCGTCGGAGTGTAGAGGTACCACTACATTTTTATGGATCCAGGATCGTCCTATCTAATATACGATTGTATAACGTGTCGCTTTCAATGACATAGCAGGTAACTTGGAACTCAATTCTCAACCTAGCTAGCACTTTAGTCGGATCTTTCAAATTGCTTTTAGGGTATTAGCATCATACTTATAGGATAGTGATGTTGGTGTAGCTCATTAAGTTAGTAGGGATTTCAGATGTTATGGATTCTTGGATTCATTCTCGTCCTGATCCACCATTTCCATTTTTGGAATCTACAAAAACATTAACAGAAAGGGCTTGTAATGATCTTTAAGAAGATCACAAGTTGATGAAGTGGCTGGAGGGAAGAGGGGGATCCATAGGTATTTGTGAAATGGATGCTCTTATCATGCATGTTATTGTTGATATGATAAGAAAAATCAAATTCATCTAATCTGTTTTATGTCGATTCATCAGAACCAATCCAGGACATCTATCCGATCGTGGGCTACGTAGCTGCAGCTAAGCAATTGAATTCCACTCCTTCAGCTCATTGATCTCGTTCCCGTGGACTAGGCCCACCAACTGCATGACCTGGGTCTCTATCCGACGATCGAAGTGCTTCATCTTCAATTCCCTCTCCTGCTGGACCGGATCTTGGATACAAAGAAGGTGAGTCTAGGTCTCTTGCTGATTGGTCTGTAAAAAGAAGGAACGGCCTTTTTGACGAAAGGGGATCCTATAAAATGAAAAACGTTTCATAAACAAATCAATGTCTTTCCATTTTCTCGTTCCATTGGTGCAACAAACAAAACTAGAATAACACAAAAGTAGGCAAATGTATTTGGAAGAACTATAATAAATATAATAAACTAAAATAAGAAGAAATTTTTTTCTATACCAAAACCATTTTTATGTGTATAAAGTCCAACTCAATTCTTTTATACTAGTAAAAGTCTAATAAGTCTAATTATAATCTAAGTATGAATTCATCAAATATCCGAATATTATTTCGTAACACAGAATTTTGCAAATTCTCCCTGGAACTGGAAGATCATTTCGAGATCTTTGAGCATATTCGAGGGTTCAATGTGACTATTATAACTTCGACCGACACAAAAGACGAGACTTTACCACCGTAGAGCAGAGAAGGCCTAGCTACAGGTTTCCTCCTTTCCTTTACTCTACAATATTGACGAAAGAATCCAATCATTGAAAGATCGTGAAATGAATATTATAATAATGAGGCATATGGAAGTGATATATACTCTAAAAAAGATTTTTCAATTCATCGATTGAGAAAGAAGAGACAAGGGATGGACTACTAAAGTACATCAATGGGGTAAAAGAATATGAGTTTTTGCTTAACCTTAATCGATGAAAGCTACTCTCTCCTAAAGCGTCAGGGGATAGATAAAAGTAACAATCTTGATCTTTTCAAGAGCAGAGTAGTCACATAATTAACAGAAAAATGATGGCAGAGTTATTCAGGACATGAGAATGGCGATTCTTCATAATCGCTCCATGTGATGCTGTAGAATCATGGCAATTAAGATCTCAAGATGCAGCAACACCTAATATGCAAGGAATCGTTGAATTACATTACGATATCTTTTTCTTCCCCATTCTGATTTTGGTTTTCTTATCACGGATCTTGGTTCGTGCTTTATGGCATTTCCACGAGCAAACTAATCCAATCCCGATAAGGACTGTTCATGGAACTACGATAGAGATTATTCAGACCATATTTCTGCATTCTTCTTTCCACTTATATCGATTCGACATTCTGACAGCTGTGTTTTATTTGGAGAAACACATGTAGAAGGTTCCCACTATAATAAACAGTTGTTTTTCATTTCTAATACTTCTACGGATTTGCTCTTCAGAATGCTCTTTTGGGTAAGGGTTGTGGGTGATAAACGATCTGATGCATTTTATCTTACTTGCCACGGAGACTGAGACATATCAGAAAGATCTATTACTTAAAGGAGATTGGGATCATCTATTAGTAATTATTTAGAAAAAAAGATCTATTATTGATACAGACAAAAATCTCGATATGAAAATTTTTGATTGTAAAATTCTCTACTGCATGGGAATTAATTAAGTCACATAAGTTTTGAGAGATATGCTTTAGAATATTAATGATGCGGGATTAACCCATATGAGGCAAAAGAAATAAATATGTCGTAAAAGGTTTACGAGCATATTTTAAATCAAACATAATGTGATAAAGGCATAGAAAATGATACATGGTGTAATACCGTGTTTCCCTATATACGTGTATTATATTACGTATTTATGGCCGTATTTGTACGCGTATTTCTGGCCGAGATCATCCCATTACCTTCACCTCCATCTCCTGAACCCAAAACTCCATTTCACCAATTGAAGCTTGAAGGTGGAAGAAGAGAGGAAGAAGCTTGGAGAAGGGAAGAAGATGAGAAGAGGGACCAAAGCTTAGAGAATTTCAGAGGAGGAGATTCAGGTAGGAATTCTAGCTACTCCAGTTAGGATTCAACCTAGGAATTGTAGGAGGAGGATGCATGTTTCAATGATCTCACTCTTGCAAGAAAAATGAAAATTATATCTAAATGAAAGTTGTGACATTTTGAAATACAATTCCGTTAAAATTTTATAGATGATGAAACTAGCAAGTTTTAGATTATCGTGATCCAAGGAGAATGGCTCAATTATGATGTATTCATGTTTTCTTGAATCCAATTATTTTTATGTGTTGATATGTTATTAGAGTTAAATGGATTAATTTGAAGCATGATGCATATGCCTACAGGATCAGGAGTATTATGTTAGTCATCATGATCAACATTAAGTTCAATTCATGTTGTATTAATCGAGTTTCATCTCGTAGACGGCAAGTTAAATTTAAAACCTAAAACTGTGACTCCCTGAGTAGGATAGTCGACTGCCTGGAAAAATAGTCAGCTGCTGGAAAATTCTAGAAAACTATGTGACAGTCGACTGTCAATTATGTCATGTGTGTTAATTTTAGAATAAATTTTCGTATCAGTCTCCAAATATTATAATTCAAGATGCTTTGGAAAGCTTCTTAAGTTAACTACAACTTTTATTTAGAGACCGACCTCATATTCTGTCAAAACTTAGACTGAAATATGTAATCTTTAACTGGGTGTCAATTTCTGGGCAGACTCTGCTGTTTTCAGTTCCTGCAGTGAATTCAACTGAGTGTAACTCTTAGTACAGTTATCTAAATATTACGATCTAAGACAATTTGGAAAGCTTATTAAGTCCTATCCAACTTTCATGTTGGGATCAACTTTAACTTTAGACCGCAATTGGCCTGTAACATCTGATTTCCACATAGTATCAGTTTTAGGCAGATTGTGCTATTCTGTATTGAATAGCTAATAACTTTCTCTACAGAAGTCCAAATAATGTATTCTTTGACAATATAGAACCCTCACTAAATTATCTACCACCGTTATGTTGAAACCTAAATCAGAATATGGCTATAAATGATTGATATGCTATAATCATCTCAGACTCCAGATTCAGAAACTATTTCTAAAACTATTTCTCCCAGAATAAGTTATAGATCTTACACATGTTGCTCCTTCTGTTAAAATGTAAGTTCTGCAAATATTGAAAGAGATTATGTGGATTATTCTCTGATCATACTAATGCTTGATTATGCTTTGTGAATTTTTATTTCTTATGCAAATTCCTCCACGATTATGTTTATTTCCATGATAATGTATATGCTATGAAAGTATGAAATGATGACACGTCATTGGAAAGTGTTGTATGCTTTGAAATGATGACACATCATTGGAAAGTGTTGTATGCTGAAATGGGGGAAAGGTATATCTGAATGTGAAATGGACATACTGAGTCCATATGCAAATTCTTCCATGTTTAATTCCATGTCAATGCGTATTGTGTTCAATACAAAGAATGGTAACTCATAGACCTAAGAGCTACATGCACCAAAGTACGACGGGAATGTCGAGGCCACCTCTTGAATCCATGGGAGCCACCTCTAGAATCCTTGAGGGGACAGCTACATGGACCTACATGCTACATGGACCAATGTGACATGGGAACACCGGGGGCTACCTCTAGAATCTACGTGATCCACCTCTAGAATCCATGGGAGCCACCTCTAAAGAAGTATGATAATTATAACTGTGGGAAATGTGGTTTTGATTAACTGTGATCATTTACTTATATTTCTACTCGTGGTTACTTTTGCGTACTCATCTGCAGTCTTTCATTTAATTCATGCCTGATTTTCCTTATGCATATTAGGTTGTAGTACTTTCCTTTCTGTTCTTTACATATCTGTAACATCTGGTTTACTCTATGCATTAAAAGGGTTGTAATGATTATCACCAATAGACAGACTTTAGTTAGGTAGAGCAGTTCTGAGGCTGAACCCTACCTAGTATAGTTAGACTTTCATACTGAGTCACACGTTGACATGTCCCATTTACATTTTTTATGATTAGTAGCAGTGCAGTCGGAGCAAGACTTGGTTCAAGAGTTTACTCCGAGTTTCGAGGTGGAGATGGAGCCCACTGAGGGTGACCTTGTACAGTTGTCTTCTCAGGGGTAGACTAGGGAGTGCATTGTACGGTGTGTGGACCCTACTTTTCTTTTGTGGGCTTGGGAGTTTCTTTTTTAGGTTCCCATTTTTATAATATCCTTGTATAGTGATGATGATGTAATGCACTCTTTATAATTAATGTATAATTAACGCTTTGTATCTCTGCGATTGTCTGTGGATCATTTCTGTGTTTGAGCCTTTTCTTTATGATCTGTATTATTCTAGTGTGTTGCACTGGCCTGTGAGAATGTATTTTCTCTTGTAATCAAAGTTTATGCTTAGTGGTATTTGGAGTCAAGGGTTCAAAGCCTTGGGTTTGAATACTACTGCGGCCTTGTCGCACTTCGTATCTCTACGAATACTGGGCATGTACGTTTGTATTTTGGAGAGCAGAGCGTGACAGGCTTTTGTGGCAGCCCATGCAGGTCACCTGACACTGCGATATAATACAAATGGTACAAATAGATGCATCGACATTATAATCCTTTATCTTTTACGGATCCCTATTGTTCTATTCCCTTTTGCAGAATGGATATGGGAAACGGGACGTGTAATACCATGTATTCACATGTACGGGTATTATATACGTATTCTTGATCGCATTTATACGATTTTTATTGTTGTGTATTTTCAAGAATCTTCGTTAATTTTTAAAATGATAAAATAATTTTTAAAATATCGTTTGATTATAAAGGATGAAGTATTAGATGAAATACATTGTATAACATGGGTTATTTGGTATTGATTAGGTATTTCTATTTTCCCAAAATTATTAACTTATAAAAATTTTACAATGGTGACACATTAGGTGTTATATGTCATTACCCAACTAACCCCCACCTATCCTTGGGACACTTCACATAATTTGAGGGAAAGACGGAGATGATGAGGATTTTGTTTTGGATTTTTGGAGGAGAAATAAATAAGAAAGGAAAAAACCCAAAAAAGACCCAGCTCTCCTCTCCCTCTACCTCACGCATCCTCCCAAGCATCATCACCCTCTTCCTTCTCCTCTGGCCGAAACCATGAACCCCCTCATCTCCATCTCCTCTACCAACTAGACCAGCCACCACCATCATAACAACCACCACCACCTCTCACAGTGACTACCAGCCCAAATCACCCAAACCCATCACCTTTAGAGCTTAAAGAATAATTGGAAGAAGGAGCTTGCGATCACATGGTTATCAAGGAGAAGAAAGGCCAGAGACTGTAGGAAGAATGACTTACAGAGGTAAGAGATCTATCCACTCTAGTTAGGGTTAACTCTCAAGAATTGCGTAGAAATAGATGTTCGATTTTCGTAGAAATTCGACAGCGTTCGATCGACACGACCGTGAAACAGTCGTCGCGATCGACCGTAGATTCTAAAAGTTAACGGCAGAGGTTCCACACGACCATGAACTGATCGTGTCGATGACCGAGTAGTCCTTTCGTGGATATAGCCGTGTCGATTTAGACTCGGACGAGTTGTAGTAGAACGACCACAGACTTGATGACAAGGTCGTGTCATTCTCGGAACGATCGTGTCAATCTGGTCTAGGAACCCCTCCACATGGTCGTGTGGCTTGACCAAACGACCACGTGGTCGCACTTTTCTGTATTGCTAATTTTTATTCCATATGGTCGTGTGGAGGCCCCAAACGACCGTGTGGTTATGTTTCACTGAGCTCCCAAATGATGTGCTCCACACGGTCATGTGGATTTGCCCAAACGACCATGTGGGTTGTCTCCAACTTGTGATTCATGTTCTAAGATTGAATTTAATGTTGTAAGTTACATGTTAATCTTTGTGCTTCATGTCTAAGCTATATGAGCCAATGACTATGCCATAAGTTGTCAAAAATTCATGTTAATTAAGTATGACATACTCCCCATGTTACATCTATGTTTACATATGCATAGAAGAGATCTCCATGACGTTAATATGATGCTTCATTATGTTCTATGCTATGTTTGTGTTCTAAACCCATATCCATGTTAATTTAGATGTGATCATGTTTTGTCAAATATGCAATTATTCATGTTAACCATGCAATGTTATTGTACAACATTATTAATTTACTTTAAGATGCTTCGTTATGCATGAGATAAACTGATGTGATATAAAGGCAAATGTTGAAATGAAAGTGGCATGTGACACTGGCTATGGCATATGAAAAGAGATAAGAAAGTGACATGTGATACATGAGATGTGATGTATGAAATCTAGAACACGGATGGCACTACACACAATGGAGCAAAGTGCCACGGTAGGAGTCGGGAGAAATCATCGGGGGCTACCTCTTGAATCCAGTGTAGTGCCACAGTTGGAGAAGTGCACGTTCTAGGCATGCTGGTATAGATGGAATCCCTTAGGTGTTGCATATGCATTCATAATCATCTCATGTGCATCATGTGCATACGTGTGGGTTGTCTGCTTTTACTTTATGCATATTTAACTCTGCAATTCTTACCCTGCAATATGTGCATGTGATGTTTGCTTTTCTTTATGCATATTAATTCAGTAGTCTTTCTTTTCAGTACTTGTCTGAATACTTTGTTTCTTATGCATTAATAGGTGACGTGTTTACTGTCAGTAACCAGACCTTAGTTATGTAGAACAGTTCTAAGACTGACCTTACCTAGCGTAGTTAGATTATCCTACTGGGTCACGTGTTGACGTGTCCCATTTACTTTTTCAGGATTAGAAGCAATGCAGACATAGGATGTTTTGGCTGAGGAGTTAACTCTGAGATGGAGCCCATAGAGGGCAACTTTGTACAGTTGGTTCTCAAGGATAGTCTAGGGAGTGAGTTGTACCGGGCATGGACATTTTTTCCTTTTTATGGGATTTCTGGGATTTCTTTTGTTTCCCTTTTTGTACCCCTGTACAGTGGATGTATAGGTAATGTACTTCTTAATATAATGTTAATGACGGTTTTGTATATCTTAGATCTGTATCCGTTTTCTATTCTTGGAGTATTACGTGTACTTAACAGCACGTGCACAGTGGCCTGCTAGTTTCTGTTGTACTTCCCTTTCCTTTTTCTTCTCTTTCTTCTTCACACTCGCTGCTCTGGTAATATTTGGTATGGATTCGTCCTTCCTAGGTATCCTAGGGAGTGGGGCGTTACAGGACGTCTTCTTTCGATGTGGCTTACCCCGAGCCTTCTCTGTTGGAGAAGATTTTATTGGGAATTCAAGCGAGTTTGATCTGGCAGATAGAGAGATTGGCTAAGACTCATGCTTAGAGGACTGTTAGCTTCAAGCAGTTTAGGGAGATGCATCTGAAGTTCTTCTTGGGCAATGAGAATCCCTTAGAGGTTGAGGAATGGTTGAGGCACACTAAGGATGATCTGCTTACATTCGGGTATCCACTGAATTGTTGGGTGGATGCTGCTCGGAGACAATTGACCCATCAGGCTCGTGATTGGTGGGACGGAGAAGAGCGTCATCTGGTCAGACCTGTCTCATGAGAGAAGTTCAAGGAACGATTTGAGTTCAAGTTCCTACCTGAGACGGTGAAGGATGAGACGAGGCAGTGATTTGATCGATTAACACAGGATCATCGAAGCATAGATGCTTATGATGCAGAATTTTCTCTATTGAGCAAGTTTGCTCCAGAGTTGGTCACATCAGATGCCACCCGAGCTCGTCGCTTCCGTATGGGATTAGATCCAGAGTACACAGGAGCTATGTCTAGATTGGGTCTACCCACTTACGAGGCTATACTGAAGGCAGCGAGGATGCAGAAGACTTATCTGAGGAGTGTAGAGAAGACTCCCGTAGTTGATGATGGATGTTCTGCAGTGCAGCAAGAAAATTTTCCCAGGCCCATGCAGACTACCCAGTTTAAGAGATCAAGAGCCACACCATCTTCTCAAACACAGATATCTTGTCAGCATTGTGGCAAGCGTGGGCATTAGAAGAAGGATTGCAGATCCTTGCTCAAGCGATGTTTTACATGTGGCAAGTCAGGACATGTCAACAGTTTTTGTCCACGACAGAGCGAATCTCTGATACATGTAGCACCTGTGGCAGTCAGACCTACGTAGCAGATGACTTTTCCATCTGCTCCACAGAGGCTGCTACTACCACCGCCATTTGAATTAAGCCCTCCAGCTTCCCGGGGACGTCAGATTTTTGCTATGACCGCTTTATAGGCGGAAGATGCTGGTTAGATTACTACTGGTATCCTTCCAACTCTTCTTGAATATGCATTCTCTCTTAATATTAAGAATGCTTTTTGATCCATGAGTATGATCAGACATTCAGTATTAATAGTTATTCTCATCCGTTGGAGTAGTGGATTTTGATTCACGAGTACCGATATTTCAGTTGATATATGGAAACATTGTTCCTTTACCTTATTTTGAAATTCTGATGATATAATTTATTTTTAAGGTGGGTATGATGTAATACCATATTTCCTTATATACAGGTATTATGTTACATATTTCTGGCAGGATTTGTATGAGTATAATTTATGGGTATATTCTAGGAATTTTCTCTAATTTTTATAATGATGAAACTATTTTTAAATAAATTTTAAACATTATTAAATTAATTATGGGTGAATTATTTGCATGAAATATATAGTATTTGAGTAGAATGGGGTATTAACAATGTATTCATGTTTTCTTAAAATTTAAAATTTTCCAAAAAAAATCCTTAAGTTGACACATGCTCTCCAATGTGTCATTAGCTAGGATGCCTTTAACCAAATCATGCCACATAATGGGACACTTGGCTTTGATTAGGGATAATGGGACACTGCCGATTCTGACCTGTGTGTTCATTTTTGCATAACTTTCCGTATAAGTCTCCAAATATTATGATTCAAGATGCTTTGGAAAGCTTCTTAAGTTAGCTACAACTTTATTTTAGAGACTGAACTCATATTCTATCAAAAATTAGACTGAAATATGTAAACTTTAACTGTGTGTCAATCCTGGGAAGACTCTGTTGTTTTCAGTTCCTGCAGTGAATTCAACTGAGTGTAACCCTTAGTGCAGCAATCTAAATATTATGATCTAAGACAATTTGGAAAGCTTATTAAGTCCTATCCAACTTTCATGTTGGGATCAACCTCAAATTTAGACTGTAATTTGCTTGTAACATCTAATTTCCACATGTGTGTCAGTTTTAGGCCAATGCTGCTATTCTGTATTGAATAACTTATAACTTTCTCTACATATGTCAAATAATGTATTCTTGGACAATATTGAACCCTCACTAAATAATCTACCACTGTTATGTTGAGACCTAAATTAGAATATGGCTGTAAATGATTGATATGGTATAATCTTCTCAGGCTCCAGATTCAGAAATTGTTTCTGAAATTGTTTCTCCTTGAATAAGTTATAAATCTTATACATGTTGCTCCTTCTGTTAAAATGTAAGTTCTCTAAATATTGAAAGAGATTATGTTGATTATTCTCTAATCATACTCATGCTTTATTATGCTCTTTGAATTTTTATTTCTTATGCAAATTCTTCCATGATTAAAGTTATTTCCATGATAATGTATGTGCTATGAAAGTGTGAAAAGAAGACACGTCATTGGAAAGTGTTGTATGCTGAAATGGGGGAAAGGTGTATCTGAATGTGAAATGGACATACTGAGATGTTCCCTATGCAAATTCTCACATATTTAATTCCATGTCAATGTGTGTATTATGTGCAATACAAAGAATGGTAACTCATGGACCTACGTGCTACATGAACCAAAGTGCCACGTGAACGCCGAGGGCCACCTCTTAAATCCATGGAAGCCATCTCTAGATTCCATGAGGGGCCAGCTACATGGACTTACGTGCTACATGGATCAAAGTGACTTAGGAACGTCAAGAACCACCTCTAGAATCCATGGGAGCCACCTCTAGAATCCATAGGAGCCACCTCTAAAGAATTATGATAATTATAACTGTGGGAAATGTGGTTTTGATTAACTGTGATCGTTTACTTATATTTCTACTCGTGGTTACTTTTATGTACTCGAATTATTATCTGCAGACTTTCATTTAATTCCTACCTGATTTTCTTTATGCATATTAGGTTGCAGTAGTTTCCTTTCTGTTCTTTACATATATGTAACATTTGGTTTACTCTACGCATTAAAGGGTTGTCATGATTATCACCAGCAGACAGACTTTAGTTAGGTAGAGCAGTTCTGAGGCTGGACCCTACCTAGTGTAGTTAGACTTTCTTTTTGGGTACACGTTGACGTGTCCCATTTACATTTTCTAGGATTAGTAGCAGTGAAGGCGGAGCAGGACTTGGTTCAGGAGTTTACTCCGAGTTTCGAGGAAGAGATGGAGCCCACTGAAGGTGGCCTTGTACAATTGGGTTTTCAGGGGTAGACTAGAAGTGCATTGTACGGTGTGTGGACCCTACTTTTCTTTTGGGAGTTTCTTTTTGATGTTCCCATTTTTATTCTACCGTTTTATAGTGATGATGATGTAATGTACTTTTTATAATTAATGTATAAATAATGTTTTGTATCTCTGCGATTGTCTGTGGATTATTTCTGTGTTTGAGCATTTTTTTATCTGTATTATTCTAGTGTGTTGTAGTGGCCTGTGAGAATGTATTTTCTCTTGTAATCACAATTTACGCTTAGTGGTATTTGGAGTCAAGGGGTCAAAGCCTTGTGTTAGAATACTACTCAGTCTTGTCGCACTTTGTATCTCTACAAATACTGAAAATGTACGTATTTCCATGTATTTTGGAGAGCGGAGCATGACACATGGGTTTCGGGAATGTCCTGGTTAAAATCCAAAATCAAACGGTTCCAAAATGGCCCAAAAACCTCTCAAAACAATTATTTAAGCCCAAAATGGGCTCATTGGGCCTGCCCAAGAGGCCGGCCCATGCATGGGGCTGCACCTAGCTGGGCGCCCACACATTGGGTGCGCACGCAAGGTGCGTGGCGTGTAGCAAGGCCCACTACTTAGGGGTTTTAAGAAGTTCAAGGCGGCTGCATTTTTCATATGGTCAACTTCGTGTGTACGTTTGAGGGGTCAAACGGACTCGAATTATGCACCGTTTGTTTCTTTGCATTCAACGTTCAATACTCTTCGATTTGATATAAGATATCACTTACAGAGTTCAACTATAAGTGAGGAAAAATTAGTTAAAGTTTGGCCTTCATAAAGGGCAAACTTATAATTAACTTTTCTGCTAAATTATTAGTCCCACATCAGATATTTTAAGAGTATGAGGGGTTAACTCCTATATAAATATGGGCTAACTCTCCTCCTTGAATCTTGTATCGGTGCACTCTACACCAGAGCTTAGATTAGAGTAGCTCCACCTAAACGTGAGCAAGCCCAAATCTAAAGCCAAATTTAATTCACACGTTCTCCCTCTTTCTTCTCGCTCCTGATCGGGTCCTAGCGAGTCTACGAAGGAGTTCAGATTAGATTTGGAATCTTGACGTAGGATCCACTCAATGTGAAACTTTCTAGAGCATATGGTTGGCTAGATGACAAGGGTGTTGCCCGCCTCAGGATACGGTCTAGTTCAAGGGACACAGTTCAGCCCCTGATGCGGAGCATTGGTTTGTGAGGATCGACGTTCTGCTAACATGTAGAACAAATGTATGTCCTTTATTATTTTACGCATTTAATTTTGCAGTAGTTATATAGATCTATACTTAGGAGTTGGTCAGACCCATCCCGGAATAGTAGAGATTCTAGTTAAATATTTTTCATTTCCTTTGGGCTTTCTTAAAATTGTTTTAAGACATGTTTTGTCTTTACGCTGCTTTATTATCATTCTTTGTCCACCCGCATGAAGCCGGACGTCGATTTTTAGCCCTATGGATTCCCAAAAATCCTTACAGCATCAATGTATCAGATATGTTAATTTTGGCTACTGTTCAAGGTAGCATCAATTTATTAGATATGTCAATTTTAGAATTTGTTTCAATGTAGTATCAATGAACAAATTTGGACTGCGCATCATTATCAAACTTAATGACAATGTATTACATATAAATAGGTCTGAATTCCAACATACTACAACATAAATGCATACAAAAGTACAGTAAACAACAATTAGATATACAACCAAAACAAAACGACATTATTTCGGAAATATCAAGCACTACCCTTGGCTTGACTGCCCAGATGTTGTTGATATATTATTCATCATATAATTGCTACTGGCAGCATCTCTTATATTAATTTCATTGGCACTGGAAAAGAGAAACTTGTATCCTCATGTATATCTCCATAATTCCTTGGTTGTTCTCGAAGCCTTAACTTTAACTTTGTTATTTTCTGTTGCAACTCTCTGGCATATTCCTTTCCACGTGGACGCGGTTTCTGTTAGTTCTTGGGTTCAAGACTAACGTTGTTTTGATGATGATCAATACATTATGCTAATCAATCTTATGTTTTAGTCTCAGTTTATCTTAATGATTATATATTGATGACACAAAGCATAATACTTGGAGGATATTACAAGGGATATCTTAAAGACCTCCAAGAGTGATGGTGTGTTCAAGCTTGGATGGAGTCATGAAGATCATCAAATGAAGCCAAAGCTTGGAGCATGATGATGGATGGACATCTAGAGGATCATTCCCAAAGCTTGGAGCTTGATGAAGGGAAGCTCATCAAGGAGTGCCAAAGCATGGAGATGATGGGGAGCATCAAGGTATCGTGAGCTTGAAGACTTAGACTCTAGGAGATGTTATACGTAATCCATGTAATTTCTATTACTTGCATTTCTCCTTTTGAGTTTAGGATTATTGTAATGCCTTGATAGATGGTCATACTCTCATGCATATGCATTTAACCATCTTAGTGAGCCTTAGGATTATCATAGAATCCAACCCAATAGGTTCATCTTGCCCAAAGACTCAATTGGAGTCTCTGGCTCTCCAACAGTCGCCTGATGAAGGTTTTACAGTCGACTGGGTGATTCCAGTCGCCTGTCGAGCCTTCTACAGTAGATTGTAGTGCATAGCTCAAGTCAACATTTTTTGTTGACTCTTTTTGTGCTTTTCGCATCAGTGGACTGATGTTCAATTTACAGTCGCATGTATTTCTATAGTCACCTGTGAATTGGTCGACAGTCGACTGTGCGCATCTTGCATTTTCTGGGCTTCATCTCAATTTTTCAGACAGTCGATTGAGGAAGTATTTACAGTCGCCTGTATATTTACAGTCGCCTGTGAAATGGTCAACAGTCGTCTGAAAGGCGTAAGTGCAAAAATTGCATCTCTCTCTGTTTCATTTCCATCCTTGCAGCAGTCCTCGGATGAAGAATATACAGTCAATTGTCTGTTTTACAGTCGCATGTGTAGTCTTCTACAGTCGACTGTCCTGGCTCAGATTATAGCCGTTGCAGATTTCTTTCCTTTGAGTTTTTGGTTAGTTTTATGGGCTCTTCTTTGCTTCCTATATATAGGAGATGTCTTAGTTCATTTAGAACTCTTGAAAGTGTTAGTAAACCATAGAAGATCATTTAATCTCTTCTCTAAGCCGCCCATCCCCCATTCCCTCATTAGAGCTTCAATCTTATGCTATAACATCTAAGCTCTAGGGAATTTCTCCAAGGGATTTCAATCTCATTCCTTTTCTTAGATAACATCTTTCTTCTCTTCATTTCATGCACTCAAGTGAGAAGTGTTAGGATTCATTCCTAGAAGAGAGAAAGATCGACAAGTGCAATCAAAGCTAATCTCAAGCACTTGGTCAGTCACTTGCATGCCTTCTTCTTCACATTAGTAAGATCATATCAAGGTATAGATAAGTGTTGTTTTGTTTTGTTTTTTGTTTCGAAACCCTAATTCTCTTTTTTGGAATTAGTTACTCTCTTTGTGGGAGTTACTCTCTTTGTGAGAGTTTGGTTCTTTCTGTTGAGTATTGGTGTTTCATACCAATCTTATTTTGATGATGATCACAACATTATGTTGTTGCTAATGAATCTCATGATTTAGTCTCTCAGCTTATTTCAAAGATATCTTTCTTAGAGACTAATCACGTGGTGTAAGGATGGACATCTTGTGAAGAAGAGCCAAAGTTTGGACTCAAGGAGTGCCAAAGCTTGGAGATGATGGATAGCTTTTCAAGGCATCAAGATTGAAGACTTAGACTCTTTTGAAAGCATTGTAATTCATGTAATTTACTTTATTGCTTTCTCTCTCTTTTGAGTCTAGGGTTGATGTAATGCCTTGCTAGATGGTTTACTCTTTCATGCTCATGCATTTAACCATCTTAGTGAACCTTAGGATTATCATAGAATCCAACCCAATAGGTTCACTCTTTCGGTCAGTCGTCTGATGAGGGAAACACAGTCGACTGGGTGATTTCCAGTCGCCTGTAGATCCTTCTACAGTCGCCTGATATGCATTGCTCAAGTCAACATTTCTATTGACTCAAACTTGAGTTTTACGCACAGTCTCCTGTCAATCAGTTCCCAGTCGCCTGTAAATTTGCAGTCGCCTGAGATTTGGTCAACAGTCACCTGTCTACCGTAAGTGCAATCTCTGCATCTCTCTGTCTTCTCTCTATACTTTACAGTAGTCGACTGATGAAGAATATACAGTCGCCTGACTATTCGACAGTCGACTGTAGTATTAACTTCAGTCGCATGTGCGAAGAATTGGAGAAAGAGTGCAGCTCTCTGTTTCGACCCATCCCCTGCAGCAGTCGTCTGCTAAAGGATTTACAGGTGCCTGTCCTGTTTGTCAGTTGACTGTATTGACTTCGTCAGTCGACTGTCATGGCTCAGATTATAGCCGTTGGATATTTTCTAGCCGTTGATCAGTCGACTGTCTTATGATCATCAGTCGACTGTTCCTGTCGTTTTCACCCAGTTTCTAGCCGTTGCAGATTTGATTTTCTGGCTGTTTCTTTGGGTTTTTGGGCTTGATATTGGTTTCCTATATATATGGGTGTGATGCCATTCTTGAGAACTCTTGACAACATTTGATAAACTCTTGATTCTATAGAAAATCTCAAGAGATCAATAAGCCACTCTCAAGCTCCCTCATTTCCCTCTAATTGAGCATTCAACTTTCTTCATGCATTGAAGTCCAGCTCAAGGGAAATCATCCAAGTCCTCTCAAGCATATTCCAACACTTGGAGATCCTCTTCCATGCCTTGCATTCATTCATGAGTAAGCATCTCAAGGCATAGGTAAGAGTATTTACTTTACAAGGTGTAAATTGTTTTCCTATTTCTCTTTGTGGGATTAGGATTTTCTCCTTGAGGGAGATTGTCTCTTTGTGGGACTAGAGTGTCTCTTTGTGGGACTAGGAACTCTCTTTGTGGGAGTAACTCTCTTTGTGGGAGTTTGAGTGTCCTAGTGTAGGGCTAACCCTAATTCTCTGAGTGGGAGTTAGTGATTCTCTTTGTGGGAGTCGTGATCCTCGTGTAGGATTGGTTGGGTCCTTGTGTAGAGCATAAATCCTCTTTGTGGGGTATCTCATTGTGAGATTTGTATTCACTTCTCTTTGTGGGAATATAGTGGATATTGGTGTGGCTGGACGTACCCAAGTTTGGGGAACCAGGGTAATTCTTTGTGTTTTTGTTTGGTTTGATTGTGCCATTTAATTCCTCTTGCATTTATAATTCCGCATCTGCAAGTTAAATTTTATTTGGACAATTTATTGCCATTACACTATTCACCCCCCCCCCCCCCCCCTAGTGTGTGTTGTTAGTATTGCAAGGGTTAGACGATCCCTACAATTGGTATCAGAGCGAGGTTAAAGCATACTGCAACAATGGCATTCAACTCCTCATCCGCGCCTCATGAAGAAGGTCACTCAACTGTTCGACCTCCGCTCTTCAACGGAACAAACTATCCTAGTTGGAAGATCAGAATGATGATCTATATGGAGGGTCAAGACCTATGGGACATCACGGAGGTGCCATTTGAGAAGCCCACTACTCCTGCGGCTTCAAGGACAAAGGCGGAAAAGGACTCAATCAAGTTCAATATGAGAGCTATGAATGCATTACATTGTGCTCTCTCTGCTAGTGAGTTCAACCGCATCTCCATGTGCAAAACGGCAAATGATATTTGGCACACCTTGGAGATTTGTCATGAAGGGACAACGAAGGTAAAGAAATCTAAACAAACTGTGTTTAGATCTAAATATGAAATGTTTAAGATGCAGGAAGGCAAAAGCATTTCAGAGATGTTTACAAGGTTCACCGATATCGTGAACTCTTTGGAGGGTCTCGGGAAGACGATTTCCCAAGAGGATCATGTAAAGAAGATCCTAGACTCTCTCACACCTCATTGGGAGTCAAAGGCCAACGGAATTTTGGAGTCTTATTACACATCCAAATATACCGTTGAGGAATGCATTGGGAATCTCATGGCGTATGAAGTAAAGCTTCAACACAAGAAGGAGATTCATCCAACTAAGCCTGAGAAGCTAGAAAAGCAAAAGGGAGTTGCATTCCATGCCAAGGAGGAGCCAATCAAGTAGAGAAGAAAATTCCATCGCGAAGCTCCTAGCGAAGAAGATGAGCAAGAAGATGCAAGTGGAGAAGAAATTGAGGAACTTGCCGAGCAATTCAAAGCCTTCCTCAAATGCAAGCAAGGTAACTCTTCGTCAAAGTTTGCCTCCAATACTAACAAGGTTCCTACGTGTTACACTTGCAGCGGAAAAGGTCATTTGTCCACCGAATGCCCTCCAAGCCCATTAAAGAAACGTACAAGGGTAAAGGGAAGAAGCATTGGAAAGGAAGGTCCAAGTCCAAAAATCACAAAAAGGGACTTGTCGGGACCTTTGATGATTCGAGTGAGGACACTTCTTGTACCGAAGAAGAGGATACAAAGGAGGATGCTCACGCATGCTTTGTAGTCATGGATGTCCCTACTCCAATTCCCTCCGGATTAAACGAAGAAGAGTTGGATGCTTGGTTTGACGCATACAACTCCTATAAGGATTCGCGCCTTGCGGTAAGGAGGAGAAGTCGTCATCAAGCTTGTGCAAAGATGATGTTGTTGTTGTTGTTGAGATCTAGGAAGAAAAGATCTCATATGAGGAGCTCAAGTTCAAATTTGACTTGGCTTCCAAAAAGGCTAGTATGTGCATCCACTCTAACAATAAATTAAAAGCTAAATATAAGAGTGCTAAGAGTAGAATGCATAAACTAGTTATTGCAAGTGTAGTTCATGATGAAAGGCATGTTTATGACACTTGTGAGAAAGACACACTTCTTTCTCAAGTTAAGGAATTGAGCATTTCTAATGAAAATCTCATTGCTCAAAACCTTAGCTTAGATACTCACATTCAACAAATTAAGTTGAAATGTGAAGAGGAATCCCGGAAGCTCATAAGCTTTGTGTATTCTAGGGATTCACTCCACGATTTTGTTGGAAAAACACCATCCGGCAAATCATAGAGGAGGTTTGTGTTATGTTCAAAATGTGGTTCCCAAACCCACCTCTAATTCTTCCTTTGGTGCAAATTCAAAAAATATTGCTAAGGCACCTAAGAAAAATCACCATGCTCTCTTGTACAACAATAACACTCACAAGAAGCATGTAGATCACAAGGTGATGAGGAAGAATGAAGAATCTTCATTTTTTGCTAAGAAGCAAAATCCTCATTCCTTGCATGCTAAGAAACTTGTCTCTACACCTAAGCATGCCACATCCTTCCCTCTTGCTAAGGCAAAACCTTTGCCTAGGAAATCCTTGAGATTATGGATTCCCACTAAGGCTAGTGAGCAAGAGAGAGATAGTTACATCAACTCTCTAGTTAGGGATGTGATCACCTCGTGTGATTATGTTAGGAAATCAAACTCATCTTGGGTTTGGTTGCCTAATGTTTAGGTTCCTCACACATTTGCATATTGCATAGGTATTGTGCTTCTATGATTATTTTAAGCATACCCATTGATTGTGTGTGTTTCATGTTTTTGAAAATATTCTTCAAATTTATTTCTTTTCATGAAGATTGGGACCTTGGGGCTTATTGACATACATGCATGATCCATGTGTATGTCAATGGGGGAGTTAATATTATATATGTTTGAATTATTTTAAAACATATTTTAACTCTCATTTCGGAGGTTTTTGTTTTGAGATCATTATTTATATTTAGTTATTTTGGGTCTCAAACCAAAACTCTTGTTTATTGCCAACTTGTTACATACCTCATTTGTTTTGGCAATATCCGTGTGTATCTTTGAAGCTTGATTTTTCCATATCTATTGCTTTGATACACTTATGGCCCATGGCTCCAATGATTAATTGATATTAGATCCTAGAAGTCAAAAGTTGACCATTTCTATGATCTAGGGGGAGCATGGGATAGTGAATTGATACCCACTAAATTTTATGTTTGGTATCATACATATCTTTCTTTTCTTGCATATTGTCACATCTTAGTTAAGATAATAAAGGGGTATGTTTTTGATGTCCACCTTTTTGACGATGTCAAGGGGGAGAGATATATGCATTATGTGATCATATCTATAGGGGGAGAGATATTTACATATGCATATGGGGGAGAGTTATCTCTATGGGGAAGAGATATATGGGATTTGATAAACCTTTCTTGTTTGCATTTTCTTTACTTTGCAATTGGTTTATGTAATCCATGCCTATTATATGTCACCATGTTGTAATTGGTTTTTGAGTATTTACCTTTGTGTAGCTCATTACTTAATTGGTGCATATAAGTAGGGGGAGATCGTTAGCTTTGTGCTTTAATTCTTTATGATTAACATAATGTGTGTCATCATCAAAAAGGGGGAGATTGTTGAGTATTGGTGTTTCATACCAATCTTATTTTGATGATGATCACAACATTATGTTGTTGCTAATGAATCTCATGATTTAGTCTCTCAGCTTATTTCAAAGATATCTTTCTTGGAGACTAATCACGTGGTGTAAGGATGGACATCTTGTGAAGAAGAGCCAAAGTTTGGACTCAAGGAGTGCCAAAGCTTGGAGATGATGATCACAACATCTTGTAATTCATGTAATTTACTTTATTGCTTTCTCCCTCTTTTGAGTCTAGGGTTGATGATGATCACAACATCTAGATGGTTTACTCTTTCATGCTCATGCATTTAACCATCTTAGTGAACCTTAGGATTATCATAGAATCCAACCCAATAGGTTCACTCTTTCGGTCAGTCGTCTGATGAGGGAAACTCAGTCGACTGTGTGATTTCCAGTCGCCTGTAGATCCTTCTACAGTCGCCTGATATGCACTGCTCAAGTCAACATTTCTATTGACTCAAACTTGAGTTTTACGCACAGTCGCCTGTCAATCAGTTTCCAGTCGCCTGTAAATTTGCAGTCGCCTGAGATTTGGTCAACAGTCACCTGTCTAGCTTAAGTGCAATCTCTGCATCTCTCTGTCTTCTCTCCATACTTTACAATAGTCGACTGATGAAAAATATACAGTCGCCTGACTATTCGACAGTCGACTGTAGTATTAACTTCAGTCGCCTGTGCGAAGAATTGGAGAAAGAGTGTAGCTCTCAGTTTCGACCCATCCCCTACAGCAGCCGTCTGCTGAAGGATTTACAGGCGCCTGTCCTGTTTATCAGTCGACTGTATTGACTTCGTCAGTCGACTGTCCTGGCTCAGATTATAGCCGTTGGATATTTTCTAGCCGTTGATCAGTCGACTGTCTTATGATCATCAGTCGACTGTTCCTGTCGTTTTCACCCAGTTTCTAGCCGTTGCAGATTTGATTTTCTGACTGTTTCTTTGGGTTTTTGGGCTTGATATTGGTTTCCTATATATATGGGTGTGATGCCATTCTTGAGAACTCTTGACAACATTTGATAAACTCTTGATTCTATAGAAAATCTCAAGAGATCAATAAGCCACTCTCAAGCTCCCTCATTTCCCTCTAATTGAGCATTCAACTTTCTTCATGCATTGAAGTCCAGCTCAAGGGAAATCATCCAAGTCCTCTCAAGCATATTCCAACACTTGGAGATCCTCTTCCATGCCTTGCATTCATTCATGAGTAAGCATCTCAAGGCATAGGTAAGAGTATTTACTTTACAAGGTGTAAATTGTTTTCCTATTTCTCTTTGTGGGATTAGGATTTTCTCCTTGAGGGAGATTGTCTCTTTGTGGGACTAGAGTGTCTCTTTGTGGGACTAGGAACTCTCTTTGTGGGAGTAACTCTCTTTGTGGGAGTTTGAGTGTCCTAGTGTAGGGCTAACCCTAATTCTCTGAGTGGGAGTTAGTGATTCTCTTTGTGGGAGTCGTGATCCTCGTGTAGGATTGGTTGGGTCCTTGTGTAGGGCATAAATCCTCTTTGTGGGGTATCTCCTTGTGAGATTTGTATTCACTTCTCTTTGTGGGAATATAGTGGATATTGGTGTGGCTTGACGTACCCATGTTTGGGGAACCAGTGTAATTCTGTGTGTTTGCGTTTGGTTTGATTGTGCCATTTAATTCCTCTTGCATTTATAATTCCGCATCTGCAAGTTAAATTTTATTTGGACAATTTATTGCCATTACACTATTCACCCCCCCCCCCCCCCCTCTAGTGTGTGTTGTTAGCATTGCAAGGGTTAGACGATCCCTACACTTTCTGTTTGAAAGAACAAATCTTTTGTGTGAGGTCTCTCTTTTGAGAGTAAGGATTTCTCTGGCAAACCCTGGTTCTCTAAAAAGTAGTTTCAATGTTGGTTATTTTAAATTTTCCATAGCCTAAAAGTTTTGATAGCATTTGACCTGAGTTTAAATTCTTCCGTTACTTGATTTCATTCTTTGACTTTCAAAACTCTTGACAACATTATATTAAGTTACTGACGTATAAAATTTCTAAACCATGTCCTTAATATTCGTGTAAATGATTTTACCCCCTTTTAAATTTTTTTTTAACCAATAGATCATTTTCTCTTATTATGAATATTCGACTCAAATTTATTTTGAACAACTCGTTTTATCAATCCCCAAATATTTCTTTACAGGCGAGGATTTTAACTTTTGAAGAACAACAGTTTTCAATTTCACGTATTTTAGTTTATGTTATTTACGTCGTTTCCTTCCTCTATCCTATATAAGTATCACTACATCTCCCTTTCCCCTTCCTAAACATTCACCAGTGAATCACAGTTTTCCCTAACCAAGCTGTCCCCTTGTATTCGTCCTATCTGAACTCGTGCTTATCGATCCTTCCCTCGTCACGCTTTCGACCTCGACCCCCCTTATTGCTTAGGCTTTAGTGCCCGTCAATGTCTGTGTCAACTCTAATTTGTTAGTAGGCCCTTGGACCCTTGGGATGTTGTCGTGGTGCATGTACCTAAGTTGTGTATGTAGTTAGAGCTATTTGTAATGGTTGAAATAAAATGATTGGTAAAGCTATGTGTATGTTAAATGTGATAATAATAGGTGTACGTATGGTTAAGAGGGTAGGCCTATTATATGACCTATATACTAGTACGTGTGAGTATGTGCTCGTAGGTAGACATATATAGTGTTCAGACGTAAGTAGTCATGTTTTGTTGCCTGAGTATATAGGTGATATACATATGGTAGTAGGATTATAATTTTGATTGGTATTGCTTGCTTTTACGGGATGTTGCATGCGTGCATACCGTGAGGTATACACGACTATTGCACATCTTAACCATGTATGTATATGTGTTGGTGCACTAATTATAGGTGGTAGGCTATGGTGTGAATATATATGTTACATATGTGTGACTATACGATGAATGCGTATGTATTAAGGAGTGTATTATAACTATACGTGTGCGGATGTCTGTATTATTATTATGGTATATAGAGTGATTGAACTATGTGAGTATTACCTGAATAAATATTAAGTGTGATTGACTTATGGTATGTATTGGTAGATATATATTGGGGTGGTATAGTATAGGTATAAATGCCGTGTTATGAATATAGAATATTCTGATATGTGTACTGAGTCTCACTCAAGCTTGAGTGGGTATACTCTAAGTATATTGAATGTATGTTTGTAGTTTGAATATAGCAATGTTTGATGTATGTATAGAGATAGAAGTGTTTGTGCCTGGTTGTGTTATACACATGATTGTGGGTCGCTACACCAGTATATAATTATAGGTGTTGGTCTTGGGGTATAGCTATTTACTAAGGACTTGCCTGTATGAACGTATGTGTACTAGCTAAACTAGGTGTGTAGATGTGCTAAGAATATAGTAGTATGATTGGTAAATAAATGAATGAAATGTTAGCGTGTATGGGTGTGCACCATGCATGGGTAAGTATGTGCTTAGCTATAGTTATTGGTGACTATGATATATGTGGCGTGTAGTAAATACAGTTATAGGACCGTACGTGATGTGAATATATGGTGAACTATTTGCACGTATTTGAATGACTATATATTGTGAAACGATAGTGGTGATGAATATATATTAGATATAGTGAAACTGGATTTAATTATGGTATGGTGTGACTACCTATGTTGATGTGTTTAGTATTGAATGTATACTAGGAAGTATTAGAGGGTAGTATACCCATGTTGTTTGTGCATAGGTAGCTATCTATACGTAGAGCAATGATTGTATTTGCTAAGTGTAAGACTATCCTTATGTGAGTATCTGAAATATTGTTTTGTGTTTAGGTAAGTAGTAGTTATATAAGGGATGTATGTTTATATACATGATTGAAATACATGTATGAAGTTGACTGGCTATAATAGGTATAAGTGTATAACGTACGTGAATGTATATATACGTGTTGGTAGTGTTAATGTTTGACTACCTAGTGCATATATAAGCACTTGTAATGACTATACCTGGTTTGAATTATAATGCGACTTGATTGGGGTAGTTACTAGAGTGACTAGTTATGTTAGAAAGTCCGAGGACGGACTTTATTCTAAGGTGGGGAGGATGTAACGACCATTTTTCGTTGTACGTTGTTCGTGCACGTGCTTTTGACCGTGCACATGTTTACTTTAGACTTTGTTTGTTTGTGAACACTTTGTTGTGATATGCCGTTGTGAACGTCTCTGAGAGTATTAAATAGTGGCACTATTTTGGAACGACATTTCTCAGGTCGTTCTCCCACAATTTGATCTTATTTGGCGAGACGTCGCGATTTTCACTTTTGTCGCGAGGCCTTTCTATTTTTTTTGTTTCGTTCTCGTCGACGAAATTGTGATCTGTTTTCTCTGTCTTCTTTCCCTCGTCGTCCCGGTCACCATAGTATTTATCTCATAATTTTCAAGCTTCGTTTGACCTACTTTCACTTTTTGCCCAACCTAATATCGATTAAACCCTAAGTTTCACCTAGGTATTAGTCCCTAATAATTTATCTTTAATAATAAACATCCTAAATCATGCTGATATAGCCCAACCCATCTTCACCTTGGCCGCACACAATCAGCACACCTTGGTTGTTGGGCTTTTCAATTTTTTTACATGTTATATAGGAGAATAACCCTACCTGTCTAGCCTTAGCCAAATTCCCACGTTGGCAGCCCATGCGCTTATTTAATTGAACCCAGCTTCTCTTTTCCTTCTAACTAAGCCCCTGACCCATGTGAAGCCCGGCCCCCTTTTATTAAACAACCTGGCCCCTCATCACGTGCTGCCCCCTTATCCTATGTTGCTATAAATAATACCCTAAGAAACATAGCTAAACCCTAAGGTCTAATAACAGCAACCACCCTCCACGTTTCTATTATATAATTAAACCCTAGGGGCACCTTTTCTTCCCTCAGCAAACAAACGAACGCCAGCAGCCGCCTCTTTATTTCGCATCTGCAAACGAACTCGTGGCCGCCGCCCTGATTCCCCAACCCTCCTCTCATCTCCGCCCTGACCCCGGTCATCTTCGAGCAAGCCGCAGCCTGTGCGCCCCCAGGCACTCGACAGCGCCGCTCCGGCTGTCGACGGCAGCTCCTCAAGCCGCCGACCCCGCCGCCTAGCTCCACCGTGGCCGCCCGCTCCCCTGTGTCCCGACGATGGCATCACAAAAGCCCCCGACCGCGGCCTCCTTGCGTTCCTCAGCAGCAACCGCTGCTCGCCAACCTCAGGCCGCCGCCCCGGCCACCCTCCGACCGCTGCACCGCCATGGGCCCCGTGTCCGCCGTGGTTGCTCTGCCAACATCCCGCAAAAACCCCTCCCCGCTCAGCCCGTGTGACAGCTGGCTGCTGTCATCGCAGCTCCGGCCTCCCCGTACAAGACCGCCGGCCAGCCCCATCTCCAGCCTCTCCCCGATGCCTGTGCACTTCCCTCCGCATCAAGCCCCCGCAGCCTCTCACAGCGGCCGTCCGACCTTCCTCCGTCCATGCCCCGCCTGCAATACAATACGGTGAGTACACCCTTGTGGGCGTGAGTTGTGGCATGCAGGTGTTTCTTTTATGAACATTGGTTACTGAAGTTATATATTGGACCATCATTAAATATGTTAACTTGCAAGCACTTAGTGTATTATTTGTTGAGTCAGGGGTGTTAGTATAAGGTTATACTTAAGCTATTAGAGATTAGCTTTGTTTTAGTAAATAAAACTGAGGGTCAGTTGCTAATAATATGTTAGGAAGTTGATGGTTTAATCTTTATACTTTAGCTACATGTTTTAAGGTTGGTTTAAGCATATAAATTGTTGAGGTAGTTGCCATTGAATATGTATTAGGGTTAGCTTTTTATATATTTGGCTAGCTGGTATTGAGTTTAAGTAACTGTGTATTTCCTTTAGAGGCCTTGTTAATGATCTGTTACTTCTTATCATTGTTGCTCCAGTTAGAGTTTAATAAAACAAGCGGCACTTTGTTGTTTTTAACTGTGTAAAACCTTAGGGTATATTAGGGTATCATATCGTGTTTGTTTAATACCATGATAATGCCACATGTTAACCTTATAAACTTATGTTAATTTTAAGCCAATGATTGTTTAACCCTATGTTCTATGTTGTAAATCTATGAACTAGCTACTTAACACCATTAACGAGCCTATAACGTTATTAATGATGTGACACTACGTAGGACAGAAAACTTAATTAAAATTAGGTTACTAGACGTTTTAGGATTTGTCTAATAATTCTAGCCGTCGTCACAAACTCATTCGTGCACGTATTTTATTGACAGAGAACCCGTCGTTCCGTACAGAACGCGAAACCGGAATTCAGCCCCCTGACGTCGCTACCCGACGTCAGAGTAGCTCTCGCGTCGTGTTGAGGCTGGTCTGCGAACTGAACACATAGGTAGTTTGGACTCTGATTGATCGTGACTTCAGCTTGGTCATTCAGGCAAGTGAAACTTGCCAACTCTTGTGTAGGGCCATGTTTTTAGGCCACTTCCTTGTTTTCAGCGTAAAAGAGACTAGTCAGTGAAATGATAGCTGGCTAGACGCCTACTTGATCTAGTTTGACAACGAAACTAGATCTGTCACCTAATTGATCTAGCTTGACAACGAAGCTAGATCCAACCCTTTAAACTTGTTGTTCATGCATACTAAACTGTCACGTTTACTTTCCTTACATGTACGCACTTTTAACTGCCATGCATTGCATCTTACATGTCATCCCAGTTGATTGTTGCATTCGTAGCACACGCTACAATACTTGTACTCCTTGAAAACTACTTCCGGGGGAAACTGGCCTCATGTGTTAGTCAAAAGCCAATGCCCGGGTTCCCTGGACCGGCTAGGTGCACCCCTATGACATACTTGTTAAAAACACTTCCTGGCTCGTGATCCAGAAGCAAGCATTCCAAGTTCGGGGGTAAGGCCCTGGCTCGACACACGTGGAGGGGTAGGGATAAACGGTTACTTGAGCTTAGGAGTGGCCTGATCAGCCCTCTAGCCAAAAGACGGAATCCATGTGCACGAGGTGCTTACTTTTCTTGTCTTGTACTTGTCTTGTGAATGATCCATGCAATACTTGTCATCCATGCCATGTTTAAATGCCATGCTCGTACTTTACTTTACTTTACTTTACTTTACTTGTTGCACTCATACTTTAAACTGCCATGTCATTGCATTCATGCTAGAACTGCTAGGTTGCTTTACCTACTTTCAGTTTCCTTGCACAAGTCTCTTGTAGACTTGCTGACATGTGCCCCTTGCTCTTTTGGGTGTCACATGTTAGACCCTGAGCCAGAGACCATTGCTGAGTACGTGGTGTTTTGCTGACGCTGAGTCTGAGTCCATGATTGCCCAGGAGGATTTTGGTGGACACCGGTGACCATTCTTTGAGTCTTTGTTGAGTTTTATTTTGTTTTAGGCCTTTTGTTAGTTGTTGGTGCGTGGCACCGTTGTACTTTTGTTGGCCATGTTGGGCCTTTGGACTCTCTTTTATTTCAGCCTGGTGGCTTTTCTGCGATGTTGGAATTTATATTTATGGATATTCTGAGATTATTCTTTTGTCTCATTTCATTATTATTATCTTGTTTCACTCGCGTTGCAAGGACCTGCAGTTTTAAATTTGATTGACGCTTATCGGACTTGCAGCTTTGTAGCTTCAAGTCTGAGCGGACCTTCTCACGCTTCGCCTCCACATTTTTGGGAAGCGGGGCGTGACAGTGTAGCCCCACAGGGTCCCTTACAATTGGTATCAGAGCATTAGTTTGGTGGCTTTTGCAAACATGACTTCTAAGTCTCAACAACCCCTCTCCCTTCCTCCCATCGTCAAAGGCAGATACTTCTTTATATGGAGGAAGAACATGTTCCATTGGCTTGATGTGCATGAGGAGTCCTTAATTACTTCGGATGCCGAAGAGTGGAAAGCGTTGCTCTCTGCTCTCTCTCTCTGAAAATTGCTAAAATAGTGAAGGAGTTCGTGACGACCAAGGAGATATGGGAATATCTTGATGAAAAGTATGGTGGAGAGGAATCTTGCGATGATGATAGCATCGTTGGTAATAAGGTATCTCGTAACTCTCTCGTTCAACACAGTAATGTTATTGAAAATGATAATGCGTTGTTTATGAACTCTCTCAATGCGAATAATAACAAGCTTGAGAGAGATGCTCGCACACACACTTCTTTATCATCCAAACATCGTGATGATACACAAACCATTGCATTGAATCAAGAAAAGATTGCTCTTGATTCTCGTGTGTGCATGTTGAGCAAAGAGAATGACTCTCTTAAAGCTCGTATTGAGTTTGATCGTGATTTTCACAAATCTGTGAAAGAGAGTCTGTATGCATCGCATAATGTTGAACTTAATTCTTTGCTTACCGAGAAAGATACTCTTCTTTCTCAGTTGAGTGCCTTGAGAGATGAGAATGCTTCTCTCAAACTCCAAATGGAGAAGATGCACTCGGAGTGTGATTACAACATTTTGAGAGATGAGACATTGGCTCTCAAGTCAAAATGTTGTGAGCTTAGCTCATGTCTATCCAAGAGGGATGACAATATTTCTTCACTTTTGAAGAAATGTGAGCTATTGTCTACTCAAATTGAAAAGTTCAAACTGAGTAAGGACAAGGTCTTGGGATCCTCTTCATTGAAGGTGAACAAACCAAGCTCTTCTCTTAGAAGCACCCAAATAAATTTTATGGGGGAGATTTCTAATAAGAAAGTCACATCCAACTCTTTTAGCCTAAAATCAACTATTATTTCTAAGCCAAAGAGAAATCATGCATTTTTATATTCCGGTCTTGCATATATTAAGAAGCCTATTCAAAAACATGTTGATATGAATGCTTCTTCTTTGAATTCTATGCATGATGTTTCTACTCATAGGAAATCTTATTATTGCTTGCATGCTAGGTTTAATAACAAACCTTTGCATGCTTCACATGTTCCTATGCATGGTAGAATTGCTTGTGTGAATGCATCTAATGCTAAATCTCATGTTTCACACATGTGGCACGCCGATGTTTATGTTCCACCTCATAAGCGTGCACCCTCACCTCCTATTCCTGCCTTCACCAAACCTCTTCTTAAGAATCCCAGATCACTTTCTTTGTGTATTCCTAAGAATGTTTCTAGGCTTGATAGGAATGCGTATATGGAATCATATGTTCGTCATGTTATATTTTCATATGACTATATACGGAAACCAAACTCCACTTTTGTTTGGTTTCCACCTTGCTAGCTCACTCACATTTTTATTCATTATTTGGGAACCATGCTTGTATGTTTACATTTTGTATCCATATTTGTGTGAGTGTGTCCATTACTCCCATATTTGCATGTTTTGTATGATTATGGGGGAGTATGGAATTTTTACGTGCTAGCATTATTTTTTTCCATTCATATGTCACATTGAATGTCATTAACATTATGTTTGTGCATATGAGATGGTTATTTCTCTTGCCCTTGATGTTCCTATTTGGCTATTACCCGTCTTTTTGATATGCTAATGGGGGAGAGAAATAGGTTATGTGAAAATATGCCTTATGTTTGTTTATGCATTATTATCTATCGGCATGTTTTTGCATAACAACCATCAATATGATTTGTGTTTTTTATATGTCTATATTTTGTGCACGTTTACATATTGATTGGGGGAGTTTGTTACCACACATTGTTTATTTCAAAGTTTATTATATTTTGACATATGGATTGACATCATCAAAAGGGGGAGATTGTTAGTTCTTGGGTTCAAGACTAACGTTGTTTTTATGATGATCAATACATTATGCTAATCAATCTTATGTTTTAGTCTCAGTTTATATTAGTGATTATATGTTTATGACACAAAGCATAATGCTTGGAGGATATTACAAGGGATATCTTAAAGACCTCCAAGAGTGATGGTGTGCTCAAGCTTGGATGGAGTCATGAAGATCATCTAATGAAGCCAAAGCTTGGAGCATGATGATGGATAGACATCTAGAGGAGCATTGCCAAAGCTTGGAGCTTGATGAAGGGAAGCTCATCAAGGAGTGCCAAAGCTTGGAGATAATGGGGAGCATCAAGGTATCGTGAGCTTGAAGACTTAGACTCTAGGAGATGCTATACATAATCCATGTAATTTCTATTACTTGCATTTCTCTTTTTGAGTTTAGGATTATTGTAATGCCTTGATAGATGGTCATACTCTCATGCATATGCATTTAACCATCTTAGTGAGCCTTAGGATTATCATAGAATCCAACCCAATATGTTCATCTTGCCCAAAGGCTCAATTGGTGTCTCTCGCTCTCCAACAGTTGCCTGATGAAAGTTTTACAGTCGACTGGGTGATTCCAGTCGCCTGTCGAGCCTTCTACAGTCGATTGTAGTGCATAGCTCAAGTCAACATTTTTTGTTGACTCTTCTTGAGCTTTTCGCATCAGTGGACTGATATTCAATTTACAGTCGCAAGTGTTTCTACAGTCGCATGTGAATTGGTCGACAGTCGACTATGCGCATCTTGCATTTTCTTGGCTTCCTCCCAATTTTCCAGACAGTCGACTGATGAAGTATTTACAGTCGCCTATATATTTACAGTCGTCTGTGAAATGGTCAACAGTCGTCTGAAAGGCGTAAGTGCAAAAATTGCATCTATCTCTCTTTCATTTCCATCCTTGCAGCAGTTGCCTGATGAAGGATATACAGTTGACTGTCTGTTTTACAGTCGCATGTGTAGTCTTCTACAGTCGACTGTCCTGGCTCAGATTATAGCCGTTGCAGATTTCTTTCCTTTGGGTTTTTGGTTAGTTTTATGGGCTCTTCTTGGCTTCATATATATAGGAGATGGCTTAGTTCATTTAGAACTCTTGAAAGTGTTAGTAAACCATAGAAGATCATTTAATCTCTTCTCTAAGCCGCACATCCCCCATTCCCTCATTAGAGCTTCAATCTTATGCTATAACATCTAAGCTCTAGGGAATTTCTCCAAGGGATTTCAATCTCATTCCTTTTCTTGGATAACATCTTTCTTCTCTTCATTTCATGTACTCAAGTGAGAAGTGTTAGGATTGATTCCTAGAAGAGAGAAAGATCGACAAGTGCAATCAAAGCTAATCTCAAGCACTTGGTCATTCACTTGCATGCCTTCTTCTTCACATTAGTAAGATCATATCAAGGCATAGATAAGTGTTGTTTTGTTTTGTTTTTTGTTTCGAAACCCTAATTCTCTTTTTTGGAATTAGTTACTCTCTTTGTGGAAGTTACTCTCTTTGTGAGAGTTTGGTTCTTTCTGTGTGAAAGAACAAATCCTTTGTGTCAGGTCTCTCTGTTGAAAGTAAGGATTTCTTTGTGTAAGAATCCAAATCCTCTGTGTGAGGTATCTCTGTGTGAGATTGTATTCACTTCTCTTTGTGGAAATCATAGTAAATATTGGTGTGGCTGGATGTACCCAAGTTTTGGGGAACCAGGGTAAAATCCTTGTGTTTGCGATTGTTGTTGTTGGGCACTCTGTTTATTTTCCGCTGCTTATTGTGCTTTAATTTTAGTAATTTTTAATTAAACACTTTGCTTGCCATTACACTATTCACCCCCTCTAGTGTGTGTAGCCCCACAGGGTCCCTTACAATTGGTATCAGAGCGTTGGTTTGGTGGCTTTTGCAAGCATGACTTCTAAGTCTCAACAACCCCTCTCCCTTCCTCCCATCTTCAAAGGCAAATACTTCTCTATATGGAGGAAGAACATGTTCCATTGGCTTGATGTGCATGAGGAGTCCTTAATTACTTCGGATGCCGAAGAGTGGAATGTGTTGATCTCTGCTCTCTCTCTCTCTCTCTCTGAAAATTGCTAAGAAAGTGAAGGAGTTCGTGACGACCAAGGAGATATGGTAATATCTTGATGAAAAGTATGGTGGAGAGGAATCTTGCGATGATGATAGCATCATTGGTAATAAGGTATCACGTAACTCTCTCGTTCAACACAGTAATGTTATTGAAAATGATAATGCGTTGTTTATGAACTCTCTCAATGCGAATAATAACAAGCTTGAGAGAGATGCTCGCACACACGCTTCTTTATCATCCAAACATCGTGATGATACACAAACCATTGCATTGAATCAAGAAAAGATTGCTCTTGATTCTCGTGTGTGCATGTTGAGCAAAGAGAATGACTCTCTTAAAGCTCGTATTGAGTTTGATCGTGATTTTCCCAAATCTGTGAAAGTGAGTCCGTATGCATCGCATAATGTTGAACTTAATTCTTTGCTTACCGAGAAAGATACTCTTCTTTCTCAGTTGAGTGCCTTGAGAGATGAGAATGCTTCTCTCAAACTCCAAATGGAGAAGATGCACTCGGAGTGTGATTACAACATTTTGAGAGATGAGACATTGGCTCTCAAGTCAAAATGTTGTGAGCTTAGCTCATGTCTATCCAAGAGGGATGACAATATTTCTTCACTTTTGAAGAAATGTGAGCTATTGTCTACTCAAATTGAAAATTTCAAACTGAGTAAGGACAAGGTCTTGGGATCCTCTTCATTGAAGGTGAACAAACCAAGCTCTTCTCTTAAAAACACCCAAATAAATTTTATGGGGGAGATTTCTAATAAGAAAGTCACATCCAACTCTTTTAGCCTATAATCAACTATTATTTCTATGCCAAAGAGAAATCATGCATTTTTATATTCCGGTCTTGCATATATTAAGAAGCCTATTCAAAAACATGTTGATATGAATGCTTCTTCTTTGAATTCTATGCATGATGTTTCTACTCATAGGAAATCTTATTATTGCTTGCATGCTAGGTTTAATAACAAACATTTGCATGCTTCACATGTTCCTATGCATGGTAGAATTGCTTGTGTGAATGCATCTAATGCTAAATCTCATGTTTCACACATGTGGCACGCCGATGTTTATGTTCCACCTCATAAGCGTGCACCCTCACCTCCTATTCTTGCCTTCACCAAACCTCTTCTTAAGAATCCCAGATCACTTTCTTTGTGTATTCCTAAGAATGTTTCTAGGCTTGATAGGAATGCCTATATGGAATCATATGTTCGTCATGTTATATTTTCATATGACTATATACGGTAACCAAACTCCACTTTTGTTTGGTTTCCACCTTGCTAGCTCACTCACATTTTTATTCATTATTTGGGTACCATGCTTGTATGTTTACATTTTGTATCCATATTTGTGTGAGTGTGTCCATTACTCCCATATTTGCATGTTTTGTATGATTATGGGGGAGTATGGAATTTTTACTTGCTAGCATTATTTTTTTCCCTTCATATGTCACATTGAATGTCATTAACATTATGTTTGTGCATATGGGATGGTTATTTCTCTTGCCCTTGATTTTTATATTTGGCTATTACCCATCTTTTTGATATGCTAATGGGGGAGAGAAATAGGTTATGTAAAAATATGCCTTATGTTTGTTTATGCATTATTATCTATCGGCATGTTTTTGCATAACAACCATCAATTTGATTTGTGGTTTATATGTTTATATTTTGTGCACGTTTACATATTGATTGGGGGAGTTTGTTACTACACATTGTTTATTTCAATGTTTATTATATTTTGATATATGGATTGTCATCATCAAAAGGGGGAGATTGTTAGTTCTTGGGTTCAAGACTAACGTTGTTTTGATGATGATCAATACATTATGCTAATCAATCTTATGTTTTAGTCTCAGTTTATCTTAATGATTATATATTTATGACACAAAGCATAATGCTTGAAGGATATTACAAGGGATATCTTAAAGACCTCGAAGAGTGATAGTGTGCTCAATCTTGGATGGAGTCATGAAGATCATCTAATGAAGCCAAAGCTTGGACATGATGATGGATAGACATCTAGAGGAGCATTGCCAAAGCTTGGAGCTTGATGAAGGGAAGCTCATCAAGGAGTGCCAAAGCCTGGAGATAATGTGGAAGGTATCGTGATCTTGAAGACTTAGACTCTAGGAGATGCTATACGTAATCCATGTAATTTCTATTACTTGCATTTCACTTTTTAAGTTTAGGATTATTGTAATGACTTGATAGATGGTCATACTCTCATGCATATGCATTTAACCATCTTAGTGAGCCTTAGGATTATCATAGAATCCAACCCAATAGATTCATCTTGCCCAAAGGCTCAATTGGTGTCTCTGGCTCTCCAACAGTCGCCTGATGAAGGTTTTACAGTCGACTGGGTGATTACAGTCACCTGTCGAGCCTTCTACAGTCGATTGTAGTGCATAGCTCAAGTCAACATTTTTTGTTGACTCTTCTTGAGCTTTTCGCATCAGTGGACTGATGTTCAATTTACAGTCGCATGTGTTTCTACAGTCGCCTGTGAATTGGTCGACAGTCGACTGTGCCCATCTTGCATTTTCTGGGCTTCATCCCAATTTTCCAGACAGTCGACTGATGAAGTATTTACAGTCGCCTATATATTTACAGTCGCCTGTGAAATGGTCAACAGTCGTCTGAAAGGCGTAAGTGCAAAAATTGCATCCCTCTCTGTTTCATTTCCATCCTTGCAGCAGTCGCCTGATGAAGGATATACAGTCGACTGTCTGTTTTACAGTCGCATGTGTAGTCTTCTACAGTCGACTGTCCTGGCTCAGATTATAGCCGTTGCAGATTCCTTTCCTTTGGGTTTTTGGTTAGTTTTATGGGCTCTTCTTGGCTTCCTATATATAGGAGATGGCTTAGTTCATTTAGAACTCTTGAAAGTGTTAGTAAACCATAGAAGATCATTTAATCTCTTCTCTAAGCCGCCCATCCCCCATTCCCTCATTAGAGCTTCAATCTTATGCTATAACATCTAAGCTCTAGGGAATTTCTCCAAGGGATTTCTATCTCATTCCTTTTCTTGGATAACATCTTTCTTCTCTTCATTTCATGCACTCAAGTGAGAAGTGTTAGGATTTATTCCTAGAAGAGAGAAAGATCGACAAGTGCAATCAAAGCTAATCTCAAGCACTTGGTCATTCACTTGCATGCCTTCTTCTTCACATTAGTAAGATCATATCAAGGCATAGATAAGTGTTGTTTTGTTTTGTTTTTTGTTTCGAAACCCTAATTCTCTTTTTTGGAATTAGTTACTCTCTTTCTGGGAGTTACTCTCTTTGTGAGAGTTTGGTTCTTTCTGTGTGAAAGAACAAATCCTTTATGTGAGGTCTCTCTGTTGAGAGTAAGGATTTCTTTGTGTAAGAATCCAAATCCTCTGTGTGAGGTATCTCTGTGTGAGATTGTATTCACTTCTCTTTGTGGGAATCATAGTAAATATTGGTGTGGCTGGATGTACCCAAGTTTTGGGGAAACGGGGTAAAATCCTTGTGTTTGTGATTGTTGTTGTTGGGCACTCTGTTTATTTTCGGCTGCTTATTGTGCTTTAATTTAAGTAATTTTTAATTAAACACTTTGCTTGCCATTACACTATTCACCCCCTCTAGTGTGTGTAGCCCCACGAGGTCCCTTACAATTGGTATCAGAGCGTTGGTTTGGTGGCTTTTGCAAGCATGACTTCTAAGTCTCAACAACCCCTCTCCCTTCCTCCCATCTTCAAAGGCAAATACTTCTCTATATGGAGGAAGAACATGTTCCATTGGCTTGATGTGCATGAGGAGTCCTTAATTACTTCGGATGTCGAAGAGTGGAATGCGTTGCTCTCTGCTCTCTCTCTGAAAATTGCTAAGAAAGTGAAGGAGTTCGTGACGACCAAGGAGATATGGGAATATCTTGATGAAAAGTATGGTGCAGAGGAATCTTGCGATGATGATAGCATCGTTGGTAATAAGGTATCTCGTAACTCTCTCGTTCAACACAGTAATTTTATTGAAAATGATAAAGCGTTGTTTATGAACTCTCTCAATGCGAATAATAACAAGCTTGAGAGAGATGCTCGCACACACACTTCTTTATCATCCAAACATCGTGATGATACACAAACCATTGCATTGAATCAAGAAAAGATTGCTCTTGATTCTCGTGTGTGCATGTTGAGCAAAGAGAATGACTCTCTTAAAGCTCGTATTGAGTTTGATCGTGATTTTCACAAATCTGTGAAAGAGAGTTTGTATGCATCGCATAATGTTGAACTTAATTCTTTGCATACCGAGAAAGATACTCTTCTTTCTCAGTTGAGTGCCTTGAGAGATGAGAATGCTTCTCTCAAACTCCAAATGGAGAAGATGCACTCGGAGTGTGATTACAACATTTTGAGAGATGATACATTGGCTCTCAAGTCAAAATGTTGTGAGCTTAGCTCATGTCTATCCAAGAGGGATGTCAATATTTCTTCACTTTTGAAGAATTGTGAGCTGTTGTCTACTCAAATTGAAAATTTCAAACTGAGTAAGGACAAGGTCTTGGGATCCTCTTCACTGAAGGTGAACAAACCAAGCTCTTCTCTTAGAAGCACCCAAATAAATTCTATTGGGGAGATTTCTAATAAGAAAGTCACATCCAACTCTTTTAGCCTAAAATCAACTATTATATCTATGCCAAAGAGAAATCATGCATTTTTATATTCCGGTCTTGCATATATTAAGAAGCCTATTCAAAAACATGTTGATATGAATGCTTCTTCTTTGAATTCTATGCATGATGTTTCTACTCATAGGAAATCTTATTATTGATTGCATGCTAGATTTAATAACAAACCTTTGCATGCTTCACATGTTCCTATGCATGGTAGAATTGCTTGTGTGAATGCATCTAATGCTAAATCTCATGTTTCACACATGTGGAACGCCGATGTTTATGTTCCACCTCATAAGCGTGCACCCTCACCTCCTATTCCTGCCTTCACCAAACCTCTTCTTAAGAATCCCAGATCACTTTCTTTGTGTATTCCTAAGAATGTTTCTAGGCTTGATAGGAATGCGTATATGGAATCATATGTTCGTCATGTTATATTTTCATATGACTATATACGGAAACCAAACTCCACTTTTGTTTGGTTTTCACCTTGCTAGCTCACTCACATTTTTATTCATTATTTGGGTACCATGCTTGTATGTTTACATTTTGTATCCATATTTGTGTGAGCGTGTCCATTACTCCCATATTTGCATGTTTTGTATGATTATGGGGAGTATGGAATTTTTACTTGCTAGCATTATTTTTTTCCATTCATATGTCACATTGAATGTCATTAACATTATGTTTGTGCATATGGGATGGTTATTTCTCTTGCCCTTGATTTTCCTATTTGGCTATTACCCATCTTTTTGATATGCTAATGGGGGAGAGAAATAGGTTATGTAAAAATATGCCTTATGTTTGTTTATGCATTATTATCTATCGGCTTGTTTTTGCATAACAACCATCAATATGATTTGTGATTTATATGTTTATATTTTGTGCACGTTTACATATTGATTGGGGGAGTTTGTTACCACACATTGTTTATTTCAATGTTTATTATATTTTGACATATGGATTGTCATCATCAAAAGGGGGAGATTGTTAGTTCTTGGGTTCAAGACTAACGTTGTTTTGATGATGATCAATACATTATGCTAATCAATTTTATGTTTTAGTCTCAGTTTATCTTAATGATTATATGTTGATGACAAAAAGCATAATGCCGTGAGGATATTACAAGGGATATCTTAAAGACCTCGAAGAGTGATGGTGTGCTCAAGCTTGGATGGAGTCATGAAGATCATCTAATGAAGCCAAAGCTTGGAGCATGATGATGGATAGACATCTAGAGGAGCATTGCCAAAGCTTGGAGCTTGATGAAGGGAAGCTCATCAAGGAGTGCCAAAGCTTGGAGATAATGGGGAGCATCAAATTATCGTGAGCTTGAAGACTTAGACTCTAGGAGATGCTATACGTAATCCAAGTAATTTCTATTACTTGCATTTCTCTTTTTGAGTTTAGGATTATTGTAATGCCTTGATAGATGGTCATACTCTCATGCATATTCATTTAACCATCTTAGTGAGCCTTAGGATTATCATAGAATCCAACCCAATAGGTTCATCTTGCCCAAAGGCTCAATTGGTGTCTCTGGCTCTCCAACAGTCGTCTGATGAAGGTTTTACAGTCGACTGGGTGATTACAGTCACCTGTCGAGCCTTCTATAGTCGATTGTAGTGCATAGCTCAAGTCAACATTTTTTGTTGACTCTTCTTGAGCTTTTCGCATCAGTGGACTGATGTTCAATTTACAGTCGCATGTGTTTCTACAGTCGCCTGTGAATTGGTCGACAGTCGACTGTGTGCATCTTGCATTTTCTGGGCTTCATCCCAATTTTCCAGACAGTCGACTGATGAAGTATTTACAGTCGCCTATATATTTACAGTCGTCTGTGAAATGGTCAACAGTCGTCTGAAAGGGGTAAGTGCAAAAATTGCATCTCTCTCTGTTTCATTTCCATCCTTGCAACAGTCGCCTGATTAAGGATATACAGTCGACTGTCTGTTTTACAGTCGCATGTCTAGTCTTCTACAGTCGACTGTGCTGGCTCAGATTATAGTCGTTGCAGATTTCTTTCCTTTGGGTTTTTGGTTAGTTTTATGGGCTCTTCTTGGCTTCCTGTATATAGGAGATGGCTTAGTTAATTTAGAACTCTTGAAAGTGTTAGTAAACCATAGAAGATCATTTAATCTCTTCTCTAAGCCGCCCATCCCCCATTCCCTCATTAGAGCTTCAATCTTATGTTATAACATCTAAGCTCTAGGGAATTTCTCCAAGGGATTTCAATCTCATTCCTTTTCTTGGATAACATCTTTCTTCTCTTCATTTCATGCACTCAAGTGAGAAATGTTAGGATTTATTCCTAGAAGAGAGAAAGATCGACAAGTGCAATCAAAGTTAATCTCTAGCACTTGGTCATTCACTTGCATGCCTTCTTCTTCACATTAGTAAGATCATATCAAGGCATAGATAAGTGTTATTTTGTTTTGTTTTTTGTTTCGAAACCCTAATTCTCTTTTTTGGAATTAGTTACTCTCTTTCTGGGAGTTACTCTCTTTGTGAGAGTTTGGTTCTTTCTGTATGAAAGAACAAATCCTTTGTGTCAGGTCTCTCTGTTGAGAGTAAGGATTTCTCTGTGTAAGAATCCAAATCCTCGTTGTGAGATTGTATTCACTTCTCTTTGTGGGAATCATAGTAAATATTGGTGTGGCTGGATGTACCCAAGTTTTGGGGAAACCGGGTAAAATCCTTGTGTTTGCGATTATTGTTGTTGGGCACTCTGTTTATTTTCCGCCGCTTATTGTTCTTTAATTTTAGTAATTTTTAATTAAACACTTTGCTTGACATTACACTATTCACCCCCTCTAGTGTGTGTAGCCCCACAGGGTCCCTTACAATTGGTATCAGAGCATTGGTTTGGTGGCTTTTGCAAGCATGACTTCTAAGTCTCAACAACCCCTCTCCCTTCCTCCCATCTTCAAAGGCAAATACTTCTCTATATGGAGGAAGAACATGTTCCATTGGCTTGATGTGCATGAGGAGTCCTTAATTACTTCGGATGCCGAAGAGTGGAATGCGTTGCTCTCTGCTCTCTCTCCGAAAATTGCAAAGAAAGTGAAGGAGTTCGTGACGACCAAGGAAATATGGGAATATCTTGATGAAAAGTATGGTGGAGAGGAATCTTGCGATGATGATAGCATCGTTGGTAATAAGGTATCTCGTAACTCTCTCGTTCAACACAGTAATGTTATTGAAAATGATAATGCATTGTTTATGAACTCTCTCAATGCGAATAATAACAAGCTTGAGAGAGATGCTCGCACACACACTTCTTTATCATCCAAACATCGTGATGATACACAAACCATTGCATTGAATCAAGAAAAGATTGCTCTTGATTCTCGTGTGTGCATGTTGAGCAAAGAGAATGACTCTCTTAAAGCTCGTATTGAGTTTGATCGTGATTTTCACAAATCTGTGAAAGAGAGTCCGTATGCATCGCATAATGTTGAACTAAATTCTTTGCTTACCGAGAAAGATACTCTTCTTTCTCAGTTTAGTGCCTTGAGAGATGAGAATGCTTCTCTCAAACTCCAAATGGAGAAGATGCACTCGGAGTGTGATTACAACATTTTGAGAGATGAGACATTGGCTCTCAAGTCAAAATGTTGTGAGCTTAGCTCATGTCTATCCAAGAGGGATGACAATATTTCTTCACTTTTGAAGAAATGTGAGCTATTGTCTACTCAAATTGAAAAGTTCAAACTGAGTAAGGACAAGGTCTTGGGATCCTCTTCATTGAAGGTGAACAAACCAAGCTCTTCTCTTAGAAGCACCCAAATAAATTTTATGGGGGAGATTTCTAATAAGAAAGTCACATCCAACTCTTTTAGCCTAAAATCAACTATTATTTCTAAGCCAAAGAGAAATCATGCATTTTTATATTCCGGTCTTGCATATATTAAGAAGCCTATTCAAAAACATGTTGATATGAATGATTCTTCTTTGAATTCTATGCATGATGTTTCTACTCATAGGAAATCTTATTATTGCTTGCATGCTAGGTTTAATAACAAACCTTTGCATGCTTCACATGTTCCTATGCATGGTAGAATTGCTTGTGTGAATGCATCTAATGCTAAATCTCATGTTTCACACATGTGGCACGCCGATGTTTATGTTCCACCTCATAAGCGTGCACCCTCACCTCCTATTCCTGCCTTCACCAAACCTCTTCTTAAGAATCCCAGATCACTTTCTTTGTGTATTCCTAAGAATGTTTCTAGGCTTGATAGGAATGCGTATATGGAATCATATGTTCGTCATGTTATATTTTCATATGACTATATACGGAAACCAAACTCCACTTTTGTTTGGTTTCCACCTTGCTAGCTCACTCACATTTTTATTCATTATTTGGGAACCATGCTTGTATGTTTACATTTTGTATCCATATTTGTGTGAGTGTGTCCATTACTCCCATATTTGCATGTTTTGTATGATTATGGGGGAGTATGGAATTTTTACGTGCTAGCATTATTTTTTTCCATTCATATGTCACATTGAATGTCATTAACATTATGTTTGTGCATATGAGATGGTTATTTCTCTTGCCCTTGATGTTCCTATTTGGCTATTACCCGTCTTTTTGATATGCTAATGGGGGAGAGAAATAGGTTATGTAAAATATGCCTTATGTTTGTTTATGCATTATTATCTATCGGCATGTTTTTGCATAACAACCATCAATATGATTTGTGTTTTTTATATGTCTATATTTTGTGCACGTTTACATATTGATTGGGGGAGTTTGTTACCACACATTGTTTATTTCAATGTTTATTATATTTTGACATATGGATTGACATCATCAAAAGGGGGAGATTGTTAGTTCTTGGGTTCAAGACTAACGTTGTTTTGATGATGATCAATACATTATGCTAATCAATCTTATGTTTTAGTCTCAGTTTATATTAGTGATTATATGTTTATGACACAAAGCATAATGCTTGGAGGATATTACAAGGGATATCTTAAAGACCTCCAAGAGTGATGGTGTGCTCAAGCTTGGATGGAGTCATGAAGATCATCTAATGAAGCCAAAGCTTGGAGCATGATGATGGATAGACATCTAGAGGAGCATTGCCAAAGCTTGGAGCTTGATGAAGGGAAGCTCATCAAGGAGTGCCAAAGCTTGGAGATAATGGGGAGCATCAAGGTATCGTGAGCTTGAAGACTTAGACTCTAGGAGATGCTATACGTAATCCATGTAATTTCTATTACTTGCATTTCTCTTTTTGAGTTTAGGATTATTGTAATGCCTTGATAGATGGTCATACTCTCATGCATATGCATTTAACCATCTTAGTGAGCCTTAGGATTATCATAGAATCCAACCCAATAGGTTCTTCTTGCCCAAAGGCTCAATTGGTGTCTCTGGCTCTCCAACAGTCGCCTGATGAAGGTTTTACAGTCGACTGGGTGATTCCAGTCGCCTGTCGAGCCTTCTACAGTCGATTGTAGTGCATAGCTCAAGTCAACATTTTTTGTTGACTCTTCTTGAGCTTTTCGCATCAGTGGACTGATGTTCAATTTACAGTCTCATATGTTTCTACATTCGCCTGTGAATTGGTCGACAGTCGACTGTGCGCATCTTGCATTTTCTGGGCTTCATCCCAATTTTCCAGACAGTCGACTGATGAAGTATTTACAGTCGCCTATATATTTACAGTCGTCTGTGAAATGGTCAACAGTCGTCTGAAAGGGGTAAGTGCAAAAATTGCATCTCTCTCTGTTTCATTTCCATCTTTGCAACAGTCGCCTGATGAAGGATATACAGTCGACTGTCTGTTTTACAGTCGCATGTGTAGTCTTCTACAGTCGACTGTCCTGGCTCAGATTATAGCCGTTGCAGATTTCTTTCCTTTGGGTTTTTGGTTAGTTTTATAGGCTCTTCTTGGCTTCCTATATATATGAGATGGCTTAGTTCATTTAGAACTCTTGAAAGTGTTAGTAAACCATAGAAGATCATTTAATCTCTTCTCTAAGCCGCCCATCCCCCATTCCCTCATTAGAGCTTCAATCTTATGCTATAACATCTAAGCTCTAGGGAATTTCTCCAAGGGATTTCAATCTCATTCCTTTTCTTGGATAACATCTTTCTTCTCTTCATTTCATGCACTCAAGTGAGAAGTGTTAAGATTTATTCCTAGAAGATAGAAAGATCGACAAGTGCAATCAAAGCTAATCTCAAGCACTTGGTCATTCACTTGCATGCCTTCTTCTTCACATTAGTAAGATCATATCAAGGCATAGATAAGTGTTGTTTTGTTTTGTTTTTTGTTTCGAAACCCTAATTCTCTTTTTTGGAATTAGTTACTCTCTTTATGGGAGTTACTCTCTTTGTGAGAGTTTGGTTCTTTCTGTATGAAATAACAAATCATTTGTGTGAGGTCTCTCTGTTGAGAGTAAGGATTTCTCTGTGTAAGAATCCAAATCCTCTGTGTGAGGTATCTCTGTGTGAAATTGTATTCACTTCTCTTTGCGGGAATCATAGTAAATATTGGTGTGGCTGGATGTACCCAAGTTTTGGGGAACCAGGGTAAAATCCTTGTGTTTGCGATTGTTGTTGTTGGGCACTCTGTTTATTTTCCGCTGCTTATTGTGCTTTAATTTTAGTAATTTTTAATTAAACACTTTGCTTGACATCACACTATTCACCCCCTCTAGTGTGTGTAGCCCCACGAGGTCCCTTACAATTGGTATCAGAGCGTTGGTTTGGTGGCTTTTGCAAGCATGACTTCTAAGTCTCAACAACCCCTCTCCCTTCCTCCCATCTTCAAAGGCAAATACTTCTCTATATGGAGGAAGAACATGTTCCATTGGCTTGATGTGCATGAGGAGTCCTTAATTACTTCGGATGCCGAAGAGTGGAATGCGTTGCTCTCTGCTCTCTCTCTGAAAATTGCTAAGAAAGTGAAGGAGTTCGTGACGACCAAGGAGATATGGGAATATCTTGATGAAAAGTATGGTGGAGAGGAATCTTGCGATGATGATAGCATCGTTGGTAATAAGGTATCTCGTAACTCTCTCGTTCAACACAGTAATGTTATTGAAAATGATAATGCGTTGTTTATGAACTCTCTCAATGCGAATAATAACAAGCTTGAGAGAGATGCTCGCACACACACTTCTTTATCATCCAAACATCGTGATGATACACAAACCATTGCATTGAATCAAGAAAAGATTGCTCTTGATTCTCGTGTGTGCATGTTGAGCAAAGAGAATGACTCTCTTAAAGCTCGTATTGAGTTTGATCGTGATTTTCACAAATCTGTGAAAGAGAGTCCGTATGCATCGCATAATGTTGAACTTAATTCTTTGCTTACCGAGAAAGATACTCTTCTTTCTCAGTTGAGTGCCTTGAGAGATGAGAATGCTTCTCTCAAACTCCAAATGGAGAAGATGCACTCGGAGTGTGATTACAACATTTTGAGAGATGAGACATTGGCTCTCAAGTCAAAATGTTGTGAGCTTAGCTCATATCTATCCAAGAGGGATGACAATATTTCTTCACTTTTGAAGAAATGTGAGCTATTGTCTACTCAAATTGAAAAGTTCAAACTGAGTAAGGACAAGGTCTTGGGATCCTCTTCATTGAAGGTGAACAAACCAAGCTCTTCTCTTAGAAGCACCCAAATAAATTTTATGGGGGAGATTTCTAATAAGAAAGTCACATCCAACTCTTTTAGCCTAAAATCAACTATTATTTCTAAGCCAAAGAGAAATCATGCATTTTTATATTCCGGTCTTGCATATATTAAGAAGCCTATTCAAAAACATGTTGATATGAATGCTTCTTCTTTGAATTCTATGCATGATGTTTCTACTCATAGGAAATCTTATTATTGCTTGCATGCTAGGTTTAATAACAAACCTTTGCATGCTTCACATGTTCCTATGCATGGTAGAATTGCTTGTGTGAATGCATCTAATGCTAAATCTCATGTTTCACACATGTGGCACGCCGATGTTTATGTTCCACCTCATAAGCGTGCACCCTCACCTCCTATTCCTGCCTTCACCAAACCTCTTCTTAAGAATCCCAGATCACTTTCTTTGTGTATTCCTAAGAATGTTTCTAGGCTTGATAGGAATGCGTATATGGAATCATATGTTCGTCATGTTATATTTTCATATGACTATATACGGAAACCAAACTCCACTTTTGTTTGGTTTCCACCTTGCTAGCTCACTCACATTTTTATTCATTATTTGGGAACCATGCTTGTATGTTTACATTTTGTATCCATATTTGTGTGAGCGTGTCCATTACTCCCATATTTGCATGTTTTGTATGATTATGGGGGAGTATTGAATTTTTACTTGCTAGCATTATTTTTTTCCACTCATATGTCACATTGAATGTCATTAACATTATGTTTGTGCATATGGGATGGTTATTTCTCTTGCCCTTGATTTTCCTATTTAGCTATTACCCATCTTTTTGATATGCTAATGGGGGAGAGAAATAGGTTATGTAAAATATGCCTTATGTTTGTTTATGCATTATTATCTATCGGCATGTTTTTGCATAACAACCATCAATATGATTTGTGTTTTTTATATGTCTATATTTTGTGCACGTTTACATATTGATTGGGGGAGTTTGTTACCACACATTGTTTATTTCAATGTTTATTATATTTTGACATATGGATTGTCATCATCAAAAGGGGGAGATTGTTAGTTCTTGGGTTCAAGACTAACGTTGTTTTGATGATGATCAATACATTATGCTAATCAATCTTATGTTTTAGTCTCAGTTTATATTAGTGATTATATGTTTATGACACAAAGCATAATGCTTGGAGGATATTACAAGGGATATCTTAAAGACCTCCAAGAGTGATGGTGTGCTCAAGCTTGGATGGAGTCATGAAGATCATCTAATGAAGCCAAAGCTTGGAGCATGATGATGGATAGACATCTAGAGGAGCATTGCCAAAGCTTGGAGCTTGATGAAGGGAAGCTCATCAAGGAGTGCCAAAGCTTGGAGATAATGGGGAGCATCAAGGTATCGTGAGCTTGAAGACTTAGACTCTAGGAGATGCTATACGTAATCCATGTAATTTCTATTACTTGCATTTCTCTTTTTGAGTTTAGGATTATTGTAATGCCTTGATAGATGGTCATACTCTCATGCATATGCATTTAACCATCTTAGTGAGCCTTAGGATTATCATAGAATCCAACCCAATAGGTTCTTCTTGCCCAAAGGCTCAATTGGTGTCTCTGGCTCTCCAACAGTCGCCTGATGAAGGTTTTACAGTCGACTGGGTGATTCCAGTCGCCTGTCGAGCCTTCTACAGTCGATTGTAGTGCATAGCTCAAGTCAACATTTTTTGTTGACTCTTCTTGAGCTTTTCGCATCAGTGGACTGATGTTCAATTTACAGTCTCATGTGTTTCTACATTCGCCTGTGAATTGGTCGACAGTCGACTGTGCGCATCTTGCATTTTCTGGGCTTCATCCCAATTTTCCAGACAGTCGACTGATGAAGTATTTACAGTCGCCTATATATTTACAGTCGCCTGTGAAATGGTCAACAGTCGTCTGAAGGGCGTAAGTGCAAAAATTGCATCTCTCTCTGTTTCATTTCCATCCTTGCAGCAGTCGCCTGATGAAGGATATACAGTCGACTGTCTGTTTTACAGTCGCATGTGTAGTCTTCTACAGTCGACTGTCCTGGCTCAGATTATAGTCGTTGCAGATTTCTTTCCTTTGGGTTTTTGGTTAGTTTTATAGGCTCTTCTTGGCTTCCTATATATATGAGATGGCTTAGTTCATTTAGAACTCTTTAAAGTGTTAGTAAACCATAGAAGATCATTTAATCTCTTCTCTAAGCCGCCCATCCCCCATTCCCTCATTAGAGCTTCAATCTTATGCTATAACATCTAAGCTCTAGGGAATTTCTCCAAGGGATTTCAATCTCATTCCTTTTCTTGGATAACATCTTTCTTCTCTTCATTTCATGCACTCAAGTGAGAAGTGTTAGGATTTATTCCTAGAAGATAGAAAGATCGACAAGTGCAATCAAAGCTAATCTCAAGCACTTGGTCATTCACTTGCATGCCTTCTTCTTCACATTAGTAAGATCATATCAAGGCATAGATAAGTGTTGTTTTGTTTTGTTTTTTGTTTCGAAACCCTAATTCTCTTTTTTGGAATTAGTTACTCTCTTTATGGGAGTTACTCTCTTTGTGAGAGTTTGGTTCTTTCTGTATGAAATAACAAATCATTTGTGTGAGGTCTCTCTGTTGAGAGTAAGGATTTCTCTGTGTAAGAATCCAAATCCTCTGTGTGAGGTATCTCTGTGTGAAATTGTATTCACTTCTCTTTGCGGGAATCATAGTAAATATTGGTGTGGCTGGATGTACCCAAGTTTTGGGGAACCAGGGTAAAATCCTTGTGTTTGCGATTGTTGTTGTTGGGCACTCTGTTTATTTTCCGCTGCTTATTGTGCTTTAATTTTAGTAATTTTTAATTAAACACTTTGCTTGACATTACACTATTCACCCCCTCTAGTGTGTGTAGCCCCACAGGGTCCCTTACAATTGGTATCAGAGCGTTGGTTTGGTGGCTTTTGCAAGCATGACTTCTAAGTCTCAACAACCCCTCTCCCTTCCTCCCATCTTCAAAGGCAAATACTTCTCTATATGGAGGAAGAACATGTTCCATTGGCTTGATGTGCATGAGGAGTCCTTAATTACTTCGGATGCCGAAGAGTGGAATGCGTTGCTCTCTGCTCTCTCTCTGAAAATTGCTAAGAAAGTGAAGGAGTTCGTGACGACCAAGGAGATATGGGAATATCTTGATGAAAAGTATGGTGCAGAGGAATCTTGCGATGATGATAGCATCGTTGGTAATAAGGTATCTCGTAACTCTCTCGTTCAACACGGTAATGTTATTGAAAATGATAATGCGTTGTTTATGAACTCTCTCAATGCGAATAATAACAAGCTTGAGAGAGATGCTCGCACACACACTTCTTTATCATCCAAACATCGTGATGATACACAAACCATTGCATTGAATCAAGAAAAGATTGCTCTTGATTCTCGTGTGTGCATGTTGAGCAAAGAGAATGACTCTCTTAAAGCTCGTATTGAGTTTGATCGTGATTTTCACAAATCTGTGAAAGAGAGTTTGTATGCATCGCAAAATGTTGAACTTAATTCTTTGCTTACCGAGAAAGATACTCTTCTTTCTCAGTTGAGTGCTGTGAGAGATGAGAATGCTTCTCTCAAACTCCAAATGGAGAAGATGCACTCAAAGTGTGATTACAACATTTTGAGAGATGAGAAATTGGCTCTCAAGTCAAAATGTTGTGAGCTTAGCTCATGTCTATCCAAGAGGGATGACAATATTTCTTCACTTTTGAAGAAATGTGTGCTGTTGTCTACTCAAATTGAAAATTTCAAACTGAGTAAGGACAAGGTCTTGGGATCCTCTTCATTGAAGGTGAACAAACCAAGCTCTTCTCTTAGAAGCACCCAAATAAATTTTATGGTGGAGATTTCTAATAAGAAAGTCACATCCAACTTTTTTAGCCTAAAATCAACTATTATATCTATGCCAAAGAGAAATCATGCATTTTTATATTCCGGTCTTGCATATATTAAGAAGCATATTCAAAAACATGTTGATATGAATGCTTCTTCTTTGAATTCTATGCATGATGTTTCTACTCATAGGAAATCTTATTATTGCTTGCATGCTAGATTTAATAACAAACCTTTGCATGCTTCACATGTTCCTATGCATGGTAGAATTGCTTGTGTGAATGCATCTAATGCTAAATCTCATGTTTCACACATGTGGCACGCCGATGTTTATGTTCCACCTCATAAGTGTGCACCCTCACCTCCTATTCCTGCCTTCACCAAACCTCTTCTTAAGAATCCCAGATCACTTTCTTTGTGTATTCCTAAGAATGTTTCTAGGCTTGATAGGAATGCGTATATGGAATCATATGTTCGTCATGTTATATTTTCATATGACTATATACGGAAACCAAACTCCACTTTTGTTTGGTTTCCACCTTGCTAGCTCACTCACATTTTTATTCATTATTTGGGTACCATGCTTGTATGTTTACATTTTGTATCCATATTTGTGTGAGTGTGTCCATTACTCCCATATTTGCATGTTTTGTATGATTATGGGGGAGTATGGAATTTTTACTTGCTAGCATTATTTTTTTCCATTCATATGTCACATTGAATGTCATTAACATTATGTTTGTGCATATGGGATGGTTATTTCTCTTGCCCTTGATTTTCCTTTTTGGCTATTACCCATCTTTTTGATATGCTAATGGGGGAGAGAAATAGGTTATGTAAAAATATGCCTTATGTTTGTTTATGCATTATTATCTATCGGCATGTTTTTGCATAACAACCATCAATATGATTTGTGGTTTATATGTTTATATTTTGTGCATGTTTACATATTGATTAGGGGAGTTTGTTACCACACATTGTTTATTTCAATGTTTATTATATTTTGACATATGGATTGTTGTCACGACCCGCTTCCCTAAAATGGAGGCGAGACGTGAGAAGGTCCGTACGAGAGTGGAGCCGTGAAGCCCCAAACCCGATAAGCGTCAATAAATCATAAGCAGGTCCCTGTAACCACAACGGAACAACAATAATAACACAAGGAGAGACTGAAATAAAATCTCACATCTCATAAATTGTCCAACATGAAAAGAAGTCCAACATCCAGAAAAACCACCAGGCTAAAAGAAAGAGTCTAAAGGCCCAGAACAAGGCCAACAAAAGCAACAACATAACAGAGTATAGGTGCTACGCACCGATAACAAAACAACTGTCTAAACAAAAGTAAAACACAACGAAGACACTAGGGCTGGTCCCCAGTGTCCACGTACTCCCCGTCGAACACAAGCTCGGGCTCGGCGTCGGCAAACACCTCGTCCTCAACAAGGTACTCAGGCTCATGATCTAACATGTGACACCCAAAAGAGTAAAGGGGCACATATCAGCAAGTCTAAAAGACTTGGGCAAGGAAACTGAAAGTAAGGCAACTAGCAACCTAGCAGTTTAGTATGCATGACATGGCAGTTATAACATGAGTGCACAATTAAGACATGGCAAGACAATTTGTACAAGGGAACAATTATCGGGACAAGACAAGAGTAGCCAAGCTACTATCAATCTCAATCAATTCACTATTCACGTTTCACGTTGTTTTGTAGATGTTTACGCCCTTCAGCTGAATGGTACATCATTCACACCGATCGGCACTAAACACTACCCCACCCCAGAGTTTACGTCTTACAACTGCAGTTGCTGATCAGGCAGACCCCCAGTTGAATGACCGCTTAACCCTTACCCCATCCCACACGTAAACAAGCCAGGGTCCCTGCACATGGCCCAGCAAGTGAGCCAGGGTTGCCCCGCACGGGAGCTTGTTTTCCTATTTCACAATTCAATGTCGAGCGTTGGGGTTTCCAACTACAAGGCTCGCTTCTGGAACACGAGCCAGGAAACACAAGTATTGTAGCGAAGCTACACAATCACAGCAACACTTAAAGAATGCAATGACATGACAATTAATTCGCGTACCGTTAATGGAAAGTAAACATGACATGGTAATTGTGCAACATGATATATGTCGGAACTAGCTTCGTTGTCAAGCTAGTTCCCCAATTTGCGCCTAGGCGAGTATCATTTCGTCGCCTAGCCTCTTTTACGCCTACAACAAGCAAATGGCCTAAAACATGGCCTAAACCCTAAGTGGCAAGTTTCACTTGCCTGATACCGGGATTGACGAGCAATGAAGATCGTCACACAAGCTAACTATGGAATGGATCACTGTTATGGCAAAACAATTATTAGCACAATGATCCTAAATAAGTTTCTTATTAGAACCCTAATCATCTAATCAATCCATTTTATTAGGGTTTCACAATGTCAATGTGGGTTATGCTAAAATTAAAGGAATCGAGTATTACCACGTAGGGAACGGAAGAATAACGCCGAGCAACCACGGCGACGGAAGAAATGCTCCGGGGAACCTAGGGTTCAGATCTGGAAATGATTGGAGAAGTTTGGAGAAATAGGGTTTTGGGGGATTTTGGGGGTTTGATGGAGATTTGGGGAAGATGAGAGGTGGAAAGAGTGGAGGGAGGGTTTGGATGATGGAGGATGAGCTTGGATGAAGGAAATAGGGTTTTGGGGAAGATGGGGGCTCAAAGGGGAAGAAATTAGGGGTTTGGGTCGTGAGGGAGGAGAAGAAAACATTTGGAGGGGTATTTATAGAGTTTGGTGGTGGCTAGGGCAAAACTAGGGTTTCCTGCACTGCTTAGTCGGTCAAAGACCAACTGCTGACCGACTAGTTTGAGAACTAGTCGGTCGGTTGACCAACGCAGACCGACTAAGTGTAAACAGTAGCTCCAGTCGAAAACCTGAACTAAGAGTTAGTCGGTCCAAGAACAACTACCGACCGACTAGTTTGAGATCTAGTCGGTCGATGAACATTCTTAGACCGACTAAGAGTAAACAGTAACTAGTGTCAAAAATAGTTGATGAGTTAGTCGGTTAAAGAAGCATTGCCCACCGACTAGTTTGCAACCTAGTCGGTCAACCAACGTTCTTAGACCGACTAACGATAAACAGTTACTCCTGAATAATTTAGGAAGCCAACTAGTCTGTCCTAGAAGGATTGCCGACCGACTGGATCGTCATCTAGTCGGTCGGTGGCCCTTCTTACACGGCTAATTAGCACAAAAAGTTCCGATACGGAGCGCGGAGCTCTGGGATCGATTCCTAAGACTCCTAGGCTTGATCTAATAGTAAGATACGACCGTTATGAAGTCCGTCACGAATGACATACTTCGAAATCGACAATCCTAAGGAAGAAACGAGAAAATACGACGAATCGATCGAAAATGAAAGCTACGGAGACGAAAACCACACATGAGGAGAAAATCCACCAAAACATATATTATATTATATTAATCCAGATACATGAAAAGCAGTCGTTACAATTGTCATCATCAAAAGGGGGAGATTGTTAGTTCTTGGGTTCAAGACTAATGTTGTTTTGATGATGATCAATACATTATGCTAATCAATCTTATGTTTTAGTCTCAGTTTATCTTAATGATTATATGTTTATGACACAAAGCATAATGCTTGGAGGATATTACAAGGGATATCTTAAAGACCTCCAAGAGTGATGGTGTGCTCAAGCTTGGATGGAGTCATGAAGATCATCTAATGAAGCCAAAGCTTGGAGCATGATGATGGATAGACATCTAGAGGAGCATTGCCAAAGCTTGGAGCTTGATGAAGGGAAGCTCATCAAGGAGTGCCAAAGCTTGGAGATAATGGGGAGCATCAAGGTATCGTGAGCTTGAAGACTTAGACTCTAGGAGATGCTATACGTAATCCATGTAATTTCTATTACTTGCATTTCTCTTTTTGAGTTTAGGATTATTGTAATGCCTTGATAGATGGTCATACTCTCATGCATATGCATTTAACCATCTTAGTGAGCCTTAGGATTATCATAGAATCCAACCCAATAGGTTCATCTTGCCCAAAGAATCAATTGGAGTCTCTGGCTCTCCAACAGTCGCCTGATGAAGGTTTTACAGTCGACTGGGTGATTCCAGTCGCCTGTCGAGCCCTCTACAGTCGATTGTAGTGCATAGCTCAAGTCAACATTTTTTGTTGACTCTTCTTGAGCTTTTCACATCAGTGGACTGATGTTCAATTTACAGTCACATGTATTTCTATAGTCGCCTGTGAATTGGTCGACAGTCGACTGTGCGCATCTTGCATTTTCTGGGCTTCATCCCAATTTTCCAGACAGTCGATTGATGAAGTATTTATAGTCGCCTGTATATTTACAGTCGCATGTGAAATGGTCAACAGTCGTCTGAAAGGCGTAAGTGCAAAAATTGCATCTCTCTCTGTTTCATTTCCATCCTTGCAGCAGTCGCCTGATGAAGGATATACAGTCGACTGTCTGTTTTACAGTCGCATGTGTAGTCTTCTACAGTCGACTGTCCTGGCTCAGATTATAGCCGTTGCAGATTTCTTACCTTTGGGTTTTTGGTTAGTTTTATGGGCTCTTCTTGGCTTCCAATATATAGGAGATGGCTTAGTTCATTTAGAACTCTTGAAAGTGTTTGTAAACCAAAGAAGATCATTTAATCTCTTCTCTAAGCCGCCCATCCCCCATTCCCTCATTAGAGCTTCAATCTTATGGTATAACATCTAAGCTCTAGGGAATTTCTCTAAGGGATTTCAATCTCATTCCTTTTCTTGGATAACATCTTTCTTCTCTTCATTTCATGCACTCAAGTGAGAAGTGTTAGGATTCATTCCTAGAAGAGAGAAAGATCGACAAGTGCAATCAAAGCTAATCTCAAGCACTTGGTCATTCACTTGCATGCCTTCGTCTTCACATTAGTAAGATCATATCATGGCATAGATAAGTGTTGTTTTGTTTTGGTTTTTTTTTGTTTCGAAACCCTAATTCTATTTGTGGGAATTAATTACTCTCTTTGTGGGAGTTATCTCTTTGTGAGAGTTTGGTTCTTTCTGTGTGAAAGAACAAATCCTTTGTGTGAGGTCTCTCTGTGTGAGAGTAAGGATTTCTCTGTGTCAGAATCCAAATCCTCTGTATGAGGTATCTCTGTGTGAGATTGTATTTACTTCTCTTTGTGGGAATCATAGTTAATATTGGTGTGGCTGGACGTACCCAAGTTTTGGGGAACCAGGGTAAAATCCTTGTGTTTGCGATTGTTGTTGTTGGGTACTCTGTTTATTTTCCGCTGCTTATTGTGCTTTAATTTTAGTAATTTTTAATTAAGCACTTTGCTTGCCGTTACACTATTCACCCCCCTCTAGTGTGTGTGTAGCCCCGCAGAGTCCCTTACAGTTTCTTCTGATCAATCCAAACAAAAAATTGTAGTTGTTGCTCTTCTTATAATTGATACAACCATAAAATCTTCTCCCAATATTTTCACTTGTCAGTGCAGTCCTAATTGGCGCTGGCAGGCCACAAAAGCACCTTGAAACTGTCCTCCACATTGCAGTACTATTTTCCACTGACATGATCTGCAAATTTGTGTGAATACAAAGTTATGAAAAAAATTTCTAATGTCTCAAATGTGTCATGTATTTGATATTTATCATTCTTTCCTTGTTGGATCAGATTGTGTTGAAGAGAACAGCATGGCTGCAACTGCATCACATATGTATGATCTATTTTTATTAATGCCAACCCTAACCCTAATTCTAAACCTAACCTAAGAATTCATTTCAGTTCTCAAATTCAGTTCAATTCAGTTCAGTTCAATATCTCCTCCTAAACATGTATGTAGTAATACACCACATGTACAAAATTCCTCGGTAATCGTATGTATCACATGTATCGAGCTAAGTACAAACTGCTCAGTAGAGTAGATATTGTCATGTGACCACGGTTTCCATGTGTGCCTTCATTATCATGGACATTATGAATGCACACCTCGATTTTAAACTTCTCAATCAACATGTACCATGTATCCACACATGATAAACGGTATTTGCTGACAAAAAGCAAGGTATGGATCTCTGATGACCTTGATAATGAGACAAAGAATGTGGCATAAATAACAATGTGGCATAAAATGAGGCATAAAAAGAATGTGGCATAAAAATTGTGTTATTAGAAGAAGAAGAAGAAGAAGAGTAAACTCTATACAAAATTATCCATTGGGATCGTCCTGAATCTAAACCCATTTCCATAAATCATCTGAACAAGAGTCTGTACAACAAATTCTCCGTTGAGATCCACGATGAATCAGAATCCATTTGCAATACAAATGAATGCGATTTATCGACGAGTCTCAGCGTAGAATTTTGCATAAATATTGTGTCAGTAGAAGAAGAGCTAGTGATGAACGCACCTAAGATTGTTGAATAAATATTATGTAGGCAGAATCCGATTTAGTGATGAACCCAACGAAGAATTTGGCATAAATATTGTGTTAGTAGCATAAGAAGAGTATATTTAGTTGTGAGTTGAGGAGGGATCATGAATAGCCATTTATAGAAGAATTGGACATGGATGGTGGAAGATGACGAAGGTGCTCGTGAGTTTACAAAAGAGTGCCCGTGAGTCTACAGAAGAGTGCTTGTGAATCAACAAAAGAGTATCCATGAATCTATAGAAGAATTGTGGTGCTCATTGGAGTCACCAAAGAACAAAATTACTAACTCACACAATAAGCATAAAGTTTGCCTATTGTGCACGTTGAGCAATTACATTATCGCATAACAAATTTACTCAACGCGCACAATATGCAAATTTTATGCCCGTTGTGCATGTTGAGCAATTACATATACACATAAAAGAATTACTCAACGTGCACAACAGGCAAATTTTATGCATGTTGTGAGCGTAGAGTAATTCTGTTATGTGTATATGACATTACTCAATGCGCACAATGGGATAAAGTTTGCCAGTTGTGCACATTGAGTAAATGTCTTATGCAATAATATAATTTCTCAGCGTGCACAATAGGCAAATTGTAAGCCCGTTGTGCGCGTTAGTAATTTTGTTCTTACACATACCAGACTTACTCAACGTGCAAAATATGCAAAATTTATATCTGTTGTGCACGTTGAGTAATTTTGAACTCTGTATAAAGTTTTACTCACAGTGCACAACAGGCAAAACTTTTGCATGTTATGAGGCAAATATTTTGCATGTTGTGTGCGGAGAGTAACTATATGAACAAATAACAAAATTGCTCAATGCGCACAACAAGCAAAAGTTTTGCATGTTGTGCACATTGAGCAATTTTGGAATGTGTTAAAAAAATTGCTCAACGCACACGACAGCCAAAACTTTTGCCTATCGTTCGTGTTGAGCAATTTTGATATGGTTAAGAAAATTGCTTAAGAAGCACGACATACAAAAGTTTTACATGTTGTGCACGTTCAGTAATTTTGTTATGTATTAACAAATTTTCTCAACACGTACGACATGCAAAATTTTTACACGTTATGCGTGTTGAGCAATTTTGCTATGTGTTAACAAAATTGCTTACCGCGCACGATATGTAAAACTTTTGCATGTCATGCGCGTTGAGCCACATGCATAATTTTGTTCTCATAATTTTTTGTTATGTGCATCAATCGGTACAAAATCTTCTACCCAATAACCTGATACCTAGATATGTTATCAGTATAAACCTTATACATTCAAATGTGCATGTATCAGTACAGTTTGCTTCAGTACCAGTTTACATTAAACTGATTCTGAAACATGCAATATTTCTTTTCCTTCAAAATGAAACATGCAATACTGAAACATGCAAATTGCCTGCAATCTGATATATATGCATGTTTCATGCAAATTTGCACGCATCAATTCTACCCAATATTGCATTAAACTTGCAAACTAATACATGTATAAGTATATCCTAAAAGTAAATATCATGCATATTTGCACATGCCAAATTGATACATGACACAAAATACATTGATATGTTACATATAAATATCATACACATAAAAATCACCACATTCAAACTGATACATTCAAACTTATATATTAAGTTTTGCCTTCATTATTACAAAAATGTGTACACATATATATAACATGCAAAGCATAAAACTTTTAAACATATAATTACAGTATAAACTCAAACAATACAGTAGAATAAAAATTTACATTGAATCACCTAGATTTGTAGTATCCATTGTGATTACCTTGTCATTGACTATTTCCTTGAATTTATCCATCCTCTCGGCATACCCTTCCATCCATCCATTTGCCACATCATAATGGTATCGAACCCAATTTCTAACAACTGGTGTGACAAGGCATCATTGGATAAGTTAAATCTGTACAAAGTGATTATTATTAACAAAACCAATCGTGATGTGTCACATGCTTCAATGGGTGAGCTGTTATAAAACTGAAAAAAATTTAGACTGTAACTTGGACAGAACATGTGTAACGACTGGTTTTCATGTATCTGGATATATTATATTATATTATGTGTTTTGGTGGATTTTCTCCCTATATGTGGTATTCGTCTCCGTAACTTTCATTTTCGATCATATCGTCGTGTTTTCTTAGCTTCTTCCGTAGGATCGTCGATTTTGGAGCAAGTCATTCGTGACGGGCTTCGTATTGGTCATATCTTATTGTTAGATCAAGCCTAGGAGTCTTAGGAACCGATCCCGGAGCTCCGCGCTCCGTATCAAAACTTTTTGTGCTAATTAGCCGGTGTAAGAAGGGCCACCGACCGACTAGATGACGATCCAGTCGGTCGGCAATCCTTCTAGGACCGACTAGTTGGCTTCCTAAATTATTCAGGAGTTACTGTTTATCGTTAGTCGGTCTAAGAACGTTGGTTGACCGACTAGGTTGCAAACTAGTCGGTCGGCAATGCTTCTTTAACCGACTAACTCATCAACTATTTTTGACACTAGTTACTGTTTACTCTTAGTCGGTCTAAGAACGTTCATCGACCGACTAGATCTCAAACTAGTCGGTCAGTAGTTGTTCTTGGACCGACTAACTCTTAGTTCAGGTTTTCGACTGGAGCTACTGTTTACACTTAGTCGGTCTGCGTTGGTCAACCGACCGACTAGTTCTCAAACTAGTCGGTCAGCAGTTGGTCTTTGACCGACTAAGCAGTGCGGTCCCTGTAATCGCAAAAGGAACAACAACAATAATGATAATAATGAGACGGATATAAAATACCAATCCCAAAGTTCGTCCACAAAATATCCAACATCACAAAAAAGCCACCAGGCTAACAGAAAAGAGTCTAAGGCCCAGAACAAGGCCAACAAAACAACACAAACATAACAGAGTATCGAACTAGGTGCCACGCACCGACAACTAAGCAGTCCAACAAAAGTAGCTAAACGACGACACTAAGACTGATCTCCAGTGTCAACGTAGTCCTCGATCAACGCGGGTCCTGACTCAGCGTCAGCGAACACCACGTCCTCAGCTAGTAACTCAGGCTCGGGCTCTAACATGTGTCACCCAAAAGAGAAAAGGGGCACATGTCAGCAAGTCGAAAGACTTGTGCAAGGAAACGGGAATAAAGGTAAACTAGCAACCTAGCAGTTAAAACATGGTGCATTGCAAGTAAAGTAAGGTGGTAGCAAGTAAAGTAAAGGAGAGTACAAGTGGCAAGTGGTTGCTGTGACAAGTAGTGTCAAGTAACAAGTACAAGTACAAGGGATCACTCAACGAGTGCCCTATGCCCTCAGGCTGTGTTCAAGTGTCAAGTACAAGGGATCACTCAACGAGTGCCCTATGCCCTCAGGCTGTGATGCGCTCGTCTTCTGGAACACGAGCCAGAAAGTGTATTTAACAAGTATGGCGTAGGGGTGCACCTAGACGGAACAAGTAGCACTAGTATGTAGCGATGCTACGCAATCACGATGAGTATTCAAGTATGCAATGACATGAGCAGATATTCGCGTCCCGTTAATAGAAATTAAACGTGACAGGCAGAATGCAATGACATGAACATATTCGCGTACCGTTAATTAAATTAAACATGGTAGTTAAAATGCAATAGCAGGTAAGGATGCATGGATGACATGAACAGTTAATACGCGTACCGTTTAGGGAAATTAAACGTGACATACAAGCATGATGAGGGTGACGGACCAAGCTTCGTTGTCAAGCTAGGTCAATGGCGTCTAGACGGCTATCCTTTCACCGTCTAGTCTCTTTTACGCTAAAGCAAGGTAAATGGCCTAAAACATGGCCTATATCGAGAGATGCAAGTTTCACTTGCCTGATACCGGGATTGACGAGCAATGAAGATCGTCACACAAGCAAACTACGGAATGGATCACTGTTATGGCAACACAATTATTAGCACAATGATCCTAAATAAGTTTCTTATTAGAACCCTAATCATCTAATCAATCCATTTTATTAGGGTTTCACAATGTCAATGTGGGTTATGCTAAAATTAAAGGAATCGAGTATTACCGCGTAGGGAACGGAAGAATAACGCCGAGCAACCACGGCGACGGAAGAAATGCTCCGGGGAACCTAGGGTTCAGATCTGGAAATGATTGGAGAAGTTTGGAGAAATAGGGTTTTGGGGGATTTTGGTGGTTTGATGGAGATTTGGGGAAGATGAGAGGTGGAAAGAGTGGAGGGAGGGTTTGGATGATGGAGGATGAGCTTGGATGAAGGAAATAGGGTTTTGGGGAAGATGGGGGCTCAAAGGGGAAGAAATTAGGGTTTTGGGTCGTGAGGGAGGAGAAGAAAACGTTTGGAGGGGTATTTATAGAGTTTGGTGGCGGCTAGGGCAAAACTAGGGTTTCCTGCACTGCTTAGTCGGTCAAAGACCAACTGCTGACCGACTAGTTTGAGAACTAGTCGGTCGGTTGACCAACGCAGACCGACTAAGTGTAAACAGTAGCTCCAGTCGAAAACCTGAACTAAGAGTTAGTCGGTCCAAGAGCAATTACTGACCGACTAGTTTGAGATCTAGTCGGTCGATGAACGTTCTTAGACCGACTATGAGTAAACAGTAACTAGTGTCAAAAATAGTTGATGAGTTAGTCGGTTAAAGAAGCATTGCCGACCGACTAGTTTGCAACCTAGTCGGTCAACCAACGTTCTTAGACCGACTAACGATAAACAGTAACCCACTGAAACGATAAACGCTCTCGCATAAACAGTAAACGCTCTCGCATCTCATTTTAGGGAAGTGGGTTGTCACGCCTCGCTTCCCTAAAATGGAGGCGAGACGTGAGAAGGTCCGCACGAGAGTGGAGCTGCGAAGCCCCAAACCCGATAAGCGTCAATTTAGTATAAGCAGGTCCCTGTAATCGCAAAAGGAACAACAACAATAATGATAATAATGAGACGGATATAAAATACCAATCCCAAAGTTCGTCCACAAAATATCCAACATCACAGAAAAGCCACCAGGCTAACAGAAAAGAGTCTAAGGCCCAGAACAAGGCCAACAAAACAACACAAACATAAAAGAGTATCGAACTAGGTGACACGCACCGACAACTAAGCAGTCCAACAAAAGTAGCTAAACGACGACATTAAGACTGATCCCCAGTGTCAACGTAGTCCTTGATCAACGCGGGTCCTGACTCAGCGTCAGCGAACACCACGTCCTCAGCAAGTAACTCAGGCTCGGGCTCTAACATGTGTCACCCAAAAGAGAAAAGGGGCACATGTCAACAAGTCGAAAGACTTGTGCAAGGAAACGGGAATAAAGGTAAACTAGCAACCTAGCAGTTAAAACATGGTGCATGGCAAGTAAAGTAAGGTGGTAGCAAGTAAAGTAAAGGAGAGTACAAGTGGCAAGTGGTTGCTGTGACAAGTAGTGTCAAGTAACAAGTACAAGTACAAGGGATCACTCAACGAGTGCCCTATGCCCTCAGGCTGTGTTCAAGTGTCAAGTACAAGGGATCACTCAACGAGTGCCCTATGCCCTCAGGCTATGATGCGCTCGTCTTCTGGAACACGAGCCAAAAAGTGTATTTAACAAGTATGGCGTAGGGGTGCACCTAGCCGGAACAAGTAGCACTAGTATATAGCGATGCTACGCAATCACGATGAGTATTCAAGTATGCAATGACATGAGCAGATATTCGCGTACCGTTAATAGAAATTAAACGTGACAGGCAGAATGCAATGACATGAACATATTCGCGTACCGTTAATTAAATTAAACATGGCAGTTAAAATGCAATAGCAGGTAAGGATGCATGGATGACATGAACAGTTAATACGCGTACCGTTTAGGGAAATTAAACGTGACATACAAGCATGATGAGGGTGACGGACCAAGCTTCGTTGTCAAGCTAGGTCAATGGCGTCTAGACGGCTATCCTTTCACCGTCTAGTCTCTTTTACGCTAAAGCAAGGTAAATGGCCTAAAACATGGCCTAAATCAAGAGATGCAAGTTTCACTTGCCTGATACCGGAATTGACGAGCAATGAAGATCGTCACACAAGCTAACTACGGAATGGATCACTGTTATGGCAAAACAATTATTAGCACAATGATCCTAAATAAGTTTCTTATTAGAACCCTAATCATCTAATCAATCCATTTTATTAGGGTTTCACAATGTCAATGTGGGTTATGCTAAAATTAAAGGAATCGAGTATTACCGCGTAGGGAACGGAAGAATAACGCCGAGCAACCACGGCGACGGAAGAAACGCTCCGGGGAACCTAGGGTTCAGATCTTGAAATGATTGGAGAAGTTTGGAGAAATAGGGTTTTGGGGGATTTTGGGGGTTTAATGGAGATTTGGGGAAGATGAGAGGTGGAAAGAGTGGAGGGAGGGTTTGGATGATGGAGGATGAGCTTGGATGAAGGAAATAGGGTTTTGGGGAAGATGGGGGCTCAAAGGGGAAGAAATTAGGGTTTTGGGTCGTGAGGGAGGAGAAGAAAATGTTTGGAGGGGTATTTATAGAGTTTGGTGGCGGCTAGGGCAAAACTAGGGTTTCCTGCACTGCTTAGTCGGTCAAAGACCAACTGCTGACCGACTAGTTTGAGAACTAGTCGGTCGATTGACCAACGCAGACCGACTAAGTGTAAACAGTAGCTCCAGTCGAAAATCTGAACTAAGAGTTAGTCGGTCCAAGAACAACTACTGACCGACTAGTTTGAGATCTAGTCGGTCGATGAACGTTCTTAGACCGACTAAGAGTAAACAGTAACTAGTGTCAAAAATAGTTGATGAGTTAGTCGGTTAAAGAAGCATTGCCGACCGACTAGTTTGCAACCTAGTCGGTCAACCAACGTTCTTAGACCGACTAACGATAAACAGTAACTCCTGAATAATTTAGGAAGCCAACTAGTCGGTCCTAGAAGGATTGCCGACCGACTGGATCGTCATCTAGTCGGTCGGTGGCCCTTCTTACACCGGCTAATTAGCACAAAAAGTTCCGATACGGAGCGCGGAGCTCCGGGATCGGTCCCTAAGACTCCTAGGCTTGATCTAACAATAAGATATGACCAATACAAAGCCCGTCACGAATGACTTGCTCCAAAATCGACGATCCTACGGAAGAAGCTAAGAAAACACGACAATATGATCGAAAATGAAAGTTACGGAGACGAAAACCACATATAGGGAGAAAATCCACCAAAACACATAATATAATATAATATATCCAGATACATGAAAACCAGTCGTTACATCCTCCCCAACTTAAGAAAAATTCCGTCCTCGGAATTTCCAAATACTCACGAGTCCGGAAACAAAAGTGGGAAACGCTCTCGCATCTCATCCTCATTCTCCCAAGTAGACTCTCCAGGTGAGCCGTGTCGCCACATCACCCTCACAAGATTGACAATCTTGTTCCGAAGCGATTTCTGACGCCTGTCCAGAATCTACACTGGATGCTGGTCATACGTCAAATCTGGGCGAACGGTAATCTCCGAAAAATCCACAGCATGAGATGGATCGCTAATGTATCGACGAAGCTGCGACACATGGAAAACATTGTGAACTCCTTCCAAAGATGGCGGCAAGGCCAAGCGATAAGCTACCTCGCCAACTTTCTCCAGAATGTCAAACGGTCCAATGTATCGCGGGCTCAACTTCCCTCGCTTCCCAAAACGAATCACACCACGATTCGGGGAAATCTTCAAGAACACATGGTCGCCCGGCTGAAACTCCAAAGGACGACGTTTAGCATCCGCCCAATGCTTAAAACGGTCCTGAGCAATCCTCAACCTCTCCCGAATATTCCTGACGATATCCACGGTCTCCACGATCATCTCAGGTCCCAACAACACCCGATCACCAACGTCATCCCAACTCAATGGCGATCGACATTTCCTCCCATAAAGAGCGGCGAAAGGCGCCATGCCAATACTCGCCTGGAAGCTGTTGTTGTAAGAGAACTCCACCAAGTGTAGATGGTCCTCCCACGAACCCTTGAAATCCAACATGCACACCCTCAGCATGTCTTCCAAAATCTGAATCGTCCTCTCGGACTGGCCATCCGTCTGCGGATGGTACGCCGTGCTGAAACTCAGACGCGTACCCAAGCTCTTCTGCAAACTCTGCCAGAACTGAGATGTGAACCTCGTGTCTCTGTCAGACACGATACTCACGGGGACTCCATGAAGTCGCACGACCTCCTGCACGATTCACGTTACATCACTATCCAAACTAGGAAAAGGAAATAAAAACGGAGAGTAAAAGGATTTTACCTCCATATATCTCCTTGCTAGCGCCTCAGTGGGTTGTCCCACCCGGAACGGAATAATGTGCGCAGATTTGGTCAATCACCACTAAAACCTGCATGGGCCACCAGTAAAAGGATTTTTCTGGTTATGCCTTTCGGCGTAACTAACGCGCCCGCAGTTTTTATGAATCTGATGAACCTGATTTTCTACGACTTTTTGGATAAGTTTGTCGTTATCTTCATTGACGACATTCTGATCTATTCGAAGTCGGAGGAAGAGCATGCCTCGCACTTAAGGACGGTGTTGGAGATTTTGAGGAAGCATCGGTTGTATGCTAAGTTTTCGAAATGCGAGTTTTGGCTGGACAGAGTTGCTTTTCTGGGGCATGTGGTGACTGGAGATGGTATTTCAGTGGATCCCGAGAAGATTAGGGCCATCAGGGAGTGGCCTGTTCCGTCGTCTGCGTCTGAGGTTCGGAGTTTCCTTGGACTTGCTGGTTATTATCAGTGATTCATTAAGGACTTTTCTCGTATTGCTGAGCCGATGACCAGGTTGACGCGGAAGGATGTTGCTTTTGTTTGGTCGGGTGATTGTGAGAGTGCTTTTGGTATTCTGAAGGAGAGGTTGACGACTGCCCCTATTCTGGTTGTGCATGATCGCAGCGGTGGATTTGAGATCTTTTGCGATGCTTCTGGCAAGGGTCTCGGTTATGTGTTGCATCAGTGTGGGCATGTTGTGGCGTATGCGTCTCGTCAGCTTAAGGTTCATGAGAAGAATTACCCGACGCATGATTTGGAGTTGGCTGCCGTTGTGTTTGCTCTTAAGATTTGGAGGCACTTCCTGCTGAGTGAGAAAGTGAAGATCTTCACCGATCACAAAAGCTTGAAGTATATTTTCACTCAGAAGGAGCTCAACATGCGACAGCGTCGATGGTTGGAGCCTATGGCGGATTATGATAATGATTTGCAGTTTCACCCTGGCAAGGTGAATGTGGTCCCTGATGCGCTGAGTAGGCTTCCAGCGGTGATGGTCTTGACCTCGCAGTGGAGATTGCAGCAGGATTTTTGCGAGTCTGGCGTGGAGATTGTTCTTCCTGGGGAGGCTTTTTCGTTGATGTACATGCAGGTACAGTCGACGATCGTGGATCGGATTAAGGCTGGCCAGGCTGAGGATCCGAAGCTGGTGAAGATTCGGGAGCAGGTGGAAGCCGGTCTGCGGACTGACTTTTTGATTCATGAGGATGTCTCGCTGAGGTTCGGAGCCAGGTTGTGTGTGCCAGCTGGGGATATCAGAGAGGAGTTAATGGTGGAGGCACACAGTTCGCCGTATTCTGTGCATCCTGGTGGCACCAAGATGTACCAGGATCTTCGTCTGAATTATTGGTGGCATGGTATGAAGAGGAGTGTGGCTCGGAGTGTAGCCAAGTGTCTGGTTTGCCAGCAAGTGAAGGCGGAGCATCAGCGTACGGCCGGGTTGCTACAACCGCTTCCGATTCCGGAGTGGAAATGGCAACACATCACTATGGATTTCGTGACTGGACTACCTCGGAGTCCGAAGCAGAATGACGCGATTTGGGTGATCGTAGATCGATTGACCAAATCTGCGCACTTTATTCCGTTCTGAGTGGGACAGCCCACTGAGACGCTAGCAAGGAGATATATGGAGGTAAAATCCTTTTACTCTCTGTTTTTATTTCCTTTTCCTAGTTTGGATAGTGATGTAACGTGAATCATGCAGGCAGTCGTGTGACTTCATGGAGTCCCCGTGAGTATCGTGTCTGACAGAGACACGAGGTTCACATCTCAGTTCTGGCAGAGTTTGCAGAAGTGCTTGGGTACACGTCTGAGTTTCAGCACGGCGTACCATCCGCAGACAGATGGCCAGTCCGAGAGGACGATTCAGATTTTGGAAGACATGCTGAGGGCGTGCATGTTGGATTTCAAGGGTTCGTGGGAGGACCATCTACATTTGGTGGAGTTCTCTTACAACAACAGCTTCCAGGCGAGTATTGGCATGGCGCCTTTCGCCGCTCTTTATGGGAGGAAATGTCGATCGCCATTGATTTGGGATGACGTTGGTGATCGGGAGTTGTTGGGACCTGAGATGATCGTGGAGGCCGTGGATATCGTCAGGAATATTCGGGAGAGGTTGAGGATTGCTCAGGACCGTTTTAAGCATTGGGCGGATGCTAAACGTCGTCCTTTGGAGTTTCAGCCGGGCGACCATGTGTTCTTGAAGATTTCCCCGAATCGTGGTGTGATTCGTTTTGGGAAGCGAGGGAAGTTGAGCCCGCGATACATTGGACCGTTTGACATTCTGGAGAAAGTTGGCGAGGTAGCTTATCGTTTGGCCTTGCCGCCATCTTTGGAATGATTTCACAATGTTTTCCATGTGTCGTAGCTTCGTCGATACATTAGCGATCCATCTCATGCTGTGGATTTTTCGGAGATTACTGTTCGCCCAGATTTGACGTATGACCAGCATCCAGTGCAGATTCTAGACAGGCGTCAGAAATCGCTTCGGAACAAGATTGTCAATCTTGTGAGGGTGATGTGGCGACACGGCTCACCTGGAGAGTCTACTTGGGAGAATGAGGATGAGATGCGAGAGCGTTTCCCACTTTTGTTTCCGGACTCGTGAGTATTTGGAAATTCCGAGGACGGAATTTTTCTTAAGTTGGGGAGGATGTAACGACTGGTTTTCATGTGTCTGGATATATTATATTATATTATGTGTTTTGGTGGATTTTCTCCCTATATGTGGTTTTCGTCTCCGTAACTTTCATTTTCGATCATATCGTCGTGTTTTCTTAGCTTCTTCCGTAGGATCGTCGATTTTGGAGCAAGTCATTCGTGACAGGCTTCGTATTGGTCATATCTTATTGTTAGATCAAGCCTAGGAGTCTTAGGAACCGATCCCGGAGCTCCGCGCTCCGTATCGGAACTTTTTGTGCTAATTAGCCGGTGTAAGAAGGGCCACCGACCGACTAGATGACGATCCAGTCGGTCGGCAATCCTTCTAGGACCGACTAGTTGGCTTCCTAAATTATTCAGGAGTTACTGTTTATCGTTAGTCGGTCTAAGAACATTGGTTGACCGACTAGGTTGCAAACTAGTCGGTCGGCAATGCTTCTTTAACCGACTAACTCATCAACTATTTTTGACACTAGTTACTGTTTACTCTTAGTCGGTCTAAGAACGTTCATCGACCGACTAGATCTCAAACTAGTCGGTCAGTAGTTGTTCTTGGACCGACTAACTCTTAGTTCAGGTTTTCGACTGGAGCTACTGTTTACACTTAGTCGGTCTGCGTTGGTCAATCGACCGACTAGTTCTCAAACTAGTCGGTCAGCAGTTGGTCTTTGACCGACTAAGCAGTGCAGGAAACCCTAGTTTTGCCCTAGCCGCCACCAAACTCAATAAATACCCCTCCAAACGTTTTCTTCTCCTCCCTCACGACCCAAAACCCTAATTTCTTCCCCTTTGAGCCCACATCTTCCCCAAAACCCTATTTCCTTCATCCAAGCTCATCATCCATCATCCAAACCCTCCCTCCACTCTTTCCACCTCTCATCTTCCCCAAATCTCCATCAAACCCCCAAAATCCCCCAAAACCCTATTTCTCCAAACTTCTCCAATCATTTCCAGATCTGAACCCTAGGTTCCCCGGAGCGTTTCTTCCGTCGCCGTGGTTGCTCGGCGTTATTCTTCCGTTCCCTACGCGGTAATACTCGATTCCTTTAATTTTAGCATAACCCACATTGACATTGTGAAACCCTAATAAAATGGATTGATTAGATGATTAGGGTTCTAATAAGAAACTTATTTAGGATCATTGTGCTAATAATTGTTTTGCCATAACAGTGATCCATTCCGTAGTTAGCTTGTGTGACGATCTTCATTGCTCGTCAATCCCGGTATCAGGCAAGTGAAACTTGCATCTCTCGATTTAGGCCATGTTTTAGGCCATTTACCTTGCTTTAGCGTAAAAGAGACTAGACGGTGAAAGGATAGCCGTCTAGACGCCATTGACCTAGCTTGACAACGAAGCTTGGTCCGTCACCCTCATCATGCTTGTATGTCACGTTTAATTTCCCTAAACGGTACGCGTATTAACTGTTCATGTCATCCATGCATCCTTACCTGCTATTGCATTTTAACTGCCATGTTTAATTTAATTAACGGTACGCGAATATGTTCATGTCATTGCATTCTTCCTGTCACGTTTAATTTCTATTAACGGTACGCGAATATCTGCTCATGTCATTGCATACTTGAATACTCATCGTGATTGCGTAGCATCACTACATACTAGTGCTACTTGTTCCGGCTAGGTGCACCCCTACGCCATACTTGTTAAATACACCTTCTGGCTCGTGTTCCAGAAGACGAGCGCATCACAGCCTGAGGGCATAGGGCACTCGTTGAGTGATCCCTTGTACTTGACACTTGAACAAAGCCTGAGGGCATAGGGCACTCATTGAGTGATCCCTTGTACTTGTACTTGTTACTTGACACTACTTGTCGCAGCAACCACTTGCCACTTGTACTCTCCTTTACTTTACTTGCTACCACCTTACTTTACTTGCCATGCACCATGTTTTAACTGCTAGGTTGCTAGTTTACCTTTATTCCCGTTTCCTTGCACAAGTCTTTCGACTTGCTGACATGTACCCCTTTTCTCTTTTGGGTGACACATGTTAGAGCCCGAGCCTGAGTTACTAGCTGAGGACGTGGTGTTCACTGATGTTGAGTCAGGACCCGCGTTGATCGAGGACTACGTTGACACGGGGGATCAGTCTTAGTGTCGTCGTTTAGCTACTTTTGTTGGACTGCTTAGTTGTCGGTGCGTGGCACCTAGTTCGATACTCTGTTATGTTTGTGTTGTTTTGTTGGCCTTGTTCTGGGCCTTAGAGTCTTTTCTGTTAGCCTGGTGGCTTTTCTGTGATGTTGAATATTTTGTGGACGAACTTTGGAATTGGTATTTTATATCCGTCTCATTATTATTATTATTCTTATTATTGTCCCTTTTGCGATTACAGGGACCTGCTTATACTAAATTAACGCTTATCGGGTTTGGGGCTTCGCAGCTCCCCTCTCGTGCGGACCTTCTCACGTCTCGCCTCCATTTTAGGGAAGCGGGGCGTGACAGGTTTTAGTGGTGGCCCATGCAGGTCACTCTGTAACTGCAATTATCAGGGATAACAATAATAATATAAGATTGTCCAACAAAAAAATTCGATATCCGAGTCATAAGCTATGAGTCTAATCTGCTTCGTTTTCTGTGTCACTAGATGGCAGGAAGGCGATTCACCCGTGGTGGAGGTAGTGGTGCGCCTCCTCATGATGAGGAGCCTGAGCGAGAACCCACCAACGGTGAGATGATGCGGATGATGATCCAGATGATGCAAGTGCAGCAGGGCGTGCTCATGCACGTCCAGAATGCTCCACTTGCTCGAGCTGCCCGGGCCCTTCCGGATGCCCCTCGCTCTGAGCCGGGAGCGAAGCAATTTCGGGAGCTGGGTCCCGCATATTTTGATGGATCTGAGGGTCCTCTGGCTGCCGACGAGTGGATAAGGAACATTGAGGATAACCTGGCGATGGCGAAGATTAACCCGGCTGGATGGGTTGATTTGGCTAAGAGGCAGCTGAAGGACAACGCCATGAATTGGTGGGATGCGGAAGAGAAGATGTTGGTGGAGCCGATCGTCTGGGCTACCTTCAAGTCCAGATTTGATGGAGAGTTCTTCCCGAAGGCTGCTAGGCAGGTGATGCTGCAGCGCTTTATAGATCTGAAGCAGGGGAGCTTGTCGGTGGATCAGTACCACCAAGAGTTCACGAGGCTCAGTCGGTTTGCACCTAAGATGGTGCAAGATGCCGATGAGAAAGCTCAGCGATTTCTTCAGGGACTTGCCTTGGAGCTTCAGAGCTTTGTGACCTCTTCTGACTTGGAGACATATCAGAAGGTTCTGATTGCTGCGAGGCGGCAAGAGTTGAATTTGAATCAGAGGAAGGGACATGTTTCCGGAGCTGGGAAGAGGCCTATGGAGCATGCCAGGGCGGTGGTTAGGCCTGGTTTCAAGCCTAATCATCCGGTGCAGTTCAAGAGGCCAGGAGGGCATATTCTGAAGACTTGCCATTTCTGTGGCAAGACTGGACACCTCAGGGATCAGTGTAGGAGGTTTCTGGGGCAGTGCATTGTCTGCGGAGATCCTGCCCACATCATCCGGGAGTGTCCGAAGTCGAGGCAGCCTTGGCGGGCTCCTATTGCAGCACAGTCGTTGCAGCAGCGAGCTCCTGTGCCCGTTGGACGTGGAGTGCCCCTTGTTCCACAGAGACAGGCCTTTCGGCAGGCTGTTCCGCCGAGAGGGCAGGCCTTTCTGATGACTGAGGAGGAGAGCATGGCCGTGGATGAAGTTATTGCAGGTAACGCTCATTCTAGCTATTTATCTTCCTTAGTAGTTTGATCTTTGATTATGTTGGTTGCTTGCTCATGATCGCTGCTAGACTAGGATTTGATTGTTAATTGCTTGTTCGGTGTGGTTTTGGTTTGCACATTTCCTGCCCGAGTCCTCTTTGACTTTGGTGCATCAATGTGCATTATTTCTCGGAGCTTCGTGGAGAGGCATTCCTTGTCGACGTCCCCTCTTCCTAAGAGTTGGAATATCGTCACAGGGAACGGTGTAGTCTCGGTGCATCGTGGGTGCAATTCTTGCCCGTTGGTGGTTTGTGGGCGTGAGCTTTGTGCTGATTTCATTGTCCACGACATCATCAATTACGATGCGGTCCTTGGGATGGACTGGCTTGCGAGCTTCTATGCTACGATCGACTGTCGGAGAAAGAAGGTGGTGTTCGAGATTCCCGGACATCCGGTGTTTGAGTTCAGTCGTGGTAGCAGTTCGCTGGGTCCGGTCAGATTTCGGGCCAGACCAGTGGATGTCGTGGCTATGCAGATGGAGTTGGAGTGGCCAGCTGTGGTGCGAGATTTTGGCGACGTCTTCCCCAAGGAGATGTCTGGATTGCCGCCTGATCGAGCTTTGGAGTTTTCTATTGATCTTATCCCAGGTGCGCAGCCCATTTCGAAGGCACCATATCGTATGGCACCCGCTGAATTGGAAGAGTTAAGGAAGCAGTTGGATGAGCTCTTGCAGAAGGGTTATATTAATCCTAGTGTGTCTCCATGGGGAGCACCGGTGTTGCTGGTAAAGAAGAAGGATGGTTCGCGTCGCATGTGCGTGGACTATCGGGAGTTGAATGCGGTGACCATTAAGAATAAATACCCGTTACCTCGCATCGATGATATTTTTGATCAGCTTGGAGGTTCGAGGGTGTTTTCTAAATTGGATTTGAGGAGTGGTTACCATTTCGAAGGCACCATATCGTATGGCACCCGCTGAATTGGAAGAGTTAAGGAAGCAGTTGGATGAGCTCTTGCAGAAGGGTTATATTAATCCTAGTGTGTCTCCGTGGGGAGCACCGGTGTTGCTGGTAAAGAAGAAGGATGGTTCGCGTCGCATGTGCGTGGACTATCGGGAGTTGAATGCGGTGACCATTAAGAATAAATACTCGTTACCTCGCATCGATGATATTTTTGATCAGCTTGGAGGTTCGAGGGTGTTTTCTAAATTGGATTTGAGGAGTGGTTACCATCAGTTGAAGGTGAAGAAGGGAGATGTTCCGAAGACAGCGTTCAGGACGAAGTATGGACACTATGAGTTCGTGGTTATGCCTTTCGGCGTAACTAACGCGCCCGCAGTTTTCATGAATCTGATGAACCTGATTTTCTACGACTTTTTGGATAAGTTTGTCGTTATCTTCATTGACGACATTCTGATCTATTCGAAGTCGGAGGAAGAGCATGCCTCGCACTTAAGGACGGTGTTGGAGATTTTGAGGAAGCATCGGTTGTATGCTAAGTTTTCAAAATGCGAGTTTTGGCTGGACAGAGTTGCTTTTCTGGGGCATGTGGTGACTGGAGATGGTATTTCAGTGGATCCCGAGAAGATTAGGGCCATCAGGGAGTGGCCTGTTCCGTCGTCTGCGTCTGAGATTCGGAGTTTCCTTGGACTTGCTGGTTATTATCGGCGATTCATTAAGGACTTTTCTCGTATTGCTGAACCGATGACCAGGTTAACGTGGAAGGATGTTGCTTTTGTTTGGTCGGGTGATTGTGAGAGTGCTTTTGGTATTCTGAAGGAGAGGTTGACGACTGCCCCTATTCTGGTTGTGCCTGATCGCAGCGGTGGATTTGAGATCTTTTGCGATGCTTCTGGCAAGGGTCTCGGTTGTGTGTTGCATCAGCGTGGGCATGTTGTGGCGTATGCGTCTCGTCAGCTTAAGGTTCATGAGAAGAATTACCCGACGCATGATTTGGAGTTGGCTGCCGTTGTGTTTGCTCTTAAGATTTGGAGGCACTTCCTGCTGAGTGAGAAAGTGAAGATCTTCACCGATCACAAAAGCTTGAAGTATATTTTCACTCAGAAGGAGCTCAACATGCGACAGCGTCGATGGTTGGAGCCTATGGCGGATTATGATAATGATTTGCAGTTTCACCCTGGCAAGGTGAATGTGGTCCCTGATGCGCTGAGTAGGCTTCCAGCGATGATGGTCTTGACCTCGCAGTGGAGATTGCAGCAGGATTTTTGCGAGTCTGGCGTGGAGATTGTTCTTCCTGGGGAGGCTTTTTCGTTGATGTACATGCAGGTACAGTCGACGGTCGTGGATCGGATTAAGGCTGGCCAGGCTGAGGATCCGAAGCTGGTGAAGATTCGGGAGCAGGTGGAAGCCGGTCTGCGGACTGACTTTTTGATTCATGAGGATGGCTCGCTGAGGTTCGAAGCCAGGTTGTGTGTGCCAGCTGGGGATATCAGAGAGGAGTTAATGGTGGAGGCACACAGTTCGCCGTATTCTGGGCATCCTGGTGGCACCAAGATGTACCAGGATCTTCGTCTGAATTATTGGTGGCATGGTATGAAGAGGAGTGTGGCTCAGAGTGTAGCCAAGTGTCTGGTTTGCCAACAAGTGAAGGCGGAGCATCAGCGTACGGCCGGGTTGCTACAACCGCTTCCGATTCCTGAGTGGAAATTACAACACATCACTATGGATTTCGTGACTGGACTACCTCGGAGTCCGAAGCAGAATGACGCGATTTGGGTGATCGTAGATCGATTGACCAAATCTGCGCACTTTATTCCGTTCCGAGTGGGACAGCCCACTGAGGCGCTAGCAAGGAGATATATGGAGGTAAAATCCTTTTACTCTCCGTTTTTATTTCCTTTTCCTAGTTTGGATAGTGATGTAACGTGAATCATGCAGGAGGTCGTGCGACTTCATGGAGTCCCCGTGAGTATCGTGTCTGACAGAGACACGAGGTTCACATCTCAGTTCTGGCAGAGTTTGCAGAAGAGCTTGGGTACGCGTCTGAGTTTCAGCACGGCGTACCATCCGCAGACAGATGGCCAGTCCGAGAGGACGATTCAGATTTTGGAAGACATGCTGAGGGCGTGCATGTTGGATTTCAAGGGTTTGTGGGAGGACCATCTACATTTGGTGGAGTTCTCTTACAACAACAGCTTCCAGGCGAGTATTGGCAAGGCGCCTTTCGCCGCTCTTTATGGGAGGAAATGTCAATCGCCATTGAGTTAGGATGACGTTGGTGATCGGGAGTTGTTGGAACCTGAGATGATCGTGGAGGCCGTGGATATCGTCAGGAATATTCGGGAGAGGTTGAGGATTGCTCAGGACCGTTTTAAGCATTGGGCGGATGCTAAACGTCGTCCTTTGGAGTTTCAGCCGGGCGACCATGTGTTCTTGAAGATTTCCCCGAATCGTGGTGTGATTCGTTTTGGGAAGCGAGGGAAGTTGAGCACGCGATACATTGGACCGTTTGACATTCTAGAGAAAGTTGGCGAGGTAGCTTATCGTTTGGCCTTGCCGCCATCTTTGGAATGAGTTCACAATGTTTTCCATGTGTCGCAGCTTCGTCGATACATTAGCGATCCATCTCATGCTGTGGATTTTTCGGAGATTACCGTTTGCCCAGATTTGACGTATGACCAGCATCCAGTGCAGATTCTGGACAGGCGTCATAAATCGCTTCGGAACAAGATTGTCAATCTTGTGAGGGTGATGTGGCGACACGGCTCGCCTGGAGAGTCTACTTGGGAGAATGAGGATGAGATGCGAGAGCGTTTCCCACTTTTGTTTCCGGACTCGTGAGTATTTGGAAATTCCGAGGACGGAATTTTTCTTACGTTGGGGAGGATGTAACGACTGGTTTTCATGTATCTGGATATATTATATTATATTATGTGTTTTGGTGGATTTTCTCCCTATATGTGGTTTTCGTCTCCGTAACTTTCATTTTCGATCATATCGTCGTGTTTTCTTAGCTTCTTCCGTAGGATCGTCGATTTTGGAGCAAGTCATTCGTGACGGGCTTCGTATTGGTCATATCTTATTGTTAGATCAAGCCTAGGAGTCTTAGGAACCGATCCCGGAGCTCCGCGCTCCGTATCGGAACTTTTTGTGCTAATTAGCCGGTGTAAGAAGGGCCACCGACCGACTAGATGACGATCCAGTCGGTCGGCAATCCTTCTAGGACCGACTAGTTGGCTTCCTAAATTATTCAGGAGTTACTGTTTATCGTTAGTCGGTCTAAGAACGTTGGTTGACCGACTAGGTTGCAAACTAGTCGGTCGGCAATGCTTCTTTAACCGACTAACTCATCAACTATTTTTGACACTAGTTACTGTTTAATCTTAGTCGGTCTAAGAACGTTCATCGACCGACTAGATCTCAAACTAGTCGGTCAGTAGTTGTTCTTGGACCGACTAACTCTTAGTTCAGGTTTTCGACTGGAGCTACTGTTTACACTTAGTCGGTCTGCGTTGGTCAACCGACCGACTAGTTCTTAAACTAGTCGGTCAGCAGTTGGTCTTTGACCGACTAAGCAGTGCAGGAAACCCTAGTTTTGCCCTAGCCGCCACCAAACTCAATAAATACCCCTCCAAACGTTTTCTTCTCCTCCCTCACGACCCAAAACCCTAATTTCTTCCCCTTTGAGCCCCCATCTTCCCCAAAACCCTATTTCCTTCATCCAAGCTCATCCTCCATCATCCAAACCCTCCATCCACTCTTTCCACCTCTCATCTTCCCCAAATCTCCATCAAACCCCCAAAATCCCCCAAAACCCTATTTCTCCAAACTTCTCCAATCATTTCCAGATCTGAACCCTAGGTTCCCCGGAGCGTTTCTTCCGTCGTCGTGGTTGCTCGGCGTTATTCTTCCGTTCCCTACGCGGTAATACTCGATTCCTTTAATTTTAGCATAACCCACATTGACATTGTGAAACCCTAATAAAATGGATTGATTAGATGATTAGGGTTCTAATAAGAAACTTATTTAGGATCATTGTGCTAATAATTGTGTTGCCATAACAGTGATCCATTCCGTAGTTAGCTTTTGTGACGATCTTCATTGCTCGTCAATCCCGGTATCAGGCAAGTGAAACTTGCATCTCTCGATTTAGGCCATGTTTTAGGCCATTTACCTTGCTTTAGCGTAAAAGAGACTAGACGGTGAAAGGATAGCCGTCTAGACGCCATTGACCTAGCTTGACAACGAAGCTTGGTCCGTCACCCTCATCATGCTTGTATGTCACGTTTAATTTCCGTAAACGGTACGCGTATTAACTGTTCATGTCATCCATGCATCCTTACCTGCTATTGCATTTTAACTGCCATGTTTAATTTAATTAACGGTACGCGAATATGTTCATGTCATTGCATTCTGCCTGTCACGTTTAATTTCTATTAACGGTACGCGAATATCTGCTCATGTCATTGCATACTTGAATACTCATCGTGATTGCGTAGCATCGCTACATACTAGTGCTACTTGTTCCGGCTAGGTGCACCCCTACGCCATACTTGTTAAATACACCTTCTGGCTCGTGTTCCAAAAGACGAGCGCATCACAGCCTGAGGGCATAGGGCACTCGTTGAGTGATCCCTTGTACTTGACACTTGAACACAGCCTGAGGGCATAGGGCACTCGTTGAGTGATCCCTTGTACTTGTACTTGTTACTTGACACTACTTGTCGCAGCAACCACTTGTCACTTGTACTCTCCTTTACTTTACTTGCTACCACCTTACTTTACTTGCCATGCACCATGTTTTAACTGCTAGGTTGATAGTTTACCTTTATTCCCGTTTCCTTGCACAAGTCTTTCGACTTGCTGACATGTGCCCCTTTTCTCTTTTGGGTGACACATGTTAGAGCCCGAGCCTGAGTTACTAGCTGAGGACGTGGTGTTCACTGATGCTGAGTCAGGACCCGCGTTGATCGAGGACTACGTTGACACGGGGGATCAGTCTTAGTGTCGTCGTTTAGCTACTTTTGTTGGACTGCTTAGTTGTCGGTGCGTGGCACCTAGTTCGATACTCTGTTATGTTTGTGTTGTTTTGTTGGCCTTGTTCTGGGCCTTAGACTCTTTTCTGTTAGCCTGGTGGCTTTTCTGTGATGTTGAATATTTTGTGGACGAATTTTGGGATTGATATTTTATATCCGTCTCATTATTATTATTATTGTTGTTGTCCCTTTTGCGATTACAGGGACCTGCTTATACTAAATTAACGCTTATCGGGTTTAGGGATTCGCAGCTCCACTCTCGTGCGGACCTTCTCACGTCTCGCCTCCATTTTAGGGAAGCGGGGCGTGACAGGTTTTAGTGGTGGCCCATGCAGGTCACTCTGTAACTGCAATTATCAGGGATAACAATAATAATATAAGATTGTCCAACAAATAAATTCGATATCCGAGTCATAAGCTATGAGTCTAATCTGCTTCGTTTTCTGAGTCACTAGATGGCAGGAAGGCGATTCACCCGTGGTGGAGGTAGTGGTGCGCCTCCTCATGATGAGGAGCCTGAGCGGGAACCCACCAACGGTGAGATGATGCCGATGATGATCCAGATGATGCAAGTGCAGCAGAGCGTGCTCATGCACGTCCAGAATGCTCCACTTGCTCGAGCTGCCCGGGCCCTTCCGGATGCCCCTCGCTCTGAGCCGGGAGTGAAGCAATTTTGGGAGCTGGGTCCCGCATATTTTGATGTATCTGAGGGTCCTCTGGCTGCCGACGAGTGGATAAGGAACATTGAGGATAACCTTGCGATGGCGAAGATTAACCCGGCTGGATGGGTTGATTTGGCTAAGAGGCAGCTGAAGGACAACGCCAGGAATTGGTGGGATGCGGAAGAGAAGATGCTGGTGGAGCCGATCGTCTGGGCTACCTTCAAGTCCAGATTTGATGGAGAGTTCTTCCCGAAGGCTGCTAGGCAGGTGATGCTGCAGCGCTTTATAGATCTGAAGCAGGGGAGCTTGTCGGTGGATCAGTACCACCAAGAGTTCACGAGGCTCAGTCGGTTTGCACCTAAGATGGTGCAAGATGCCGATGAGAAAGCTCAGCGATTTCTTCAGGGACTTGCCTTGGAGCTTCAGAGCTTTGTGACCTCTTCTGACTTGGAGACATATCAGAAGGTTCTGATTGCTGCGAGGCGGCAAGAGTTGAATTTGAATCAGAGGAAGGGACATGTTTCCGGAGCTGGGAAGAGGCCTATGGAGCAGGCCAGGGCGGTGGTTAGGCCTGGTTTCAAGCCTAATCATCCGGTGCAGTTCAAGAGGCCAGGAGGGCCTATTCTGAAGACTTGCCATTTCTGTGGCAAGACTGGACACCTCAGGGATCAGTGTAGGAGGTTTCTGGGGCAGTGCATTGTCTGCGGAGATCCTGCCCACACCATCCGGGAGTGTCCGAAGTCGAGGCAGCCTTGGCGGGCTCCTATTGCAGCACAGTCGTTGCAGCAGCGAGCTCCTGTGCCTGTTGGACGTGGAGCGCCCCTTGTTCCACAGAGACAGGCCTTTCGGCAGGCTGTTCCGCCGAGAGGGCAGGCCTTTCTGATGACTGAGGAGGAGAGCATGGCCGTGGATGAAGTTATTGCATGTAACGCTCATTCTAGCTATTTATCTTCCTTAGTAGTTTGATCTTTGATTATGTTGGTTGCTTGATCATGATCGCTGCTAGACTAGGATTTGATTGTTAATTGCTTGTTAGGTGTGGTTTTGGTTTGCACATTTCCTGCCCGAGTCCTCTTTGACTCTGGTGCATCAATGTGCATTATTTCTCGGAGCTTCGTGGAGAGGCATTCCTTGTCGACGTCCCCTCTTCCTAAGAGTTGGAATATCGTCACAGGGAACGGTGTAGTCTCGGTGCATCGTGGGTGCAATTCTTGCCCGTTGGTGGTTTGTGGGCGTGAGCTTTGTGCTGATTTCATTGTCCACGACATCATCAATTACGATGCGGTCCTTGGGATGGACTGGCTTGCGAGCTTCTATGCTACGATCGACTGTCGGAGAAAGAAGGTGGTGTTCGAGATTCCCGGACATCCGGTGTTTGAGTTCAGTCGTGGTAGCAGTTCGCTGGGTCCGGTCAGATTTCGGGCCAGACCAGTGGATGTCGTGGCTATGCAGATGGAGTTGGAGTGGCCAGCTGTGGTGCGAGATTTTGGCGACGTCTTCCCCGAGGAGATGTCTGGATTGCCGCCTGATCGAGCTTTGGAGTTTTCTATTGATCTTATCCCAGGTGCGCAGCCCATTTCGAAGGCACCATATCGTATGGCACCCGCTGAATTGGAAGAGTTAAGGAAGCAGTTGGATGAGCTCTTGCAGAAGGGTTATATTAATCCTAGTGTGTCTCCGTGGGGAGCACCGGTGTTGCTGGTAAAGAAGAAGGATGGTTCGCGTCGCATGTGCGTGGACTATCGGGAGTTGAATGCGGTGACCATTAAGAATAAATACCCGTTACCTCGCATCGATGATATTTTTGATCAGCTTGGAGGTTCGAGGGTGTTTTCTAAATTGGATTTGAGGAGTGGTTACCATTTCGAAGGCACCATATCGTATGGCACCCGCTGAATTGGAAGAGTTAAGGAAGCAGTTGGATGAGCTCTTGCAGAAGGGTTATATTAATCCTAGTGTGTCTCCGTGGGGAGCACCGGTGTTGCTGGTAAAGAAGAAGGATGGTTCGCGTCGCATGTGCGTGGACTATCGGGAGTTGAATGCGGTGACCATTAAGAATAAATACCTGTTACCTCGCATCGATGATATTTTTGATCAGCTTGGAGGTTCGAGGGTGTTTTCTAAATTGGATTTGAGGAGTGGTTACCATCAGTTGAAGGTGAAGAAGGGAGATGTTCCGAAGACAGCGTTCAGGACGAAGTATGGACACTATGAGTTCGTGGTTATGCCTTTCGGCGTAACTAACGCGCCCGCAGTTTTCATGAATCTGATGAACCTGATTTTCTACGACTTTTTGGATAAGTTTGTCGTTATCTTCATTGACGACATTCTGATCTATTCGAAGTCGGAGGAAGAGCATGCCTCGCACTTAAGGACGGTGTTGGAGATTTTGAGGAAGCATCGGTTGTATGCTAAGTTTTCGAAATGCGAGTTTTGGCTGGACAGAGTTGCTTTTCTGGGGCATGTGGTGACTGGAGATGGTATTTCAGTGGATCCCGAGAAGATTAGGGCCATCAGGGAGTGGCCTGTTCCGTCGTCTGCGTCTGAGATTCGGAGTTTCCTTGGACTTGCTGGTTATTATCGGCGATTCATTAAGGACTTTTCTCGTATTGCTGAACCGATGACCAGGTTGACGCGGAAGGATGTTGCTTTTGTTTGGTCGGGTGATTGTGAGAGTGCTTTTGGTATTCTGAAGGAGAGGTTGACGACTGCCCCTATTCTGGTTGTGCCTGATCGCATCGGTGGATTTGAGATCTTTTGCGATGCTTCTGGCAAGGGTCTCGGTTGTGTGTTGCATCAGCGTGGGCATGTTGTGGCGTATGCGTCTCGTCAGCTTAAGGTTCATGAGAAGAATTACCCGACGCATGATTTGGAGTTGGCTGCCGTTGTGTTTACTCTTAAGATTTGGAGGCACTTCCTGCTGAGTGAGAAAGTGAAGACCTTCACCGATCATAAAAGCTTGAAGTATATTTTCACTCAGAAGGAGCTCAACATGCGACAGCGTCGATGGTTGGAGCCTATGGCGGATTATGATATTGATTTGCAGTTTCACCCTGGCAAGGTGAATGTGGTCCCTGATGTGCTGAGTAGGCTTCCAGCGGTGATGGTCTTGACCTCGCAGTGGAGATTGCAGCAGGATTTTTGCGAGTCTGGCGTGGAGATTGTTCTTCCTGGGGAGGCTTTTTCGTTGATGTACATGCAGGTACAGTCGACGATCGTGGATCGGATTAAGGCTGGCCAGGCTGAGGATCCGAAGCTGGTGAAGATTCGGGAGCAGGTGGAAGCCGGTCTGCGGACTGACTTTTTGATTCATGAGGATGTCTCGCTGAGGTTCGGAGCCAGGTTGTGTGTGCCAGCTGGGGATATCAGAGAGGAGTTAATGGTGGAGGCACACAGTTCGCCGTATTCTGGGCATCCTGGTGGCACCAAGATGTACCAGGATCTTCGTCTGAATTATTGGTGGCATGGTATGAAGAGGAGTGTGGCTCGGAGTGTAGCCAAGTGTCTTGTTTGCTAGCAAGTGAAGGCGGAGCATCAGCGTACGGCCGGGTTGCTACAACCGCTTCCGATTCCGGAGTGGAAATTGCAACACATCACTATGGATTTCGTGACTGGACTACCTCGGAGTCCGAAGCAGAATGACGCGATTTGGGTGATCGTAGATCGATTGACCAAATCTGCGCACTTTATTCCGTTCCGAGTGGGACAGCCCACTGAGGCGCTAGCAAGGAGATATATGGAGGTAAAATCCTTTTACTCTCCGTTTTTATTTCCTTTTCCTAGTTTGGATAGTGATGTAACGTGAATCATGCAGGAGGTCGTGCGACTTCATGGAGTCCCCGTGAGTATCGTGTCTGACAGAGACACGAGGTTCACATCTCAGTTCTGGCAGAGTTTGCAGAAGAGCTTGGGTACGCGTCTGAGTTTCAGCACGGCGTACCATCCGCAGACAGATGGCCAGTCCGAGAGGACGATTCAGATTTTGGAAGACATGCTGAGGGCGTGCATGTTGGATTTCAAGGGTTCGTGGGAGGACCATCTACATTTGGTGGAGTTCTCTTACAACAACAGCTTCCAGGCGAGTATTGGCAAGGCGCCTTTTGCCGCTCTTTATGGGAGGAAATGTCAATCGCCATTGAGTTAGGATGACGTTGGTGATCGGGAGTTGTTGGGACCTGAGATGATCGTGGAGGCCGTGGATATCGTCAGGAATATTCGGGAGAGGTTGAGGATTTCTCAGGACCGTTTTAAGCATTGGGCGGATGCTAAACGTCGTCCTTTGGAGTTTCAGCCGGGCGACCATGTGTTCTTGAAGATTTCCCCGAATCGTGGTGTGATTCGTTTTGGGAAGCGAGGGAAGTTGAGCACGCGATACATTGGACCGTTTGACATTCTAGAGAAAGTTGGCGAGGTAGCTTATCGTTTGGCCTTGCCGCCACCTTTGGAATGAGTTCACAATGTTTTCCATGTGTCGCAGCTTCGTCGATACATTAGCGATCCATCTCATGCTGTGGATTTTTCGGAGATTACCGTTTGCCCAGATTTGACGTATGACCAGCATCCAGTGCAGATTCTGGACAGGCGTCAGAAATCGCTTCGGAACAAGATTGTCAATCTTGTGAGGGTGATGTGGCGACACGGCTCACCTGGAGAGTCTACTTGGGAGAATGAGGATGAGATGCGAGAGCGTTTCCCACTTTTGTTTCCGGACTCGTGAGTATTTGGAAATTCTGAGGACGGAATTTTTCTTACGTTGGGGAGGATGTAACGACTGGTTTTCATGTATCTGGATATATTATATTATATTATGTGTTTTGGTGGATTTTCTCCCTATATGTGGTTTTCGTCTCCGTAACTTTCATTTTCGATCATATCGTCGTGTTTTCTTAGCTTCTTCCGTAGGATCGTCGATTTTGGAGCAAGTCATTCGTGACGGGCTTCGTATTGGTCATATCTTATTGTTAGATCAAGCCTAGGAGTCTTAGGAACCGATCCCGGAGCTCCGTGCTCCGTATCGGAACTTTTTGTGCTAATTAGCCGGTGTAAGAAGGGCCACCGACCGACTAGATGACGATCCAATCGGTCGGCAATCCTTCTAGGACCGACTAGTTGGCTTCCTAAATTATTCAGGAGTTACTGTTTATCATTAGTCGGTCTAAGAACGTTGGTTGACCGACTAGGTTGCAAACTAGTCGGTCGGCAATGCTTCTTTAACCGACTAACTCATCAACTATTTTTGACACTAGTTACTGTTTAATCTTAGTCGGTCTAAGAACGTTCATCGACCGACTAGATCTCAAACTAGTCGGTCAGTAGTTGTTCTTGGACCGACTAACTCTTAGTTCAGGTTTTCGACTGGAGCTACTGTTTACACTTAGTCGGTCTGCGTTGGTCAACCGACCGACTAGTTCTCAAACTAGTCGGTCAGCAGTTGGTCTTTGACCGACTAAGCAGTGCAGGAAACCCTAGTTTTGCCCTAGCCGCCACCAAACTCAATAAATACCCCTCCAAACGTTTTCTTCTCCTCCCTCACGACCCAAAACCCTAATTTCTTCCCCTTTGAGCCCACATCTTCCCCAAAACCCTATTTCCTTCATCCAAGCTCATCCTCCATCATCCAAACCCTCCCTCCACTCTTTCCACCTCTCATCTTCCCCAAATCTCCATCAAACCCCCAAAATCCCCCAAAACCCTATTTCTCCAAACTTCTCCAAACATTTCCAGATCTGAACCCTAGGTTCCCCGGAGCGTTTCTTCCATCGTCGTGGTTGCTCGGCGTTCTTCTTCCGTTCCCTACGCGGTAATACTCGATTCCTTTAATTTTAGCATAACTCACATTGACATTGTGAAACCCTAATAAAATGGATTGATTAGATGATTAGGGTTCTAATAAGAAACTTATTTAGGATCATTGTGCTAATAATTGTGTTGCCATAACACTGATCCATTCCGTAGTTAGCTTGTGTGACGATCTTCATTGCTCGTCAATCCCGGTATCAGGCAAGTGAAACTTGCATCTCTCGATTTAGGCCATGTTTTAGGCCATTTACCTTGCTTTAGCGTAAAAGAGACTAGACGGTGAAAGGATAGCCGTCTAGACGCCATTGACCTAGCTTGACAACGAAGCTTGGTCCGTCACCCTCATCATGCTTGTATGTCACGTTTAATTTCCCTAAACGGTACGCGTATTAACTGTTCATGTCATCCATGCATCCTTACCTGCTATTGCATTTTAACTGCCATGTTTAATTTAATTAACGGTACGCGAATATGTTCATGTCATTGCATTCTGCCTGTCACGTTTAATTTCTATTAACGGTACGCGAATATCTGCTCATGTCATTGCATACTTGAATACTCATCGTGATTGCGTAGCATCGCTACATACTAGTGCTACTTGTTCCGGCTAGGTGCACCCCTACGCCATACTTGTTAAATACACCTTATGGCTCGTGTTCCAGAAGACGAGCGCATCACAGCCTGAGGGCATAGGGCAATCGTTGAGTGATCCCTTGTACTTGACACTTGAACACAGCCTGAGGGCATAGGGCACTCGTTGAGTGATCCCTTGTACTTGTACTTGTTACTTGACACTACTTGTCGCAGCAACCACTTGCCACTTGTACTCTCCTTTACTTTACTTGCTACCACCTTACTTTACTTGCCATGCACCATGTTTTAACTGCTAGGTTGATAGTTTACCTTTATTCCCGTTTCCTTGCACAAGTCTTTCGACTTGCTGACATGTGCCCCTTTTCTCTTTTGGGTGACACATGTTAGAGCCCGAGCCTGAGTTACTAGCTGAGGACGTGGTGTTCACTGATGCTGAGTCAGGACCCGCGTTGATCGAGGACTACGTTGACACGGGGGATCAGTCTTAGTGTCGTCGTTTAGCTACTTTTGTTGGACTGCTTAGTTGTCGGTGCGTGGCACCTAGTTCGATACTCTGTTATGTTTGTGTTGTTTTGTTGGCCTTGTTCTGGGCCTTAGACTCTTTTCTGTTAGCCTGGTGGCTTTTCTGTGATGTTGAATATTTTGTGGACGAACTTTGGGATTGGTATTTTATATCCGTCTCATTATTATTATTATTGTTGTTGTCCTTTTGCGATTACAGGGACCTGCTTATACTAAATTAACGCTTATCGGGCTTAGGGATTCGCAGCTCCACTCTCGTGCGGACCTTCTCACGTCTCGCCTCCATTTTAGGGAAGCGGGGCGTGACAGGTTTTAGTGGTGGCCCATGCAGGTCACTCTGTAACTGCAATTATCAGGGATAACAATAATAATATAAGATTGTCCAACAAATAAATTCGATATCCGAGTCATAAGCTATGAGTCTAATCTGCTTCGTTTTCTGTGTCACTAGATGGCAGGAAGGCGATTCACCCGTGGTGGAGGTAGTGGTGCGCCTCCTCATGATGAGGAGCCTGAGCGGGAACCCACCAACGGTGAGATGATGCGGATGATGATCCAGATGATGCAAGTGTAGCAGGGCGTGCTCCTGCACGTCCAGAATGCTCCACTTGCTCTAGCTGCCCGGGCCCTTCCGGATGCCCCTCGCTCTGAGCCGGGAGCGAAGCAATTTCGGGAGCTGGGTCCCGCATATTTTGATAGATCTGAGGGTCCTCTGGCTGCCGACGAGTGGATAAGGAACATTGAGGATAACCTGGCGATGGCGAAGATTAACCCGGCTGGATGGGTTGATTTGGCTAAGAGGCAGCTGAAGGACAACGCCAGGAATTGGTGGGATGCGGAAGAGAAGATGCTGGTGGAGCCGATCGTCTGGGCTACCTTCAAGTCCAGATTTGATGGAGAGTTCTTCCCGAAGGCTGCTAGGCAGGTGATGCTGCAGCGCTTTATAGATCTGAAGCAGGGGAGCTTGTCGGTGGATCAGTACCACTAAGAGTTCACGAGGCTCAGTCGGTTTGCACCTAAGATGGTGCAAGATGCCGATGAGAAAGCTCAGCGATTTCTTCAGGGACTTGCCTTGGAGCTTCAGAGCTTTGTGACCTCTTCTGACTTGGAGACATATCAGAAGGTTCTGATTGCTGCGAGGCGGCAAGAGTTGAATTTGAATCAGAGGAAGGGACATGTTTCCGGAGCTAGGAAGAGGCCTATGGAGCAGGCCAGGGCGGTGGTTAGGCCTGGTTTCAAGCCTAATCATCCGGTGCAGTTCAAGAGGCCAGGAGGGCCTATTCTGAAGACTTGCCATTTCTGTGGCAAGACTGGACACCTCAGGGATCAGTGTAGGAGGTTTCTGGGGCAGTGCATTGTCTGCGGAGATCCTGCCCACACCATCCGGGAGTGTCTGAAGTCGAGGCAGCCTTGGCGGGCTCCTATTGCAGCACAGCCGTTGCAGCAGCGAGCTCCTGTGCCCGTTGGACGTGGAGCGCCCCTTGTTCCACAGAGACAGGCCTTTCGGCAGGCTGTTCCGCCGAGAGGGCAGGCCTTTCTGATGACTGAGGAGGAGAGCATGGCCGTGGATGAAGTTATTGCAGGTAACGCTCATTCTAGCTATTTATCTTCCTTAGTAGTTTGATCTTTGATTATGTTGGTTGCTTGCTCATGATCGCTGCTAGACTAGGATTTGATTGTTAATTGCTTGTTCGGTGTGGTTTTGGTTTGCACATTTCCTGCCCGAGTCCTCTTTGACTCTGGTGCATCAATGTGCATTATTTCTCAGAGCTTCGTGGCGAGGCATTCCTTGTCGACGTCCCCTCTTCCTAAGAGTTGGAATATCGTCACAGGGAACGGTGTAGTCTCGGTGCATCGTGGGTGCAATTCTTGCCCGTTGGTGGTTTGTGGGCGTGAGCTTTGTGCTGATTTCATTGTCCACGACATCATCAATTACGATGCGGTCCTTGGGATGGACTGGCTTGCGAGCTTCTATGCTACGATCGACTGTCGAAGAAAGAAGGTGGTGTTCGAGATTCCCGGACATCCTGTGTTTGAGTTCAGTCGTGGTAGCAGTTCGCTGGGTCCGGTCAGATTTCGGGCCAGACCAGTGGATGTCGTGGCTATGCAGATGGAGTTGGAGTGGCCAGCTGTGGTGCGAGATTTTGGCGACGTCTTCCCCGAGGAGATGTCTGGATTGCCGCCTGATCGAGCTTTGGAGTTTTCTATTGATCTTATCCCAGGTGCGCAGCCCATTTCGAAGGCACCATATCGTATGGCACCCGCTGAATTGGAAGAGTTAAGGAAGCAGTTGGATGAGCTCTTGCAGAAGGGTTATATTAATCCTAGTGTGTCTCCGAGGGGAGCACCGGTGTTGTTGGTAAAGAAGAAGGATGGTTCGCGTCGCATGTGCGTGGACTATCGGGAGTTGAATGCGGTGACCATTAAGAATAAATACCCGTTACCTCGTATCGATGATATTTTTGATCAGCTTGGAGGTTCGAGGGTGTTTTCTAAATTGGATTTGAGGAGTGGTTACCATCAGTTGAAGGTGAAGAAGGGAGATGTTCCGAAGACAGCGTTCAGGACGAAGTATGGACACTATGAGTTCGTGGTTATGCCTTTCGGCGTAACTAACGCGCCCGCAGTTTTCATGAATCTGATGAACCTGATTTTCTACGACTTTTTGGATAAGTTTGTCGTTATCTTCATTGACGACATTCTGATCTATTCGAAGTCGGAGGAAGAGCATGCCTCACACTTAAGGACGGTGTTGGAGATTTTGAGGAAGCATCGGTTGTATGCTAAGTTTTCGAAATGCGAGTTTTGGCTGGACAGAGTTGCTTTTCTGGGGCATGTGGTGACTGGAGATGGTATTTCAGTGGATCCCGAGAAGATTAGGGCCATCAGGGAGTGGCCTGTTCCGTCGTCTGCGTCTGAGATTCGGAGTTTCCTTAGACTTGCTGGTTATTATCGGCGATTCATTAAGGACTTTTCTCGTATTGCTGAACCGATGACCAGGTTGACGCGGAAGGATGTTGCTTTTGTTTGGTCGGGTGATTGTGAGAGTGCTTTTGGTATTCTGAAGGAGAGGTTGACGACTGCCCCTATTCTGGTTGTGCCTGATCGCATCGGTGGATTTGAGATCTTTTGCGATGCTTCTGGCAAGGGTCTCGGTTGTGTGTTGCATCAGCATGGGCATGTTGTGGCGTATGCGTCTCGTCAGCTTAAGGTTCATGAGAAGAATTACCCGACGCATGATTTGGAGTTGGCTGCCGTTGTGTTTGCTCTTAAGATTTGGAGGCACTTCATGCTGAGTGAGAAAGTGAAGATCTTCACCGATCACAAAAGCTTGAAGTATATTTTCACTCAGAAGGAGCTCAACATGCGACAGCGTCGATGGTTGGAGCTTATGGCGGATTATGATATTGATTTGCAGTTTCACCCTGGCAAGGTGAATGTGGTCCCTGATGCGCTGAGTAGGCTTCCAGCGGTGATGGTCTTGACCTCGCAGTGGAGATTGCAGCAGGATTTTTGCAAGTCTGGCGTGGAGATTGTTCTTCCTGGGGAGGCTTTTTCGTTGATGTACATGCAGGTACAGTCGACGATCGTGGATCGGATTAAGGCTGGCCAGGCTGAGGATCCGAAGCTGGTGAAGATTCGGGAGCAGGTGGAAGCCGGTCTGCGGACTGACTTTTTGATTCATGAGGATGTCTCGCTGAGGTTCGGAGCCAGGTTGTGTGTGCCAGCTGGGGATATCAGAGAGGAGTTAATGGTGGAGGCACACAGTTCGCCGTATTCTGTGCATCCTGGTGGCACCAAGATGTACCAGGATCTTCGTCTGAATTATTGGTGGCATGGTATGAAGAGGAGTGTGGCTCGGAGTGTAGCCAAGTGTCTGGTTTGCCAGCAAGTGAAGGCGGAGCATCAGCGTACGGCCGGGTTGCTACAACCGCTTCCGATTCCGGAGTGGAAATGGCAACACATCACTATGGATTTCGTGACTGGACTACCTCGGAGTCCGAAGCAGAATGACGCGATTTGGGTGATCGTAGATCGATTGACCAAATCTGCTCACTTTATTCCGTTCTGAGTGGGACAGCCCACTGAGGCGCTAGCAAGGAGATATATGGAGGTAAAATCCTTTTACTCTCCGTTTTTATTTCCTTTTCCTAGTTTGGATAGTGATGTAACGTGAATCATGCATGAGGTCGTGTGACTTCATGGAGTCCCCGTGAGTATCGTGTCTGACAGAGACACGAGGTTCACATCTCAGTTCTGGCAGAGTTTGCAGAAGATCTTGGGTACGCGTCTGAGTTTCAGCACGGCGTACCATCCGCAGACAGATGGCCAGTCCGAGAGGACGATTCAGATTTTGGAAGACATGCTGAGGGCGTGCATGTTGGATTTCAAGGGTTCGTGGGAGGACCATATACATTTGGTGGAGTTCTCTTACAACAACAGCTTCCAGGCGAGTATTGGCATGGCGCCTTTCGCCGCTCTTTATGGGAGGAAATGTCGATCGCCATTGAGTTGGGATGACGTTGGTGATCGGGAGTTGTTGGGACCTGAGATGATCGTGGAGGCCGTGGATATCGTCAGGAATATTCGGGAGAGGTTGAGGATTGCTCAGGACCGTTTTAAGCATTGGGCGGATGCTAAACGTCGTCCTTTGGAGTTTCAGCCGGGCGACCATGTGTTCTTGAAGATTTCCCCGAATCGTGGTGTGATTCGTTTTGGGAAGCGAGGGAAGTTGAGCCCGCGATGCATTGGACCGTTTGACATTCTGGAGAAAGTTGGCGAGGTAGCTTATCGCTTGGCCTTGCCGCCATCTTTGGAAGGAGTTCACAATGTTTTCCATGTGTCGCAGCTTCGTCGATACATTAGCGATCCATCTCATGCTGTGGATTTTTCGGAGATTACCGTTCGCCCAGATTTGACGTATGACCAGCATCCAGTGCAGATTCTGGACAGGCGTCAGAAATCGCTTCGGAACAAGATTGTCAATCTTGTGAGGGTGATGTGGTGACACGGCTCCCCTGGAGAGTCTACTTGGGAGAATGAGGATGAGATGCGAGAGTGTTTCCCACTTTTGTTTCCGGACTCGTGAGTATTTGGAAATTCCGAGGACGGAATTTTTCTTAAGTTGGGGAGGATGTAACGACTGGTTTTCATGTATCTGGATATATTATATTATATTATGTGTTTTGGTGGATTTTCTCCCTATATGTGGTTTTCGTCTCCGTAACTTTCATTTTCGATCATATCGTCGTGTTTTCTTAGCTTCTTCCGTAGGATCGTCGATTTTGGAGCAAGTCATTCGTGACGGGCTTCGTATTGGTCATATCTTATTGTTAGATCAAGCCTAGGAGTCTTAGGAACCGATCCTGGAGCTCCGCGCTCCGTATCGGAACTTTTTGTGCTAATTAGCCGGTGTAAGAAGGGCCACCGACCGACTAGATGACGATCCAGTCGGTCGGTAATCCTTCTAGGACCGACTAGTTGGCTTCCTAAATTATTCAGGAGTTACTGTTTATCGTTAGTCGGTCTAAGAACGTTGGTTGACCGACTAGGTTGCAAACTAGTCGGTCGGCAATGCTTCTTTAACCGACTAACTCATCAACTATTTTTGACACTAGTTAATGTTTACTCTTAGTCGGTCTAAGAACGTTCATCGACCGACTAGATCTCAAACTAGTCGGTCAGTAGTTGTTCTTGGACCGACTAACTCTTAGTTCAGGTTTTCGACTGGAGCTACTGTTTACACTTAGTCGGTCTGCGTTGGTCAACCGACCGACTAGTTCTCAAACTAGTCGGTCAGCAGTTGGTCTTTGACCGACTAAGTAGTGCAGGAAACCCTAGTTTTGCCCTAGACGCCACCAAACTCTATAAATACCCCTCCAAACGTTTTCTTCTCCTCACTCAAGACCCAAAACCGTAATTTCTTCCCCTTTGAGCCCCCATCTTCCCCAAAACCCTATTTCCTTCATCCAAGCTCATCCTCCATCATCCAAACCCTCCCTCCACTCTTTCCACCTCTCATCTTCCCCAAATCTCCATCAAACCCCCAAAATCCCCCAAAACCCTATTTCTCCAAACTTCTCCAATCATTTCCAGATCTGAACCCTAGGTTCCCCGGAGCGTTTCTTCCGTCGCCGTGGTTGCTCGGTGTTATTCTTCCGTTCCCTACGCGGTAATACTCGATTCCTTTAATTTTAGCATAACCCACATTGACATTGTGAAACCCTAATAAAATGGATTGATTAGATGATTAGGGTTCTAATAAGAAACTTATTTAGGATCATTGTGCTAATAATTGTGTTGCCATAACAGTGATCCATTCCGTAGTTAGCTTGTGTGACGATCTTCATTGCTCGTCAATCCCGGTATCAGGCAAGTGAAACTTGCATCTCTCGATTTAGGCCATGTTTTAGGCCATTTACCTTGCTTTAGCGTAAAAGAGACTAGACGGTGAAAGGATAGCCGTCTAGACGCCATTGACCTAGCTTGACAACGAAGCTTGGTCCGTCACCCTCATCATGCTTGTATGTCACGTTTAATTTCCCTAAACGATACGCGTATTAACTGTTCATGTCATCCATGCATCCTTACCTACTATTGCATTTTAACTGCCATGTTTAATTTAATTAACGGTACGTGAATATGTTCATGTCATTGCATTCTGCCTGTCACGTTTAATTTCTATTAACGGTACGTGAATATCTGCTCATGTCATTGCATACTTGAATACTCATCGTGATTGCGTAGCATCGCTACATACTAGTGCTACTTGTTCCGGCTAGGTGCACCCCTACGCCATACTTGTTAAATACACTTTCTGGCTCGTGTTCCAGAAGACAAGCGCATCACAGCCTGAGGGCATGGGCACTCGTTGAGTGATCCCTTGTACTTGACACTTGAACACAGTTCGATACTCTGTTATGTTTGTGTTGTTTTGTTGGCCTTGTTCTGGGCCTTAGACTCTTTTCTATTAGCCTGGTGGCTTTTCTGTGATGTTGAATATTTTGTGGACGAACTTTGGGATTGGTATTTTATATCCGTCTCATTATTATTATTATTATTATTGTTCCTTTTGCGATTACAGGGACCTGCTTATACTAAATTAACGCTTATCAGGTTTGGGGCTTCGCAGCTCCACTCTCGTGCGGACCTTCTCACGTCTCGCCTCCATTTTAGGTAAGCGAGGCGTGACAACATGTAGAACATAGTTATAATAACTTGATATGGGATGTCCAACTTCTGGGATGGTCATCCAATTTTTTCTCGGGGGTTTGTCCTCCATATATGCAATTGACTCTTTAGTTGATTTTGCATCTTCTTCCCCCATAACTCTTTTGTACAGATCATAGTGTGTTCAACTCTCCTAGCAAATCTAATATGACCATCTTCCAATTGTCCTCTCACATGCCAAGTACAGCTAAGTAACCACAGTCACCATTTGCCTTAACATCGATGATGTTCCTTATATATTACGTGATGCCTTCTGGAAATTCCTCAGTACATGGTATGCTTCTACGTCTGCAGCTGCAGCTTCAACTGTGGCTAAACTTGTAGTGGCCCTTTTGACAAGTTTTTTCTATCTCGCAGTTGGAGCTGGAGCTGAAGTTGAAGCTGTAACTGAAGCTGAAGCTAAAGTTGCAGGGGACCATTTAACCCTTTGCGAATGTCTCCGAGGCCTTGTACCAATCTTACTTTTTCAACAATCCTTCAATTGGAGTAGGTGCAGAGCAAATAACTTGAAATGCAAAGACATGCTCAAAATGAGATGGGTCCCGATTGGTGAATGTATCTTCAGATTTCAACTTCTTTATCTTTTTTATTCTACCCCTCACATTGACCTTAACCTACAGTTCCGTAATCAAATTTGTCCACGTGTTGATAACTCCTTCAACTTTATTAACAACTCCATCTTCCTAGTCCCATCAAGCTGTTCATAATACTTGTATATGCGATACAACTTAGCTTTTATAATCACTTCATCTTTAGATATCACTTCTTTCTTAGGCTTCTAGATTCTTCCAATGAGGATGTCTGACATTTAAGGGAATGGGGCGATTTTCCCTTTTGTATTGTCCAATATCATGAGCACATGGTACTCCATAAATTCTTCTTGTTAGACAATCACATAAGCTTTGGTCTGTCCTAATTGATTCAGACTGTGGAGCTTGCAAAAAAATAATCTTCATCTCCGTAGAGGACGTAAAACCTATTAGCTTTCTGAATAAATGACCTGTTATTTTATGTTGCATAGTGATCTTATATTTCTCGAATGATGCCTTAATCTCGATATGCTGCAACTCTAATAAAGCATAATGGTTGACCAAGAAGAGGAAAAACTGCATGCCGAGGAACCCACGTGCCGTTTATAGCATGTGCACTCTCAGCTCTATAGGTATATGACATTGTCAAAATGAAGATTGCAATCTGTCCATAAAGAAATGAACTTCTTCTTGTATTTTTCCAGCCAATATGTCTTCACATAGTGTAATGCCTTTGGGTAAGTGCTGAAATTTGTAACGCCCCGCTCCCCAGGAAACTCGGGAAGTACAAATCCGTCCCAAGTATTCCGAAAGTAGCGAGTGTCACGAGGAAAGAGAAAGAAAGAGAGAGTTCAGAAGAACAAGCAAGCCAATGTGCACATGCTGGGAAGTACAAGTAATGCTCCAACACAGAAAACAGAAGACAATAATGTACAAATCCAACATCCTTTTATTATTAAAAAATGTACACTCGCTACTCTAGGAATACTTGGGATGGATTTGTACTTTCCGAGTATCCTGGAGAGCGGGGTGTTACAAAAATTTTCTTAGTTTCCTACATTTTTATAGCATAGTCATCCTCATTACGTGCCATGACCAATAAATTCCAGCTAGAGATGAAATCTTGCCATTTTTCATTATCTTCAAATAATTTCTTGCAATTAGCCCTGATATTTCTCCATGTGTGCCATCTACATAATTGGTATTGGGCAGAGGGAAATACATGGCTAATGGCATTTATAAATGCAAGCTCCCTATCTGTCAAAATAACGCGTGTCATCGTGTATCCATCTAGCAAAAATTTCAACTTCTCCAGTGCCCATGTGTAGCAGTCCTCACATTCGGCCTCCATGTAACAAAATGCAACTGCGAATGACATATCTTTGGAGGTAATTCCAATAATCTCCAACACTGGTCGCCGATATCAGTTGGTCTTATATGTGCAATACATAATCAGAATTCCTGGAAATGTACGTAATAAATCAACCAACTGCTGCCATTGTCTCTTCATCCACCTCATGATACTCAGTGTAATTATTCTCATTAAAGCACTTCAGTAGGTGCTGCATTTGAGTTGTCCCTGCCATTTCCATTGCTTTCATCCTATATTTGGCATTATATATAGTTTTAATTGTAGTGGAAGTGGCCATATCTTTTTCCTTCAGAAATTTCAAGATTTCTCTTAGCCTCACCAAGCTATTAGACAAATCTCTCAATGTGTCCATCTCCACCCCTCTTAACCTTCCGGGATATGAATGTCCCTTTAGATACTTCGTGGTTCGATGGTTGTACATGTTGGAACCTGTCAAAACAGCGTTAGGATCGATAAATGAAGTTGAGACTTACGCTTGCGTATGCGGCACGGTAGTCTCGGAACTTCGTCTTCGGATTCGCCACGACGGATCGAGTCTTCTCACGAATGGAGTAAGGCTACTAAATCCACAATCTAAATCTCTACTTTTAGATTAAGAACTTGGATAAAGAGAGAGGAAGGATTTCGGCAGAGCTTCGCTAGAATGAAATGCAAGGCAAGAATACCATGCAAAAAAGTGTTAGGAAATGGCTAAGCATTGGGTCTTATTTATAGCCCCCAAGGTAGTTATTTTAGGAGTAATTGTTCCTTTGGAACAATTTAACTAAAGTGTACCATCATACATGGCACATTATAAGCTTAAGTTGTACCATATGCATGGTACAACATAAGCTTAAGATATTCCCCCTTTATTAGCCATATGTCGCATGCACTTATGCACATATAATGCGACTTTCCCATTAATCTAGAGATCCTCTCCGCAAGGGAACAGATTCCCTTTGCACACGACTTCGTGTACGCGACATTCGAGGTCCGTATTCCCTCGTACATCCCCTACAAGGGTGTACAAACGTCATCCATATCCAACATCTCCCACTCACACTTGAGGGGATTGTAAGAGAACGTCTTTCTCTTAGTTCTTTTATCTATCATACCGAGAAATAGACCGTGCGACCGTCATGCGCGTAGAGTCTGTTGTTGTGCACTTGTTAGAGATACACAACGACCTCGAAGGTGCAAAGTTGAGTAGTTCAACGCATGCTTTACCCTAGATTATTTCTTCACATTTATTATACTTTATATTCAACAATTGAATCCCATTTGGATCACAATTGGCTGGCCAGCTTTGAATCATTAAAGTCCAAATGTGAATATGAAATCAATCTTCCTCTTCTTGCGAACCTTCTGATCTTGACTTGATTCGCTTTTCTAACGTGCCCCGCCGAGCCGAATTATCATAGCCCATTAGCAACACGCTAAGATAGCGATCATCTCGTCAAATCTAAAGGAACCAATTGGAGTCCTTGAGGGTAAGAGTTAAGACCCATATGGCCTTTGAGTCTCACATAATAGCAAACACTATTGCTACTAACTCAGTGGTCGAAATGCATACGTGGTATGAACATGTATTACAACATCACTCCTTTCCCAGGGAGAGTATGTCTTAATGATGTTGTACGGATGAAAGATCAGACACCACAGTGCCTATCTTTTGAGTCCCCTTACTACCCATGAAATATTCCCGGACTCTCATCCTGCATAAGACAGATAGGATTTAAAAAATCCTATGAGATCTCTTTTAAATATCCTTGTGATACAGATCTCAGATCTTTTGTAAGCATCCATATGATGCAGATCTTTCATTCGACTATCTTGTTTAAGTCACGACTCTAAATCATTTGTCTAATGATTTTGACTTTAAACTAGTCTCATCTCTATCTTATCCATCTGATAAGATAAGGCGGTTGCTCATGTGAGAGAGCCAACCTTAATCTGTCCGACATACACACAATAAAATAGCTGAGACTTAAACACAAATGTATATAAAATCATTTGTAAAAAACTTGTATGCAATATAAATTAAACTTTGATCTTCTATAGACATGGGAAATATTATATGATACAGCTCAGCACCTACGCATTCCCATAGATGATAAGTGTTTGAAGAACACATCTCTGGGGATCGCCTTAGTAAGGGGATCCGCTATCATCTTATGTGTGGATATGTATCCTATGTCTACTTCCTTCCGTTTGTCATAGTCCTTCGCAAACTTGAATCGAATATCAATGTGTTTGGTCTTACAGTGAAATTTAGGATCTTTGACATAGGCAATTGAAGCTTGACTATCACTGTATATAGGAACAGTGCTCGAGTCAGTGGCATCCGTCAGCCTGTCTAAGAATTTCCTAAGCCAAACAGCCTCTTGGACCGCCATGCTGAATGCTACAAATTCGGCTTCCATGGTTGATAGGGCGATGCAGGTTTGCTTCTTGCTGCTCCAGGATATTGCACCATTCCCGAGCAAGAAAACAAAGCCTGAGGTAGATCTTCACTCGTCGAGATCACCTGCCCAATCAGCATCGGTATAGCCTTCGAGTCTCAAGGTATTGCCTTGATAGCACAACGCATAGTCCGCAGTCCCTTTGAGGTACCTTAATATCCTCTTCACCGCTTTCCAGTGTGCCTGTCCTGGGTTGGATTGGTAACGGCTTACCATACCAGCAGCATAGCAAATGTCCGGTCTGGTACACATCATGGCGTACATCAGACTCCCGACAGCACTGGAGTATGGAACCTTTTCCATAGCTTTCTTTTCTTTTGGATCTTTGGGACACATTTCCAAACATAGACCCTCGCCACCATTGCCAGAATTAAGCGAATGGAGGTAAAACGCACGACAGGAGAGAAAGTCTCTTCGTAGTCTATTCCTTCCTGTTGCGTGAAACCTTTCGCAACAAGGCGAGCTTTATATTTCTCGATGGAGCCATCAGCCTTATGCTTGATTTTGAGAACCCACTTGTTCCCAATGGCTCTACGTCCCTTAGGTAAATCAACCAAGTCCCAGAATTGGTTTGTTTTCATGGATTGAAGTTCTTCTTCCATCGCCGCTATCCATTTATTTTTAGCAGGGCATGTGACGGCCTGTTTGAAATTTGCAGGTTCGTCATCATCTTGTAGTAATGTCATGAATGTTTGAGGAAATTCATCCTCAAATCTCAGAGGTGTTAGCATCGTTCGATTACTACGTCTTGCTTGAGTTTGATCACTCCCACTTGGAATGACATCACTCCCACTTGGAATAACATCACTCCCACTCGGAATAGGATTGATATCGTTCGTATCATCCATAGGTGAAGTATGAGGGTCATTTTCCTCTTCACCAAGAAGAGGTTGTTCCAAAGGAACAATTACTCCTAAAATAACTACCTTGGGGGCTATACATAAGACCCAAGGCTTAGCCATTTCCTAACACTTTTTTGCATGGTATTCTTGCCTTGCATTTCATTCTAGCGAAGCTCTGCCGAAATCCTTCCTCTCTCTTTATCCAAGTTCTTAATCTAAAAGTAGAGATTTAGATTGTGGATTTAGTAGCCTTACTCCGTTCGTGAGAAGACTCGATCCGTCGTGGCGAATCCGAAGGCGAAGTTCCGAGACTACCGTGCCGCATACGCAAGCGTAAGTCTCAACTTCATTTATCGATCCTAACGCTGTTTTGACAGGTTCCAACAGTACATGCCACATACAACTGTCAAACTCCACTTATCTTTGCACAACCTATTAGCCATCAAGGAGAAGTGACAATCACACTTCTTGCTTCCAGTTTCTTTATTGGTCCTTTTCTCCCGCATGTGTGGCCGATACTTACTGCTTCTTTCACAACAAAAGTAATGAGTTGGGATTCTATTCCTCGATGTACTCATATTTGATGATTTTGTAACAACCACAATCTCATGTGCACTACCCATGGGCTTCACCCAATTAACAAGATTGTCTTTACTGTTGAAAATTTTCTTAGTTGTGAACTTCTTTGTAAAATCTTCATTAACATCTGAGCATTCTACATTAACCTGAATTATTAATTAACACATATCAAAATAATCAATTAATTTTTTGCTTTATTTTACAGTAAAATTTTCAGTTAACATATAGCAAAAATTTCGTATCTTGATTGTTGATCCTCTTCTTCAACAATTCTCTCAATTTTACAAAAGTCCATCTCAATTTGCGTAATTTATATGCATTCATTTACCAACAGTATATTTAATCAATCACTTTCTGAAAATAGTAACAAATACCCAATTAATTTAGCAGCAATTAATTTCTTACCGACTTTAGGATGAACTGAGTAGTCCTTTCGACCATATTAGGGTAACAAAATCCCAAAGTCTGTTGCTCTAATGTAAACCTTCTTTTGCTCTATGCAGGAAATTTTCAAGTCTATAGTGATCAACGAAATAGCTAAATTTCTTTGGACAGAATTAAATCGTAGCTCGTAAGCTTTTCGCGTATTTGTGTCTTTTGTTTGTCTGTTCGTATTCAGGTCTGTTCGCGAATGGAATGGTTTGTTTTCGTTGTTGTGCGCAGTGAGTAAAAAGTTTTGATTTGAGCAAAATTACTCAGCGCGCACAACAGGCCAAACATTTGCATGTTGTGCATGTTGAGTAATTTTGCTCAATGCCAATAAAATTACTCAGCTCGCCAACAAAATTACTCAGCGCGCACAACTTGCCAAACATTTGCCTGTTGTGCGTGGTGCGGAAAAAGTTTTGATTTGAGCAAAATTACTCAACGCGGACAACACGCAAATGTTTGGCGTATTATGTGCGCTGAGTAATTTTGCTCAAATCAAAACTTTTTAGTCACCGCGAACAATAGGTAAAAAATTTGCCTGTTGTGCGAGTTGAGTAATTTTGCTAAATGCCAAATTTTTTACGTACCGCAAACAACATGCAAAAAAATTGCTTATTGTGTGCAGGCAAAGTTTTGTCTGTTGAGCGCGCTGAGTAAATTTTTTTGCATTGTTTAAAATTACTCAGCGAGCACAATATGCAAAATTTTTACCTGTTGTGCGTTGTTAGAATATGAACTGTTGTGCGCGAGAAATAAAAAGTAATGTGTATGAACAAAATTACTCAGCGTGCACAACATGCAAAGTATTAACCTGTTGTACGCAAATTATTTGCCTGATGTGCGTAGGCAGTGCTGAGTAATTTTGTTCCTACACGTTACTTCTTAGGGTTTTTTAGAATTTGGTCCCGTTATTCGAAAAGAGTCCCCCAAATTATAACATTTGCGATTTAGTCCGCCAAATCATATAAATCACTCGAAAAGAGTTCCTTTAGAGGACCGATTTCAAAAAAATAGTATTGCAATTTGGTCTCCAAAAATGACTCTTTTCGAGCGATTTAACTGATTTGAGGATCTAATAACAAATTTCATGATGTGGGAAACTCCGAATTCTAAAAAACCCCACATTTTATGCCCGTGCACAACAGTTTATTTCATACAGGTTGAGCAAATCGGTATAACTCCCTTGACTATCAATGGTTAGAATGTTTTCGGTGATAAATTTAATCTTACTGATACCATCTCCGCAGCAAAATTCGCCCCTTTTGATCTCAAGGGTCAGCCATCTGGCCGTCAAAAAAAAAGGCAACGCAAAGAAAAGGGGGCGAGGGACGAGAGAGAGGGCGAGCGATGGGGTTCATGTTTAGGGTTAGATCATCGTCGTTCATAGCGGGCGCTGCCGTAGCATCGGTCGGAGGTTTCTATTATCTGTACAAGGATTACATGCTCGGGCAACGAGCCATCTCTCAACAGGTCTAACTCCTCTGCTTCCCCCCTCTCTGGTGATTATCTTTGAGAGCTCGTTGATTTATAACACTGATCTGATTATTTGATCTGTTTTTTGTCTTAAACTTATTTGGAGTATCTGACCGATTTCAATTGTTCCAAGTAGTTGATGTTGGCTAGAGCTAATGTTAGTGGTGGCGATCGTTGTCGCATTAGAATATTGCTGCAGAGAAGAAAAACTTACGATTCGTAAAATTGGAAAGCGACTGCTTATGTAATACTTATAGAACTTGGAAAAGAGAGCGTGAGTCCAGTTGTAAGTGATGGTTGGTAATCTTTTGAGAATGCGTTTTGCTTAGTTGTTTGAAGCATCTGGTCTTCTTGGACACAGGATGGTGTTCTATGCAAACAAGATGCCCATGATAAAAAGGGCAAGTTCTATAGCTTCTTATGTGAACTGACACTGGAGGTAGGCAACCGGGAAGGGGAAAAGAGGGAAGCACTTCTTCTTTTCTTGCATCATTTGGAGTTAAGCAATTTATGCTTCGCTAGATTATTGTATATTCTAGTAGCCTAACTTTTGAGGTTAGATAAGTGCAATTCCATTTGCCGATCTGTGAGTCCATAGCCACATGGATCTCATCTTTTAAAAAATTAACTTAATTGGAAATGTGATGAGCATTAGTTAATTTCTTTTTACTGTAGAATGCTTAAGAAAACGTAGGCAGCATTTGACGTACGTACAGCTTGTGCACTTGAGTGGGGGATGATGACTCACCTTGTAATGTAGGCTGAGGGGCAAAATGACGAGTCTGCCCTAGGAGGGCCTCATGAGTTAGATTACATGGTGAAATGATAACTTATTAATAGAGTACTCGGTAGCTGACCTAACAGGAAAGACAAGACTTCTTATCGATGTTGGAATTTTATAGCGAAACAAATAGATGCGAGGATGGCATGAATTGTAACTATACTCCTAGTACACTAGATTTTTGAACCATGATTGAAGAATGGCATTAAAAAGCATATTAGACAATGATTGTGAGGTTACAATTCTTGATTGTAGAAGAAACCTAAGGCCTCTGCCTTCCCAAGTAAGAGAACGCAAAACTCCTAAGGTATTGAATAAAAGTTTGCCCTTCTCGCTTTGGTACATGGATGGGTGGGAAAGAAGGTTTATCAAACTTCAGCGAAACTGCACTGATCTAAGGTCCTTTCTGGATAGCAGGAATATAAATTTAGGCCAGCCTAAGGTAAATTAAAAGCTTTACGAAACCGAATCATTAAAAAAGAACGCATTTGTCATCATTAATATTAGCTAGCTTTAACTGTGGCCTATTAGGATATCGTTATTGCTTCTTTGATGCATTGGTAGTGCATATATCAAAGAATTCTTAATTGGTTAGATGCGAATAGCCTAATAGATAATTTGGGGTCTACGTTGAGATATTGACTGTGATTTTTGACCAGTGTTTTAATTGGCATGCCATGGCCCTAGTGGCGGCTGCAATGGCAGAGGCAGCCCCTTGTTGCCATGCCACCTCCGTCATCATTTGTAACATTGAATTTAGTATGATTTCATTATTTAAATTTATTTACATGCTTTTTTATTTACTATTACTAATTAATTTTTGTTTTTTCTTTTTCATGGATAGTGCATTGGATTTTTATAAAATATGAATTGTGGATGACAAAATGAATTAAAATATGATTTAAAGATGTTAAACAATATGATCAAGTATAGCAAGATGTAACATCAATAAGTGAGCACACCTATGAAGTAAACTATGTATTGAGGTTTGAATAGGGCCTGGTCAAACCTGACCCTATCTGTTTAATGGTCTACTTGAAATCCAGATTAGGAAACTGAATCCATACCCAACACGGTTTAAATCTAGGTTAACCAAAAGTTGACCCAGATTTTAATATATTTTCCACTCATCGTTACCGTTATCGTCATACTTAGAGGCTGCCATATACCTCATCGTTGTTATCGTAATACCGTCGACCTCCAAAACCCCAATCCATCCCTCTCTCATTGCGCTGTCATCTATACATGTGGCTCATCATCATCACTCTCATCATCATTGCTTGTCACTGCCTTCATTACTGCCCACATCCGCCCTTTTTCATCACCCCATCATTGGCCCATGCGACTCGTCGTCATCTGCCCTTGCTGTCCTCTCCTTACCTTTTGTCTTTCATTGTTTGTTGAATCATAATCGATTCAGGTTGGGGGTACCATACTTGTACATGATCTATATTTTATTCAAGTCAGACAGGTCGATCCTAATACAAACCCAAGCATGGTTTGACACTCACCTGAACCTGAAAATCTAGGTTATGTAAGGTCGGGTCCGGCGGGTCAAGACCCATATATCACCCCTAGGTTCGAACTTAAATGAAGATGTTCAATCTTAGGTGTGTGAGGTTCAAACTTTCATACCAGGGTTTGAATTGTGTAACCCGAAAGTAAACAGAATATAATAATTAATGGTCATAACACAACTATAATGATGAGCACAATACAAGAGCAATAAACTCAACAATTGGATAATCAACATACATAAAAAGGTAATCAAAAACACAAAGATGTGATATCAACAGTTTCACTCAACCCGATTGTACATCACCATAGGCACTTCTGTTATATATTCTCATCTATAATCAACTATTCAACATCACAATTACAAGCAGACACTTCTTATAATCAAATTTTTTGGATTTTTCATCTATAATCAACTATTCAACATCACAATTACAAGCAGACACTTCTTATAATCAAATTTTTTGGATTTTTCATGAGTGTCGTAACCCGAAACTTCGCATTATCATAATCCCACAAGTTGGGATGTAGAACACAGTTCTCGTAAGATACTAGTTTTCTTACAATACTTGATAACTGATAGTAATACAATATCTCACTGACAAATTTATTACAATCCCATAAAATGTACGAGCCACAAATCATGTGATTGTGAATGAATGGCACAAGAGTATAAAAATATATTTCAATTAAGAACATTAAGAACATTATCTATAATAATTCTTTAGATATGAGTAAGACATACAATGAAAACTAATCTTAGAATCACGTAAAAATATCAATAAATAAGAAGAAATGTTAGAAGAGCTTAGAAAAGATCTCAAGGATGGTTAATGAAGCTCTTGTTGAGTTGTAGGCTTGATTTCTCTTTGACCTTGAATTGTTGGAAGTAGAATGCTTAAAATTGTTTAAGCACTTTGAAATTTTTTTGATAATCAATTTAAAATGATTCAAAATAGGTGTTATTATGGTTAACATAAAGAACTAGTCATTTAAGGCAAAAATCGAGAATTTACAATGGATAGATATCTCAAAATACCAAAACCGAGCATTCTGGATCTCAGGAAGTTTGAACTTCCTTGAAATTAGTCTGAAAGCTTAGTCCAAAGTAAACCAGTTATAAATGTTAAATTTGGAAATGAAAATATGGGTAATTAGCTGTAAAAGGAAACATTATAGCTAATCACTGATTTTTGGAATTTGTAATGTAAAAGAAAGGAAGATAATTTTAATTAAATATTTGAATTCAAATTTAAATAGTTAAAGAAATATTTAGGATAGTTTAGAGTTAATGAATAATAAGATCAGTCGCTTGCTAAGAATAATATAATAAGATGAAAACTATATTTATTGGAAATTTTCAAAAAATAAAGAAAAAAAGATTCATATATCAAGGAAAATGATAACAAAATCTTATCGAATCTAACAGTTTGTTATACAAGAGTTGAATAGCAAAAGGATGATTCAAACTTCATAGAGCAAAATTCGAACTTCAATTTTAAGGTTTGAACTTTATAATCAGAACAAGATAGAAATACTGAATTGGTATCACATTATAAGCAATGATGTATCAGTTTAGTAGTGAATATGATTTGTTTCGGTTTTGGTTTTGATTTTTCTCTTTCGGGGAATTTTAGAGTTCGGGCAATTTCACTCTTTTAAGTAATTTTAGAGTTTTGTTTTGTTTCATTTGTATCAGTAGTTTTGATAGTTTCATTTTGGGTATCGGTTTTGGAGATGTTTAAATATGTATGTACACAGAGTGACATATATATATATAGTTATACATTATTTTATACATATAAATGCTCCGATAATTTATACTAGATATATAGCTGTATGATATTTTTAATTGGAACTTTTCTAAGTTTCGAGACGCCTTTTATTATTTTATTAGTATAAAATAATAACAATACAAAAATGATGAAGCATAAATCTGAACTCATGATGCAAAAAGTAAAGGAAATAAAGCAAAAGATACAAAAAAATCTCATTCTAAGTCATTACCATCAGATTGTCGGGGCAAAGTAATAAGGTAGATAGCAATATTGCATCTGTTTCGGCCTTAAAATGATATCATCATATTATCATATGTGGAGGGTCGGCTCGGCTAGATGAAATGCATGTTATGACTGTTAGATTGCTCATAAACATTTGAACTATACATGTAATGACTCGCATAATCTACATAGACATTAGAGTATCCACTGAAATATGATTCTTAAATGATAGGATTATCATAACTTTCATAATAATTAGAATGTTGATACCAGTGATAATCAGATTGTCTACTGTAGGTATCGTTCCTCCTTTCTTCACTTTGATGCTTTTTATTATGATATCTACACACATGCAAATGAGTTGTATCATAAGCATGATTCCCACTTTTCTGAGTGGGACAACTGTATTTTGAAGCACCATAAAACCCATCTTTAGGACTTTGTTCATCGGAAAATAAATTATCGCTTTTTCGGTAAAGTTATTGCCTTCTTTTGCTTATATGTGAGATTCACTTAGCTATGAATTGGTTATGATTGATTGCTTTTTGTCCATTCTGCTTCTGCAAGCGTTTCGTCTAACAAAGGATTGTCTCTCTTATCGGGCAACATGTCTTGTATCTCACTTGTCCATTCCTCCAATAAATTGTTCTAGTAGAAAATTTGATTCGTCAATCATTTGATCTTGAGTTATTCTTCTCATGCAGTATCCTTTTCTCAGCATCATATTATAATATATATAAACCAGTTGTCTAAGATTTTTCATTGTTAACCCGTTTCGGGTCTTTGTGTGAATGAATGAGAACATGGTCCAGATTCATTCACATTTGAAGAAGAGAACGTTCAGCTTAAAACATGCACAATTAAGCGTGTAAGGTTTGAATATTACTCTCTTCCAATAATTAACAACCATTCAATTACAAAAATTCTTTTGGTAAGAAAATATAGAGCAGTTCATGTGAAACATACAACTGACTAAGATTCTTATACATACTTGGAGTGCTCTGATTTATCGACATACGTGTCTTTTAGAAGCTGAGTACACTAACTTCCATCCTTATAACTCTACCTGCAATTATCATGCATAATTTCAGAATATGAACAACTGAATCGAATGATATATCAAAATAAAAATATTTCAAAGTCATTTATCTCTCTGTCTATTTCAAGTTGCTTCGAGATGGCTCATTCCAACCTTTTGACCACATATCTAAATCCAACCAACACCTTATTGGCATTTGTTGCTCTAGTGGAGTATTGGAAACGAGGATTCCAAAAATAAAATATAATTGAATTACATCATGTAAATAAATAATTTGTATCACATTAAGTATAACTACAATTTTTTTAAAATTCCGTATTTACCTACGTCATGAATGTCTTGATGTAGCTGCGTATTCCATTGTTTATCGATCATATCCCATCATTTTCTGTATCCTCTATCTATATGTTTTCTTCTTTTAATCGGTTGATGGCGTCGTAAAGATAACACATCTTAGCCTTATCATTGATGTGATAGAAACCAAACAAGATATGATTTTTATTAGATAAAAACTGAAAATAAAAGAGATACTTTGACCACAATTAAATGTGTGATCGCCCTCCCTAGACGTCAATTGAAGAGAACGTCCGCACTCTCCCGAAGAATGATGGATAATCTCACCTCTAATATCAATATTCTCTCAAAAATCAACATATCACTCCTCTCTAGATCTTTCCATTTATTTATAATAAAACTCCTACTAATTAGGTATTTGGTCAAAAGGACTAAATCACCCTCCCTATTTAAAATATTGCCAAATAAAGTCCTAATATTACTCTCCCATTAAATGACACAATTATCGCATTAAATCATTTCAAAATGAGATCATGTCCACGTTCGTTGCATCGTCCGCATTCGTCTCACCGTCCATATTCGATGCATCGTCCGCATTCATCGCATCCCAATCACATCATTACTCTGCCCCCAAAGAACCACCGTGTCCTCAAGATGGTGTATGAAGTGCGTGAGATACTCATCTTGTGACGCCATGTTTTCCAGGATACCCTGGAAGTACGAATCCGTCCCAGGTATTTCCAAAGAGTCAAGTGTGAAGAAGAAAGAGAAGGAAGAGAAATACAACAGATACCAACAGGCCACTGCGCACGTGCTGGAAAGTACAAGTAATGCTCAACCAAATAAAAGACAACACAAGAGAACAATGTATATATAAAACATCATTCATATTTATTAAAACCAAAGTTCAAGTACAACTTTAAATACAACTCCCCAATATACAACCCTCGGGTATAACACCTCACCATCACCATATCCAAGAACATCATCTCCCTAACTACCCCCACATACCCAGCTCCAAGCTTACTTTCTGCATCCTGAGATTCTCCTACTAACAACTACCTGAAAAACAACGGGGACGAGCACGTCACAGCGTGCCACAGTAGGAAAGCCCAACTCCAATATGTCATATTATTTCTCAACATGCTTATACAACTACCTGATCATGTGATGATGCTTATATGGAAGTGAACATGTATATATATGAAAGGATGTTACATAGGTACAGTTACAAATAATGAAAACGTGCATAAAGAAACTATTAAGGATAACGAGACACAAATAAATAACAGTTAACTAACTGGACAATTACAAGGAGCCCCGCCAGTGTACCAGTGGTACACGAACACTGATGATTTTTAACGGGGCCTCTCGAACCTTTCCCGTTTCGGGAGGAAGAATCACTCGTCACACAGGCAAAACTACCTCATGGTGCATCACGAGTACACCCATGGGCCTCTCCACCTCTGCCCAACTCGCCCATTGTGGGAGTGTGAGGGAGACATAACTCACTAGTCCAGTCTCCTTATACCTACATTTACACGGGCCCATTTACTGGAATGCTCACCTATTCCGAAGTAGACTGTGACACTCCACATTATTACACTCGGGTGCTCACTCATAATTTAATAATTCACGTTCATTATTCACATTGTACATTTCCATTTCCTTTTATGAAATCACATGTCTTTTCCATTTCCATGATACCCCCATTCATACCATTCTTTCCACATGCATTCCATTTTCATAACGAAGTTTCATCCATTCTTTCATTATATTTTCCATATTCTAATCTCCATAAATTCTCATCAACATAGTCGTTACCCCAAGTTTATAATGGTTCTCTTTATTTTCATTTCCATAGGCCATTTACATAGTACTGTGAATTAATTTTATCAATGAAAGGGCATGTCAACAACTATTAGAATATGGCATCACAATGCATATGAAGCTAATGTTATAAAATGCAAATTAAACTAGTCCATACATTAATAGCAAGAAATTACAATATGAACTAAGGATAACAGGGAACTACAATATGGACATTACTCTATAATAGCCACAAGGTACTACGATTCCATAGAATTAGTAAATAACTTCAACATACTTTGGTTATATGTACACTAAAAATGATACGAGTAAGGACTACAATATGTAAACCATATATTACTATAATTTTAGTGAGTATGACAAGCACATATCATTTGGTTGTAGTATGACATCAAACGTATGGTGGGCATTTTAAGAATGCAGGCGTAGCATGAGAAGAGGAAATCTAAAGGATACTCAATGGTGTGAGGTGTAGATGTCATTAACCTTATCATTAGCATGGGTTCGTCTTGAAGCATCACATGAAAACATAACCAAGTATAGTAAATAGTAAACATATTAACGTAAAAGGGAACATAAACATAAAATGAAGTCATAACCTAGCTATATCATGGATTAGTATCAAGTTTATGTTTTTCTCACAATTTATGTATTAGTTTCCTTCTTTTATCCCTTTTCTTTGGCTTATTCAATAGCATGTGTTCATAAACAAGTAATGTGTACACGGATGTTTTAAACATAATATCATGGTGTGGCTACACAAGTTTGCATGGAATAAAATTAGCAAAGCAATATAAAATAGGTGCTACCCTTAAGAACATGCAACATGTATATGAATTAACATACAAATTATGACAACATGGAAATTATGAATTTTGGAAGGACTACATACTAATTCATATGGAAAGTAACAACTTGTGGAAGCATATATACTCTTTAACATCACGACAACGCCTTTTGCAGCCAACCATTAATTTTTTTTACTAAGTGAGAGAATATTACAACATACTATCATGTTAACATGCTTCAAATCCTAATTAGAGGGTAATGATATTCCATATTAAGATGAAATATTAAGAGCAAATGAAATTCTATGTTTCTACTTTTAAACATGAAGCTATTCTTGAAAAATGATATACCATGTTAGGGTGAGTTTCCTACCTCAACCAAGGAACCATTTTTACTCCAAGAATTCTTTTCTTCTTCCTCCTCCTAGCTTTCAGTCTCACAAAGGCATCGTCTTTCTCCTCTCTTGTTCCAAAGGTGTCACCTTTGCATATGAAACCCTCTTCTACAAGCTCTAATACTCCACACACACAATCTACTTTTAAACATGAAGCTATGCTTGAAAATTGATATGCCATGTTAGGGTGAGTTTCCCACCTCAACCAAGGAACCATTTTTACTCCAAGAATTCTTTCCGTCTTCCTCCTCCTAGCTTTCAGTCCCACAAAGGCATCGTCTTTCTCCTCTCTTGTTCCAAAGGTGTCACCTTTGCACATGAAACCCTCTTCTACAAGCTCTAATACTCCACACACACACAATCTAGCTACAACCATGGCGAAAAGGAAAGCGGGAGAGGGATTGTTATAGCCTGCAAAGACGAAGGAAAAACTATGAAAAGGGTCGGCTAGATCTGGACGTGGGTTTTGGGGGAGGTTTTTTGGACATGGAAATTGAGAGAAAGAGGGAGAAATGAGAGGGAAGTAGGAGGGAAGATGATATGGCTTTTAGAGTTTCGTCTTCTCTTCTTGTTCTTTCCTTTTTGTCTTCTTTTCTCTCCATTTTCTCCATGAAAAAAGAAAACACGGCAAGGGATATGGCAAGAAAACGCGGCAAGGGATATGGCTGGTTCGGTTTTGGGGAAGGGGAGAGGGAGAGAGAGAATGGGGGGGGGGGAGAGAGAGATTACGATGAGTCATTAGACGAGTTGTCATCCACTTACACACTTTCTCTCAATTAATGACACATGACCAAATATATGCACAAACCCCCTCATCAGCTTAAAGTTCTGTGCAAGACCTAATCCCGACTTACATAACACCCCTCACACAAACCACTTCATACACATCCAAATAATTCATTCACACTTACAATGCCATACTAATATCCAAGGTTATAGGTATCGGTTTCGGTCTCGGTATCGCTCTTTCGAAAATTTAGGTTTCGGTATCGGTATCACCTGTTTCGGTGGGTTCGGATGTAAGTTTCGGTTTCGTCTATATATGGCAAATTTGTAAATAAATGTAATATGTTTAGCAAAATGTGTATGACTAGCATCATGGAAAACTTGTAAATAGATGTAATATGTTAGCAGAATGGGCATGTGTCTAGCAGCATGACAATAGCAGAATGACAATCTTGTAAATATTTGGCAAAATGTTTAGCACAATGGTCAAGTGACCAGCAGCATATGTCTCCAGAAACATCCACGATGTCTCCAGCACTCCTCTCTGATGTCTCCAACTTAGCGGCGAGAGGTTGTTCTTCACGAAGGCGGCGGGTGGCAGGCGGCGGGTGGCAAGCTCGAGGTAAGTTTTTTCTCTCTTTTTCTTCCTCTTCCTCTTCTTTTTTTTTGATGTAGGTTTTTTTAGTTTTTCCTTTTCGTTTTGATGATCTTCATCTCCCTCTATCTCTCACCTCTTCTTTTTTAATGGGTTCCTGCCGAAATCGAAACAAACCCTTAGTTTCGGTTTCGGTATTCATCGAGACCGAAACGAAACGGCCGATACCCAGAGGTATCGATCGAAACCTCTAACCATGCTAATATCTATACACTTACACTTATTAATCGCACACATAGTCATACAATTACTAATAATGATGCAACACACACACATATTCATAACACCAATATACATTCAAGGTTGCACACACTCACATATCCATATATCACTATTTCTACACAACCATACTGATACGAACTAGGGTTTCGTATCAATTAATTTCAGAATTTAAAGAGGAAAAATATAAAAAGGTGGAATTTTTGGATCTTAAATTGCGAAGAACTATGGAAATAGATTGATAAATGAGCCTCTTTCGAGAGGAGACTCGCTCTCCTAGCTTTGAATGTACGGAACAAAGCCTAAACACCCTCACAAATGACGCCTACAATTGTTCTTCACAAAATAAGCATAAAATAAAATAAAGACGGCTAGCCCTAATTTATAGATAAGTGGGGAATTACTAATCTAGTCTAAAATGACTAGAATACCCCTAACTAACCCTCCTACGTGCTACCGCGCCTCGTACGGCGCACGTAAGTGACTAAAGGGGGGTGGGTCCCCCCTAGGTAGCCGCCGGCCTCAAGTGCAACCGGGTGCGGGCTCGGGTCCGCATCAATACCCCCCCTAAAAGAGCCACCTTGTCCTCAAGGTGGAAGTGGGGAAACTGCTCCTGGATCACTCGATAGGCCTCCCATGTCGCATCACAGTCTGGTAGCCCCGCCCAGTGTATCAGCACCTCCCTCTGCCCACGCGACCCCTGACGAACAGCTCGAACCTCCAGTGGCTCCAGCATCACCTCCATCTCCTCAGTAAGTGTAGGCGGTAGGGTAGAGGACACCGTCTGCTCCCCGATGGCTCGCCGAAGCTGCGATACGTGAAAAACCGGGTGTATCGCCGCAGTCGATGGCAACCTCAGCCTGTAAGCCACCTGGCCAATCTTGGCCGCAATCTCAAAAGGCCCATAGAATCTCGCTGATAGCTTCTCGTTCCGCCTCCTCGCTAGCGATCTCTGTCGGTAAGGCCTCAGCTTCAGATAAACCATATCACCCTCCTGGAAGTGCACATCCCGCCGATGCCCATCCGCCCTAGCCTTCATCACCTGCTGAGCTCGCAACAAATGCTTCTTCAGCTCCTCCATAATGCTCTCCCGCTCCCTCATATAGTCCTCTACCTGGGAGACTGGTGTCTGTCGTTCCCCAAATCGCAGTAGCTCTGGTGGATCCCTACCATATAATACCCGAAAGGGGGTCGTACCTGCTGCTGAATGGTACGAAGTATTGTACCAATACTCCGCCCAGGCTAACCACCGATACCACTGTCGAGGTGTCTCCGACGCGAAGCACCGCAAATATGTCTCGATGCTGCGGTTTACTACCTCCGTTTGCCCGTCGGTCTGAGGGTGATATGCGGTACTCCTCTTCAGCACGGTACCCTGGACACGAAATATCTCCCGCCAAAACCCACTCAGGAAAACCTGATCTCTGTCTGTGACGATGGAGGCTGGGATCCCATGTAACCGTATGACTTCTCTGGTGAAGGCTGCAGCCACTGAAACAGCCGTGTACGGATGTTTCAGCGGTATAAAATGGGCGTACTTGCTCAGCCTATCCACCACAACAAAAATCACGGAGTACCCCTCCGACCTGGGTAGCCCGTCTATGAAATCCATCGTCACCTCCTCCCAGACTCGCTCAGGGAGTGCTAAGGGATGCAAAAGTCCGGCGGGCGCCATGGCCATGTACTTGTGACGCTGGCACACGTCACAAGCAGCAACCAAATGTGCTATCGCTCTCCTCATACCAGGCCAGTAAACCTCCCGGGACATTCTCATATATGTCTGCTGCACCCCAGAATGTCCCCCCACCACCGAACTGTGGAACTCCTGAAATAATGCGGGTATGAAGGTGGACGTCCGCGGCAATACTAACCGCCCCTGGTATAATAGTCTCCGCCCCTTTAGTGAGTAACCCTGCGGCGCCTCCCCGCCTCCCTGCAGCTGCTCACGAATCAGTCTCAACTCCGGATCGGCCCCGGCCTCCTGCAACATGGGCTTACCATCTATCCATACCGGCAACGAGAGTGCTCTCAAGTGCACCCCCTCCTCTCTGCGTGATAAGGCGTCTGCCGCCTTATTTTCCAACCCCGGCCTGTACTCAATGACGAATCTGTACCCTACCAGCTTGGATAGCCAGCGCTGGTGCTGCTCTGTCACCAACCTCTGCTCCAATAGATACTTCAAACTGCGCTAGTCGGTCCTGACCACGAACTCCCTGCCCATCAGATACGGTCGCCACTTCTGGATCGCCAACACAATAGCCATCAGCTCCCTCTCGTAAACAGACTTCAGCCGTGCTCTAGCCGAAAGCACCTGGCTGAAGTAGGCTATCAGCCTCCCTAGCTGCATAAGGACCGCCCCCAATCCGACTCCTGACGCATCAGTCTCCACCACGAACGTGATACCGAAGTCAGGCAACGCCAAGACTGGTGCTGTGGTCATCGCCTCCTTCAATGTCTCAAAGGCCTTGGCCGCTTCCTCTCTCCATTGGAACCCATCCTTCTTCAGCTGATCTGTCAATGGCCCGTCAATGGTGCTGTATCCTCTCACAAATTTCCGGTAGTAATCCGTCAGCCCGAGAAATCCCCGTAGTGCCCTCAGAGTGGTGGGTACCGGCCAGTCTATCATCGTCTCTATCTTCGCCCGGTCTGCTGCTACCCGACGGCCGACACCACGTGTCCCAAGTACTCTATCTGCCTCTGACCGAAGCTGCACTTCTTTCGATTGGCATACAGCTGATGCCTCAGTAACTCTCGGAACACCACCTCCAGATGGCCCACGTGCTCCCCCATAGTCTTGCTGTAGACCAGAATGTCGTCGAAGAAGACGAGTATAAACCTCCTCAGGAACGGCCGGAAGACGTCGTTCATCAACGCCTGGAATGTAGAAGGAGCATTCGTCAAGCCAAACGGCATGGCGAGAAACTCCTAGTGGCCCTCGTGGGTACGAAATGCTGTCTTCGGCACATCCTCTGGTCTCATCAGTATCTGGTGATACCCCGCCTTCAGGTCAATCTTGGAGAACACTACTGCTCCATGCAGCTCATCTAGCAGCTCATCTATGACAGGAATAGGGAACCTGTCAGCCACTATCTCCTTGTTCAATGCTCGGTAATCTACGCAGAAGCGCCAACTCCCGTCCTTCTTCACCAACAGGACTGGGCTCAAGAACGGGCTAACGCTGGGCTGTATCACCCCCGCCTGTAGCATCTCACCGAACATCCGCTCTATCTCATCCTTCTGCACGTGGGGGTAGCGGTAAGGGCGCACACTCACTGGTGCTGCGCCATCTCTCAGGACTATCGCATGCTCGTGCCCCCTCTCTGGTGGTAGCCCCTATGGGTCCTGGAAGACCTCCTGGTACTGCCCCAACACCTGCTCCACCTCCTCTGGAACCCCTGCATGCGGCTCCTGTTCTGCCCCTGCTAAACGGCACTCCACCAAGTACCCCTCCCCCTCTCTCCGCAAGGCTCGAGTGATGGCCTTGAAGGCCACCATCGATAAGCATAGGGTCGGGTCCCCAGTGAGCACCACTGTCCGCTCCCCCTCCTCGAACTCCATCCTGAGTCGCTTCCAGTTCACCCGCATATCCCCCAGCTTCTTCAGCCACTGTACGCCCAGGATGATGTCAACATTGCCCAACTCAAGGGGTAGGAAATCCTCCATGATCTGTACTCACTGCAAGGTCAGGCACAGACCTTTGCAGAGCCCCTTGCTCTCCTCCATCTTCCCTATCCCCAGCAGCACGGTAAACTTCTCCTGCGTGCTCAACTGCAGCCCATGTCTCTCCACTATCCGGCTGGAGATGAAATTGTGGGTGGCCCCACTGTCGATCAGCACCGTCACCGCCGTGTCCCCTAGCTGCCCCGTCAACTTCATGGTGTGGTTCGGAGTGAACCCCATCACAGAGTTTAGGGACACCTCAGCGAAGTCTAGGTGAGACTTCTCCTCCACTGGTGTCTCCTGCTCCACCTCGAACTCCTCCTCATCACCCACGTACCCCTCCTCGTCTGGTACCATAGTGATCTGAAGCAGGCGACTAGCACATCGATGTCCAGGGGTGAACTTCTCGTCGCAACGGAAGCACAACCCCTTGGCACGCTTCTTCCTCACCTCCGCCTCTGTCATCCGTCGCCCCAGAGTCGCAGGTCGACTCTCTGCCCTAGCCTCTGGCGCGGCTGTGGGTGCTCTCGGTGCTGCCGCTGCGGGGGTGGGGCGGGTCCCCTGGGTCCCCAAGCTCCCCGTATCCTCATCTCTTCCGCATGCTTCTCCTCCGCCTTGTGGGCCAGGCGAAGGACATCCTCCAATGTCCCCGGACTCTGCATCCTCAGCTCTGCTCGGATAGAGGGCTTCAACCCCCTCATGAAATTTCCGATCATCACCTCGTCAGTCACCCCCTTCACCCGACTGTTCAACATCTTGAATCTCTCCACATAATCCCTGACCGTCCCCTCCTGCCTCAAAGCAGATAACTGCTCGTAGAAATCTCCTCCTGGGGTCTCCTGGAACCGGTCTAGTATCAGTGCGGAAAGCTCCTCCCAAGTGCGAAAGGGCGTCCGTGCCGCCTTCCACCTGTACCATGCCAACGCCTTCCCCTTGAAGTAGATCCCTATGGCTCTCAGAACCTCCTCCTCCGTCAGTCTCATCACCTGGAAGTACCGCTCCGCCCGGTAGATCCATCTGTCCGGGTCTGTGCCGTCAAAAATCGGCATCTTCAGCTTCATGAGGCGGCGGTCTGCATTAATTTCTCCCTGTGGACCCCCATCTCTACCGCGGTCTCCCCCACGGCCGAATCCTCCGCCGACTGCCTCAACGGGTCCTCCTCCGACAGCCCCGTACAGCTCCTCAGGCCACCCGGGTCGCTCCCACGCCTCGGGCTGGTAATGGTACCCCGGAAACTCCTGCTGTCGCGCCATCGCGGGTCCTCCGGCTCCTCTGGGCTGCTGTACCGGCGCTGTCCGTCCTCCAAAGTAGCCCCCCGGGCGGAAAGCCATCAAAAACCTGTCTGGGGTCTACCTGTGGTCTCAGTACCTGTGGATGAGCCTCTGGTCTCCAAAATTGGGCTGCTGGAGCCCCAATCATCGTGTCCCGGGCCCATCCGCCTCCGTCTGGCCCCCATGGGCCTGTCTGCGCTACCGGGGGCCCTCGGAAAGTAGTTGGCGTTGACGCGGGCCCCCAGGGGGCCGCCTACACCTCGGCGGGCCCCCAGAACTGGGCTACAGGCCGGATCGGAGCTGCTGGGGCAGCGACAGGCCTGAATGGGCCTGCCGATGCCGCAGCAGGCCTTTCCGGGCCTGCAGCTGCTGCGGCAGGCCCAGTTGGGCCTGTCGCGTGCTGCGCAGGCCCAACAGGGCCTGCTGTAATTTCTGCAGGCCCTGGGGGGCCTGCTGCAGTGGCCGCAGGGCCCTGATGGGCCTGCCGGGTCATCCGCAGGTCCAGGAGGGCCTGCCGGCCCTGTCTCCTGCTGGCCGGCCCTCCTAGGGTTTTGGGGGGCCGCGTTTCGCCCCAAAAATGTTGCCGTAGCCGTCATCCCCTCCGGTTGCTCCCAAGTTGCTGATTCAAGCGTAGAATCTCCTTGATTTTCTCCCCTTGAATCCCCTTGCCCCGATCTCTTCCCCTCTCCATCGTGAGGGCTTGGAGCATAGCCTTTATCTCCGGAATTGACGATGTAGCCTCCCTTAAAAACTTCAGATCTGAAGTTGCCTCCTTTAGCCCTTGGATGTCCCTAGCCGTCTGCGCGGCTTCCCTTCGCATGCCCCGAAGCTCGGTTTGGATGTCCTCTTGCGAATGGGCGTGATCCTTGATGGATTCACCTAGGGTTTTCTTCAATCCCTCGATCTCCCGGTTGAACTCTTCTCGAAGCCCTTGTACCTTCTCATCCACGCCATCCGCCTTTGACCTCGTGCTCGTCGCCATTGGATCTCAATGCTCTGATACCAATTTGATACGAACTAGGGTTTCGTATCAATTAATTTCAGAATTTAAAGAGGAAAAATATAAAAAGGTGGAATTTTTGGATCTTAAATTGCGAAGAACTATGGAAATAGATTGATAAATGAGCCTCTTTCGAGAGGAGACTCGCTCTCCTAGCGTTGAATGTACGGAACAAAGCCTAAACACCTCACAAATGACGCCTACAATTGTTCTTCACAAAATAAGCATAAAATAAAATAAAGACGGCTAGCCCTAATTTATAGAAAAGTGGGGAATTACTAATCTAGTCTAAAATGACTAGAATACCCCTAACTAACCCTCCTACGTGCTACCGCGCCTCCTACGGCGCACGTAAGTGACTAAAGGTGGGTGGGTCCCCCCAAGGTAGCCGCCGGCCTCAAGTGCAACCGGGTGCGGGCTCGGGTCCGCATCACATACATACTCATACATATAAGGGTACATTCACTACATACTCACATACCATATATACATATGTATACCCAAACACATACACATACGAACATGTACTCCTTATACATAATACATACAAATACTTATATAGCTACATTCATGTATACATAAATATATACTTACATATACAAATATACAATTATAGAAGTAAATTACACACATGGTATTATAACATATCCACTTTAAAAACAAAGTCCGTCCTCAGACTTTCTAAAGCTAGGTCTAGGCTAAGGGTAGATCATTCTAAACTCTAAGGGCACTACCCGCCTTAGGACACATCTACCCTCGACTGGAGCATTTATCCGCACTATTTTTACGCACGCCGCAGTGCGGTGACCTGTATGGGTCACCACGTGTGACGTCCCGTTTCTTAGGATACACGGGAAGTACGAATTTGTCTCAGGTATTCTCAAAGAGGCGAAGGTGAAGAAGAAAGAGAATGAAGAGAGAGGATAAATACAACAGATACCAGCAGGCCACTGTGCACGTGCTGGGAAGTACACGTAATACTCCACCAAATAAAAGACAACACCAGAGAACAATTGACATATAAACATCATTCATATTTATTAAAAACAAAGTTCAAGTACAACTTTACATACAACTCTCCAATATACAACCCTCAGGTACAACAAATCAAATTGTAATACTCTGTGAGTGATGTACTTCTATAATTGTATATTTGTATATGCAAGGATATATTTATGTATACATGGATGTAGCTATATGAGTATTTGTATGTATTATGTATAAGGAGTATATGTTTGTATGTGTATGTGTTTGGGTATACATATATATATATATATATATATATATATATATATATATATATATATATATATATATATATATATATATATATATATATATATATATATATTGTGTGTGAGTATGTAGTGAATGTACTCTTATATGTATGAGTATGCATGGTTGTGTATAAATAGTGATATATAGATATGTGAGTGTGTACAACCTTGTATGTATATTGATTTGTGAATATATATACATATATACATATATACATATATACATATACATATATATATATGGATTCATGTAGATCAGGTGGTACCTGATCTAATAGATCAAGTGCAAAGACACAAAAAGGTGGGCCCCACTGCAAGTACAAGCCCATGTGCGACTTGTACTTTCAACCTTTTTGTGTCTTGACACCTGATCTATTAGATCTGGTGTCACCTTTTCTACATTATATATATATATACTAGTCGTTACCCCCGTGCCCATAGGGCACGGTTTATTTAATGGTTGAGTTCCCACCCAAACAAATTTCAAGTTCCCCAAATTTTAAGTTTCCCCCCAAATTTTGAATTTCAAGTTTCCCCCCAAATTTTGAATTTCAAGTTTCCCCCCAAATTTAAATTTCAAGTTTCCCCCCAAATTAAAGTTTTCCCCCAAAAACAAACCCATCCCAAATTTTGTCATTTGTCCACCTAGGACAAAGTTGTCCACCTAAGACAAAAGTTTGTCCTAGTAGGACAACATTCAAATTCTTCATGTTTTATAGAATAGATATATGTATATATATATTGATGTGTTGCATCGTTATTAGTAATCGTATGACTATGTGTGTGATTAATACGTCTAAGTGTATAGATATTAGTATGGCATTGTAAGTGTGAATGAATTATTTGGATGTGTATGAAGTGGTTTGTGTGAGGTGTGTTATGTAAGTTGGGGATTAGGTCTTGGATAGAATTTTAAGTTGATGAGGGTGGTTGTGTATATATTTGCTTGTCATTAATAAAGAGAGTGTGTGAGGGGATGACAACTCATCTAATGACTCATCTTAATCTCTCTCTTCTTCTCCTTCTCCCTCTCCCCTTCCCCAAAACCAAACCAGCCCCATCCCTTGCTGCGTTTTCATTTTTCATGGAGAAAATGGAGAGAAAAGAATAGAAAAAGGAAAGAAGAAGAAGAGCAGAAGAAACTCTAAAAGCCATATCATCTTCCCGCCTTCCCTCTCATTTTCCCTCTCACTTAATTTCCATGGCAAAAAAACCTCCCCCAAAACCACATCCAGACTGGTCGACCCTTTTCATAGTTTTTCCTTCGTCTTTTGAAGCCCTAACTGAATGCAGCCGTTCCGTAGGGGCCAGTCGTCTTACTTGGAGGACGATGAGGCCCCGGTCCACCATGGACTGGGGAAAGGAGGAGTGGGTTTGCGTGCTTCTTTCACAAGATATGAAACTATCAACGAGATCCTAAGAAGAATGAACGAAGAACTCATCAGACCACCCATTCTGACCACCAGAGGGAATAGACCACCGGGAATAAGAGCGAGAATCTGTGCCCTTTTATCCATGGTTGTAGCTAGATGGTATGTGGCAGTATTGGAGCTTGTAGAAGAAGGTTTCATGTGCAAAGGTGACACCTTTGGAGCAAGAGAGGAGAAAGATGGTGCCTTTGTAGGATTGCAAGCTAGAAGGAGGAAGATGAAAAGAATTCTTGGAGGAAAAATGGGTCCTTGGTTGAGGTAGGAAACTCACTCTAATATGTCATGTCATTTTTCAAGAATAGCTTCATATTTAAAAATAGAAACATACAATTTCATTTCCTTTTAATGTTTCATCTTAATATGGAATATTTTTACCCTCTACTTTAGAATTTGAAGCATGTTAATATGGTAGTATGTTGTAATATTCTCTCACTTATTAAAAAAATATTAATGGTTGGATGCAAAAGGTGTTGCATTGATGTTAAAGAGTATATATGCTTTCACAAGTTGTTATTTTCCATATGAATTAGTATGTATTTTTTCCAAAATTTATAATTTTCATTTTGTCATAATTTGTATGTTAATTCCTATACATGTTGCATGTTCTTAAGGGTAGCACCTATTTTATATTGCTTTGCTAATTTTGTTCCATGCCAAGTTGTGTTGCCACACCATGATATTATGTTTAAGACATCCTTGTACACATTATTTGTTTATGAACACATGCTATTGTATAATTCAATGAAAAGGGCTAAAAGAAGGAAACTAACATAAATTGTGAAAAAAACATAAACTTGATACTAATCCATGCTATGGCTAGGTTATGACTTCATTCTATGTTTATGTTTCCTTTTACGTTAATATGTTTACTATTTACTATACTTGGGTATGTTTCCATGTGATGATGCAAAATGATACTCATGCTAATGATAAGGTTAAAGACATCTACATCTCACACCATTGAGTATCCTTTGGAATTTTCTCTTCTCATGCTATGCTCGCATTTTTAAGATGCCCACCATACGTTTGACGCCATGCTATAACCAAATGATACTTGCGTGTCATACTCACTAAAATTGTAGTAAATATGGTTTACATATTGTACTCCTTACTCATATCATGTTTAGTGTACATATGCCCAAAGTATGTTGAAGTTCTTTACTAATTCTATGGAATCGTGGTACCTTGTGGCTATTATAGAGTAATGTCCATGTTGTAGTTCCTTGTTATTCTTAGTTCGTGCTGTAATTTCTTGCTAATAATGTATGGACTAGTTTAATTTGCATGTTGTAACATTAGCTGCATATGCATTGTGATGCCATATTTTGATAGTTGTAGCCATGTCTTTTCATTGATAAAATTAATTCACGGTACTATGGAAATGAAAATAAAGAGAACGATTATAAACTTGAGGTAACGACTATGTTGATGAGAATTTATGGAAATTAGAATATGGAAAATCTAATGAATGAAATTTCATAATGAAAATGGAATGCATGTGGAAAGAATGGTATGAATGGTGGTATCATGGAAATGGAAAAGACATGATGTGAATTCATAAAAGGAAATGAAAATGTACAATGTGAATAGTGAACGTGAATTATTAAATTATGAGTGAGCACTCGAGTGTAATAACCTAGAGTGTCTCAGTCTACTTCGAAGTAGGTGAGCATGCCAGTAAATGGGTTGCGGGAAACTCGGGTAAATATATGTATAAGGAGGCTGGACTAGTGAGGTTATGTGTCTCCCTCACACTCCCGAAATGGGGGAGTTGGGCAGAGGTGGAGATGCCCATGGATATACTCGTGATGCACTGTGGTAGTTTTGTCTGTGTGGCGAGCGATTCTCCCTCCCAAAATGGGGAAGGTTCGAGAGGCCACGTTAAAAATGAGCAGTGCTCGTGTACCACTGACGGTGTAGTTTGATAGCTACCTAACCTTAAGGTGAGGTCTAGTTCCTTATATTTTACAGACATCCAAGTTTCCAAATATAAAGAGAAAAGATGTTAACAAGTTAAAGTGTTATTAATTTTTCCTTCTCATTGTAAAGTTTGAGATCCATCTAACCTTAGGGTGAGGTCCAGTCCCTTATATCTTACAGACAACCAAGTTTCCAAATATAAAAAGAGAAGATTTTAACAAGTTGGGTGTTATTAATTTTTCTTCTCTTTATAACTGTCCAGTTAACTGTTATTTATTTTTCTTGTTTTCCTTAGTTATTTCTTTATGCACGTTTTCATTATTTGTAACTGTACCCATGTAGCATTCATTCATATATATATACACACACACACACATGTTCACTTCCATATGAGTAGTTGCATCATCATATGATCGGGTAGTTGTATAACCATGTTGAGAAATAATGTGCCATATTGGAGTTGGGCTTTCCTACTGGGGCACATTGTGATGTGCTCCTCCCTGTTGTTTTTCAGGTAGTTGACAGTTGGAGAATCTGAGGAGGCAGAGAGTGAGCTTGGAGCTGGGTATGTAGGGTAGTTTAGGGAGTTGTGTTATTCTTGGATATGGTGATGGTGAGGTGTTGTACATGAGGGTTGTATATTGGGTAGTGTTGGATCTGGATCCTAGCCTAGAGGGGGGTGAATAGGCTGATAAAAAAATTCTCGTGCAACCCACGAGAAATCACACGCAGTTAAAAGCACAACCAGAGTAAAAGATAGACAATCACAGAGTACGCACAGATATACCCTGGTTCGGTCGTCCCAACGACCTACTCCAGCCCCTAAAGCTAATACTAGATTGAATAGTGCAATAGGTACAAAGTCACAAGTTAGAGCACGCTCAGAGCACCCTCTACGCCTCTACACTCGCCAAACTCTCAGTACCCCACACACAGTGTTTCCTCTCACTATCAATCCTAGCAAAGCTTTCTACCAGCTAGTCCCACACTAGCTGGGTCCCACTTGTCTAGTCCCAACTAGACAAGTCCCAAAATAGTTCCCGAAAGATGGTAAAGTTTCCCCTACGAGGATCTAACACAACTACACAAAATAATAAAGTAGAGTTTAGGAATCTCAGTTTATGTAGCGGCGATGTCCTCGTCAATAAGCACAGGCCAGAAGTTGTCTGGCAAGAAGTAGTGGTCTCCTCGGCAACGGTAACTCAAGATGCGGCCTCGGCACTTTCTGATGTTGCGGCACTGTCCTTCCTTTCTATGTTGCAGCACTGTCCTTCTAGAATTTGCTCTCTGAGATTTTTCGGCCACCCTTAAACATGTGCCTCCTATACTTGCGGCTGCTGCTTCTCAAATTGGATTAGAAAGGTCTTGCTCAAATATTGCAGCTTGATGTATGCATGACCTCTGTGAGTTCCTCTTTGATTCCGGCTTGCACCTTGATGAGTTGTATGAGAGGAAGTCAAACTTTGCAGCTTGCACTCCTTGGTTTATCTTGGGACTTGATTCTCCTTGATCTTGCGGCTTGATGACTTGAAGGAGAAGGATCAACCTTGCAGCTTGGAAGATGACATGGAGTCAAACATTGCGGCCTGGCCCTTTTATTTGTAGGAAGAGATCTTTTGCATGCATAATTTCTTTGTTCCCTGCAAGCAACAAAAATCAAATGTGAGAACTAAATTTAGTACACAATTACTTACCTTTCTTTTGCCCACTGATCTCCTTTTATTTTCCTTGATGTTGGCTTTATTCCTCTTGATAAATTGTAGGAGAGGAGTCAGAAACTTGCGGCTTTGATGATTTGAAGGAGGTAGTCAAACTTTGTGGCTGGCCTTTGAAACAATTCAGCTTTGGCTTTGTTTGAAGAGGAGATCATAGTTTGTAGATTTGATTTGAAAACTTTGCAGCTTGGATGATTTTTGCATGAGGAGCAACAAGCTTGCAGCAATGTGAATCGATGTTTAGCCTTGGGTTGTGCTTGCGGCAAGGGGAGAAGATGAAGCTTGCGGCTTTGATAGAATAGCTAAGGTTTTGGTTTCTTTTTGGCCGACTGTTTTATTTTTTTTGGAGGGTTGCCGCAATGTGATGTAGGGTTTTTGTGCCGCTCAATTCTTCAACCCTAGAAGATGGGTTTTTATAGGGCGATACTAGGGCGATGCGGTTACGAGTAATCCTATTTTGAATAGGAGGTAGAGATTTGGTTCTATCACTTTGCACCACAAATAGGAGATTTGATTTGATGAAATTGGGGTTTGATAGCAATTAAAATTGAATATGAAATTGGAAATGGATATCTAATTGATTTGACCAAATCCCAAATAGATTCTGTCTCTCTCCATATTGACCAAGTCAAATCGCCTTGTGTATATCACTTTGACCAAGTCAAAACTTCTTTATGCACACACACTCCTTCTCTCCCAATATGCTATACAAATAGCAATTCCGCCAAATAGCGAAAGACGTGTCGTTTCACCGATCCTGAAACACACTAAGCACACACGTTAGATATAACGATATGTTTGTCATCATCAAACCAAGATCCTAGATCGTTGCTTCCAACAATCTCCCCCTTTTGGTGATGACAAACCCATAAAAGATTTGAGCAATAAGCATGGGTGTGTGAAGTGTGTTGAAGGGTGTAATGATATATGATGTATGGATGAGTCATTCAAACATTACAAAGCATGCACAACAATTAGGAAATATAAAAGCATGCACCCCCTTCTCGCAAGCTCCCCCTTCAATATTTATTCAAGTATTTTTCTCAAGCTCCACCTTCAACAAATAATACCGACAAATCACTCTTTTCTTTCTCCCCCTTTGTAATCACCAAAAGTGGATTAATGAAGTCACAAAAATATTCCATGCAAAAATAAACCATTATTAAATGTAGCGTGCAATTTGCATGATTTTTCCAAAAAATAGACAATACAAGCTTATAGAATTTCATAACACGACTTCCCACCTTTGTGTAAGTGTAGTGATATAGACAATAAAGTACAAGAGGAGATTCAATTTCAGAAAATCAACCAAACCAATCCACATTTTCCAATTTTCATGAATATCACTAGGATTGATTTTTCCCACCTCATCAAAGATGAGTTCAAGTTACCGAACCCCGAAACATGGCCTAAAAGGACTTTTAAATGTGGGGTGGCATTGCTTGACGAGTTAAATACACCAACGCTAATGATTACCCCTTTAGCACAAGTTGGATACTCGTGGGTTGTGTATTAGCCATGAAGTGTATCCATTTTTCATACGGAGCAATTTTCATTTAATTTTTTTTTATTTGCAATTTTTTTGCTCAATTTTAATTCATGGCTAAACACTTCATATCCCTTAGAAAATTCAGAAATTAATCATTCCTACATTCACTTTCCATTATTCTTCAAAAGAATCTCCAAAAGCACTAAAAAGTCAATTATCGTGCAAGTGCAAATGTAGGTGTAGAAGTCAAATTTGAAATTCATGAGACATGTCATGGCTACTAAAAAGAGAACAACATGTTCATGTAGCTACAACAATAATGAATTAACTTCTACAAGGGATAGAATTGATCATTCATGCAATACCACTTAAGAGATTCATAAGAGGATAACCAATAAGCACAAAGTTTTTTTTATTTTTGATTTTTCAATTTGTTTTTGTTTTTTTTTCAGAAATAAAAACATTTAAAAAATCATGCATGCAAGCACACAAAATAAAATAAAAACAAGCACACACAAAAAAACCTATGAAGGTTATGCAATGAAATGCAAAGAGGGATAAGAATTATACCTTCTCGTCGCTTTTTGAGAAGGAGCTAAAAGAATGAGACATTGAATTTAACGCTCCTCGCCAAAACTCCATCACACCTACATGAAAGGTGTTAAGTGTGACCTTGGAATCCAACAAGGTCCACTAGTGTTAGCCAATATAGTTTTAGGAACCCACACTTGTTTAAACTTGATATTAGTGTTCCTAAATTTGCAATAATATGAAGTGTGGCCTACACTATCACAAGTAAAGCACTTTACATATTTGTTCTTTGCAATAGAGGGTACATTGTGGAATTTCTTGAATTTTTGCTTTTCAACGTTTTTCAGACCAAAACCAAGTCCTCTTCTATTATTGCCATATAATTGATTCTCTAAAATAGTGTCCAACGATTGTTTTTTTATAGAGAATTTCTTAATGGCCAATTCAAGATGAGAGACTTTGATTTTTAATTGTTTATTCTCTTCCACAAGCATCGTGCATTTACTTATAAAAACCCTCTTGTTTTCCTCTTCCTTCTTCTCGAATTCAATCATTTTTCTTTTAAAGTCATTATCTAGCATGCAAAATTTATCCTTAAGCTCTCTTATTTCATATTCTTTTTCAGCTGCGAGCTTCATTAAATCTTGTTTAAGAATGCTATTTTGATTTAATAAAGAGGAACACGAAATACAAGGAGCATTTTCATCAAAGCTTTCTTTTTCCTTCTTCATGATTTCAATAGTAGACTTACATGCATTAAGTTCAATTTTAAGTTTTTCATTCTCTTTAAACACATTATCATCTCTAACCTGCATGTCATAGTTTTGATTTTGGAGACATTCAATAGTGAACTCATGATCTATTATTTGATTTTGCATTTCTTCACAAATTTTAAGAAGTTCAGCTTTGCTACCTGATGGTGTCTCATCTTGGATGCCCATCAAAGCCATGCAAGAATGGGCTTCATGTTCCTCCTCGCTTTCAGCTTCGCTATCCATATCCCATGTTAATACCTTCGCTTTTCCTTTTCCTTTAGCGAGCTGAGCAGTTTCATTTGGGCAATCCTTCATCAGATGTCCTCTTCCCTTGCATTTAAAACATTGCATTCTATCAGTAGATTTCTGATCATTAAATTGCTTGGAAGATATATTAAAGTTAGAACGATTAAACCTGGGTGCCATTTCGTTTCTCCCATGCTTGGTCTTGATGAACTTTCTGAAGTTTCTCACCATTAGCGCTATGTCTTCATCATCATCCTCTTCTTCGCTAGCTTGCAAAGCAAGTGGCTTTATGGCTTTCTCTTTCTCCTCAGGTTTCTCTCTTGCTTCAACATTTTGTAGTTCCAACTCATGGGACATCAAATTACCAATAAGGTCCTCCACCTTCAATTGAGACAATACCTTTGCTTCCTGGATGGCGGTGACCTTTGGTCTGAAAGAGCTTGGCAGTGCTCTTAATATCTTTCTCACCTGTTCAAGGCTAGAATATGGCTTACCGAGCGAGCTAGACTTGTAGACGATGTTGGTGAATCTCGCAAACATTTCTGATATGGTCTCTGATGGTAGCATGCGAAATCCCTCGTACTCTGTGCTCAGAAGTGCAAGTCTAGACTCCTTCACCTGTGACGTTCCCTCGTGCGTCACCTCCAAAGTATGCCATATTTCCTGCGCAGTTAGACAATGTGAGATTCTATTATATTCAGATTTATCAAGTGCACAAATGAGAGCATTCATAGCTTTAGCATTTAAAGAATAAGATTTCCAATCATTATCATCCCATTTGTCATTTGGTTTTTCAATCTCAGAATTTTCTACTTTAATTACAGGCAGTTTATATCCTTTTTCAATTATTTGCCAAGCCTTGTAATCAACAGAAATAAGGTAGATTTTCATACGATTTTTCCAATAAGCATAATCACCTCCGTTAAACCTAGGAGGACGGGAAACAGACTGACCCTCAGCAAAAGCACTATCCATAAGGTTATTCATGGTCAATCCTAGGCTAGAACATAAAACCTGCTCTGATACCACTTGTTGGATCTGGATCCTAGCCTAGAGGGGGGGGGGGGTGAATAGGCTGATAAAAAAATTCTCGTGCAACCCACGAGAAATCACACGCAGTTAAAAGCACAACCAGAGTAAAAGATAGACAATCACAGAGTACGCACAGATATACACTGGTTCGGTCGTCCTAACGACCTACTCCAGCCCCTAAAGCTAATACTAGATTGAATAGTGCAATAGGTACACAGTCACAAGTTAGAGCACGCTCAGAGCACTCTCTACGCCTCTACACTCGCCAAACTCTCAGTATCCCACACACAGTGTTTCCTCTCACTATCAATCCTAGCAAAGCTTTCTACCAGCTAGTCCCACACTAGCTGGGTCCCACTTGTCTAGTCCCAACTAGACAAGTCCCAAAATAGTTCCCGAAAGATGGTAAAGTTTCCCCTACGAGGATCTAACACAACTACACAAAATAATAAAGTAGAGTTTAGGAATCTCAGTTTATGTAGCGGCGATGTCCTCGTCAATAAGCACAGGCCAGAAGTTGTCTGGCAAGAAGTAGTGGTCTCCTCGGCAACGGTAACTCAAGATGCGGCCTCGGCACTTTCTGATGTTGCGGCACTGTCCTTCCTTTCTATGTTGCAGCACTGTCCTTCTAGAATTTGCTCTCTGAGATTTTTCGGCCACCCTTAAACATGTGCCTCCTATACTTGCGGCTGCTGCTTCTCAAATTGGATTAGAAAGGTCTTGCTCAAATATTGCAGCTTGATGTATGCATGACCTCTGTGAGTTCCTCTTTGATTCCGGCTTGCACCTTGATGAGTTGTATGAGAGGAAGTCAAACTTTGCAGCTTGCACTCCTTGGTTTATCTTAGGACTTGATTCTCCTTGATCTTGCGGCTTGATGACTTGAAGGAGAAGGATCAACCTTGCAGCTTGGAAGATGACATGGAGTCAAACATTGCGGCCTGGCCCTTTTATTTGTAGGAAGAGATCTTTTGCATGCATAATTTCTTTGTTCCCTGCAAGCAACAAAAATCAAATGTGAGAACTAAATTTAGTACACAATTACTTACCTTTCTTTTGCCCACTGATCTCCTTTTATTTTCCTTGATGTTGGCTTTATTCCTCTTGATAAATTGTAGGAGAGGAGTCAGAAACTTGCGGCTTTGATGATTTGAAGGAGGTAGTCAAACTTTGTGGCTGGCCTTTGAAACAATTCAGCTTTGGCTTTGTTTGAAGAGGAGATCATAGTTTGTAGATTTGATTTGAAAACTTTGCAGCTTGGATGATTTTTGCATGAGGAGCAACAAGCTTGCAGCAATGTGAATCGATGTTTAGCCTTGGGTTGTGCTTGCGGCAAGGGGAGAAGATGAAGCTTGCGGCTTTGATAGAATAGCTAAGGTTTTGGTTTCTTTTTGGCCGACTGTTTTATTTTTTTTGGAGGGTTGCCGCAATGTGATGTAGGGTTTTTGTGCCGCTCAATTCTTCAACCCTAGAAGATGGGTTTTTATAGGGCGATACTAGGGCGATGCGGTTACGGGGAATCCTATTTTGAATAGGAGGTGGAGATTTGGTTCTATCACTTTGCACCACAAATAGGAGATTTGATTTGATGAAATTGGGGTTTGATAGCAATTAAAATTGAATATGAAATTGGAAATGGATATCTAATTGATTTGACCAAATCCCAAATAGATTCTGTCTCTCTCCATATTGACCAAGTCAAATCGCCTTGTGTATATCACTTTGACCAAGTCAAAACTTCTTTATGCACACACACTCATTCTCTCCCAATATGCTATACAAATAGCAATTCCGCCAAATAGCGAAAGACGTGTCGTTTCACCGATCCTGAAACACACTAAGCACACACGTTAGATATAACGATATGTTTGTCATCATCAAACCAAGATCCTAGATCGTTGCTTCCAACAGGTATGTGTGTATGTATAGCTGCACTTGAACTTTGTTTTTAATAAATATGAATGATGTTTTATATGTCCATTGTTCTCTTGTGTTGTCTTTTATTTGGTGGAGCATTACGTGTACTTCCCAGCATGTGCGTAGTGGCATGTTGGTATTTGTTGTATTTCTCTTCTCTCTTTCTTCTCTTTATTCTTCACCCTCACTTATTTGGGAATACCTGGGACGGATCCGTACTTCCCAGATATCATGTGGAACGGGACGTCACGCATCTCCGACTGATGGTGCTCGCCTCCTCCTAGATCAAAAGGTCATCCAAGGTCTCCATCGTCCTCTACGAAGCCCGGAAAGAAGCTACATTAACCACCAAGGTTCCTTGTGGATTTATTATGGCCTGAAACTAATCGCAAGACCCGAATGAGCCCACCGTCTACCTCCGAAGCTCTGCGAGGCTCCTGGGTGCCTGGACAGGGCCTACGGGGGCTCTGCAGCACAGGCAGGGGCCTACCGGCCCTGTAAGGCCTTGTGGACCTGTGAGGGGCCACTGCTTCCTTCCGTATCCTTCGATGGTCGGGATAGATGCCTTGGATCTTCGTCGGAGTCGTCAGCTGGGTTCAGATCTGAAGCTGGATCTTCTTTTTCTTGGACATCCTTCTCCAAAGAGATGATTTGCCATTGTCACTTTCCAAAGCTGGCACCTTTTGTTACGCATCTCTGTCGCTGTCTTCGTCTTTGTTCAGATTTGATGTCGTGTTGCCCTTCGAATGTCTCTTCCTAAGGAAAAATCCCATAAAATTTCAGCATGTCTGAGTCAGCAGCTTCAAGAAAACCAAGTGCTCTACAAACTTGTTCTCTATAAAAAAAACTGTAATATTCTTTGGATCAAAAGTTAAGATCTCTGAACCTAATGCAATGCAACTTTGATAGCATCCAGCCACCATATAATAACCCATCAATTTAACTAGACATTGTAAATGTCGAGTTCAACCCTTAGATGTGGGAATGTTGTTGAAATGAGTTTTTGCGAGAACATAATTGTTAGCTGTCTCCTGAAATTTTTCATATCGATAACGCATGTTCCCTTGTTGCAGTACACATTTCATCAAACATATGGTGATCTTCCATCTTAGCCGCAGAATCATCATGATCTGATACTAATTGATAGAAACCAAACAAGATCTGATTTTTATTAGATAAAAACTGAAAATAAAAGAGATATCTTAACCACAATTAAAGGGGTGATCGCCCTCCCAAGACGCCAATTGAAGAGGACGTATGCACTCTCCCGAAGAACGATGGATAATCTCACCTCTAATATCAATATTCTCTCAAAAATCAACATATCCATCCTCTCTAGATCTCTCCATATATTTATAATAAAACTCTACTAATTAGTTATTTAGTCAAAAGGACTAAATCATCCTCCCTATTTAAAATATTACCGAATAAAGTCCTAATATTATTCTCATATTAAATGACACGATTCTCGCATTAACATTTCCAAATGAGATCACGTCCACGTTCGTCGAACCGTCCGTATTCGTCGAACCGTCCATGTTTGATGCACTGTCCGCATTCGTCGCACCCCAACGCATCACGATGTTGACCTTTTTAGAACTTTCATCAACGGCTTAAATACAATGATAACATTAAGAATGTCTTACCAGGATTCATCATTGTGAATCAGATTGTATACTTTGGTTGCAACAATCCTTGTTTGAGCTTAGGATAATTTCTGGACCAGTCTCTTGAGGTGATCATTCTCATTGGATCATCCCGATGTGTGTAGATAGAGTTCAATGCAATAAAATGAGTCACAAATATTGTGATTGCATGCCTGATCAACTCTTTTTCACTTGTCTCTTTCTCATTTAGTTGAGCACACAACCTTTGTTGTATATGAATATTTTTACCATTTGACTTTTGCGATAATATTTTTGATATCGTCTTCTTTTGCAATATGAGAAAATATCAAATCAATACAATATGTTGCACATGGAGTCCAATACAAATGTTGTCTCTTTTCCTTCAACTGTCCAGCTGATTTGTGGTTTGTTCCGTTATTGATAACTATTTGGATGACTATATGGATGACTATATGCTCTCCAATGTCTACATATCTATCCATTAGGTCAACTATGTTTGGACCATTCTGAAAGCTGTCGGTTGCATCTACCGAGTCAAGAATCAATGTCCCGTAGGTCGAATACATAAGTAAACTAATAATTTTTCTTCTACTCTGTGTTGTTCAACCATCACACATTGGTGTTCAACCATACTCATCCCAATATCTATAAAAAGTTTCAATATATGCTTTGATTTTTTCACCCTTCAGTCCTAAATGTGTGGGAAAGCGTCCAAGCAATGGGTGGAGGAATGCTATGACCTACTTCCTTGAAAACATTTGCTTTGTGTTGATAGTATGAACTATTGGCCATATTGTATGAAATATGGCTGTAGTACAAAAATTTGGCTATACGTCTATCAAGAAAGCGTTTGGAATTTTTCATACAATCCATTATTGCAGTCTTTAAAATTTGGATTTTGCCTTTCTTTGTTAAAGTAAAAGAGTCGACACTACCTAAACCGGATTTGAGAATACTAGACGGTTTGCCGGTAAGTTTATTGTGAATAGAATCACATTTTAGCAGACCAAACGATTTGCCGGTAGGTTCAGCACGAACCGTATCAAATCTATCTAGCTCAAACATGTTCTCATTCTTCTGCTAACTAATCTTATTTCTTTTTCAGTAAATTCTTACATACTTACTCTCAGTTGTCTTCTAAGCTCTCTCCTCTCCGGTCTCAATCGTATCATTCTCATCCAAGTTTGCGTCTCTAGGCCTAGCTATTAATTCTTCCTCAGCATCTTCTTCTCAAATTTTTAACATTTACTTTTCTTTCATCTTGACAAGAATGAGTGTCTTCATTACTACTCGTACTTCTTTTGGTGCTTTGGTACATGTCATCACATCTTCGATAATTTTCGTCAAATGTTTCTTAAGACGAGTCACGTCTCCATATATTTCTTTTCGACGGTAGTTGCACCATACATGTTTAGGGCCATTCCAACCATTTTACTATGATTCTACTCAATATCCAACTGTTTTTCTTTGGTAGTTTTTCGAGACATAACTTTATTACCGTTTATAACTGAATGGGCTAATTGTTCGATAAAGTTAAACTATTTAAATAAATTTAGACATCTAACTTAATTTAAATCAATTATCAGTAGTTACAGACAATAATATAACAATTATTAATTAACATAGACAATAATATAACAATTAACAATAAACAATAGTTATTTACCATTAATTAAATCAAGAATTATTAAGTTTTAACATTAAAATTAGTTAAGTAAAATTATTAACTTTAATAATTAAGAATTATTAACATTAATATTAGTTATGAAAAATTATTAACATTAAAATTATTAACTTTAACAATCAAAATTATTAACTTTAACAATCAAAATTATTAACATCACTATTTAAGAATTATAAACATTAATATTAGTTAAATAAAATTATTAACAGTTAAGAATTAAAATCACCAATAACAATAACAGTTAAATACTAATAAATCTACATTAACAATTATTAGTTGATATTATTATCAATTTTATTATTGCAAATCACTTAAGAAAATTTCATTAAAATTAGTAAAAATTATTACAAATAAAATGTAATATTTTTATCAAAATAAATGATGTGAATTATTTGAATGTAAATCATGTAAATTATTTGAATGTAAATTATAAATATTAAACAAGAAAGAATGGCAAACTAGTAAATAAAATATAACTGGTTTCTCAAAATGTTAAATGTGATATGCAGCACTCGCTGCTGAGCAGCGATCGCACACGCCACCGCGTGCGTGTTGCTAGTCACATTACATATTTTGCCACACATTACATTTATTTTCAAGTTTGACATTCCCTTTGTTAGCAGTTAAACAAAGGATGGTAAACTCGTAAATAAATGTAATATATTGAGCAAAATACGTAACATGATAATCAGTTCCTTTAGAATGTCAAAATTGTAAATAAATTGTAATAGGCTTGACAACACTTGCTGCTAAGCAACAGTTGCACGTGCCTCTCATGCGATCGCTGCCAGTCACTTACACATTTTGTCACAATTATTATTTACAAGTTTACCATTCCCGTTGTTAAACTATTACGAGAGGGATTAACAAAGGGAATGCAAACATGTAAATAAATTGCCTGCGGTTTGTGTAGCGTGACCGATTTCTCAAGGTTTCTTACCTCAAACCTTCGAGAATTGCCTGCGGGTTTTGAGAGTTTACCCATAGTTGTCGATCTCTCCGTTTAAGAAGAGTCCTCAATTTTGATGCATTGATCGACAAGTTTCTTCGAGTCCCGATCAAAGACGATGCTGCTCGCAGCTCGAAGTAGACGACGGTGATGCTCACAGACAATGATGCTTGCAGACGATCGACATGGGTGCTACTCGGAGATGGAGAGCTTCAAAATTTCTATATTATTAATTAGAAAAAAATCTAATTACTTACATCTTTCGTACTTGATTTCGAGGTTAATTCTTGCTTAAATATCCCTAAATAATTTTGAAGCTCTTTGGAAAATTTTCCTAACCACTTTTAGGATTGTTGCTTCAATTTAATTTAATTTGTGCTATGTTACGAAAAAATGCCCAAACACAAAAAATTTCACATTTATTCACACAATTTTTTATTCACGGATAATTTCATGTTTACTGTTTATTCACAGATAATTATTAATGTTTGTTCTAATGCGATTTTTTTTATCATTTTTAATTTTTTTTCTTTTGGTATCTTCTTCTTCCTCGGGGGTCTAAGTCTTCGTCATTTTTGGACCGAAATTGAGTAATTTTGGCCAGTTTCGATATATGGCCAAAACTACTCAGTTTCAGCCAATACCGATAAAATAGTTTCGTCTCAGTCGCTTTTGAAACCGAGATGAAACGACCGATACCTAGGGGACCTCTAGCCTTGACTATGAATGCCTTCTTATAGAAAATGAGTTAAGAGGAAAAACTAGGATACCCAAGATTTCTAGGAGTCGGTGCCAAGTGAGATTATTCAAGTAAAAAGACAAATATCTACCAAAAATTCTTCAATCTTCAAGGCTTGTATAGCATTCTTCTTCATGTGTATCTCCATAGATTAACATAGAACTTGAATAACTTGTTAATGTCAGAGTACATTAAATTTTCCTTCTCTAGTTTGATTTGTTGTGATAAAGCTCGTGTTCCACTAACCTTCAATTAGACGTCTTAACCTAAAAGTTTGACACTCTGATTAGAGTGTCAATACCTTCAACTTGATTTGTTTAATTACTCAAAATATATGATCCAATTATCTTTTCCCCTTTTGTTAATGACAACACATCAAGTTTGATATATATGGATAAATTCAAACAATTTACCACGAAAGGATATATCAAAACTAATTTGGTAGCATTACACGCAAAGTGATGGGTAGCTATTATCAACACTTTGTGAACAGAATTACATCACTCAAGCATATATGGTAATTATCGCATACTACTTGAGAATGGTAATGTCGTATAGCTGTGATATATCTACAAGTAAGCATAACAAATAGGGTAGCGGGCAAAGAATAAATTATGCAAAAATAACTCACCTGACTATGAGACATATGTAAGGGGAAAAAAAAATCAAAATTTGATTTCAAAATAAACATTCTCCCGCTATATATGCATACCATGCATAAAACAAAACATCAAACTTGGTATTTTTTTCCTCCCCATTTGTAATCATCAAAAACAATTTTAAGGGGTGAAAAAAATCTCAAAACATGCATGATGCAAAGTAATTTAGAAATCATTAATTTGAAATAAAATTCACCGCTGGAATTCTCATTAAGGAAAAACATATAAACTAATTCAAAAGAGAGTATCTCATTAAATCCATCTAGCTTCCATTTTTTTCTCCCACCTTTGAAATCAATAAAAGAAATAATGGGGTAGAAAAAAATCAACAAAATAAGCCAATAAAACCAATTGTTGATACCAATTTTTGAAATATAGAGTAGTCGTACTTTATGCATAAAAAAGCAAGCTTGATATTAAAGCAGGATATCAATAGATGAAAAAGAAATGTTGATCAATACAGATAGATAATGATTGTTAAAAATCATAAAAAAGATATCAGAAAGTCATGATACCAAAAGAAAGCATGCCAAAACATAATAACAGAATAAAATACAAATAGTGGAAAAATAAATTGCAAATTTAAAATAATGTTCTGAATAATTAGGAAAATATTATAAGCCGTCATCGTGGTCTGAACCATATAGACCATGGTTCGAAATACACATGGAAGATAAGCAAAACTGGATAAAGAAGTAGGCTTAGGATAGATAGCTATGGTTACGGTTCTGGCTAAGATTTAGGCCATGCGTTAGGGCATAAGGTTAGAGCTTGGGGTAAAGAATAAGTATAAAGCTCTAGGATTGACAAATAATCCAAATTTTGCCAGTTAAAAGCCACTATTCGATCTGCTACTTGATGGTTTGAAGTTATTAGTTTAACTCCAAAAAAATACAAGAAAAGAAAAACCAAGCTTATTAGCAATCATCTTTGTATCGATCTTTTGTATTGAACTTTTAGGATTTATAGATAGGCAATGAAAATATTTTATAGTAAGCTGGTAAGATTTAGATATATACTAACATACTTCAACATGTAACTAGGTACTTTATCTATAGTATTTATTTTATTATTTGACTATAGAATTTAACACCAATAATGTAAGTAGATTGTGTTTTCCAGGTCTGTGTCAATAAAATTTTTCTAGGAAGTATTTCCTAGTTGTGTTTTTCCTAACCTCTGCAAGCAATACTTTTTATCCCACGTATTCAAATCGATGTTAACTATATTCCCAATTTTGGCAAACAGAGTTCTCTTAGATTAACTGTCTTAGTTAAACATTTCTTTGGAGGGTGTCATTGGGACTTAAAAGAAACATCGGGTCTCAGTTATTTTTGTCATTCCACATATCATTCTAATTTGTTAGTTCCTTGTCTAGATTGGTTCTTGTGTATTGTGCACAAACCCAAGTTAAGAGGGCAAAGGCACTGGAATACTTGTATTGTCAAACTGATGTAAGACATGTACATGCAAAAAATTTTACGTCTGCAATAACCGTGTTTCTGTTTTACTACACTATGTATGTGTCAGCCATGCACAAGAACTTGTATTACCTATCCTGTGGTCCCCCAAATCCTAATGAAATGATTTAATATTTATATGGTTGACAGCAGCTATGAACAGAATCATGTTTGCTTCCCTTTTATTAAAGGATAAATTGAACCTTGGCCCGTTTTTTCAAAACCGTTTAAAACTTTAAAACTGTCAGAAAACCCCTTCAAACTTTGATCTTTGCATGAAACCTCAAGTCAATGTTGACAGGATGAGGTATTTTACGACAAATGACCAAAGTACATGCATTCCCATCGTCTTCTTTTTCTTTTCATTAAACTCATAAATTAAATTCATGGTAGCATCCAAAAAGATAAGAGAAAAATTAAAACAAAAAACACGAAAGATTTGTTAGGTGATTTTTTGGTTGTTTTAAGGAACATATCATCTCAATATTCTCCTTCCCTTCCTCATCAATGAACCCATTCAATAACTTCATATGATCATCCAAAAATAATTTTTTTTAAAAAAATAGAAAGTTGTTCACAAAAATTATTTTGGTTGATGTTTTGTTACCTTCATTCAATAACTTCATATGATCATCTCAATCTTCTCCTTCCCTTCCTCATCAATGAACCCATTCAATAACTTCATATGATCATCCAAAAATAATTTTTTTTTTAAAAAGAAACTTGTTCACAAAACCCACGGGATTTTTTTTGGGTGAATTTGTGGTGATTTTTCATTGATGTTTTGTTGAAAACATGCCCTCAAAAAATTTAGTTTTTGACGTAGATGAATGATATTTCGGTCAAAAATAGGTTACATGATCAAAATGGGACTTTTTGTTGACCTGGACATTTTTTTTAAAAAATGGCCAAAGTTGGAGGGGAGGTTTTTGAGAGTTTCAAATTTTTGGGCAGTTCTTTTTCAAAACGGCCCAAAGTTTTTTTAAATTTACACTTTATAAATATAAAGTATATAGTGTAATGAAAACTATGCATTTATTGGTTGTGTTGAACTACACTGATACGAAGTTTCTGTAAGGCCCTGTTTGGTTGCATAGAAAAGGAAAGAAACAGAAAGAAAGCCGAGGGGAAAGCAAATTTCCTTGGTTTGGTTGGAAAGAAAAACAAAAAGAAAGAAAACTAGGGTGAAAGTGAAGGAAAAAACACATCAACAATTTTCTCTTCCCTTTTCTTTCCAAAAACGAGAGGAAAACGGGAGAAATTCTCTCAACTCCCCCGCGTCAACTCCCACCAATGTCCATCCTTCGTCTTCGGGGCTGGATCTAATCGTCTTCAGGGAGAGATCAAGCTTTGACTTCTCAAGAATCACTGTCCCAAATGCTCCAGCCTTTCTTCATCACAGGCCCCGCCATCACTGCCGCCGGCGATCCTGACCCCACCATACTTGCAGCAGCTGAAGATGACGTCGAGGGGCCATCGTCTTGGGACACGCCGACGCAGCGCTCGAGGAAGCGGTCGATGCCCGAAGGCGGGTGGGCAGGGCCCACAGTGGCGGCCGATGCCCTGAAAGGCGAGGCGAGAGAGAGAACGAAAAGAGCTATTGGTTGGGTACGCCGGGATCTTGTTGTAGCTTTCTTGGGGCTGAGGACGGTGAAGGGAGGCGGAGAGAGGCTGAGATCCGGTGGCGGCTTGAAAGACGGCGGCGGAGAAGGAACCCATCTTTGTTGGTAATTTCCCGAACTCTCAACGCCACGCCACGCCACGCCCCTCCCCGCGTCTTTGTCGAGAGGAGGAATCCACAATTGCTGCTACAAACAATCATTTCGCTTTTCTTTATAATTTTCTCAACAACCAAACAAGAAAAAAATTTGATTTCTTTTTCTTTTTTCCTTTCCTTTCTATTTCATTTTCATTTAATTTTTCTCTCTCATTTAACTTCTAACCAAACAGACCCTAAGAGTGCATTTACCTTCGTCCAGCTGTTCCTTTACCAAGTATGGTGCTAATTGATCATTATAAGTCTACAGTTAGCTTCTTAGGACTGCTTGATGCTTTCTAATAGAATACAAGTGTAGTTGGTATCATATTACCCACATGATACTCCATTATTTATCCTTTCCTGCTTAGCATTCATCAGTACTTACTTTTACCCTGATTAGAATACCAGTTGATCTGGATTCAACTAAACAAATCTTACATTTTCTTTTCCAGGTTAAAGACAGCTATGAATCTCTGGAGGAACGTTACAAAGCATTAAATGCACGTATTGCAGCTTTAGAAGTAGAAACTGCACCACCAGCGGTGGAATCTGCGGAGTAGATGAAGATATCTTCTTGAGGAGATGTTGTTTCATCACCTACGTACAGTTCTGATGAGTCCAAGTTTCTGTTTGCGCCGGACAACAGCCCGATGGGTATCCATATGAGTCGCTTTTGAGGAGAGTCTGAATGATCTCATAATGTTCTAACTCACATTTCTTTTTGTTATGTGACAATTGTATCCTTCTCCTACAAGAAAGAGCCATGTGGTTTTATGGTTGAGGCTCATTTTAATTTTCTGGCTCCAGGGCTTTGAAGATTTTGCATTGCCATTAAATTTTTTAACCAGAATATACCAATTTGATTCATTGAATTGCAGGCTCGGCGGATTTTTATAATCCAATCTATCTGAATGTTGCATAAGTAAAATCATGTATAAATGATGGTAAGTCATAGCCCTTTGCCAGAAGATATTTTGAACTCTCTGCAATTGTCTATTTGTTGTAATACTACCGTTGTACATGATCCACTAGCAACATTGTTCTCCAAAGAGAACTGCTTTTCAGTTCTCTGAGATTGTGTGAATGTGTGATATCTGTAAAATTGAAACAGCTTCCTTCTGTGAATGAATCATTCGCTGCTAATGAAGCAGACGAGATGATTTAAATCATTTTGTTTTGGATATCTAGCTTCTTGAATCAGTAATGTTCTTTCTCACATAGACCAATGCTGCGAATGTCACCATTGACCCATTGCTGTGTGCATCCCCCCTCTCTCTGATATCGTCCGAAGTTGTCTAGGGCAAAAGAATTGCGAGGAGCGTACTGTTGGCTTGTGGACTTCTTCTCCAGACGATCTTTCATGCCTTGAGGGCAGTTGGGATAAGATTAACAGTTCTTTCAACATGGAATTGGATATGAAGTTGCAGCAATTGCAGCATTTGCTCCGACGATCTCAGTTTCGTTTCGCCCAGTACCTTTTTATCTTAGCTAAGAAGAGTTTTTGTCGGGTCGGGTCCCCGCCTGAACTGCTCATACTACACGCGCGTGTGCGGGCATTCAACTAAGAAGAGTTTTTGTCGGGTCAGGTCCCCACCGAAAGTGATCATACTACACGTTGCACGAATGCATGCATATGTATGTATACATATCTATATACATTGTATATATATGTACTAGTCATAACCTGTGCCCAGAGGACACGGAGGCAGTCGTCGTCCGGGTGCAAATGCGGAGAGAAGTGGTCGCCAAAGTGAAAAAAGCGCGCGTGTGTAAGAGGAGGGTCAGGTGCAAAAAGAGGAAAAGCAGGGACTAAAACGCAAAAAAATCGCCAAAAACCCATCCCAAACCTAAGTCCAAAACCACACGCAACCTCCACGTGGCATCCCAGTCAGCAACCAAAAATATGACTGGGGCAAAACTGCAACGTGGGACAAAACTGCCACGTAGGACAGTGCGTGAATTGTATAATAGATATATACTTATGTATACACATACTTACATATGTATCCACACATGTATGCACACAATACATATATGTCTATATACATATCAAGGTGGCCAAACGGCCCGAAAGCCCGCGGCCCGGCCCGCCCGGCCCGGGGTCGGGCCTGACGGCGTTGACCTAGCCGCGAGCGAAGCCCGGCCTGGTGCCAGGACAGGGCTTCCGAAAGATTTTCGGCCTGCCGGTCTAGGCCGGCCTGTGGCCCGGTCGCAAATGGGCCCGGGCCCGGGCCCATTCTCTTGTTTCTTTTTCCTACTTAATTTGTTTCACATATGAAATTTAGTACGCAAGCTCAAAACAATAAAACACATAGGATCAATAGAGAACACAAGATGACACAAGGAAATTGGTAATGTAGTTTGGTGCGCACACCTACATCTGCAGGGCCTCGCCCAGAAAATCAAATAACTACACTAAGTATTAATGATTAAAAAACATCATTACCACGTATTACTAAGGGGAACAATCTCCCCCTCAATACAAACCGATAGGGATGATCACAATCAATCCCCGTGGAGTAATTTGCACAAGCCCCCTTGCATGCAAGATCCCCTTACTAAACTGACAAAGATCAACTCTCTTGATCCCCTACCTCTGTAGTAGTCAGCCTCCTCCCGGAACTCCTTGCAACTTTCGCAAAAGCTGTCAATCAAGCCGTAACCCTAGCCGCCAATCTTCGTTTCCTTTTAAACGATCTCTCTCCCTCAATTAGAGAGCCGTTAAAGGAAGTAAACGCAATCAAATCTCAAGTAGATTTGCCGACGCAATAATCGAAGCTCAGCTAGGAAATTGGTTTCGCCGCAACATCTAAAAACAGTAATAATCATAGGCGGGTGAAAGTCTCTCTCTTATCTTCAACCGACACAATAAAAGCGAGAGATACTAGGAATAAAACAAAATCTTCAACGAATCGTCAGTTGGCCTAAATCACATAATCGTTGAAGATAACAAACGGCCACCAGAAGATCCTGCCATCTATAATAACTGATATACCAGATACAGCATGTTGAACATTATGTCTGACATAAAGTTCAACAATATGTTCAACATCCTTCATGTCACAAGCTGAGATCTGACATAAGAACACATTGTGCCACTAATGACAACATGACAAACATGAATGTCCTAACAATCTCACACTTTGGCTTTTAGTGGCACAATCTCATACGGCAGAGGCAAGACCATAGATGGAAAACATATAGGAAATAACACCATATATTGAGATGAGAATATAATACACACAGAGCCAGCAACATACATCCTTATCAGCAACAACACCACCAACACCATAACATTTCTACACCCCCATAACAAACAGAAATAATACTCCCCCTTTGAGCCACTAAAAGACAAAGAAACGTACCTCATTTAGTACCATCTCCTGAAGCACCAGAAGGAACCATGGACTTCAACTGATTAAGTCTATCCGTAATCAGAAGCCTGTGAGCTTCAAGAAGAACCTTCTGACTGTGAAGAAGAAGGAGCTGATCGTCCACATTCTTCACTGTCTTTTCAAGCAGATGAATATTGTCTAAGAGAAGAGACTGACTGTCTACCGAGCACGATGCAGTTGCAGGCTCCCTGTCAGCAGGAGTAGAAGCAGAAGGAGGGGATACTAGAGAGGAAAGAATAGCTTTCTGAGAAGGGAAAGAAACAACAGATATATCAAGCTTCCCGGCCACTGACTTGGCAGTAAAAGTAATTCCCTCACAGGCAGAGGCAAGATCAGAAGGAGAAGGAATAATCCTCTGGGAGAGCAACACCATTGAGATAAGGGAAGCATGAGGCAGAGAGGATGAGGGTGCTGATGATTCCGTCAGCCCTAAAATGGTGTTGAAGATGATACGACCAAGATTGAAGGGCTTCTTGGTCCATGCAGCATAGATCAATTTGCACATGGACTTAGTGACAACCGACATATTAGAGGTAGGAAGCCAGTTCCGGGTTGCGATCCTGTAGAGTAGAAAAATTTTTACCGTCAGGGTTGATGAAGGAAAATCAAACGTCTTGGGCCAACTGTTGATCTTTTCCCCTGTGACAGTCCTTACAAACAGATCATGATCATCACCAACTGAATTACCAAACACGGGCAGAACTTGTGAGCAGGGCCACTTCAATAATTTGTTCAGCAAGGATGGAGAGAATGAGACTACTTTTCCCCGAATAAAGGCTCCGAAAGCCCATCTAGACAGAGCCTCACCAGACGATTTGGAGAAGGTGCAGTAGAATTCCCTCACCAAGACAGGGTAGAATGTTTTGAAAACAACTGGCAACATGAAGAAGGTCTATGTCCTTTAGGAAGGAAACAAACTGGGTCTTTTCAAAAGACGAAAGAGATAGAGATTTTTCACTAAGAATGACTCTCTCAGAGTAAGAGGGCCATCTCTTCTGGCAGGATTTGTCAAAAAATTGTTTTGACATAGCATTGAATGCAGAAATTGAAGATGATGATGGAGAACCTGAAGGGCCAGACACTTTGGATTTCTTAGATGGAGAAAGAGTACCGAATCTAGATGAAGCTGCACGCTTGCGAGATCCAGACCTTGATTTGCGAGGGTGAGAGGGAAATGGATCCACAATAGGAGAATCAGCTACTGGAGCTCCTTCTTCTTGAGCATCAGTCCTCTCTATTGCAACAGATGGTCTGACATTTGATGCAACATTATCACTAGGTCCAACATTGACATACGGAGTAGTAACATTACCAGGAGAATGATCAATCTCTTCTTCTTGTACAGTCACATGAACCTCAACTTGAACAGCTTCTTCAAGGACATGAGACTCATGAGACTCAGATGGAAAAGCTGAGGTCACCATCACTTGGGTTTCTTCAGAAAGAGTATCATCAACCACTGCATTTGGTGGTCCAGCACCTACACCCACATCAGACGTGACCTCCTTTCCTGGAGGAACATGTGTTTCAGCCACACAGGTCACATTCGACACACCATTGTTGTTAAGATCAACATCCATTTCAGCCAATGTATCAACCCCTCCTTCAATATGCGTATCTGAAATGCTCATAACACCACTACCACAATCATTGAGAGCATCACCATGAGCTCGACTTCCTGAGGGATCACCATGGGCACCATGATCTTCAGTACCCACATCAACATGACATGATTCAGCATCCCCATCAACATCCATATTGGAGATTTCTGCAGACATAGAGGATTCAGAGTCCGAGATCTCCACAACAACAATTTCAGAGATTCTCACCGATGTTCTATGGGGATTCCAGGTTTTGAGGATGATTATGTCATCAAAAGGCACATGCACACTAACCAATTTGCCACGCACACTTTTAAGTTCGAGAGAACCAACACGAACTCCAGATAGATCCAACCAAGAAACATCCAATTTGCATCCAGTTCGACGGAGGTACCAGAACCAATCTTGAACAGTGACAGGATGTGGAAACTTTTCATCTCCTTCAGATGTCGACATTGAGGGTTTACCGAAAAAAGCGGAATATCAAGAATTGGGGAAAAAGGAACCAATGCCAAATTTGGTGAAGATCCGTAATGCATGTGACCAAGAGACCCTGGAGAAGAGGGAGAAGAAATACCAGAAGATGAGGTCCTAGAGGAGCAGGAAACCGTTCCCTTTCGTTTAACACGAGGAGATGGAGACGACGAGGCTGATTTCTTAGATGAAGCGGCCTGACGAAAGGAATGACGAGGATCCTGAGAGGGCTTCTTGCTCTGATCGCGACCCATTTGATACGGCACGACAGATTGTTCCTTTGGCAGAAAGAAAACAAGAACCCTAGAAGCACTATGGAGAGTTTGAACGAGCTTTAGGAAAGAAAGGAGCGCTGAGAGAGAAAAATAAAGAGACCAAGACGATATAAGTGACATAGATATTGGGCAAAGAATGCAAATACCCTTACCGTAGAAATCCACATAAAACCCCCTTTAGTGTTGCAACATAATGTGCAACATTAGATACGACACAGCCCAAGAGACTGTCGTAATTCTTCAAATCTGCTGGAGTCCAAGGGTTTAGTAAAGATGTCAGCTAATTGACTGGTAGTTGTAACATACTCTATGACAAGAACCTTCTTTTCAACCAGTTCTCTGATGAAATGATGTCGATTGTCTATATTCTTGGCCTGAAATGTTGAACATGATTCTTGTATATATTTATGGTGATCTGGTTGTCACACAAAATAGTCAAGACATCTTGCTCCACACCATAGTCTATCAGCATTGTTTCATCCACAGGAGTTGTGTACAACAACTTCCTGTCGCAATATATTCGGCCTCGACAGTGGACATGGAGATAGAGTTTTGCTTCTTGCTGTACCAGGAAATAAGAGTATTTCCCACGTAGAAGCACCCTCATGTGGTACTTTTTCTATCATCTGCATTTCCTGCCCAATCAGCATCACTGTAGCCTGAGAGTAAGGTATTAGTGTCCTTAGAATACCAAATACCATAATCACCTGTCCTGCTGATATATCTTATTATACGTTTCACAGCAGTAATGTGAGATTCTTTAAGACAAGCTTGGTAGCGAGCACATACCCCAACACTAAAACTGATGTCTGGCCTGCTAGCTGTCAGATACAGTAAACTTCCTATCATATTTCTGTATAATGTGACCTCTACTAATTTTCCACCATCATCCTTGGACAGTTTTTCAGTTGTGGACATAGGGGTGCGAACTTGCCGAGCATTTTCCAGACCAAACATCTTAACAAGATTTTTAGCATACTTACTTTGAGAGATGAACAACCCATCATTGGATTGCTTTATTTGAAGTCCAAGAAACATGTTTAATTCACCAACCATGCTCATTTCGAACTCTTTCTGCATGAGGACAATGAATTCATGCACCAGTTGTTGTGAAGTAGAACCGAAGACTATATATCATCCACATAAATCTGAGCAACAATAACAGCTGACCTGGTTCTTTAAACAAACAATTTTTTATCAGCTCCCCCTCATTCATAGCCTTTTTGGAGAAGATATTTGGTCAACCTCTCGTATCAAGCTCTTGGCGCTTGTTTGAGACCATAGAGAGCCTTCTTCAATCGGTAGACATGGTTAGGTAGAAATGGATCTTCAAAACCCTTCAGCTGTTCGACATACACCTCTTCATTCAGTATCCCATTCAGAAACGCACTCTTCACATCCATCTGATGAAGCTTGAAGTTGAAACTGCAGGCCACTGCCAGAAGTAGTCTGATAGATTCCAGCTGAGCAATAGGCGCAAACGTCTCATCAAAGTCAATACCCTCAATCTGTGTGGCCTTGAGCCACCAGACGAGCCTTGTTACACATGACTTTGCCCTTCTCATCATTTTTATTCTTGAATATCCACTTTGTCCCAATGACATTTAACCCTTTCGGTCTCTCTACTAGACATCAGACATCATTACACTGAAATTGATTCAGCTCTTCTTGCATGGCTAACACCCAGAAATCATCAAGAAGTGCTTCCCTCACATTGTTTGGTTCAATAATAGAAAGAAAGCAAACGTACCTGGTAAGATCACGATAGTTGACTTGACTAATACCTCTTGTTCGAAGACCATCTTGAGCATCACCAATATCAAGTTCAGGAGGATGATTCCGTGTGACTTTAGTGAACCATCTAGAGGGATGAACATCATTTCCCTCCGACAGTGGTTCCTCTATGGATGTTGAACCATGTGTTACAATATTTTGTTCAATATTACCTTGTGTTGTATCAGATGTCGTAACATTTTGTTCAACATAGTCTTCTTCATCAGCGCCTTCTTCCTGAGGAGTTGTCCCTTCACTTATAACAGCTTCTCCCTGATCAAAGTCGTCGACATCAACATTAATTGACTCCATCATGACCTTTGTGTGATGATTTAGCACCCTAAAAGCACGGCTAGTAGTAGAGTATCCAATGAATATCCCTCTGTCGCTCTTAGCATCAAACTTTCCCTTAGGGGTCCGATCCTGCAAGATGTAACATTTGCTTCCGAAAATGTGAAAGTAAGATACATTAGGTTTTTACCTTTTCAGATCTCATATAGAGTTTTCTCCGTTCTGGGTCTTCGATACACTCTATTTATGGTGTAGCATGCAGTGTTGACAGCCTCTGCCCACCATCTAGCACTGATCTCTCGGCATTCAGCATCACGTGTGCCATTTCTTGTAGAGTAAGATTTTTTCCTCTCAACCACTCCATTCTGTTGAGGAGTCTTAGGAGCTGAAAACTCATGAGCAATTCCCTGTTAAAATTCAGCAAAAAATGATTCTCGAACTCCTTCCCATGGTCACTTCAAATCCTATGATCTTCCCAATGATGTGTCCTTTCTCAGTCTGAAGGCGGGTGCATAGCTTTTCGAAAGCATCAAACGTGTCTGACTTCTCCTTGAGAAAATCTATCCATGTAAAGCGTGAGAAATCGTCAACACAAACATATATGTATTTTTTACCTCCCATGCTAATTTCTGTTGTAAGTCCGATCAGATCCATGTGTAGCAGCTCCAAGTTCTTAGATGTGGTGATAGTCTGAAGTTGTCTATGGCTTGTCTTCTTTTGTTTTCCTAGTTGACAAGGACCACATACACCTTCTTTTCTCTTGTTTATGGCCGGTATCCCACGAACAGCTCCCACTTTGGATATCTTCATCAATGTCTTGTAGTTGAGATGCCCTAGCTTTTGGTGCCACTGCTCAGAGACATCAACACTTACACTGAAGCAACTGTTAACTTCCTGAAGTAAATAGCAATTGTTTGTAGATCTTTTTCCAGTCAGAATGCAGGTTCCGGCTTTATTGAGAACCATACACTTGTTTTGGTAAACTGAACGAAGAGACATTCGTCGCACAATTGGCTTATGCTAATAAGATTAGCCTTCAAGTCTTCTGCATGCATCACATCCTTTAGAGTAATAGATCCCGTCATCTTCAGCTCTCCCTTCACAATGACTTTGCTCCTTTGACCATCACCAAAAGTAACATGACCTTTGTTACCGGTAGTATATTCAGTAAGAAGACTTCGATTACCAGTCATGTGCCAAGAGCATCCACTGTCGAAGTACCACATGTTTTCTAAAAAGGCAATCGATGATGTGTAAGCAACCAAACTGAGCAGTTCAGATTTCCTAACCCACTTTTTCATGAGCCTTTTGCCAGGATGTCCATTGTTTCTTCCTTCATGCTGATGTTTCATATGACTAAAACAATTCATGTCTGTGTGCCCTAAAAACTTACAGTAATTATACACGAGACGCCTGGATTTTGCACTCCTCTCCTGCTTCAACTTCTGATCACCTTGCTCGAAGTGCCTCATCTTCTTCCGAACTCCAGTAACAGGAACCTGTCTTTCCTTGGGTACATGAAGATAGCCTCCTTTATTGTACCCAACACCTATACGATCTCCTGAGACTTTCCCCATGTTCAGAATGTCGTCGAGCTTTGCCTTTCCGGAGTTCCACTTGTTGAGGATGTTTTCTACCTTCTCGGCTCTGAGTAGCGTTCTCCTGAGTTGGCTTTCAAGATTCCTGGGATTGAGCCCATTCTTCAATAGTTCATCCCTAACCTCATCCTTTTCACCTTTCAGTCTGACATTTTCTTTCTTTAAGAATTTGTTGATATCACATATCTTCATCCAATTTGTGAACATAGTTTGATAAGCAGACCAAATATCATCTTCATCAACCTCCTCATCACCACCTGCTTCTGAACCAGAGTCACTGTTAGATGTTGTACTATATGTTATAACATTCTTTCTGACATTTCCAAGTTTATTTTCCAATGTTGTACAAGTTGTGACAACACTTGGTCCACATAGCTAGAGGTGTCACAATCGGATTGATCATCCAGAATGGCTGTAAATGCAACATAATTGCTGATGATGTCCTCATCTCCAACACTTCCTTCTGACTCCTTATCACTCCAGGTACTGGCTAATGATTTTCCTTTTTGTTTCTTGAGAGTATTAGCACATTCGGCTTGTAAATGACCAAATCCCTCACACTCCCTACACTGTTTTCCCTTGCCTTTGCTCTTTGGTTCATACTTCTGTACAGGACGACTGATACCCTTTCCTACAGTGTGTGGACTCGGTCGCATGTCCTTGTTGACAGATCTGAAATTCTGGCCCCTGATGCCGATCTTCCTCATCATCCTGCTAAGGTTCTTAGTTAACAAGGCGATGTCATCTTCAAGTTCCGATTCATTTTCTGACTTTGGTGGTTCACTAGCTTCCACCTTTAGAGCCACTCATTTGTCTCTTTTATTTTGCTTCAAATTCATTTCGTAGGTCTGAAGAGACCCCATTAGTTCATCTAATCTCATAGTAGATGTGTTCCTCACCTCTTCAATAGCAGCAATCTTTGCCGAAAACTTGTCAGGCAGAGATCTCAGAGTTTTCTCAACCAACTTCTTTTGGGAGTACCTCTTCCCTAATGGAACGCCTGATTTGTTATATCACGTAATCTTCCATTGAATTCAGCCACAGTTTTATCGTCATTCATTCTGAGATTTTCAAATTGAGAGGCGAGCATTTGAAGTTTAAAGGCTCTTACTTTACTAGTCCCTTCATGAATATTCTGAAGAATATCCCACGCTTCCTTTGCGTACTCACATGTATAAATTAACTTGAACTGCTCTTCATCCACTGCAGTAAAGATAGCATTCACTGCCTTAGAATTTTCCAGAGCCACTCGTTTTTCTTCGGGACTCCAGTCTTGAGCCGGTTTGAAGTGTTTCTTTCCTTCTTTGTCATCTTGAACTGGAGGAGTCCATCCTTCTATCGTTGCCATCCAAGCCTTCTCATCAAGAGACTTGATAAACGTGTGCATCGAGACTTCCAGTGAGTGTAGTTAGTACCAGTGAGCAGCGGAGGCCGAGTCACGGATGCACCTTCCTTCACATTCATGGATGGCGTACTAAAGAATAGGATCACACCCACTTTGGCAACACAAAGTAGTACGGATGACCTGCTCTGATACCAATTGAAATTTAGTACGCAAGCTCAAATCAATAAAACACACAAGATCAATAGAGAACACAAGATGACACAAGGAAATTGGTAACGTAGTTCGATGCGCACACCTACATCTGCAGGGCCTCGCCCAGAAAATCAAATAACTCCACTAAGTATTAATGATTAAAAAAACATCAATACCTCGTATTACTAAGGGGAACAATCTCCCCTCAATACAAACCGATAGGGATGATCGCAATCAATCCCCGTGGAGTAATTTGTGCAAGCTCCCCTTGCATGCAAGATCCCCTTGCTAAATTGACAAAGATCAACTCCCTTGATCCCCTACCTGTAGTAGGCAGCCTCCTCCTGGAGCTCCTTGCAAGTTTCACAAAAGCTGTCAATCAAGTCGTAACCCTAGTCGCCAATCTTCGTTTCCTTTTAAACGACCTCTTCCTCTCAATTAGAGAGCCGTTAAAGGAAGTAAACACAATCAAATCTTAGGTAGATTTGCCGACGCAATAATCGAAGCCCAGCTAGGAAATTGGTTTCGTCGCAACATCTAAAAATAGTAATAACCATAAGCGGGCTAAAGTCTCTCTCTTATCTTCAACCGACATAATAAAAGCGAGAGATACTAGGAATAAAACAAAATCTTCAACGAATCGTCAGTTGGTGTAAATCACATAATCGTTGAAGATAATAAACAGCCACCAGAATATCCTCCCATCTATAATAACTGATATACCAGATACAACATGTTGAACATTATGTCCGACATAAAGTTCAACAATATGTTCAATATCCTTCATGTCACAAGCTGAGATCTGACATAAGAACACGTTGTGCCACTAATTACAACAGGACAAACATGAATGTCCTAACAACATATAATAATTACCCAAATGAGCTACTTAATTTGTTCCTCGTTAATTTTTTAACTCCTTAGTTTCCTTCTTAATTTGTTCCTTCGTAAAAAATACCTTGTTTTAAAAAAGATTATCTATTTTTAAAATTACCCATTATGTAACCTTTTTACTATAAATATAGGGCTACAGGTTCAGTAGCGACACCTTCATAACACGTTATCTTCACGCTCGTCAGCTGAGCTGAACCTCTGCCGACGGACAAATCACGAGGACACGGATTGTGATTTCTTCTCCGAACTTCGCTAGATCCGATGGGTAGGATTTAGATGCAATCATTTTTGTTCCTTAGATCTAATATTTCATGCGCATGATGATGATGGATCTGTGTTATTTTTCTTTGATATACAAGAAATCTATTTTTCTGCTAAGATCTTTGTAAAGAAAATCCTTCTTTTAAGCATTTATCTTTATCATAAACAGTTTTAAATCTTTTTAAACCAGATCTAAGCCTATTTCTCTCATAAAATACATTTAGATCTGCCCATTTTGGACCAAAAATTCAATGTTTAAACGGTAAAAATCAAAATTTTATTATAAAAACATTGATTACAAAGATTAAAAATTGTATTTTTACAATGCAATCATATTTTTTTATCCGAAATTTGTGGATTTAGATGGCAAGGGAAAATCGCTGCCTTAGGCTGCTCCCCCTGCACACGCCTGCCTGCGGCTTGTCGCACGCCACCTCGACCCCACCCTACCCCCACCGCCTGCGGCATGTCACCGCCCCCCCGTGGACTGTCGTCGCAAAACCCTAAATAGGGTTTTTCTGAAAAAAATTTTACGACGGGTTATTACGGAAATTTATCGGGGCTTTTAATAAATGCTTGATCCATTTTTCAAATTAATTTGGTCCATTCAAATTTTTTAATGCTTGTAGCATGAATTTATCTGCGATTAAATCTTTATTGTTAATGCATGTAGCATGAATTTACTTGCGATTAAATATACTGCATACATGTGATGAATAAACAAAAGCCTGCTGCATTGTTGATGTTCTTCGACGAATGTTTGATATTTTGTTGTGGTTTTGTATCGATTATTTGTCACCATTTATTTTCCTCGCATTTTATTTCTTTTTGAGTGAAATTTGTAGTGAGGATTAAATTGTAAAATTCCAAGACCGGTGCACGTCCCATGGAGGAGAAGACATACTTCCAGAAGAATATGGGCCCTGAGGGGGTTCCCAAGTTGTATTTTCTTTTTAATGAGACTGTATATAGACTTTAATTTGTAATTTAAAATGGTGACTAGCCGATCCACACAACAAATATCTATGTCTGGATTGCATGATTACTTATTTCTATTTAAATATTTAATTATTGCTTGTTTAACATGCTTAGATAAAATGGCAAAGATAGCGAGCGTCGACGTTGATGTATTGGAAGCTACATGCAAGAATTACATGAGCTGGCAGTTGGATATTAAATTCTATCTACGCTCACAGGGCTTGAGTCAAGCCATTACTAAAGGAGATAACGTGTCTGATATAGATAAGGCAAAAGCCATTATCTATATCAGACAACATATCGATTGGACCCTGAAGGCCGAATATCTCACAGTGGAAGGCTCATACGAGTTATGATCTGTACTCGAGGATCGATACAAACACCCAAAAAATGTTATCCTTCCTCAAGCGCGTTACATATGGGAGAACCTTCGTCTACAGGACTTCAAGTCCATTGCCAAGTACAACTTGGCATTATTCAGCATCACCTCACGCCTGAAGTTGTATGGTGAAAGAGTGACGGAGGAACGCATGTTGGAGAAAACTTATACATGAGAAGGATGTTATCCTCATGTAACAGTATCGTGAACGGAAATTTACGAAATACTCAGGACTTCTATTATGCTTTCTGATGGCGAAACAGAATAGAGACCTTTTGCTGGCCACCCATAACTTGCGCCATCCTGGCACTGCACCCGCGCCTGAAGTGCAAAATATCTCCTCCTAGAAGAAGAACAAATTCAAAAGAAGACCCCCGAAGGGAAAAGTAATGAAGAAGCAGGCTAGAGGTCCCTCTCCAAAGACCAACAATGAGGGGAACAAGAAAAATGTGTGGAAGAGGAAGGACACCGGCCAGACATCTCCCCCAAGACAGACTGGAAAGACAAATGCCACATGTGTGGCATGACTGGACACTGGTCCAGAAATTGTCGTACTCCACGCCACCTCTAGGATTTGTACCAAGCTAGCCAGAACCCTAATGCTGAAAAAAAACCTAGTGGAAAATGAAAACCTGGCTCCAACTCGGTTCATCGCTGAGGATTTCTCAAACGATGACCTCCTAGATCGATGCTTTAGCTATTTCTGTAATCAAATGTAGTTGAAAAACAATTTTCTTTCTAGATGTTTGTTTTCTTTCAGCATATTACTTTATTTCCAGATTTTGAATGAACTTATCTTATTATGCCTTATATTGCTATACATTTCTTCTTTCTTGCTATAGATGGATAACAAATGCCTAGTGGACAACGCTTCTATGCACGCAATCCTTCACGACATTAGCTTTTTTCAAAGCATCAATAACTACGATGGCACCGTAAATATAATGGTAGATTTAAAAGAATATTTGTAGTTAATCTAAAAATAATTATGCTAAAGCGTAAGGGATTCATAGCTAATACGAGTACGAGTATAATTACATCTAATGACAATACGTAATACGAATACAAAATAATTACGGGTATGGAAGATACATACAAAGGAGAATACGAAAAACATATCGTTAAAAACTGGTCGTTACACCATACCCACCTTAAGAATAATTTCGCCCTCGGAATTCCCTACAATCACTGATCAAGAAACAAATGTGGGTAACACACTCTCATCTCATCTTCCCTCTCCCAGGTGGACTCTCCTGATGAGCCATATCGCCACATTACTCTAACAAGATCGACAGTCTTATTCCTGAGTGTCTTCTGATGCCTGTCAAGAATCTGCACTGGCTGCTATTTATATGTCAGATCCGGACGGATGGTAATCTCAGAGTAGTCCACAACGTGAGATGGGTTGCTGATGTACCGACGGAGCTGAGACACATGGAAGACATCATGAACTCCCTCTAAAGATGGTGGCAAGGCTAAGCGATAAGCTACATTGCTAACTCTCTCCAGGACATCGAAGGGTCCAATATATCTCGGGCTAAGCTTGCCTCGCTTCCTAAAGTGAATCACTCCTCGATTTGGGGAGATCTTCAGGAATACATGGTCTCCCGGCTTAAACTCTAGAGGACGCCGTTTAACATCTGCCCAATACTTATAACGATCCTGAGCGATCCGAAGCTTGTCCTTGATATCTCGAACAATGTCTACTGCTTCAACAATCATCTCTGGTCCCAATAACTCTCTATCTCCAATGTCATCCCAGCTCAGTGGCGATCAACATTTCCTCTCGTAGAGAGCGACGAATGGTGTCATGCCAATGCTCGCCTGATAGCTGTTGTTATAGGAGAACTCCACCAGATGTATATGATCCTCCCATGAGCCCTTGAAATCCAGCATTCAAGCTCTCAACATATCCTCCAAAATCTGAATGGTCCGCTCTGACTGGCCATCCGTCTACAGGTGATACGCAGTGCTGAACTTCAGACTGGTACCCAGATTTGTCTGCAGACTCTTCCAGAACTGGGACGTGAACCTCGTATCTCGATCTGATACAATGCTCACAGGGACTCCATGCAAGCGAACGATCTCCTATACAACATAATTCACATCACTATTGGTACTAGACATGAATTATGAAGGGATGGGTTAGGTCATTACCTCCATATACTTCCTTGCCAGTATCTCCGTGGATTGTCCTATTCGGAACGGTATAAAGTGCACAGACTTGGTCAATCGATCAACGATGACCCAGATTGCATCATTATGCCTGGTGCTTCAAGATAAGCAAGTCACGAAGTCCATCGTGATGTGCTTCCACTTTCACTCCGAAATCGACAGAGGTTGCAATAATCCAGCAGTGCGATGATGCCCAGCCTTCACTTGCTGACATACGAGGCATTTGGGAACGCTCCATGCCACGCTTCTCTTCATCCTGTGCCACCAGAAATTCTGACAAAGATCCTTGTACATCTTCGTACCTCCAGGATGAATGGAATAAGGCAAACTGTGATCTTCATTCATCATGATATCTCCTACAGGTACGCAGATCCTACTGCCATATCTCAGGGACCCATCATCATGAACAAGAAAATTTGTCTGGAGTCCTGCTTCAACCTGCTCTCTGATCTTCTTCAACTTAGCATCTCCAGCTTGAGCAGTCTTGGTTCGATATACAATCGTTGACCGAATCTGCATGTTCATCAATGACGAAGTGACTTCCGGTAGGATAGCTTCAACATCCATCTCTCTCAGATCCTGCTGCAATCTCCACTTAGCTGTGAGAATCATCACCTCGGGCAGTCGACTCAAGGCATCTGGTACGACGGTCACCTTCTCTGGGTGATACTGAAGGTCGATGTCGTAGTTTGCCATCAATTCGAACCATCTGCGATGTCTCATATTCAGCTCCTTTTGAGTGCATATATATTTCAAACTTTTGTGATCAGTGAAAATTTTCACTTTCTTACTCAGTAATAAATGTCGCCAGATCTTCAAGGCAAAGACGACATCGGCTAATTCCAAATCGTGGGTAAGATAGTTCTTCTCATGGACCTTCAACTGTCGTGAAGTATATGCGACCAATAGTTGTGCTGGTGTAGAACACATCCAAGTCCCTTGCCCGATGCGTCGCAAAAAATCTCGAAGCCTCCGCTTCTGTCTGGAATAGCTAAAACTGGTGCAGTAGTCAGTCTCTGCTTCAAGGTAGAAAAGGCCTGCTCACAAGAATCTGACAAACTGAACTTAAAATCCTTCCTCGTCAGTCTCGTCATAGGCTCAGCTATCCTCGAGAAGTCCTTGATAAATCTACGGTAGTATCCAGCCAATCCCAGGAAACTCCTGATGTTCGTGCCGATCGAGGTGTAGGCCATTCACTGACTGCTCTGACCTTCTCCGGATCCACTGAGATGCCAGCTCCTGAGACCATATGCCCAAGAAATACAACTCTGTCCAGCCAGAATTCACATTTTCTGTACTTGGCATATAGTCTATGATGACGGAGCGTCTCTAATACCATCCTCAAATGCTCGGCATGCTCCTTCTTGCTCTTCGAGTACACCAGGATATCATCTATGAAGATCACTACGAACTTGTCTAGGAAGTCATAGAAGATAAGGTTCATGAGATTCAGGAACACAGCAGGAGCGTTGGTCACATCGAATGGCATGACAATGAACTCATAATGCCCGTACTTAGTCCGAAAAGCTATCTTGGGCACATCTTCCTTCTTGACTCTGACTTGATGGTATCCGCTCCGGAGATCCAACTTCGAAAATACCCTCGATCCACCAAGTTGGTCGAAGATATCATCAATACAGGGTAGCGGATACTTGTTCTTCACTATGATCTGATTCAGCTCCTGATAATCAATGCACATTCTCTTCGATCCATCCTTCTTCTTCACCAGCAAGACATGCACACCCTATGGAGATACACTGGGATGAATTAAACCCTTCTGTAATAGCTCATCCAATTGCTTTCTCAGCTCTTCCAGCTCTGTAGGAGCCATACAGTACGACGCCTTCGAAATCGGTTGAGCTCCTGGCATAAGGTCAATACCGAACTCAAACTCAAAATCGGGTGGCAATCCAGAAATGTCTTCAGGGAAGACGTCTTTGAAATCTCTCACTACCACAGGCTTCTTTGGTTCAGCTATCATAGATGCAACAGTCAGTCTATTCGGCTGGGCCCGAAACTTGACAGGTCCAAACAAACAACCTCCACTGACGAACTCGAACACTGGGTGGTCAGGAATTTCAAATACAACCTTCTTCCGATGACAGTCGATTGTGGCATAGAAAGCTCCTAACCAGTCAATGCCGAGAATAGCATCGAAGTTGGATAGGTTGTGGACAATGAAATCAGCATATAATTCGTGTCCATTAACCACCAACAGGCATGGTCTACATCCCAAGGCAACCTTTACTACACCATTCCGAGTTGTAATATTCCAACACTTGGGAAGTGTGTAAGTGTGTATCGAGTGTTCGACTACGAACTTCCTGGATAGGATGCACATGGAAGCTCCAGAATCAAACAGGGTCAAGGCCGGGTGGGAAGAAACTAAGATGACACCTAAAGATATAATGCAACTAGGTTAAGCATGGATCTAACTAAGCAAACATAAATGTATGACTAAGGACAGACTAGTCTAGATGTTACCTGCAATCACATCATCCTCAGCTTCAGCCTCAACGGCTATCATAGTGAACGCCCGGCACTTCGACTGGTTGGCCTACTAAAAGGCTCGTTCCTGTGGTATCAGAGGCGGTCCTCGCTGTCCAGGTGTAGGCACTATCTACTGAGCGGGTCTAGGTGCTCCAGCAGGTACAGGTCGAGTGCAGCGGGGGAAGTGCTTTGCAGCATGAGCAGGCGATCCACAGACCAAGCACTGATTCAGCATCCTCTTGCAGTCTTTCTTCACATGTCCAAGTGTGCCACAGAAATGGCAACTCAGCTGAGCTCAGTTGGAGACAGGTGTAGCTGGCCTTTTAAACTGAGTGGTCTGAACTGGACGAACACCAGGCCTAGGTGCACTCCTCTTTATCTCCATCGGTGCTTGTCCGTCTGACGTGCCTTCCTCTGATTCACGATCTGCTCGTGCTTCCTCGCAGCTACCAGGACTTGCTCATGAGTGGTAAAAGTACTCGTGAACGTCGAGGCTTGTATGTCCAGATCCAAACCTTGCTGAAAGAGGTGTACACAGTCCTCCGCGTCTGCCACCAGAGTAGGGCGAAGCGACTCAGCATGACAAACTCGGCCTCATACTTATCGACTGTCATGGTGCCCTGCTCCAGGTTTATGAAGCACTGCTGCATCTCCCTCTTTGCAGCCTTCGAGAAGTATTGAGCATTAAACCTCTGACGGAAAGTAGCCCATGGAATCAGCTTGGTTAGCCTGGTCTCCTCAGCATCCCACCAGTGTCGGGCATTATCTGTCAACTGCTTCTTGGCGAGCTCCACCCAATCGTTCGGATTGACTCGAGCAAGTTCCAAGTCATCTGTAGTGCTGCAAAGCCATTCCCCAGCCACTAGTGCGCCTCTCGTCTGGAGAAGCTAACGGATGCATCTCTCGGAACTGCTTGGCTCCAGACTCATAGTGGGGATGTGGTGGTACAGCTGGTGTAGCCTGACGTCCTTGCTGGACCAGATGGTGCTGTACTTCTAGCATCTCTCTCATAATTCCAAGCATCTGGCATATGTCATCCTCTCGGCCTCCAGCAGCTCCGGATCCATGTCGAGCGTTACGTCTTCCAGCCATTTTGAGACAGAAAAACACTGAACTAGTCTCATGTACACGATTACTCTAGATTTTTGACTAATGAAAGCGTTCTTATTGTTCTGAATATTTCGTAGTTTGCACGGACCTGCATGGGCCAGCACTAAACCTGTAACGCCCCGCTTTTTAAAAGACACCGGAAGCTGGAGCGTTACGAAGGTCCGCATGAACTAGAGCGGTGAAGCTCGAGTTCAATGAGCATCTGTGATAAAAACAACAAGGCAGGTCCTTGCATGCATTTCAGAGCAATAAGAAACATTCATAAAATTTAAAGCCACATCTAGAAAATGTCCATACACGAAATAGAAACGCAAAGGCCACAGCTGGGCCAAAGTAACTACAAAGAAAACGTACACTATGCAGAGTACTGAAAGTAAAACTAAAGAAAAGCGGCAACGTCGAAGGTCTCTAGTCCTCCATAGGGAGAGACTCGGCATCAACAGAAAACTCCTGGCTCTCTAAGTCAGGCGTCTCAATAGGATCCTCTTGGTAGTCTGGCTCGGGATTTGACATACATCCAAAAACATGAATGTATGTCAGCAAGGGTCTGCAAGTAAAGGTCAGCAACCCAAGGCAAGATGTACAAAATGAAATTGAATTATGAAGCATTAATAGTTTTATATGAGATGTCAGCAACAAGTTTTAAGCATGGCTGTTCTAGGTGAAGTAAGGTAAAGTACTTCTAAAATGACAGTTTAGCCTGAGCTTGCGTTCGACGAGGACTTCGTGGACACTGGTGACCAGTCTTAGAGGATGTTTAGAGTCACCTGTTAGTTGTTGTTAGTTGTCGGTGCGTGGCACCACTATTTTGCCTTTGTACTTTTGTTTGTTGGCCGTGTTTGGGCCTTAGACTCTTTCTTTCAGCCTGGTGGCTTTTCTGGATGTTGAAACTTATTATTGTGGACAATTCTGAGATTTGAGAATTATATTATTTTCTGTCTCTTCCTTTATTATTATTTTTTTTCCGTTCGTGATTACAGGGACCTGCATATTATTTATTGACGCTTATCAGACGCGCAGCTTCACAGCTCCACGTCTGAGCGGACCTTCTCACGTCTCGCCTCCATTTTAGGGAAGCGGGGCGTGACAGGTTTTGTTGGTGGCCCATGCAGGTCCTCCCTCTCTGTAACTGTGAATTATCGGAACAACGATAATAATATTAAATGTCCATTAAATAAAGGTCGACATCCGAGTCATTAAGCTATTGAGTCTAATTTTTGTTTCGTCTTCTGTGTCATTAGATGGCTGGGAGACGGAATACCCGTGCTAGTGGTGGTGTGCTCCCTCACGACCAGGAGCCAGACCGAGAGCCCACCACTGGAGAGATGATGAGGATAATGCATCAGATGATGCAGGTGCAGCAGGGGATGCTGCAGAATGCCTGGAATATTCCACCTGCTCGAGCAGCACAGCCTGTTTAGAATGTCCCTCGCTTCGAGCCTAGAGCGAAGCAGTTTCGGGAGCTGGGTCCCGCTTACTTTGATGGGACCGAGGGACCTCTGGCTGTGGATGAATGGACCAGGAACATGGAGGACAACTTGAAGATGTCCAAGGTCGACCCTACTGGATGGGTTGACTTGGCGAAGATGCAGCTTAAGGATAACGCTCGGAACTGGTGGGATGCCGAGGAGAAGTTGCTTGTGGAGCCGATATCTTGGGCTACCTTCAAGTCCAGATTTGATGAGGAATACTTTTCGAAGGCTGCCAGGAGGGAGATGGCACAGCGCTTCATTGACCTGAAGCAGGGGAGCTTGACGGTGGACCAGTACCACCAGGAGTTCACTAGGCTGAGTCGTTTCGCACCGAAGATGGTGCAGGATGCGGATGAGAGAGCCCAGAGGTTTCTGCAGGGGATTTCTTTAGAACTTCGGAGCTACGTGACTTCTTCTGATGCGGAGTCTTATCAGAAGGTTTTGATTATGGCGAAGAGGCAGGAGCAGATCGTGAACCAGAAGAGAGGACTGATTTCTGGAGCTGCGAAAAGGCCTATGGAGCAGGCCAGGGCAGTGATGAGACCAGGGTTCAAGCCCAACCAGCCAGCTCAGTTCAAGAGGCCAGGAGGGCCTGTTCTGAAGACGTGCAACCATTGCGGAAAGCCGGGTCATGTGAAGGACCAGGAGGCTTTTGGGTCAGTGCTTGGTCTGTGGCGATGCTTCGCATACTCTGAAGGATTGCCCGAGCATCAAGGAGCTGTGGAAGGGACCTGTTGCAGCTCAGCCGTTGCAGCAGAGGACGCATGTACCTGCTGGACGTGGAGCGCCTCTCGTTTCGTAGAGGCAGGCTTTTCAGCAGGCTGTTCAGCCGAGGCGGCAGACGTTTCTGATGACTGCGGTGGAGACCGAGGCGGTGGATGTGGTTATCGCAGGTAACTCTAAATCTAACTGTTTCTTTCCGTAGTTAGTTTTAGTTACTAGATTATGTTTGGTTGCTTGCACATGTTTGTCTGCTAGAATAGAATTTGATTGATAGACTGTCTGTTAGGTGTGATTTTGGTTTGCACATTTCCTGCACGAGTCCTCTTCGACTCAGGTGCATCGATGTGCATTATTTCCTAGAGCTTCATGGAGAGGCATTCCTTGTCGACTTCCCATCTTCCCAAGAGTTGGAACATCGTTACAGGAAATGGCGTGGTCTCGGTGCATCGTGGTTGCAACTCTTACCCTTTGGTGGTCTGTGGACATGAGCTCTACGCAGATTTTATTGTCCACGACATCATCAACTATGATGTTGTCCTCGGGATGGACTGGTTAGGGAGTTTCTACGCCACGATCGATTGTCGGAGGAAGAAGGTAGTGTTCGAGATCCCTGGACATCCTGTGTTCGAGTTCAGCCGTGGCAGTAGTTCGCTTGGTCCGGTCAGGTTTCGGGCCAGACCGGTGGAGATTGTGGCTATGCAGATGGAGCAGTGTCAGCCTGCGATAGTGCGTGACTTCGATGACGTCTTCCCCGAGGAGATGTCTGGATTGCCACCCGATCGAGCTCTCGAGTTTTCGATCGACCTCATTCCGGGAGCGCAGCCTATTTCGAAAGCGCCGTATCGCATGGCACCAGCAGAATTGGAGGAATTGCGAAAGCAGCTGGATGAGCTTCTTCAGAAGGGTTACATTAATCCTAGTGTGTCTCCATGGGGAGCGCCGGTCTTGCTGGTGAAGAAGAAGGACGGTTTGCATCGCATGTGCGTGGACTATCGGGAGTTGAATGCGGTGACCGTCAAGAATCACTATCCATTGCCTCGCATCGATGATATTTTTGATCAGCTGGGAGGATCGAGGGTATTCTCTAAGCTGGATCTGAGGAGTGGTTATCACCAGCTGAGGGTGAGAAAGGAGGATGTTCCGAAGATAGCTTTCAGGACGAAATATGGACACTACGAGTTCGTGGTTATGCCTTTTGGTGTAACCAACGCACCCACAGTTTTTATGAATCTGATGAATCTGATCTTCTATGACTTTTTAGATAAGTTTGTTGTTATCTTTATTGATGACATTCTAATCTATTCTAAGTCGGAGGAGGAGCATGCGTCGCACTTGAGGACTGTATTGGAGATCTTGAGGAGGCATAGGTTGTATGCTAAATATTCCAAGTGCGAGTTTTGGCTGGACAGAGTTGCTTTTCTTGGGCATGTGGTGACTGGAGATGGTATTTCGGTGGATCCCGAGAAGATTAAGGCTATCAGGGAGTGGCCTTTTCCGCAGTCTGCGTCTGAGATCCGGAGTTTCCTTGGACTTGCGGGTTTTTACCGGCGATTCATCAAGGATTTTTCCCGTATTACTGAGCCGATGAACAGACTGACACGAAAGGATGTATCTTTTGTTTGGTCTGATGGCTGTGAGGAAGCGTTTGGTGTTCTGAAGGAGAGGTTGACTTCTGCCCCTGTTCTTGCTGTGCCCGACCGGAGTGGAGGATTCGAGATCTTTTGCGATGCTTCTGGCAAGGGTCTCGGTTATGTATTGCATCAGCATGGGCACGTGGTTGCATATGCTTCTCGTCAGCGTAAGGCTCATGAGAAGAATTACCCGACGCATGATTTGGAGTTGGCCGCTGTCGTGTTTGCGCTGAAGATCTGGAGGCACTTTCTGCTGAGTGAGAAGGTGAAGATCTTCACCGATCACAAGAGCTTGAAGTACATTTTTACTCAGAAGGAGCTCAACATGCGACAGCGTCGGTGGTTGGAGCTCATGGCAGACTATGAGATCGATTTGCAGTATCACCCTGGCAAAGTGAATGTGGTTCCAGATGCGTTGAGTAGGCTCCCAGCGATGATGATGTTGACTTCGCAGTGGAGATTGCAGCATGACTTTTACGAGTCTGGTATTGAGATTGTTCTGCCTGGAGAGACTTCTTCGTTGATGCATATGCAGATACAGTCGACGATTGTGGATAGAATCAAGGCTGGACAGGCTGGAGACCCGAAGTTGGTGAAGGTTCGAGAGTTGGTAGAAGCCGGTCTGCGGACTGACTTCGTGATTCATGAGGATGGCTCACTGAGATTTGGAGCCAGGTTGTGTGTGTCGGCTGGGGATATCAGAGAGGAGTTATTGGTTGAAGCACATAGTTCGCCGTACTCTGTGCATCCTGGTGGGACCAAGATGTACAAGGATCTTCGCCTGAATTTTTGGTGGCATGGTATGAAGAGGAGTGTGGCTTGGAGTGTAGCCAAGTGCTTGGTTTACCAGCAGGTTAAGGCGGAGCATCAGCGTACGGCAGGGTTGCTACAACCGCTTCCGATTCCGGAGTGGAAGTGGCAACACATCACTATGGACTTCATGACTGGACTACCTCGGAGTCCGAAGCAGAATGACGCGATTTGGGTGATCGTAGATCGATTGACCAAATCCCCGCACTTTATTCCTTTCCGAGTAGGACAGTCTACTGAGGCGATAGCAAGGCGATATATGGAGGTAAATCCTTTACTCTCTGTTTTAATTTCCTTTCCTAGTTTAGATAGTGGTGTAACATGAATCATGCAGGAGATCGTACGACTTCATGGAGTCCCTGTGAGTATCGTGTCGGACAGAGACACGAGATTCACGTCTCAGTTCTGGCGGAGTCTGCAGAAGAGTTTGGGTACGAGTCTGAGTTTCAGCACGGCGTACCATCCGTAGATGGATGGCCAGTCCGAGAGGATGATCCAGATCTTGGAGGACATGTTGATGGTGTGTATGTTGGACTTCAAGGGTTCTTGGGAGGATCATCTCCACATCGTGGAGTTTGCCTTCAATAACAGCTACCAGGCGAGTATTGGCATGTCACCTTTTACCGCGCTATATGGGAAGAAATGTCGATCGCCACTGAGCTGGGATGACATTGGAGATCGGGAGCTGTTAGGACCTGAGATGATCGTGGAGGCTGTGGATGTTGTCAGGAACATACGGGAGAGGCTGAGGATTGCTCAAGACCGTTTTAAGCATTGGGCTGATGCTAAACGGCGTCCGTTAGAGTTTCAGCCAGGTGACTATGTGTTCTTGAAGATTTCCCCGAGTCGAGGACTGATTCGCTTTGGGAAACGTGGGAAGCTGAGCCCGAGATACATTGGACCATTTGACATTCTGGATAGAGTTGGCGAGGTAGCCTACCGCTTAGCCTTGCCGCCATCTTTGGAAGGAGTTCACGATGTCTTCCACGTGTCGCAGCTTCGTCGGTACATCAGCGATCCATCTCACGCTGTGGATTTCTCGGAGATCACCGTTCGCCCTGATCTGACTTATGACCAGCAGCCAGTGCAGATATTGGACAGGCGTCAGAAGTCACATCGGAACAAGACAGTCGATCTTGTTAGGGTGATGTGGCGACACGGCTCGCCAGTGGAGTCTACTTGGGAGAGAGAAGACGAGATGCGTGAGCGCTACCCACTTTTGTTCCCTGACACATGAGTGTTAGGAAATTCCGAGGGCGGAATTTTTCTTAAGGTGGGGAGGATGTAACGATCGGTTTTTGTAATAGCTATTTTTATGAATAATATTGGATGTTCCCCTCTTTGTGTGTTTTCTCGATAGAAGTCCTTACGATTAACTTCATAACGTTTTAATCTTAGAGTTAGAGTGATCATAGAGGCCATAGGAATCTTCCCGAAGCTTCACGCTTCGTTTTGGCACTTTTTGGTGCATCTTAGTCGGTTCATGAAGGAGAGCCAACCGACTAGATTGCAATCTAGTCGGTCGGTAACCCTTCTCTGACCGGCTAGTTCTTGTCAGTAAATTTCAGCTTAGTTACTGTTTACGTTTAGTCGGTCTAAGCTCATTCTTCGACCGACTAGTTCCTAAACTAGTCGATCAGGACTTGTACTCAGACCGACTAATTCTGAGTCCTACTGTACTGTCGAAGTTACTGTTTATGGTTAGTCGGTCAAAGAACAATTACCGACCGACTAGTTCTTAAACTAGTCGGTTAGGATTCCTTCTCTGACCGACTAACTCTCAGTACTTAATATCTATCTAATTTCACTCTTAGTCGGTCTATGAACGATCAACGACCGACTAGATCCTAAACTAGTCAGTCGACGGGCCTTCGCAGACCGACTAAATCTGCCTACCATGTACCAACCCTGTTCACGGTTTGTCTTTTAGTCGGTATCAGTTAGACGACCGGCCGACTAGATCCTAAACTAGTCGGTCGACCACCCTTCTCTGACCGACTAAACTGCCCAGTAAACCTAGGTTAAGTCACAGCCGCCGTTTCATTTTCTATTTAATCCCTTCGATTCTTTCATTCCTTCTTCATTCTTTCTGAGCCAATTTCTTCCCCAAATCATCCCCAACATTCCTCAAGCCATTTCCTTCCTCCTCGAAGCTTCCCTCTCGCCGTTTCTTGCGCCGGCCACCTTCCCTAGGCCGCCGGATCTCGATTTCAGCCGTAGCTTCCCGGGATCGTTCCTCCGTCGCCGAAGCCAGATCTGTTTTGGCGTCTTTCGCTCGCTACTCTTACGGTTAGTGAATCTATCCCTTAATCTCCTTTAACCCACATCGTAATTAGAAAACCTAATTAAAAACGATTCATTAGACGATATAGGATCCTATTATGAAATCTGATTTGGTGATCGTTCTAATGTTGTTTTGTCGTAACAATGATCCCATCCCGTAGAATAGAGGTTGTGAGCCGTTTTTCGTCGATCGTCATCGTCGGTAACAGGCAAGTGAAACTTTTCCACCCTTTTTGTTTAGGCCATGCCCTAGGCCATTCTGCACCGTAGCGTAAAAGAGACTAGTCAGTGAAATGATAGCTGTCTAGACGCCCCCTTTGATCTAGCTTGGCAACGAATCTAGATCTGCCATTTATCATGTTGAATTCATACTACCATGCCATGTTTAATTTCAATTAACGGTACGCGAAATATCTGTTCATGTCATTGCATACCTTGAATGTTATTGTAAATGCGTAGCACACGCTACTTTAAAAATGTAAGCTGCGGCGAGTAGGATTTTGACTCCTACACAGTGATCAGGCTAGGTGCACCCCTATGCCAAAATACACTTCCTGGCTCGTGATCCAGAAGCGAGCATAGTGTGTTGCTAATCCCAACGCTCGATACACGTGGAGGTGTAGGGTTAAACGGTCGCTTGAGCGTAGAAGTGAGCCCGTACAGCCACTTTAGCCAAAAGACGAAAACTCTGAGCACAAAGTGATAATAGTGATAAATGAATCGTGATTAGTGTTTGCGTAGCTTTTGCTACATCGTGCGTGCTTGCCTCTTCTTTAAAACTGTTGCATCATACTTAAGTGTCATGTCATTGCATAATATCATAACTGCTAGGTTGTTAGTTTACTTTCAGTTTCCTTGCTCAAGTCTATTTTTAGACTTGCTGACATGTGCCCCTCTCTCTTTTGGGTGTCACATGTTAGACCCTGAGCCAGAGTTTGTTGCTGAGGACAAGGTGTTAGCAGACGCCGAGCCTGAGCTTGCGTTCGACGAGGACTTCATGGACACTGGTGACCAGTCTTAGAGGCTGTTTAGAGTCGCCTATTAGTTGCTGTTAGTTGTCGGTGCGTGGCACCACTGTTTTGCCTTTGTACTTTTGTCTGTTGGCCGTATTTGGGCCTTAGACTCTTTCTTTCAGCCTGGTGGCTTTTCTGGATGTTCAAACTTATTATTGTGGACAATTCTGAGATTTGAGAATTATATTATTTTTTGTCTCTTCCTTTATTATTATTTTTGTTCTGTTCGCGATTACAGGGACCTGCATATTATTTATTGACGCTTATCAGACGTGCAGCTTCACAGCTCCACATCTGAGCGGACCTTCTCACGTCTCGCCTCCATTTTAGGGAAGCAGGGCGTGACACTACTGCACAAGTACTAGAGGGGGGTTGAATAGTACTTTAAAATAATCAAGAGTAATTATTCCTAATTATCGTGCAAACTCAACCAACAATGCGGAATGAAAATATGACAACAAAGAAAGAAGCAATGCAAACAAACGATATAACGGGTTCGGATCCACCCAAGTCTCCCCGACTTGTTCCCGATGATCCTACGTCCCAAACACCCGGATCCCCTCCGGCTACTTGAGTTAGAAACCTCTAACTCAAATTTGCACTATGAAATTCTTGTAGAAAACCTCTACAAGATCAAATCATACACAAATGAAAATGTGACTCCCACAAACCGAGATCACAAACTTCTCTCACAAACCGAGAGAAAAACTTGCAATATCAAAGTAAATATGAAATACAAACACTTACCACAAAACCCTATGCCTTGAGTAAAACTTACGATTTTAGGGCAAGAAGGATTTTGAGGAAGAAGAATGTCACCAAACCCTAGCTCCAAGAAGATGAACAGCGATCGAAGGCTAGGATGGAGTTTGGAGACCTTGAATCAAGCTCTTGGCTTGAGAGGCTCACAATGAAGAGAATCTCTCTTGAGGAAATTAGGGCTCAAGGAGTTTGGAGAGATTCTTGTGAGAATGAGTGAGCTTGGAAATGAGAATTAAATGCTCTCTCTTTGATCTCTAAAACACAATAATGGTAGCCTTGAATGCTATGAAGAAGCATCTCAAGATTATATAGGATAGAGAGGAGAGAGAGGGAAAATTCGTGCATTTAATGCTCCAACGGATCTATTTCTGAAGCAGTCTAATCGGTCTAAGAAGGATCACTGACCGATTAGTTTTGCAACTAGTCGGTCGGTGATTCCTCTTGGACTGACTAACTAGTTCACAACCAATAAACATAGTTCAGGAGATATAGAACTCGTCGGTCTAAGAAGACTTGCCAACCGACTAGTTTGACAACTAGTCGGTCGGTGAGTGTTCTTTGACCGACTAAGAGTTGGACTAGTTTGACAACTAGTCGGTCTGTGAGTGTTCTTTGACCGACTAAGAGTTGAAATACAATAGGCTGAATTCAAAGAGAGCTAGTCGGTTTAAGAACAAATTCCAACCGACTAGTTTCACAACTAGTCGGTCGACGGTTGTTCTTTGACTAACTAACTGTAAACAGTAGCTCAGGCTGAAAAGTGAAAGACATAACTAGTCGGTCTAAGAAGGATTCCTAACCGACTAGTTTGACAACTAGTCGATCAGTGAACCTTCTTGGACCGACTAATTGGTCAATAGTGAAGATGCTGAATAGAGCAAGGAGATCTAGTCGGTTCAAGAAGGATTACTGACCGACTAGATGATAATCTAGTCGGTTGGTTCTTCTTCTTGAACCAACTAAGATGCACTAGAAGCCGCGAAATGAAGCGTGAATCTTCGGGAAAGTTTGTATGGGCTTCTAAGATAATCCTAGCTCTAAGATATGAGTGTTATGAAGATTATCATGCAAGACCTACTCAAGGCTTAACATTCTACGAAAAGAAGCTAGAAGACTATAAAAATAAGCTAGACGAACCGTCTTCAAAGCTTCAATCCGAATCTCTTGACTTCAATAATGCTCCTAGAGCTTCAACGAAGCTTCAGGCAAACGATCACGCGCTTTGAGAAGTCTTGAGACGTTGCTTTTGATGTACGTAGAATTTTGGCGACGATCTCCATAACTGTGCTCACAAAGAGTTAGTTCATGATATTTATGTTTGTTCATCATCAAAACCAAATCCGGGGAATCAATTGTTGGATATGGACGATATAAATACACCCATGAGGGGATGTATGAGGGTATACGGACCTCAGATGTCGCGTGCACGAAGGCGTGCGCGAAGGGAACCTTTTCTCGTGTGAAAAGGACCACTCGATAAGTGGAAAAAGCCACTCGATAAGTGGAAAAAGCCACTTTATAAATGCAAAATGGCACTTGATAAGTGGATAAAGAAGAAGATAAATGAATGTGCTAATATAGGCTAATAAGCTTATATTTAGTTATTTCCTACAATAACTACCCCTAAAGCCTATAAATAGGACCCAAGGGTAAGGCATTCATTCACACTTTCCATGCCATTAGTTTGCATAAGGCATCCTTATGTTCTTCTTCTCCCTTCCATTAAAATCCTCTTCTAGTTAGAGATTTAGGCGGTGAAACTCTGCTTCGATCCTCCGTGACGAAGTATCGATCGTTGTGGCGAATCCGAGGGCGAAGTTCCTAGATTACGGTGCCGCGTACGCAAGCGTAAGTCTCAACTTCATTTATCGATCCTAACGTTGTTTTGACAGGATCCTACATTGGTATCGGAGCCATACGGGTTCGCCCCGGTCAAACCGCCGCCCCGTCGAACCGATGAACGAGGCGTTGTCTTTTTCATGAATGGGTATCCTACCATTACGGATATGGTAGGAATGCTTCGTGACGGAGAGAACGCAGCGGTTGTTCATTTCACGTTAGGGTCTCGTACCATTACGGATATGGCAGGAACTCTCCGTGACGGGAAGAACCGACCGTTCACGTCGTCAAGCTCGCACTCTTCATGGATGCCGAGTCTCCATTCATAGGGAATGTGAACTCTCTTCATGTGGAGCGCGTAGTTTACGAACTTTAAAGTGTGTTATTTTTCATTTTTGGCACACGACCATTAGAGAATAACTACTTTCTCGACGAACGGGTGCTTCATCGACGAACGGGTGCTTCATCGAGGAAGATGATGGTAGTTATCTATATCGGAGAAGATGACTTTTGGTGCATGATCATCATGGCCAAATGGGCTATGGAGGCAACGCATCCCCCTCCCCATGCGGAGGGGGTTGGCTATGGCCAATAATGACGAAAACCACCACGACCACCCCGTCGAGGGGGAGGAGTGCATGCGGCCACCCCATGCAAGGGGGGAGACCGGCCATGGCCAAAGGGCCATGGCCATGGCCGGCCGGCCCTGGCCCCGGCCAGGGCCAGGGAGCCCTGGCCGTGGCCAAGGCCAGGCCTGGCCGAGACCAGGCCGGGGCCAGGGGGCCCTGGCCGGCCTCGGCCAAGGCCAGGGGCCGGCCTGGCCGGCCCTGGCAGAGGCCAGGGCCAGGCCCTGGCCGGCCTCGACCAGGGCAGAGGCCCTGGCCGTCCCTTGGCCAGCCCCGGCCAGGGCAGAGGCCCTGGCCAAGGGGGTGCCAAATAACTGATTGGTCGTTATTGGTCGACCAATTTAGCCAGAGGCCTTGACAATGGTTTCGGCCCCGACAACCTACAAGCCTAGCCCATACGGGGCCGACGGCAGTCATCTGTGGTAAAATTCTCCAATAAGGGGGAAACGCCTGGATCCATACGGGAGCCGGCGACGATGGCTTGCAGAAAAATCCCCAAAGGGGGATCTGGCCTTGGTACAAGTACGACTTATCCCGCAAATGGCCAGGGATTACCGTACATTTCACTAGTATCATAAGGGTACTAAGTTGGAATATCGCATTTTTCCCCAAGGGGGGATCCGGCTTTGGCCAAGTTACGATGGCAACTCTCACTTCAAAAGGAAGATGAATTCGGCCTTGCCACGGCACGACCCCGATAATGGCCGGGGAAATTGTCGAAATGTTTTGGCTATAACACCATATAATGGGGTATAGCCCTTGCAAAATACGTTTGCAAAATGCATTTGAAAAATACGTTTTCAAAATACTGCAAAACACGTTTGCAAAATATTTTTTGAAAAATACGTTTTCAAAAACACTTTTCCGCTGCGAAGTACTATAAGAGTACTATCGTTTGATAAGTGAGGGGGAAATATTGAAGGATTGTTCTAGATGGTGATTGGAATCATAGAAACCTTTTCGATTCTATAACAACATCTTCAATATTTTTCGAAAGTAACTTATCAAATTATAAATATCATTCTAAGTGGGAGTTGAATTTAGAACTATCCAAATGGGATATTCTATTATCACTTCAAATGGGAATTATATTTTAAGAAATTTTCAATGCAATGTTTTTGATCAAACCTTTGGTTTTGTGTATTTTGCAGCATTTTAAAAGTAAAATGTCTTCCGCTTCAAAGAATATCGTCGCTGAGTTAAACAGAGGTGAAAAACTCAACGGCGATAATTACAAACTTTGGTCCATCAAGATACAATACGTTTTAGAGGAGCAAGAAGTGCTCGAAACTCTAAAGAACGTAATGATTGAACCCGAGTTGGGCACTACGGCCCAATACAGACGAGGCAAGGAAGCTTTTGATGCTTGGTCTCAGAAGAATAAGATAGCTCGCATTACGTTATTGAGTAGTATGGCCGATGACATAATGCGCATCTTCCGAGAGCATGACCTAGCCATGGACATATGGTCCAAGCTAGAGGAGAAGTTTGGTGGCACATCGGCGTCAAAACTTCACGCCTTAACTATAAGATTTGATTCATACAAGAAACGTCCAGATCATTCCATGGGGAAACATCTGCGACACATGGCAAATCAAATCTCAGAGTTAAAGGACGCATGTCATGTGCTCACTGATGAGCAACAAATCCAAGCAGTCATACGTTCCCTACCAAATGGGTGGGACCAAATGAAGATGCATCTCACTCACAATGAGAGCATCAAGACCTTCAGCGATGTTTCCAAGCACCTCGAATTAGAGGAAGAGCGGCTTGCGGCTGCCAAGCCTAGTGCAGAAGTGCACATGGTTGCTAGTTCCTCACACGGGGGAAAGAAACGGAAAGATCGTTCGAAGTCTACTAATGAACATAATAAGCAACCTGAGTCTACCAAGAAACCCAAACATAAGGGTGGGCACAAGAAATGTCACAAGAAGAAAGACTTGAAGAGGATCAAGTGCTTCAAGTGCAACAAGCTCGGTCACTATGCTCGTTCGTGTACGAGTGGAGGTGACGAGGTTACTTGTAAATATACTAGTTACATATGTGTTTCTAGTTCAATATTTCTTGTGGAATCTAATCCATTTTAGATAATTGATTCAGGTGCCACCGACCACATAGCAAAAGACAGACGGTCCTTCGTGGAGTATCACCGGATACCCCAAGGAACGAAGTGGATCTATGTAGGAAACAACACACGTGTTGAAGTGAAAGGTGTTGGGACTTGCAAGCTAGTCTTGGACAACGGCCGCACTCTCCTACTTCATGATGTTCTCTTCGCTCCAGATATTCGAAGGAATATAATATCTGTGGTCGTGTTAATGGGTCTGGGCTATAACTGGGTTTTTCATGATTGTAATGTGGACTTAAGTTGTAATAATACTCTTATTGGTACTGGGTTTGTATTTAAAGGATTTATTGTAATGAGTACAATGTATGATTCCTCGTGTAATGAAAATTTCCTTATTGCAAATTCTAAGACTTATGAGTCTGATGTGATTTGTTGGCACGCAAGGCTTAGTCATATTAGACCAACGCGTATGGATAGACTTGCCAAACGTGGCCTTCTATCCAATGTTTCAAAGGTTGAAATGTCGACCTGCGAACATTGCCTAGTGGGGAAATCTTGTCGCAAGCCGTTTGGAACCAGTACAAGGGCCGAGGTTCCATTACAGCTTATCCATTCGGACATATGTGGTCCGATGAATGTCAAGACAAGACGCGGAAAGTCCTATTTCATCACTTTTATTGATGATTTCACCCGATCCGGACATATCTATTTGATATCCCACAAAAGTGAAGCATTGGCTTGCTTTAAAAACTATATGAGTTTAGTGGAGAATCAATTAGATCGCAAGATTAAGGTCTTGCGAACCGATAGGGGCGGTGAATATCAATCAACAAGTTTTAAGGAACTTTGTGATGAAAAAGGCATAGTACATCAGGTAACTATGCCTTATACTCCTCAACAAAACGGTGTTGCAGAAAGAAGAAATAGGACTTTAATGAAAATGGTCCGTTCAATGATGGCACAAGCTAACTTGCCAATCACCTTTTGGGGTGATGCATTATTGACGACCGCTTTCATTTTAAACCGCGTACCCTCGAAATCAGTTAGCTCCACTCCTTATGAGTTGTGGAACCAAAGGTATCCTGACGTAAACATTGAAACCTTGGGGTTGTGCATCCTACGCACATATTTCCTCCCATAAGTATGGCAAACTTGGGCCAAGGGGAAGGAAATGTATCTTTATACGATACGCAGAAAACTCCAAAGGTTATATATTTTTTGTTAGTCAGGAAGACAATGGTGGGCTAATTGAGTTTGAGTCGAGGGATATCACTTTCTTGGAAAACGAGTTTCCAAGACAGGACGAGATAAGTCAGGACTTATCTCAATTTGAGATTTATGATCAAGAAGGATTACCTCATTCGAGTGGGAGAATTCTTGGTGAAAACGAAAATACGTTTCAACCTTCATCAATGGATTGTACGAATGACGATTATCCTATTCCATACGGGAATAATGATCCAAGTGGGAGCAATTCTAACGACATTCCAAGTGGGAGTGATATTAGAATTGATCTAAATTTGAGTCAACAAGGACTTGAAGAATCTCAAATACGACGTAGTAGTCATACAAGGTTGGCTCCTCTAAGATTTGAGGATGAATTTCCGCAAACCTTTATGACTTTACTATAAGAAGATGACGAGCCTGCTACTTCCAAACAGGCCGTATCTTGCCCTGCTAAAGACAAATGGATGGAAGCGATGTAAGAGGAGTTAGAATCCATGAAAGTTAACCAAGTCTGGGACTTAGTTGACTTACCCAGAGGACGTAGAGCTATTGGGAACAAATGGGTTCTCAAGATCAAGCATAAGGCTGATGGCTCTATTGACAGATATAAAGCTCGCCTTGTCGCAAAAGGTTTTACGCAACAGGAAGAGATAGACTATGAAGAGACCTTCTCACCTGTTGTTCGTTTTACCTCGATTCGCCTGATTCTGGAAATGGTGGCTTTCTTAGACCTCGAATTACATCAAATGTATGTAAAGATTGCCTTTCTCAATGGAGAATTGGACGATGAGATCTATATGGAACAACCAACATGGTTTGTAAAAGAAGGAAACGAACATAAGGTTTGTAAACTTCATAAGTCCATATATGGTCTTAAACAATCCTCGAGGCAATGGTATATACGATTTCATAAAGTTATCAAATGGTTTTACCATGCTTGATGAAGATAACTGAGTATATATCAAGAGGATTAAAAGCAAGTATATTATCATGTCTCTATATGTAGATGACATTTTAATAGCCGAAAATGACAAGGGATTTGTGATGAGTATCAAGGCTTGGCTTTCATCAGTATTTGAGATGAAAGGCATAGGAAAAGCCGCATATATCCTTGGAGTTAAGATTTCAAGGAATCGTTCGAAGAAACTTCTTTCTCTCTCAGGAGACTTATATAAAGAAGTTTCTAGAACGCTTTGATATGCAGGACTGTAAGTCCATTGATATTCATATAAGCATATGCGATAATTTATATCTGGAATCGTGTCCAAAGAACCAAAAGGAAAAGGAAATTATGGAAAAAGTTCCATATTCCAGTGCAGTTGATAGTCTTATGTACGCTATGGTGTGTACGAGACCGGACATCTGTTTTGCCGTTGAAAATGGTAAGCCATTACCAATCCAATCCAGGGCAAGTACACTGGAAAGCGGTTAAGAGGATAATGTGTCTTGTAAGATCAAACACATTGATATCCGATACGAATTTGCAAAAAACTATGATAAAACCAAGAAGGTAGACATAAGGTACATATCTACGCATGAGATGATAAAGGATCCGCTTACGAAAACGATCCCCAGAGATGTGTTTTACAAACACTTATCATCTCAAGGATTGCGTAAGAGCTGAGTTGTACCAATATAAATTCCCATGTCTTTAAATGATCAAATTTAATAAAAGAATAAGTTCCTTTTCAAACATTGCATATGAATTTCTTGAGAAATATTTGTGTACATTTTTGAAATCTCAACTATACTTTCTAGTATGTCGGACAGATTGAGATTGGCTCTCTCACATGAGCAACTCTCTCACATGAGCAACCGCCTTATTCTATCAGACAGATAGAATAGAGATGAGACCTGTTTAAAGTCAAAATCATCAGACGGATGATTTAGAGTCATGACTTAAACAAAATGGTCGCATGAAAGATCTGCATCATATGGATGCTTACAGAAGATCTAAGAGGATTTTTGAAATCCTATCTGTCTTATGCAGGATGTGGGTCCAGAAGATTATTTGAGTAGTGAAAGGGACCCAAAGTCAGACATTGTGGTGTCTGATTATCATCCTTACAACATCATTGAGACATACGCTCCCTGGGAAAGGAGTGATGTTGTAATACGTATTCATACTACGTATGCATTTTTGACCATTGGGTTAGAATAGTAAAAAAAGTTTACTATTATGTGAGACCCAAAGACCACATGGGTCTTAACTCATTACCCTTATGGACTCTAATTGGCTCCTTTAGATTTGACTGGGTGATTGCTATCTTAGCATGTTACTTAAGGACTATGGTTAATTCAGTCCGGCGAGCATGTTAGAAAAGCAAGTCAAGTCAAGATCGAAAGGATCGCAAGAAGAGGAAGATTAATTTCATATTCACATTTGGACTTTAAAGATTCAAAGCTGGCCAGCCAATTGTAATCCAAATGGGATTCAATTGTTGAATATAAAGTATAAGAAATGTGAAGAAATAAATCTAGGGTAAAGCATGCGTTGATTCACTCAACTTTGCTCCTCGAGGAGTGTTGTGTATCTCTAACAAATGCACAACAGCGGACTCTATGCGCATGACGGTCACACGGCCTATTTCTCGGTATGATAAACAGAAGAGTTAGAGGAAAATAAGTTTCCTTACAATCCCCTCAAGTGTGAGTGGGAGATGTTGGATATGGACGACATAAATACACCCATGATGGGATGTATGAGGGTATACGGACCTCAGATGTTGCGTGCACGAAGGCGTGCACGAAGGGACCTTTTCTCGTGTGAAAAGGACCACTCGATAAGTGGAAAAAGCCACTCGACAAGTGGAAAAGCCACTTTATAAATGCAAAATGGCACTTGATAAGTAGATAAAGAAGAAGATAAATGAATGTGCTAATATAGGCTAATAAGCTTATATTTAGTTATTTCCTACAATAACTACCCCTAAAGCCTATAAATAGGAACCAAGGATAAGGCATTCATTCACACTTTCCATGCCATAAGTTTGCATAAGGCATCCTTATGTTCTTCTTCTCCCTTCCATTAAAATCCTCTTCTAGTTAGAGATTTAGGCGGTGAAACTCTGCTTCGATCCTCCGTGACGAAGTATCGACTGTTGTGGCGAATCCGAGGGCGAAGTTCCGAGGATACGGTGCCGCGTACGCAAGCGTAAGTATCAACTTCATTTATCGATCCTAACGTTGTTTTGACAGGATCCTACATCAATACTCAACATACTCTCCACCATTATCTGATCTCAATACCTTGATGGCTCTTCCAGATGCTTCTCAACAAAGGCTTTCCAAGACTCAAACTTATCGAAGACTTGATCTTTAGACTTCATCAAATAGATCCATACTGTCCTTGAGTACTCATCGATGAAGGATATGAGATACTTCGTTCTTTTGGATCCTGTGGATGGCAAACAATACTAGAAGGGGGGTTGAATAGTGTTGTGCAAATAGTATACTTTTTCGATTGTTAAAATTAGCACAAATAAAATCCTTCTAATGTTGCCTAAGAAGCCAAGTAGAGTGATCTACGCTTGGTTCTTAATCAACAAAGTAATCTTACAAATATGATAGAGAAAAGATTACAATCAGATATAAATCTTTATAGAGAGATCTTTACACAACAGAATTAAATAAATAATCTTTGCAATAATAAATCAACAAGGAATTACAAAGATGTAAGATTAGCAAATGAAAAATGCTTGTACGAGAAATATAAACAATCACAGAAAAACGAACGCAGAGACAAGCGATTTTATCCTGGTTCCCCGCAACCCGGGTACGTCCAATCCCCGACCAATCCGGTACGAGATTTTCCACTATCTGCCTTGGCAAATACAAGTACCTAACTTCACTCGTTAGGATTTCCAACGATCTAGTCTCAACCAGGATTTTCGACTGGCAACACCTAGACTTGTCTAGTGTTCCAACAACAACACAATGAAACTTATATCTAATACACCACAATAAATTGATGGAGATTGGTTTTTACACCCGATTCTATAGACAATCAATGATAGACAAAATTGTGTAGTGGCTTGATAGAATAAGAGTGTAGATCACACAAAGATACGAGAGAATTCTTTGTTATCTAGATCTAATGCTTTTCAAAAAATCCTTTAAACAAAAGTAAAGAGAATAGCAATAAGGATTTTGAAAAACGTTTAGCCAATAAAACAAGAGTATGATCTTTTAAAAAGTAATAACAGAATTTTGCAAGATCACAATAAAAATAGAATTGGCTAGAGAAAATGAGAGCTTTGAATTAAAGAGCGTTTGCACGAGAGTTTTGATTTTCAATAGATGTTGTGTTTTTCTCAAATGAAATTAGCTCTTATTTATAGGGAAAATTCTGAGATTTGAAATTCAAATTTTCTTTGACTTTTGTCCCAAAAATCTCGGAGAAAATCACTCAACGAATTTTCAAAATTCAAATCAAAACGTCAGAATTTTACAGCTGGTAGTCGACTCCCTCATGTAGGTAGTCGACTCCCAGAGTGTTTCAGGGAATCTCGAATCTCAGCTGGTAGTCGACTCCCTACTGTTGGTAGTCGACTCCCAGAGGAGTTTTTCCTGCAACACTTCTAGTCAGACAGGTAGTTAACTCCAGGGTGTGTGGAGTTTCAATACGGAAGTTATAGGATGACTAGAGAAAGCTCTTAAAATATTTTTGAAGATATAAAAATATTTTCAAAAAACTTTTTCAAATTTGTTTGTGTGCGTGTGTTTTGTCTATATGATTTGGCTTTGACAAATACCCTAAAGAGACACGACACACTCACTATAGACTTAGGACATATCTTCGGAAGTTTGATCAAATTTGATGAAGTGGATGCGAGCTTCATTTGAGCTTCTTGTTCTATTTGAGCTTGAACTTCATCATTTGACTTAGCCACGTTTGTCCTTGTCTTTGAGCGTAGATTTGTGTTTCTTTGAGTATGAGTAACGCTTCGCATATTCTGCACACTTAGGTGTAGTGTAGTTAGTACACTTAAGCTTTCATTTGGTGTGCTCATCATCAAAATTACTTGGGGTGGAATTCAATTTCCATCACTCTCCCCCTTTTTGATGATGCCACCCAAATGAAAAAATGAAGTAAGTTAAAAATAAAGATTCATTAAAGTATACTTACTCCCCCTGCTTTGATGCGGTTCTCCCCCTGCATCGAAGCTGTTAGCAATACAATTCATATAATTTCATTTTTGCATTTCATAAATTTTTCTCCCCCTTGTCATCAACAAAAAAACTACAAATGAAAAGGCTAGTGACAAAGCATTATAATTGATCACTATTCAATTCCTTTTCTCTAACAATACTCAATTCTCTACGAAGTCTAGAGAATGTATCTTTTTGTAGGGGTTTTGTTAGAATATCTGCAACTTGCAATTCAGAGGAGACAAATTTAAGTTCAACATCCTTTTTGGTACAATGATCATCGATAAATCTATGTCTGATATCAATATGTTTTGTTCTAGGATGAAGAACGGAATTTTTAGTGAGATTAATCGCGCTTTTATAATCGCAATAAATTACACATGTTGATGTATTAACACCATAATCTACGAGAACTTGTTTCATCCAAAGAATTTGGGCACATGCTAGTCCAGCAGCTATGTATTCTGCCTCAGTGGTAGATAGTGAGACTGAACTTTGCTTTTTACTAAACCACAAGACAAGGGAATGTCCAAGAAAATGACATGTTCCACTTGTGCTTTTTCTTGTGGCTTTACAACCAACATAGTCTGCGTCACTAAACGAAGTTAAATCAAATGTGCCGCTTTTGGGATAAAATAGTCCAAAATCAGTAGTGGTCTTAAGATATCTAAATATGTATTTTATCGTTTTCAGATGTGATTCTCTAGGATCACATTGAAATCTAGCACATGCACAAACACTAAACATAATGTCAGGCCAGCTAGCAGTCAAATAGAGTAACGATCAGACCATACCTCGATATGTTTTCTGGTCGACCTTTTTACCTGCTTCGTATTTGTCTAAGGACATGGATGTTGCCATTGGTATGTTCTTTCCTGATGCGGTTTCCATCCCGAACCTTTTGATTAGGTCTTTGGCATACTTCGTTTGATGAATGAAGGTTCCTTCTTTTCCTTGTTTGATTTGTAAGCCGAGAAAATATGTGAGCTCCCCCATGTGGCTCATTTCAAATTCTTCCTGCATTAGCTTAGCAAACTCTTGACAAAGATCTTCATTAGTAGATCCGAAGATAATGTCGTCTACATAAACTTGAATAAGAATAATATCATCATGAATTTTCTTAACAAATAAGGTTGTGTCTATCTTTCCAATAATGTAACTTGAGTCAATTAAAAATTTTCTTAATCTTTCATACCAAGCTCTTGGAGCTTGTTTTAGACCATACAGGGCTTTATTTAACTTGTAAACAAATCCTGTGTTTTTATCATGTTCAAATCCATGAGGTTGCTCAACGCAGACTTCCTCCTTTATGAATCCATTTAGGAAAGCGCTTTTTACATCCATTTGGTATAGTTTGAAATTTTTATATGATGTAAATGCAAGTAACATCCTGATAGATTCTAATCTAGCAACAGGAGCAAAAGTTTCATCGAAGTCTATACCTTCTTCTGGTGAGTATCCTTTCGCTACTAACCTTGCTTTATTTCTCACTACATTTCCATCTTCGTCTAGTTTGTTCCGATATACCCATTTGGTGCCGATAACTGGGCGGTCTTCCAGTCTAGGTACTAACTCCCATACTTGATTGCGTTCAAATTGCAGAAGTTCTTCTTGCATAGCTTCAATCCATGCTTCATCTGCAAGAGCTTCTTCTACCTTTTTTGGCTCAACGTTAGAAACAAATGCAACATGTGTCAAGTGTTCTATTTGAGATCTAGTTCTAATTCCTGCATCAATATCACCTATGACTTGTGTGTGGGGGGTGATATGTGACTTCAGGAAATGATTTAGTGTAGAGGACTAGAGATGTCATTAGCAGTGATAGATTCATTATCGGGAGTAGATGCAATGATTATGCTATCATCATCATTATGAGCAGTATTATGAGGTAGAGATTCATCAAATGTTACGTGTAGAGTTTCAACAATAGTTTCGGAACTTTTATTGTAAACTCTATATGCTTTACTGCGTAAAGAGTAACCGATAAATATGCCTTCATCCGCTTTGGAGTCAAATTTATCTAAGTTATCTTTAGTATTCAGAATATAGCACTTACAACCAAAAACTCTGAAGTAAGATACTTTCGGAATTCGTTGGAGCAATAACTCATAAGGGGTCTTTTCAAAAGGTTTTCTTATTAAAACTTTGTTTTGAATATAGCACGCGGTTGCTACAGCTTCCGCCCAAAAACTTTTTGGAAGGTTGCTTTCACACAACATTGTTCGTGCACACTCTTGGAGTGTTCTATTTTTCCTTTTAACTACCCCATTTTGAGGAGCAGCTCTAGAAAAAGCAAAAGTATGAGAAATGCCTCTTTCTTCACAAAACAGTTTAAAATGTTCATTTTCAAATTCACCACCGTGATCACTTCTTAAAGAAATAATTTTCAAAGATTATAAACGTTCAATTCTTTTGAAAAATATTTCGAATTCACGGAAGGCATCATTCTTATGAGTTAAGAATAATAACAACGTATATCGAGTAAAATCATCAATTATGACAAATACGTATCTAGAGTTACATAAGGATGGAGTTCTAGTTGGGCCAAACAAGTCCATATGAAGTAGTTCAAGTGGCCCATTTGAACTAAGAGCTCCAATATTCTTAAATGAACTCTTATGCATTTTGCCAAATTGACATGAATTACATATTTTATCCAATTTAAAATTTATTTTGGGAAGTCCTTGCACCAACTCTTTCCTGGAAATCTTATTCATGTTTTTGATGTTCACATGGCCAAATCGTCTATGCCAGAGTAAAGGGTCATTTGTTGAAACAATTAAACATACATTTGATTCATATTCATTTAGTCTAAGTACATAAATATTTTCTACTGGCTTGCCTTTAACAAGAATTTTTTTCATATCCTTGTCATAAACTAAGCAGGAGTCAAGAGTGAATAGAACTTTCATACCTTTGTTGCACAGTTGACTTATGCTTATCAGATTATGCTTTAATCCTTTCACCAAGCTTACATCTTTGATGAGCAATTTTGAAGGACTGCCGATATTACCTATTCCGACAATTTTACCTTTCTTGTTGTCACCAAATGTCACGGTTCCGCCATCATACATTTTTAGATTGCTAAGAAGTCTTTCGTTCCATGTCATGTGTGCGAAGCATCCGCTGTCCATTATCCATGTGTCCTGAAAAAAATAATTTTGACACGTTTGGTACCCACTTATAATTGGGTCCGATTTGTTAGAGAAAAGATAATTTTATTGTTATGAGCGATCTTGAATGTTTGGGTATCAGAAGAATATACATGAAGTATGTGGATACCCTAATGTATGTACAAAATGAAAAAATTACTTATTAGGAACCTAAATTCGATTTGAATTTGATTTCCTATGAACAAATGAATCATTATAAGATCCATGCATACTTCTTGTCAAATTATGAACATAAACATTTTTATCATACAGACATAAGTGTTTAGGTACACATATCATATTATTTCTAACATTGTGTACATTGCGAGGCTTGTGTACAAAATGTGATCTTTGATGTGCATTGTGTACAACATTTTTGTGTGCCGTGTTATGGGATATAACATGAGGTTTATTGTGTGCATTGTGTATAACATGTGGATCATATGATGCATGAGGTGCATTATTGTATCTAGCATTTTTACCATACATAAAAGCATACTTTTTGACATTAGCATGCACAACATTTACATTTCTACTCATATCCTTAGATGTAGACGCTTGAGCATGAGTAGATATATCAACAATATTTCTAGGAGCATAAGAACAAGAAGAGATAGAACTATTTCTGATACATTCAAATTTTGCAACTAATTCTTCATGCTTTATACGATTAGAAGCAATAATATTTGCAAGTGAATCCATCTTATCATTTAAGCATGAAACATACAAAGCATGTTCATTTTTCAATAAATCATGATCACAGACTAATTTGTCATGTTCTTTATTCAGAGTCTTGTGTTTCTTGTCTAGTACCTTGTGTTTCTTTGACAAACGTTCATATTCTCTGTAGAGGTTTTCATATGCGCTTACAATGTCAAACTCATTTTCCTCATCGGAACTAGAATCACTTACCTCGTCTTTGTCATTTTGACGTGCCATCATGCATAGTTCTTCATTGTTGACTTGAGGTATCTTCATGGGTGTTTGAATCTCACTTGATTTTGATCCGAATCTTTTGTCCAATATGTTGAGGATTTTGTGCGCGGTATCTGCCTCTTCTATAAGATATAACATCTTATCAGTTAAACCAATATAAATTAGATGTATTACCTTTATGTTTCTGAAGTAGGCTTCTTCTTGATCCGGATTCCATTGTGTTTGCGGCATGGTTGGAATCTCATATGTTTCTTTAAGAAATCTCGTGTATTTTAGATCTTATGCCTCCAAGAAGATCTCCATTCTTCTTCTCCATTGGGAATAGAAATTGCCGTCAAAGATTGGAGGTGTATGAATGCTATAGGACGCTGTTGATGCCATCGCTTTTGACCTTGCTCTGATACCAAGTGTTGGATCCTGTGGATGGCAAACAACACTAGAAGGGGGGGGGGGTTGAATAGTGTTGTGCAAATAGTATACTTTTTCGATTGTTAAAATTAGCACAAATAAAATCCTTCTAATGTTGCCTAAGAAGCCAAGTAGAGTGATCTATGCTTGGTTCTTAATCAACAAAGTAATCTTACAAATATGATAGAGAAAAGATTACAATCAGATATAAATATTTACAGAGAGATCTTTACACAGCGGAATTAAATAAATAATCTTTGCAATAATAAATCAACAAGGAATTACAAAGATGTAAGATTAGCAAATGAAAAATGCTTGTACGAGAAATATAATCAATCACAGAAAAACGAACCCAGAGACAAGCGATTTTATCCTGGTTCCCCGCAACCCGGGTACGTCCAGTCCCCGACCAATCCGGTACGAGATTTTCCACTACCTGCCTTGGCAAATACACGTACCTAACTTCACTCGTTAGGATTTCCAACGACCTAGTCTCAACCAAGATTTCCGACTGGCAACACCTAGACTTGTCTAGTGTTCCAACAACAACAAAATAAAACTTATATCCAATACACCACAATAAATTGATGGAGATTGGTTTTTACACCTGACGTGCCCCCGGTTTGCTAGCCGTAAATGGCCGAGGGACCCGCGTGAGGGTTTAGATATTTGTAACAGCAAGCGCACGGTGTTGTGTGGCTTGGGGGTCGAACACAGGGAGGCTAGGATGTGCTTGTGTCAAGGAGGACCGAAATCACCCGGTGGGCGAGCTAGCCCGGATCGGTTGATGGGTTGTCACAGGAAAGGAATGCAAGGTATGAACAATAAGAAAATAAACCCGGGACTTTGGTTTCCACTCCAACGAGCGACTCTCGCCGATACGGCCTACGGGCAGGATGGCGATCGGAATTAGAGTCTAATGGTGAGACGTTGCCTTTGAAAGTGGTACCGGCATCCCATAGGCCCGATATTCCGGTCGGTGCCCAGGATGATACACCGGACTTCCCGGATTCGATCAGTGGGCACTCCCGTGTCCATTAACACTGATCGATTCCGGGAGCACTAAGCTCGCAACGATAACTCCCAACATCTCATCCTGCCGCTCCCGCGCGCTAGGATTCGGCGTCTACGCTAAGGGCGTGAGCTATGGCTAGGGAGTCAACCGCCAAGTTTATTCCCCCTTGGCCCAACGGTCAAAGGCGGTCTTTTTCCCGCCGATGACAATAAAACACCCCACGTAACCGTTAGATTCCTAATCCCTATCGATTTCCTAACCCTATGGATGCATCGGGAAGAGCCCCCGAAGGGGTTTCCGCCAAAATCCCAGATTTGGGAACTACTCACAAATATTCATTAAAAAGCGATCTAAACGAAAATGAACTGTTAAAATCATAATCAGACGATTGGAATGCGAAGGTAGTAGAGCAATTAAGACAATACTAAAGTTTAAGAAAGATCCGAAAACTTACAATAGAAAAGTAATTACTGCCGTCACAAATAGGAGAAAACAGTAAAAACTAACAGCTCCCCGTTTCTAGAACCCTAGGGGTCCTATTTATAGGATCTCGTATCACCCGATCGGTTGACAAGTCAACCGATCGGGTGATCCGTTACAAATAATAAACAGAAAACGGTGGAGTTTCACCCGGTCATATGAACCGGTCGGTTGAGTTCTTGGGGTGACCGGTTGGATCTTGGCGCCATCGGGTGAAGGGGTCGGTTGGGTGCCCGTGTCTCAGCTCCTCAGCATTAGCTACAGATGAACCGATCGGGTGAGAGTCACCCGATCGGTTGGAATTTGGCTTGAAAAGACAGAGACTCGGCCCCGTTGAAACGGCCTGTGAACCGGTCGGGTGACATCCAATTGAGCTCCGGCTGAGACCGGGTGGTGCACGCGTGCATCACCCGATCGGTTGGAGATGACCAACCGACCGGGTGAGGGGCTGAAAGATGTAATCTTCGTCGTTTGACCCCTTGGATCACACGTGACTCCTCCCGTTGCTCCGGGGACTTGAGATATCATCGTTAAACGTCCCCTACGCGGGCAATCTCCTGCAAACATGGAGAAACAAAGAAAAGTGAAAGAAAACGAGAAAATACGAGAAAACGAATAAAAGACGGCGGAAAATACGGAGAAACACGAAAGAAAATGTGCGTGAATATATGAAATATATACGCACGTCAAAATCCCCCAAGCTGAACTCTTCCTCGTCCTCGAGGAAGACGAGTGAGAGTTGGAGCTCGGAGGGAGAAAATAGAGAGGAAGAAAGAAAAAGAGTACACAAAAATCCTAGATCGCCCGTCAGAGCCAGCAAAATCAAACACAACACACTAAGCAAGCAAACACAAAAATCACATCACTAAACCTAGGAAAACGAGTCCAAATAAGTGTCGTGGGCCCATGCGGTGAAGCGCGTGTGAGTGCGGTCGTGTGCTAGCAAATGGTGTCGCTTTCTACAATGTGCTATAAGCTCATATACGCAAATCCAGGAAATGACCCAAATACCGATTCGAATTTGAAATTGCGGTGAATGTTAGTTCAAGCATGCATGAGAAGAGTATAAGAATAGAAGCGTATCATGCATCGGGGATTCCACAACTAAGGTTAAGGAAATCACACCACTATAGCTAGATACTAGCTAAAGAGTTCCTAAGCCAAGTGTTTTCGAAAACGATGGGGGTTGAGATGATGTGGAGTAGAACACTCGGTGCAAATTCTTGCCTTCCCTTTATTCTCGGTAGATAGGAAAAATATTCACACTTGAAATTTTTGGGTTTTGGGTATTTGTATTTTTTTTTGATTTTGGGCTATACAAAATTTTTCTTTTCTTTTATTTTTGGGTTTTTCTTTTCTTTTCTCTTTTTTTTTTTGGGATTTTTGGGTTTTTGGCTATACACATGTGTACTCACCAAAGTGGGAGAACGGTACACGACGAGGGGATTTGCACCAAGTAAAGCAAAAAAGAAGTCGGAATCTAAACACTTGGGCAAAGGAAACTATTCTCACTAAATAGAGCATGTGCTAAATGGGTTATCCTAGTCCTTAATTGTGGAATCCCGACACATGCGAAATGAAGTACACGATATATATATAGCATGCAGAAGCAGTCAGGAGAAATAAATACCGCACATTCAAATCGAAGCATGATAATCTAGGGGTCATTCCTGGACAGGTATATAAAGTAAAATCACAAAGTAGAAGCACACCAAATAGCTAGGCATGACGCACGACTCACAAAAAGCTAAGTGGACCCGCGATGCATGAAATGCAAGAGGACTCGATATCCTATGGTTAGTGAATGTGATTATCGATGCCATGCTAGGCGTGTGTGATTTTGTGGCGATTCATCATAGGGTTCATCTCTAGGAGAAAGAGTTAAAAAGAAGAGAAGAAAAAAAAAAGAAAAAATAAAAAAAAAACACGATGAAAACGACACAAAAACGAAAAAGAAGCACTCAAATGGTGCACACAGTGCGACTCCCCCAAGCTGAAGCTTGCATTGCCCTCAATACAATATGAGTGAGTACGGGAGGGCAATGAAGATGGGGGGGGGGAATACGCACCGGCACAAAAAGAAATGAGAACGAGGAAAACACAGAGATGAAACTGAAAATAAAGAAAAATCAAAATCAAACCACACGACACGAAAATAGAAATAAAACCACACGACACGACATTCAAAAGGGGAAAAACAAGCACACACACACACAAATGAGAAAAAACAAAACACGACAACACACCAAAATAGACGTCCCCCAAGCTAGACATGACAGTGCTAGCGAATAAAATGCGAACGTGAAATGCAGAAATATGCAAGGGGGAGTCAAAAACATACAAGGTGAAATAAAAAATCAGGAGAAGGTGAATCCTCGCCCTCCTCGGAAGAGGGTGTGGCTGGGTGGTCGGGGAGGCTGGGGGTGTGCAGAGAAGTGGGGAACGAGGTGGAGGAATAGGTGCAGCGGTGGTGTGAACGATGGGAGGAGTGTCGGTGGAGGTGGGTGGTGGTGGTAGGACGGCGATCAAGGCGGTGGTGAAAGGAATAGAAATGGGGGGAGAAGATGTGGTGGTGACGGTAGTGGGTGGTGGTGGGAGAGATTTGGAGCGCACCGGCAATTTCCTCCGACGCACATATGAAGTGATGGAGGAGGAGGGAGGAGGTAGCGTGGGTGCGATGGAAGTGGTCGGGAGGGGGGAAGTGGATACCGGGATGGGAATAGATGAGGGAGGAGAAGAATGTGGTGAGGGGGGTGATGGATGTGGGGATGTATGGGAGGGTGGAGGAGAAGATCGTCGAGGTGGTGAAGGTGGAGGTGGACCGTGGATGTGAGTGAGAAGGCGAAGAATGGCGGCCACGTTCCTCTCAAGTGCGAGGAAACATGGGTGGGTGAGAAAAGAGGACGGTGATGGGTCCGAGGAGGCAGAGGACATGGCGAGATCACGGAGGGCAGCGACCTCCCTTTCAAGACGAAGACGGGCAGAGACCTGGCGACAACCAAAGGATGTGGACTGACGTGAGGTAGAAGTGGTGCCGGCAGGTAAGGTGGAAGTGGTGCCGGCGGCGGTGGTCATGTCGGCACAGGAGATAAGGCCAGAAATGGCCGCTAAGAGGTGCTCAGAAGTGATGGGGCCCGGAACAGAAACAGGACGACTCGGGCCAGCCCCCATATCTCCCTGAGACGCAGGGATATCTTGCTCGCCTAAGTGGGTGGCAGGGGACGGTGGTCTGCGTGCGTCCGCGGGAAGGAAAGGAAGGTGCAACCCCGCTAGGAAGTTCGGATCGGGTGGGAAGGTCCAATCTCCTACAAGAGCTATGGTCATACGAGCGGGGTTAGGGAGAATGGTGTAAGGGGCTGGGGGGTGGCCATAATTGAAGATGAAGCGGCCATCGGAGTGGGGTTTAATCATGTGAATGTGCCGCAGCACATCAATATCTAGCTGTGAGGGTCCTGCGGCAGTGGGAAGATTATTGGGGATGTGAATATTAAATTGGGGGTAAGAACAAATGATAGTAATGATGCCCCCACAACAAAACTTCCCCTTACCGGCCCGGCTGATCTCGAGAAGCTTGTAAACAAGCCAATCGCCGCCATGGATGGGGATGGTAGGGGCCCTAAAGCTAATCCCATCATCATCCCGAACAAAAGGGAAAGACATGGCCCAGAGGATAAAAAGGTCAGGGATAGTCACGGTGCCGGACTCGTCCCTGGGAAAAAATGCAGATGATATGATCCTATGGGCCAAACGAAATACGGGGTGGATGATGGAGGAGGCATTGGCCCTACCTCGGGATAGCTAGGGAGCAGTGTGAGGTGGAACCAGAATTGATCAACGTCAAACTCGGGCGTGTACCCGTAGTGTCGGATGGAGTCATCCCCAAGATTGGGGAAACCAAATATATCGTTAATGGTATTCAGATTGGTGGTGGCACTCTTGTTACGCACCCGGAATTTTATGATCGACCCAGACTCCCAAACAAGTGTAGAGAGAAATTCAAGGGTGAGTGACGGGTAGGATAAGGCAGAGGCATTAAGAAAGGCCAACCAACCTAAGTTAGCGAAAAGAGATTCGACCTCGGTGAAGACACCGAGCTCGACCAGTGACTGTGTGGGCGGGAACTTAGTTGATAGATGCCCCCGAGCATCGAGCCTACGATAAAAATCCTTGTGTTCCTGGTTCCTAAAGATATACCCATGCGGGCCCAACATTGGGTCCACAAGGGGGATAACAGGCATGTGAGGGCCTAGTGTCAGTGCCCGTGTGTGGGGAGGGGGACGTGTTTGTTTTCGTCTCTTCCGAGATGGTTCCTCCTCCCGCAAAATCCCCTTCCCCTTGTCTTTATCCTTAGCCATGCGTGAGTGTGTGTGTGAATGAGTGCAAAAAGCAATGAATGCACACTAACACAAGCAAAATGAGCAAGCACAATTTATAGGGCAAAAATAGAAATATGAGCGTTGGAGCGAGTGTACCCAAGCGAAATGGTGAAGCTTGCTCGTAGATGTCCCCACGCCGTGCAGTGGGAGAAGTGTGGAGCCGCGGCGATCTTCTTCAGCAAGAGTTTTGAAAATGGGCGTTGTGTGGGGGGGGGGGATTAGATCAGAAATTCGAAGTGAAAGGAGAGAGGGAGTATTGGAGGAGTGGAGGACGTGGGGGAGTGAAATCCGGCCGTTGGGGAGGAGAAGGAGGTGAATCGACGGCGGAATGGGCGATCGGGCGAGGGTGAATGCGAACGGGTGGTCGGGGGTATTTATAGGGTTTTAAGTCGAACCGATCGGGTGACTTGTCACCCGATCGGTTGACTGTTAGGTCGAAAATTTTTGCTGAAGAAGTGCTACAGGTGAACCGGTCGGTTGACTTGTCAACCGATCGGTTGACCTCTCCACTCATTTTCCCGAGAATTGAGGGTTGCTCACCCGGTCACCTCAACCGATCGCGCTCTAACTCAACCGATCGGTTGATATTTCCCAAAACTTTCCCGAGAATTCTCCCCAGATCACCTGGTCTGTCACCCGGTCTGTCACCCGGTCTCTCCATTCTTCACCCGATCGGTTCATTCGGGGACAGATGCGGCTTGTATCTGATACATCCCAACCGATCGGTTGAGTTATCAACCGATCGGTTGGGGCTTTGTTTCCTGCAAAAACCAACAGATTGTCTAAGTCCCTGAACGGATGTTCTTGCGGTTGATTTTATTTATAAAAATAGATAAAATAAAGTCAAAAATAAAACTAAAAAGTGGGGCAAAAGTTTAGAGAATGGGTTGCCTCCCATGAAGCGCACTTGTTTAGCATCGTTGGCTCGACGCCCGCAAGTGATGTTCACGGTGGTTGATACGGGTGATGCCCGAAGTTCGGCATCTCTTCTTCATCAGAGCTTACGGCCTTTGGAGTAGTCAGCGGCTGGAGAAAGATTTGCTCGACTACCCTCTCCTTGTTTTTGGGATCCGGGGGCTTCTCTTTCGTATTGGCGTTCACCGCCATCTTCTTAAGGATCCGGACCTCGTCTTTGGTGAGGTCCATGGGTTCTTTCCCCGTTTTCCTCGTATGAGGAGCCTTGGGGAACCCGGGAGGGGTCGTGCATGCTGCACTCGCTTTCCCAGCAGCATTATTGTTCTTGGGGCCGTCTTGGTCTTCTGAATCCCCCAAGTTATCGGGGGGATTTCTTAAGAGAATCTCCCAGGAGCTCTCTTCAGCAGCTTTATCTTCTTCCACCTCCAGCAAATTACACCGAGGGTCATCTGGGGGATCGGGGTACTTCATGGACAACCCCATATCAAATTCAACCTTTTCTCCACTGACGTTTAGCGAAAGTTTTCCATTCTTCACATCAATCAAAACGCCGGCAGTGGCCATGAAAGGCTGTCCCAGGATGATGGGGGTGTGTGCGTCTTCAGGCATGTCCATGACAACGAAGTCTACTGGCACATGCACCCCTTTTATGTTGACGGGGAGGTCATCCACAATCCCCACCGGATATTTGACCGACTAGTCAGTAAGTTGTAGGGTCATACCGGTGGGCTCCAAATCACCCATTCATATCCTCTTATACATCGTGCAAGGGATTGAGAAGCTCCCCGGGTCTTTAAGTTTCGGCGGATTTGCCCTCTGGATGAGAGCGCTACACTCCGCCATCAACACTACTTTCTCCTTTCTAGACCCTGTCGTCACCAAATCCTTCAGGAATTTCGCATAGGAGGGGATTGTTTCGATTGCTTCCAGGAAGGGGATTTGCAAGCTCAGATCCTTGACCATGGCGAAGAACTTGCCATATTTCTCATCGATTTTGGCCTGAGCTAACCGTTGTGGAAAAGGCACAACGGGTTTGAACACTTTCAGGCTCCCTTCCTTGTTCTCCTTCTTCTCTTCTTCAGAGACTCCCTCCGGAGTCGTAGGATTTGATGATGAAGCACCGGCATCGTTTGATTTTTCGATCGGTCACTTGACGACCAACGATGCTTCCGGTCTGTTAGGGGGCACTCTAGTAGGGATTTGTGTCCCGCTTCTCAGAACGATAGCGGACACATTTGCGTGCTCGTGCACGAGTGCCGACGTTTGGGTTGCTCCCCTCGGGTTCACCTCAGGTTGTGGCGGAAATTGGTTTTGTGACCTTGAAAGGGTCGCCACTTGTAACCCCAGCTGGGTTACTTTGTCCGTGAGGGCCCGCTGACCCATTTCCAGCTTTTGATTGATCTTCTCCTGGTTGGTTATATATTGAGTCAAGAGAGACTCAACCGGAGAGACGGCCCTCTGTTGGTCATACTGCTGCTACTGTTGGATTGGCTGCTGATTCCTGGGGGCGTAAAATTGTTGCTGAGGCTGCTGCTGATATTGTTGCTGCTGAATCTGACTCTGTTGTGGCCTAGTCGGCTGATATATTTGTTGCTGTGGCTGCTGAGGCGGCGAGGGCTGGAATGGTGCCCGGTAACCAAAGTTAGGGTGGTTCCGGTTGTTTGGAGAGTAGGCCGGGTTGGAATTGGTTCTTGGTGGATACGGCGCATTTCCCGTGGGGTTGTAAAATAGTGCGCTGGCATGATCCAACGGTGGTGAGACGTCACCACCGTCGAATTCCCCAAAAACTTCGGATTCCACCGCTGCAATCTGTTGTGTACCGGCCCCACCAGCTCCTACCATTAATGCGGAGATCTGGGTCGAAAGCAAGTCGAACTTGCTTGAAAGTTTGTCGACGTCCTCGACTCTGTGTATACCCCCAGATCTAGGTGTGGCTCTCTCGTACACCATCGCTCATTGTTGGATGCCATATTTTCCAGAATATGTTCGGCATCTTCCTCGCTCCTTGACATGAAGGAACCCCCAGCCGCGGCGTCCATAGAAGATTTCAGGTCATCCCTCAGCCCATTGTAGAACAGATTAATAATCTGTCACTTCGGAAGCTCATGGTGAGGGCATCTTCTCTGCATCTCCTTGTATCTCGTCCAAGCTTCATGCAAGGACTCGTGGCTGGCCTGGGAGAAGGATGAGATCTCACTCCTCAACTTCATGGTCTTCCCTGGAGGAAAGAACTTCGTCAGAAAAGCGTTGGAGAGCTTCTCCCAGGTATTGAAAGTGTTGGGGTCCTTCCCCCTAAGCCATTGCTTGGCTTTGTCTCGCAACAAGGAGGGGAACAGCTTCAGACGGATCGCCTCAGTTGTGACACCATTAATCCGGAAGGTGTCACATTTCTCCAAGAAGGAGTCTAGATGCTCGATCGGGCTCTCCATGGGTGCACCCAAAAACTGATCCTGCTGGATCCATGTCACCAAAGACGGCTTTAGCTCAAAGCTTTGGGCCGTAATAGCTGGAGGACGGATGTCGGAAGTGGACTCGATAGATGGCATCGAGTAATCCAACAGGGACTTGCGAGGCGGGGTGTTCTCCTCCATGGCTTCAGGATCCTCTCTTCTTCGCTTCTCGGCGGCCAAACGCCTAAGGGTGGCGTTAATCTCTGGATCAACGGGGATCAAGTCGTCGAGACTTCTTGAACTCCTGCGCATGAAAAACAACAAACACACGTGAAGCGACAAGTGGGAGAGAGACAGATAAGATAAGAAATAAAAAGAAGAAAATAAAAAGGAAAAAGAAGAATGCGAAAATTATCACGAGGTAGGGATAAGAGCTAGACACTAGGGTTCAAGAGATCCTAAAATAACAAGCACGTTGCCTCCCCGGCAACGGCGCCATAAACTTGACGTGCCCCCGGGTTGCTAGCCGCAAATGGCCGGGGGACCCGCGTGAGGGTTTAGATATTTGTAACCGCAAGCGCACGGTGTTGTAGTGTGGCTTGGGGGTCGAACACAGCGAGGCTAGGATGTGCTTGTGTCAAGGAGGACCGAAATCACCCTGTAGGCGAGCTAGCCCGGATCGGTTGATGGGTTGTCACGGGAAAGGAATGCAAGGTATGAACAATAAGAAAATAAACCCGGGACTTTGGTTTCCACTCCAACGAGCGACTCTCGCCGATACGGCCTACGGGCAGGATGGCGATCGGAATTAGAGTCTAATGGTGAGACGTTGCCTCTGAAAGTGGTACCGGCATCCCATGGGCCCGATATTCCGGTCGGTGCCCAGGATGATACACCGGACTTCCCGGATTCGATCAGTGGGCACTCCCGTGTCCATTAACACTGATCGATTCCGGGAGCACTAAGCTCGCAACGATAACTCCCAACATCTCATCCTGCCGCTCCCGCGCGCTAGGATTCGGCGTCTACGCTAAGGGCGTGAGCTATGGCTAGGGAGTCAACCGCCAAGTTTATTCCCCCCTTGGCCCAACGGTCAAAGGCGGTCTTTTTCCCGCCGATGACAATAAAACACCCCACGTAACCGTTAGATTCCTAATCCCTATCGATTTCCTAACCCTATGGATGCATCGGGAAGAGCCCCCGAAGGGGTTTCCGCCAAAATCCCAGATTTGGGAACTACTCACAAATATTCATTAAAAAGCGATCTAAACGAAAATGAACCGTTAAAATCATAATCAGACGATTGGAATGCGAAGGTAGTAGAGCAATTAAGACAATACTAAAGTTTAAGAAAGATCCGAAAAGTTACAATAGAAAAGTAATTACAGCCGTCACAAATAGGAGAAAACAGTAAAAACTAACAGCTCCCCGTTTCTGGAACCCTAGGGGTCCTATTTATAGGATCTCGTATCACCCGATCGGTTGACAAGTCAACCGATCGGGTGATCCGTTACAAATAATAAACAGAAAACGGCGGAGTTTCACCCGGTCATATGAACCGGTCAGTTGAGTTCTTGGGGTGACCGGTTGGATCTTGGCGCCATCGGGTGAAGGGGTCGGTTGGGTGCCCGTGTCTCGGCTCCTCAGCATCAGCTACAGATGAACCGATCAGGTGAGAGTCACCCGATCGGTTGGAATTTGGCTTGAAAAGACAGAGACTCGGCCCCGTTGAAACGGCCTGTGAACCGGTCGGGTGACATCCACTTGAGCTTCGGCTGAGAGCGGGTGGTGCACGCGTGCATCACCCGATCGGTTGGAGATGACCAACCGGTCGGGTGAGGGGATAAAATGATGCCATCATCTTCGTTTGACCCCCTGAGTCACGCGTGACTCCTCCCGTTGCTCCGGGGACTTGAGATATCGTCGTTAAACGTCCCCTACGCGGGCAATCTCCTGCAAACATGGAGAAACAAAGAAAAGTGAAAGAAAACGAGAAAATACGAGAAAATGAATAAAAGACGGCGGAAAATACGGAGAAACACGAAAGAAAACGTGCGTGAATATATGAAATTTATACGCACGTCAACACCCGATTCTATAGCCAATCAATGATAGACAAAATTGTGTAGTGGCTTGATAGAATAAGAGTCTAGATCACACAAAGATACGAGAGAATTCTTTGTGATCTAGATCTAATAATTTTCAAAAAATCCTTTAAACAAAAGTAAAGAGAATAGCAATAAGGATTTTAAAAAATGTTTAGCCAATAAAACAAGAGTATGATCTTAAAAAAAGTAATAACAGAATTTTGCAAGATCACAATAAAAATAGAATTGGCTAGAGAAAATGATAGCTTTGAATTAAAGAGCGTTTGCACGAGAGTTTTGATTTTCAATAGATGTTGTGTTTTTCTCAAATGAAATTAGCTCTTATTTATAGGGAAAATTCTGAGATTTGAAATTCAAATTTTCTTTGACTTTTGTCCCAAAAATCTCGGAGAAAATCACTCAACGAATTTTCAAAATTCAAATCAAAACGTCAGAATTTTACAGCTGGTAGTCGACTCCCTCATGTAGGTAGTCGACTCCCAGAGTGTTTCAGGGAATCTCGAATCTCAGCTGGTAGTCGACTCCCTACTGTTGGTAGTCGACTCCCAGAGGAGTTTTTCCTGCAACACTTCTAGTCAGACAGGTAGTTAACTCCAGGGTGTGTGGAGTTTCACTACGGAAGTTATAGGATGACTAGAGAAAGCTCTTAAAATATTTTGAAGATATAAAAAGATTTTCAAAAAACTTTTTCAAATTTGTTTGTGTGCGTGTGTTTTATCTATATGATTTGGCTTTGACAAATACCCTAAAGAGACACGGCACACTCACTATAGACTTAGGACATGTCTTCGAAAGTTTGATCAAATTTGATGAAGTGGATGCGAGCTTCATTTGAGCTTCTTGTTCTATTTGAGCTTGAACTTCATCATTTGACTTAGCCACGTTTGTTCTTGTCTTTGAGCGTAGATTTGTGTTTCTTTGAGTATGAGTAACGCTTCGCATATTCTGCACACTTAGGTGTAGTGTAGTTAGTACACTTAAGCTTTCATTTGGTGTGCTCATCATCAAAATTACTTGGGGTGGAATTCAATTTCCATCACGTTCCCCCAGTGGTAGGTAAAGATGTTGGTCCCTATATGTCTGAATGCACGTAATCAAGTGGCCCCTTGCTGTTGTGTTCTATGGTCCCAAACTATGTCTTCGTCAGTTTTCCTTCTACGCACTTCTTGCAGAACTCCAAGCTCTCATTTCTGGCTTCAACCAGTTTCCTCCTACGAAGCACATCAAGTGACTTCTCACTTAGATGTCCAAGGCAAAGATGTGACAACTTTCCGACTCTTCACCACTTGAGCATTGAGAGATACTAACTTTACCCTCCACGGCGTGCCCCTGCAACGCATATAAATTCTATACCCTTCTTCCTTTCATCACGATCAGAGACTCCTTTGACACTTTCAGCAAGTCACCTTCGATGACTATCTTGCATTCCAATCCATCTAGAGCTTCAAGGCTGGCATAGGACAAACATCCATCAATATTCTGATAACTTCATTATGCATCTTGATTCTCACTTCTCCAACTCCCACAGTTGTACAACCCATATTGTTTCCCATCAGCACGTACCTGCTTTTTTACTAAAATATGAACTAAACTAGCTTCTATGCGGTGTGATATGGAAGGAGCATCCCAAATCCAAGAGCCATAAGATCCTATGATCTCCAGATGTAGTTGCCATCAGAATCTCTCCGTCATCGCTATTATTTCTATTGATCCTTATAGAAGCGGAACTAGAAGCTTCATCATTTCCCTTTCCATTCCTCATCAGCTTGGTACAATCTCTTCTCCAGTGTCCTGTCTCCTTGCACAAGTGACATCGGTCCTTGCACCCACGTGACTTTGATCTCAACCGACCTTTGTCCTTCCTAGAACCATGGTCGTTCTTAGAATCCTGACGTCCCAAGATGAATAGAGTGACGTCCCCCGCGTTGCATGCGTGTTTTGATGTGCAATAGTATGTGATTGGGGGTGTGAGATTTAAATATTTATAACCGCAAGCGCACGGTATTGTAGTGTGGCTTAGGGGTCGAACACAGGGAGGCGTGGTTGTGCTTGTGTCAGAAAGGACCGGATTCACCCTAGGGGTGAGCTAGCCCGAATCGAATGATGGTTTGTCACGAATCGTAGGTAAGGGGTTAAACAATAATAAAGGAAACATGGGACTTCGATTTCCACCCTATCATGTGATTCTCGCTAACACGGCCGACTGATAGGATAACGATCGGAATTAGGGTCTAATGGTGAGACGTTGCCTCTATGAGTGGTACAAGCGTCCCATGGGCCCGATATTCCGGTCGGTGCCTAGGATGATACGCCGGACTTCCCAGGTTTGGTCAGTGGGTATTCCCATATCCATTAACACTGACCGACTCCAGGAGCACTAAGCTCGCAACGATAACTCCCAACATCTCATCCTTCCGCTCCCGCGCGCTAGGATTCGATTTCTATGCTAAGGGCGTGAGCTATGGCTAGGGAGTCAACCGCCAAGTTTATTCCCCCTTGGCCCAACGGTCAAAGGCGGTCTTTTTCCCGCCGATGACAATGAAACACCCCGCGTAACCGATAGATTCCTAATCCCTATCGATTTCCTAGTCCTATGAACGCATTTGGGAGAACCCATGAAGGGGTTTCCACCAAAATCCCAGATTTGGGAACTACTCACACATATTTTCTAAAAAGCAATCTAAATGAAAATCAACCGTTAAAAACATAATCGGATAACAGAAATGCGGTAGTAGTAATGCAATTAAGATAATATCAAAGTTTGGTTAAGATCAGAACACTTACAAATTACAGCCGTCGCAAGAGAGAAAAAACAGTAAAAAATACACAACTCCCATTTCTGGAAACCTAGGGCTTCTATATATAGAAAACGACATCACCCGATCGGGTGAAGAATCACCCGATCGGGTGACCTGCTGCGAACTTCGGCAGCAATCTTCAGGACTTCACCCGGTCAGGCGACATGGTCGGTTGGCGGAAGCTTTTAGCCGTTTGGATCTTGGCGTCGTCGGGTGAACCTATCGGCTGATAAATCAACCGATTGGTTGGAATTATTGCCCAAAAATATAGAGACTTGCGACATTTTGGTACGGTCAGCTGGCCGTCGGGTAAGCTGTCCGGGTCGTGTCTTCGAGGAAACGGCTACAGATGAACCGATCGGGTGATGATCACCTGATCGGTTGGATTTCAGCTTCAATTTCCTGAGAAGTTAGTCGGGTGAACCGGTCGACGACCCGGTCTCTTGATGCTCGCTTCGCTTCAGTTGCTGTCTGGGTGGTGCACGTGTGCATCACCCGATCGGTTTGCTATGTCCAACCGATCGGGTAGGGGTTGAAAGATGGCGATCTTCGTCGTTTGACCCCCTAGATCACGCGTGACTCCTCCCGTTGCTCCGGGGACTTACGATATCTTCGTTATGTGTCCCCTATACTGGCAAACTCCTGCAAACACGCAAAAAACACGGAAAAGTGAAAGAAAACGAGAAAATGCGAGAAAACGGATACGAGACGACGAAAAATAGTGGAAAAACACAAAGAAGACGTGCGTGGATATACAAAACATACACACATGTCAAAATCCCCCAAGCTGAACGCTTCGTCGTCCTCAAGGAAGACGAGTGAGAGTAGGAGCTCGGAGGGAGGAAATAGAGAGAAAGAGAGAAAAAGAGAACTCTAAATCCTAAATCACCCGTCAGGGCCAACAAAATCAAAAATGACACACCAAGCGAGCAAACGACGAATCACAACACTAAACCAAGGAATAAGAGTCCATACAAGTGTCGTGGGCCCACGCGGTGAAGCGCGAATGAGTGTGGTCATGTGCTAGCAGTCGGTGTTACTATCTACATCGTGCAATAAGCTCCATATACAGAAATCCAAGAAATGACCCAAATATCGATTCAATTCGAGATAAGCGGTGAATATATAGCTCAAGCATGCATGAGAATAGAGCAAGAATCGAAACATATCATGCGTCAGGGACTCCAACTAGGGTTAAGGAAATCACCACACTATAGCCTAGATAATAGCTAAAAAGTTCCTAAGCCAAGTGTTTTTGAAAACGATGGGGGTTGAGACGATGTGGAGTAGAACACTCGGTGCAAACTCTCGCCTTCCCTTTATTCTCGGCAGGTAGGAAAATATTCACACATTTTTTTGGGTTTTGGGCATTTGTATATTTTTTCGGATTTTTGGCTATACATATTTTTTTTCTTTCTTTTCTCTTTTCTTTTCCTTTTTTTGGGTTTTTCTTTTCTCTCTCTTTTTTTTGATTTTTGGGCTTTTGGGATATATACATGTGTACTCTCCCAGGTGGGAGAACGGTATACGACGAGGGGATTTGCACCAAGTAAAACAAAAAAGAACATTGAAATCTAAGCACTTGGGCAAAGGAAACATTTCTCGCAAATTAGAGCGTGGGCTAAATGGGTTATCCTAGTCCTTAATTGTGGAATCCCGACACATGCGACATGAAGCATACGATATATTCATATTCATGCATACAGAAGCAGATAAGAGAGGCAAATACCGCATATTCAAATCGAAGCATGATAATCTAGGGGTCATTCCTGGACAGGTATATAAAACACAATCACAAAGTAGAAGCACATCAAACAGCTAAGCACGACACACGACTCACACAAAAACAAAATGGACCCACGATGCATGAAATGCAAGAGGACTCGGCTTCCTAGGGTTAGTGAAAGTGAAAATCGAAGCCATGCTAGGTGTGTGTGTGTGATTTTTGTGGCAATTCATCATAGGGTTCATCACTAGAAGAAAGAGATAAAAAGAAGAAAAAAATAAAGACACAATGAAAACGACTCAAAAATGAAGAAAAAGACGCAAATGGCGCACGAAGTGCGACTCCCCCAAGCTGTAACTTGCATTGCCCTCAATGCAATAAAAGTGAATACGGGAGGGCAATGAAAATGGGGGGAATACACACCGACACAAAAAGAAGGAAATGAAAAACGAGAAAAACACACATACGAAACTGAAAAAATAAAAAAATAAAAATCAAGAGAAAACCACACGACACAACAAAAAGAAACAAACACATAGAAAAGAAAAAACGTCCCACGACAGCACACAGAAAAATTGACTTCCCCCAAGCAAGACGTGACAATGCTAGCGAAATGGTGTGATCATGAAAATGCCGAGATATGCTAGGGGGAGGTCAGAAAACAAAAAGAAAATCAAAAAGCAGGAGAGGAATCATCATCGTCCTCCTCGGTGGAAGATGTGGGGGATGCGGGGGAGTGGGTGGGAGAGGCGACTGGTGTACGAAGGAGTTGAGAAAGTGGTCGGGGTGATGGATCGGTGGGTGTGGATGTGTGAATGATGGGTGGAGTCGTAGTGGTGATGGTGAGTGGGAGTGAAAGGGCGACCAAGGCGGTGGTAGATGGGGTAGAAACAGCGGTGAATGGGGTGGATACGGCAATAGAAGAGGATGGTGGGGGAAGTGATCACGATCGCACCTGCAATTTCTTGCGGCACACGTATGGAGTGACGGAAGTGGATGGTGGTGGATCTGTGGGGACGACAGTGGAGGGAATGGAAACGGTGGGAGTAGATGAGGTGGTGGGAGTGGATGTCGTGATAGGGGAAGATGGTCGCCTAGGGGGTGACGGTGGAGGAGAAGAATGTGATGGTGGAGGTGAAAAATGTCGAGGGGGTGAAGGTGGTGGAGAGGGGTGTGGTGTGGGAGGTGGCGGTCTGTGGACATGAGTGAGAATGCAGAGGATGGTGGCCACGTCCTTCTCAAGTGCGAGGAAGCGTGTGTGAGAGAAAATCGAAGGGGATGGGTCCGAGGGGGTGGATGACGAAACGACAGCGCGAAGCGAAGCCAGCTCAGTCTCGAGAGCGAGACGAGCGGAAGTGGCTCGATGAAATGAGGTGGTGATGATGGTACGGACCGGAGGGATGGCAACGGTGGTGATCGGGACAGAAGCTGGGATGACATGACTAGGACCAGCCTCAGAATCGCCCTGGGATACAGGGATATCCTGCACGCCTAAGTGGGCGGCAGGGGAAGGTGGTCTAGGTGCGCCCGGGATGAATGGAAGGCGCATACCCCCAAGAAATTCAGCATCAAGTGGGAAAGTCCAGTCTCCCACAAGCTGAATGGTCATGCAAGCGGGGTTGGGCAGAATTTTATATGGAGATGGGGGGTGCCCGTAATGGAAGGTGAAACGGCCATCGGGGCTGGGCTTAATCATGTGAATATGCCGCAGGGCATCGAGATCTAGACGTGAGGGTCCTGCGGCAGCGGGCAGATCTCGGGAGATGACAATGTTATACCTGGGAGTAGAAGCTATGATCGTGATAAGGCCCCAGCAACAAAACTCGCCCTTGCCGGCGCGGCTAATCTCAAGAAGCTTGGAAATAAGCCAAGCACCAGCATGGACGGGAACGGTAGGGGCCCTAAAAGAAATCCCGTCATCACCCCGAACAAAAGGGAAGGTCATGGCCCACAGAATGAAGAGATCAGGGATGGTCACGGTACCAGACTCATCCCTGGGGGGAAACGTGCAAGAAATGATACGGTGGGCCAGACGGAAGACGGGGTGAATGATGGAGGAGGCCTTGGCCTTACCTCGGGGGTAGTGAGCGTGTAGGGTGAGGCAGAACCAAAACTGATCGACGTCAAATTCGGGGGGATACCTGACGTTGCCCCCGGGTTGCTAGCCGCAAATGGCCGGGGGACCCGCGTGAGGGTTTAGATATTTGTAACCGCAAGCGCACGGTGTTGTAGTGTGGCTTGGGGGTCGAACACAGGGAGGCTAGGATGTGCTTGTGTCAAGGAGGACCGAAATCACCCTGTGGGCGAGCTAGCCCGAATCGGTTGATGGGTTGTCACGGGAAAGGAATGCAAGGTATGAACAATAATAAAATAAACCCGGGACTTTGGTTTCCACTCCAACGAGCAACTCTCGCCGATACGACCTACGGGTAGGATGGCGATCGGAATTAGGGTCTAATGGTGAGACGTTGCCTCTGAAAGTGGTACCGGCATCCCATGGGCCTGATATTCCGGTCGGTGCCCAGGATGATACACCGGACTTCCCGGGTTCGATCAGTGGGCACTCCCGTGTCCATTAACACTGATCGATTCCAGGAGCACTAAGCTCGCAACGATAACTCCCAACGTCTCATCCTACCGCTCCCGCGTGCTAGGATTCGGCGTCTACGCTAAGGGCGTGAGCTATGGCTAGGGAGTCAACCGCCAAGTTTATTCCCCCTTGGCCCAACGGTCAAAGGCGGTCTTTTTCTCGCCGATGACAATAAAACACCCTGCGTAACCGTTAGATTCCTAATCCCTGTCGATTTCCTAACCCTATGGATGCATCGGGAAGAGCCCCCGAAGGGGATTCCGCCAAAATCCCAGATTTGGGAACTACTCACAAATATTCATTAGAAAGCTATCTAAACGAAAATGAACCATTAAAATCATAATCAGACGATAGGAATGCGAAGGTACTAGAGCAATTAAGATAATACTAAAGTTTAAGAAAGATCCGAAAACTTACAATAGAAAAGTAATTACAGCCGTCACAAATAGGAGAAAACAGTAAAAACTAACAGCTCCCCGTTTCTGGAACCCTATGTTGAATATTGGACTCCCCGGATTTGGTTTTGATGATGAGCAAACATAAATAATCCATGAACTAACAATTTGTGAGCGCAGTATTGGAGATCGTCGCCAAATTCACGAGAACATTCAAAGCGACATCTCAACACTTCACAAAACTCGTATTCATGCCTAACGCTTCGTTGAAGCTCTTGCGCCGTTTTGGAAGTTATGAAGAATCAATCGAAGCTCTCGAAGACCGTTTATTAAGGTTTTATTTATAGTCTTTTTAGCTTTGATATATAGAATGTTAAGCCTTGAGTATATCTTACGATTCTAACTTCATAACACTCATATCGTAGCTCTAGGATCTTAGTACAAGTTCATTCTAACTTCCTCAAAGTGTCGCGCTTCGATTCGGACTTGTATGTGTATGTTAGTTGGTACAAGAAGAAGTACTGACCGACTAGATGGTGATCTAGTCGGTCAGCAACTCTTCTTGGACCGACTAGTTTGATTCCTTAATTTCTTGGACTTTACTGTTTACAGTTAGTCGGTCTACGTTGACTCACCGACCGACTAGTTTGTGAACTAGTCGGTCAGTGATGCTTCTTTGACCGACTAGTTGTGACTTACTGTTCATGCTAAATTTCTCCTAAGATACTGTTTATCGTTAGTCGGTCTAAGAACGTTTGGTGACCGACTAGTTGACAATCTAGTCGGTCAACTTTTGTTCTTGGACCGACTAAGTCAACTTGTGTTCAGACTATTTCATTTTGCCTCTTAGTCGGTCTACGTTCACTGACTGACCGACTAGTTGTGAAACTAGTCAGTCAGAAAGTCTTCTTGGACCGACTAGATTTCTAGGTCTGAAATTCTATCTCTTCTCAGTTCCTCACTTAGTCGGTCCATGCTGTTTGACTGACCGACTAGTTGATGAACTAGTCGGTCAGTGATTGTTCTTTGACCGACTAATTCTCCCAGATTTCTATCCGTTGGAGAATGACCTAACTTGTTTTTATGGGACCCTATAAATACGAACCTAGGTCATTTCTATCTAGGTAAGAGCTTCCATTCAGAGATTCATTGAGATCAAAAGAGATAGCTATTCTCACTCAAATCTAAAGCTCTCTTCCTCACAAGAAACCCATTCTCTCTCATTTCTAGATCTAGAATCCATATTGAGAGAAGCTTGTTCTTGGTGAGCTCTTCAAGCTATAGCTTGATCCAAGTCTCCAAATCATCCCTAGGCACCTATTGCTGGTCATTTCCTTGGTGCTAGGACTTGGTGACTTCATCTTCCTCAAATCCTTCATTTCACCTATTGGGTAAGAAAAACTCAAGGTATAGGATTTTGTGGTAAGTTTGCTTATTTCAATATAAACTCTTTTATATTGCTTGTTGATTCTCTCGGTTGTGAGAGAAGGTTGTGATCCCGGGTTGTGGGATTCACTATTGCCGTTGTTGTATGATTTGATCTTGTGAAGGTTTTTCACAAGATATTCATAGTGGAAATCTTGGGTTAGTGTTTCTAACCTAAGTATCCGGAGGGGATCCGGGTGGTTGGGACGTAGGATCACCGGGAACAAGTCGGGGAGACTTGGGTGGATCCGAACCCATTAACATCATTTGTTTGCATTGTTAATTTTGTTGTTGTCATTCAATTTAAGCTTCCGCAAATTGATTTGGTAGTTGTTTGCAATTTAATTTGGAATTATACTCCTTGTTATTTTAAAGTACTATTCACCCCCCCTCTAGTACTTGTGCAGTAGCTTGTAGGGCATTACACCATAGGGGTCCAATTTATAGGATCTCGTACACCCGATCGGTTGACAAGTCAACCGATCGGGTGATCCGTTACAAATAATAAATAGAAAACGGCGGAGTTTCACCAGGTCATATGAACCGATCGGTTGAGTTCTTGGGGTGACCGGTTGGATCTTGGCGCCATCGGGTGAAGGGGTCGGTTGGGTGCCCGTGTCTCGGCTCCTCAGCATCAGCTACAGATGAACCGATCGGGTGAGAGTCACCCAATCGGTTGGAATTTGGCTTGAAAAGACAGAGACTCGGCCCCGTTGAAACGGCCTGTGAACCGGTCGGGTGACATCCACTTGAGCTCCGGCTGAGAGCGGGTGGTGCACGCGTGCATCACCCGATCGGTTGGAGATGACCAACCGGTCGGGTGAGGGGATAAAATGATGCCATCATCTTCGTTTGACCCCCTGGGTCACGTGTGACTCCTCCAGTTGCTCCGGGGACTTGAGATATCGTCGGTAAACGTCCCCTACGCGGGCAATCTCCTGCAAACATGGAGAAACAAAGAAAAGTGAAAGAAAACGAGAAAATACGAGAAAACGAATAAAAGACGGCGGAAAATACGGAGAAACATGAAAGAAAACGTGCGTGAATATATGAAATATATACGCACGTCAAAATCCCCCAAGCTGAACTCTTCCTCGTCCTCGAGGAAGACGAGTGAGAGTTGGAGCTCGGAGGGAGAAAATAGAGAGGAAGAAAGAAAAAGAGTAAACAAAAATCCTAGATCGCCCGTCAGAGCCAACAAAATCAAAAACAACACACTAAGCAAGCAAACACAAAAATCACATCACTAAACCAAGGAATACGAGTCCAGACAAGTGTCGTGGGCCCACGCGGTGAAGCGCGTGTGAGTGCGGTCGTGTGCTAGCAAATGGTGTCGCTTTCTACAATGTGCTATAAGCTCATATATGCAAATCCAGGAAATGACCCAAATACCGATTCGAATTTGAAATTGCGGTGAATATTAGTTCAAGCATGCATAAGAAGGGTATAAGAATAGAAGCGTATCATGCATCGGGGACTCCACAACTAAGGTTAAGGAAATCACACCACTATAGCCTAGATAATAGCTAAAAAGTTCCTAAGCCAAGTGTTTTCGAAAACGATGGGGGTTGAGATGATGTGGAGTAGAACACTCGGTGCAAATTCTCGCCTTCCCTTTATTCTCGGCAAGTAGGAAAAATATTCACACTTGAAATTTTTGGGTTTTGGGTATTTGTATTTTTTTTTTGATTTTGGGCTATACAAAATTTTTCTTTTCTTTTCTTGTCTTTTTGGGTTTTTCTTTTCTTTTCTCTTTTTTTTTGGATTTTTGGGGTTTTGGCTATACACATGTGTACTCTCCCAAGTGGGAGAACGGTACACGACGAGGGGATTTGCACCAAGTAAAACAAAAAAGAAGTCGGAATCTAAACACTTGGGCAAAGGAAACTATTCTCGCTAAATAGAGCATGGGCTAAATGGGTTATCCTAGTCCTTAATTGTGGAATCCCGACATATGCGAAGTGAAGTACACGATATATATATATATATATATATATAGCATGCAGAAGCAGACATGGAAAATAAATACCGCATATTCAAATCGAAGCATGATAATCTAGGGGTCATTCCTGGACAGGAATATAAAGTAAAATCACAAAGTAGAAGCACACCAAACAAATAGGCACGACGCACGACTCACAAAAAGCTAAGTGGACCCGCGATGCATGAAATGCAAGAGGACTCGAAATCCTAGGGTTAGTGAATGTGATTATCGATGCCATGCTAGGTGTGTGTGATTTTGTGGCGATTCATCATATGGTTCATCTCTAGGAGAGAGAGATAAAAAGAAGAGAAGAGAAAAAAGAAAAAAAACGATGAAAACGACACAAAAACGAAAAAGAACCGTGCGTCCACCTTCCAACTATGACACCTTCAGGAACCGAGAAGGAGCATCTTCAGTGATGGAAGGACATTCCTCTACGAGGCCTCCATTCTTCAACGGTACCAACTACGGGTACTGTAAATGCCGGATGGAAACCTTCCTCCGGAGTGCATCCTTATGGAGGACTACAATGAAGGAATACATAGAGCCCGAAGAAGAAGACTTTGAGAAATGGACTACCGCAGAGATCGCCGCGGAGGTAAGCAATGCCAAGGCAATGAACGCCTTGCAATGCGCTTTGGAGCCCGAGGACTTCAATAAGATATGCACATGTAAGAGTGCATATCAAATTTGGAACTCCCTCCTCATTCTTCATGAAGAGACGAGTAGGGTAAGAGACTCTAAACTCGTAGTCGTAAACAAAGATTACGAAATGTTTCATATGCAACAGGGCGAGAAGATGAAAGAATATTACGCTCGTTTCGTTGACATAATAAACGAGTTAGAGGCCCTCGGCAAGTCCTACACTCTAAAGGAGAAGTGCTCAAAGCTTATTGAAGGACTTCCCTCTTCTTGGGAAAAACGTACCTTCGCCATCGAGGAAGGTAATGACATGAACAAATATACCGTAGTTCAATTAATGGGTACTTTGAAGTCATACGAGGTACGCAAAGATAGCAAGGTGAAGTTACAAGAAAAGATGAAGTCCTATTTGAACCAAGACGCGCCTAAGAAAAAGGCGATTGCATTCAAGGCGGCTTCATCCACCTCTACCGATGATGAGGACTCGGAAGAAGAAATGGACATGGAATCCATTGCACTCATGGCAAAGAAGTTCAATCGCTTCTTCTGAAAGGGTAACTTCAAACAAAAATCTAAATTTCCTTCTACTAACGCCTCTCCACCTTTGTGCTTTAAATGCAATAAGCCAGGACACATCAAAGCAGATTGTCCTCAAAACAAGCAAAATGAGAAGTGGAAGGCGCCGAAGTTCGACAAGTCAAAGAAGTACAAAAAGGGGTACAAAAAGGGACTTGTCGGAGCAACATTCACCGACTCCGAGGATTCCTCAAGCGGAGAGTCGGACGATGAGAAAGTGGAGCAAGCGCACATGTGCTTCATGGCAAGAGAGGAGCATGATCAAGGATCTTCCTCCTCCGATGATAGCGACGACGAAGGCAACGATGAGGTAACTATGGATGATCTTAGGAATTGTAACGACTGCTTTTCATGTATCTGGATTTAATATAATATAATATATGTTTTGGTGGATTTTCTCCTCTTGTGTGGTTTTCGTCTCCGTAGTTTTCATTTTCGATCGATTCGTCGTGTTTTCTCGTTTCTTCCTTAGGATTGTCGATTTCGAAGTACGTCACTCGTGACGAGCTTCATAACGGTCGTATCTAACTGTTAGATCAAGCCTAGGAGTCTTAGGAATCGATCCCGGGGCCCCGCGCTCCGTATCGGTACTTTTGGTGCTCATTAGCCGGTGTGAGAAGGGCCACCGACCGACTAGATGACGATCCAGTCGGTCGGCAATCCTTCTTGGACCGACTAGTTAGCTTTCTAAATTTCTCAGGAGTTACTGTTTATCGTTAGTCGGTCTAAGAACGTTGGTTGACTGACTAGGTTGCAAACTAGTCGGTCAGCAATGCTTCTTTAACCGACTAACTCATCATCTTATTTTTGTATCAGCTACTGTTTACTCTTAGTCGGTCTAAGAACGTTCATCGACCGACTAGATGCTAAACTAGTCGGTCAGTACTTGTTCATGGACCGACTAACTCTAGAATCCTATTTTCGTTCAGGAGTTACTGTTTGCACTTAGTCGGTCTGCGTTGATCGACCGACCGACTAGTTGCCAAACTAGTCGGTCAGTGGTTGCTCTTTGACCGACTAACCAGTGTTAAAACCCTAATTTCTGGGCAGCCGCCAGCCCAACCTATTTAAACCCAACCCAATCGTTTTCTTCTTCCCCAACACGACCCAAAACCCTAAAAACTTCCCCCTTCAGCCCCCATCTTCCTCCAAGCTTCATTTCTTCATTCCAAGCCTCAAATCCATCATCCAAACCATCCATTCACTCCATCTACCTCTCATCTTCCCCAAAATCTCACCAAAACCCATCAAAATCCCCAAATCCCCCAAAACCCTAGTTTCCCCAAACTTCTCCAATCTTCTCCAGATCTGATCCTAGGGTTCCCCGGAGTGTTTCTTCCGCTTCCTCTCGGTAAGAAATCGTTCTACCGTTGTTTTCATAACTTATTGATAATTTTGGTGAAACCCTAATTAATTTCATGTGTTTGATGTTTGTTTCCCCCTTAACAGCGATTTCCCCCGTAGATAGCATCCGTGTGACGAAGTGGTCGTCATTCCCGGTGCTAGGCAAGTGAAACTTGCCACTTAGGGTTTAGGCCATGCTTTAGGCCATTTGCTAGTTATAGGCGTAAAAGAGGCTAGGCGACGAAATGGTACTCGCCTAGGCGCAAATTGGGGAACTAGCTTGACAACGAAGCTAGTTCCGACATTTAGCATGTTGCACAACTATCATGTCACGTTTACTTTCCATTATCGGTACGCAAATTAATTGTCATGTCATTGCATCCTTCATGCATTTCAGTGATTGCGTAGCTTTGCTACATTGCCTGTGTTCCTGGCTCGTGTTCCAGAAGCGGGCCATGTGTTGGTTGATAGCCAATGCCCGAATTGTGTGTTTCCTGTCTCGTGACCAGAAGCGAGCATAATGAGTTGCTAACCCCAACGCTCGAAATGTATTGAATTGTGAACTAAGAATGCGAGCTCAATGTGCGGGGCAACCCTAGGCTCACTAGCTGAGTTCAATGTGCGGGGACCCCAGGCTCCATTACGTGTGGGTATAGGGGGTGAGGGTTAAGCGGCCATTCAACTGGGAGTCTGTTTGATCAACAACTGCAGTTGTAAGGCGTAAACTCTTTGGGGTGGGGTAGTGTTTAGTGCCGATCGGTCTGAAATGCTATGCCATTCAGCGAAGGGCGTAAACATCTACAAAACAACGTGAAACGTGAAATGTGTTTAGTGCCGATCGGTCTGAAATGCTATGCCATTCAGCGAAGGGCTTAAACACCTACAAAATGCGAATTGATTGAGATTGATAGTAGCGTGGCTACTCTCGGCTTGTCTTGTCCCGATAATTGTTCTCTTGTACAACTTGTTTTGCCATGTTTTAAATTGTGCACTCAGGTTATAACTGCCATGTCATGCATACTAAACTGCTAGGTTGCTAGTTGCCTTACTTTCAGTTTCCTTGCCCAAGTCTTTTAGACTTGCTGACATGTGCCCCTTTACTCTTTTGGGTGACACATGTTAGATCCTGAGCCCGAGTACCTCGTTGAGGACGAGGTGTTTGCTGACGCCGAGCCCGAGCTTGTGTTTGACGGGGAGTACGTGGACACTGGGGACCAGTCCTAGTGTCTTCGTTGTGTTTTACTTTTGTTAGATAGTTGTTTTGTTATTCGGTGTGTAGCACCTATACTTTGTTATGTCGCTGCTTTTGTTGGCCTTGTTCTGGGCCTTGGACTCTTTTCTTTTAGCCTGGTGGCTTTTCTGGATGTTGGACTTTTGTTGATGTTGGACAATTTGTGAGATGTGAAATTTTATTTCAGTCTCTCCTTGCGTTATTATTGTTATTCTGTTGTGGTTACAGGGACCTGTTTATGTATTTGTGGACGCTTATCGGGTTTGGGGCTTCACAGCTCCACTCTCGTGCGGACCTTTTCACGTCTCGCCTCCATTTTAGGGAAGCGGGTCGTGACAGGTTTTAGTGGTGGCCCATGCAGGTCCTTCTGTAACTGTGATTTTTGGAATAGCGATAATAATATTAGAATGTCCAATAAACTAAGTTCGACGTCCGAGTCATAAGCTATGAGTCTAATCTGATTCGTTTTCTGTGTCACTAGATGGCAGGAAGACGTTTCACCCGTGGTGGGGGTAGTGGTGCGCTCCCTCATGATGAGGAGCCTGAGCGGGAACCCACCAGCGGTGAGATGATGCGGATGATGCTCCAGATGATGCAAGTGCAGCAGGGCGTGCTTCTGCAAGTCCAGAACGCTCCACTTGCTCGAGCTGCCCGGGCTCTTCCGGATGTTCCTCGCTCTGAGCCAGGAGCGAAGCAATTTCGGGAGCTGGGTCCCGCATATTTTGATGGTTCTGAGGGTCCTCTGGCTGCTGATGAGTGGATTCGGAACATCGAGGACAATCTGAAGATGGCCAAGATCACCCCGGCTGGATGGGTTGATTTGGCGAAGAGGCAACTCAAGGATAATGCTCGGAATTGGTGGGATGCGGAAGAGAAGTTGTTGGTGGAGCCGATAGCTTGGGCTACCTTCAAGGCTAGATTTGATGGTGAGTTCTTCCCGAAGGCTGCCAGGGAGGAGATGCTGCAGCGTTTTATCGATCTAAAGCAGGGGAACTCGTCGGTGGACATGTACCACCAAGAGTTCATGAGGCTGAGTCGGTTTGCACCGAAGATGGTGCAGGACGCTGAGGAGAGAGCTCAGAGGTTCCTGCAGGGGCTTGCTTCAGAGCTCCAGAGTTTTGTGACCTCTTCTGACTGAGAATCTTATCAGAAGGTTCTGGTCGCTGCCAAGAGGCAGGAGCTGCTCGTGAACCAGAGGAGGGAGTCTATTGTTGGTGCTGGGAAGAGGCCTGTGGAGCAGGCGAGAGCCGTGGTTAGACCTGGATTCAGGCCTAATCAGTCTGCTCAGTTTAAGAGGCCAGGAGGGCCTGTTCTGAAGCTTTGCCATTTCTGCGGTAAGCCTGGCCACGTCAAGGATCAGTGTCGGAAGTTTTTGGGCCAGTGTCTGGTTTGCGGTGATGCTTCCCATGTCGCGAAGGATTGTCGGCATGCGGGTCAGCTGCGGAGGGCTCCTGTTGCAGCTCAGCCGTTGCAGCAGCGAGCGTTTGTTCCTGCTGGTCGTGGGGCAGCTCTTGTTCCGCAGGGGCAGGCTTTTCGGCAGGCTGTTCCGCCGAGGAGGCAGGCTTTTCTGATGACCGCTGCGGAGAGCGCGGCTGTGGATGAGGTTATCGCAAGTAATCCTCAATCTAGCTGTTACTTTCCTAGCTGGTTTGATTGTTAGATTGTGTTGTTTGCTTGAACATGTTTGTTTGCTAGACTAGGGTTTGATTGTTAATTGATTGTTAGGTGTGGTTTTGGTTTGCACATTTCCTGCACGAGTCCTCTTTGACTCTGGTGCATCGATGTGCATTATTTCTCGGAGCTTCATGGAGAGGCATTCCTTGTCGACGTCCCCTCTTCCCAAGAGTTGGAACATCGTTACAGGGAATGGCGTGGTCTCGGTGCATCGTGGTTGCAATTCTTGCTCGTTGGTGGTCTGTGGACATGAGCTTTTTGCTGATTTCATTGTCCACGACATCATCAACTATGATGCAGTTCTTGGGATGGACTGGCTTGCGAGCTTCTATGCTACGATCGACTGTCAGAGGAAGAAGGTGGTGTTCGAGATTCCCGGACATCCAGTGTTTGAGTTCAGTCGTGGTAGCAGTTCGCTTGGTCCTGTCAGATTTCGGGCCAGGCCGGTGGAGGCTGTGGCTATGTAGATGGAGCTGGAGTGGCCAGCTGTGGTGCGAGATTTTGGCGACGTCTTCCCCGAGGGGATGTCTGGTTTGCCGCCTGATCGGGCTTTGGAATTTTCTATCGATCTCGTTCCAGGTGCGCAGCCGATTTCGAAGGCGCCGTATCGTATGGCACCTGCAGAGTTGGAAGAGTTGCGGAAGCAGTTGGATGAGCTTTTGCAGAAGGGTTATATTAATCCTAGCGTGTCTCCGTGGGGAGCACCGGTGTTGCTGGTGAAGAAGAAGGATGGTTCGCGTCGCATGTGCGTGGACTATCGGGAGTTAAATGCGGTGACCATTAAGAATAAATACCCGTTGCCTCGCATCGATGATATTTTTGATCAGCTTGGAGGTTCGAGGGTGTTTTCTAAATTGGATTTGAGGAGTGGTTACCATCAGTTGAAGGTGAAGAAGGATGATGTTCCGAAGACAGCGTTCAGGACGAAGTATGGACACTATGAGTTCGTGGTTATGCCTTTCGGCGTAACTAATGCGCCCGCAGTTTTCATGAATCTGATGAACCTGATTTTCTACGACTTTTTGGATAAGTTTGTCGTTATCTTTATTGACGACATTCTGATCTATTCGAAGTCGGAGGAAGAGCATGCCTCGCACTTAAGGACGGTGTTGGAGATTTTGAGGAAGCATCGGTTGTATGCTAAGTTTTCGAAGTGCGAGTTTTGGCTGGATAGAGTTGCTTTTCTCGGGCATGTGGTGACTGGAGGTGGTATTTCAGTGGATCCCGAGAAGATTAGGGCCATCAGGGAGTGGCCTGTTCCGTCGTCTGCGTCTGAGATTCGGAGTTTTCTTGGACTTGCTGGTTACTATCGGCGGTTCATTAAGGACTTTTCCCGTGTTGCTGAGCCGATGACCAGGTTGACGCGGAAGGATGTTTCTTTTGTTTGGTCGGGTGATTGTGAGGGTGCTTTTGGTATTCTGAAGGAGAGGTTGACGACTGCCCCTATTCTTGTCGTGCCTGATCGCAGCGGTAGATTTGAGATCTTTTGCGATGCTTCTGGCAAGGGTCTCAGTTGTGTGTTGCATCAGCACGGGCACGTTGTGGCGTATGCGTCTCGTCAGCTTAAGGTTCATGAGAAGAATTACCCGACGCATGATTTGGAGTTGACTGCCGTTGTGTTTGCTCTTAAGATTTGGAGGCACTTCTTGCTGAGTGAGAAAGTGAAGATTTTCACCGATCACAAAAGCTTGAAGTACATTTTCACTCAGAAGGAGCTCAACATGCGACAGCGTCGATGGTTGGAGCTTATGGCGGATTATGATATTGATTTGCAGTATCACCCTGGCAAGGTGAATGTGGTTCCGGATGCTTTGAGTAGGCTGCCAGCGGTGATGATTTTGACCTCGCAGTGGAGATTGCAGCAGGATTTTTGCGAGTCTGGTGTGGAGATTGTTCTTCCTGGGGAGGCTTCTTCGTAGATGTACATGCAGGTACAGTCGACGATCGTGGATCGGATTAAGGCTGGCCAGGCTGAGGATCCGAAGCTGGTAAGGATTCGGGAGCAGGTGGAAGCCGGTCTGCGGACTGACTTTTTGATTCATGAGGATGGCTCGCTGAGGTTTGGAGCCAGGTTGTGTGTGCCTGCTGGGGATATCAGAGAGGAGTTGATGGTGGAGGCACACAGTTCGCCGTATTCTGTGCATCCTGGTGGCACCAAGATGTACCAGGATCTTCGTCTGAATTATTGGTGGCATGGTATGAAGAGGAGCGTGGCTCGGAGTGTAGCCAAGTGCTTGGTTTGCCAGCAAGTGAAGGCGGAGCATCAGCGTACGGCCGGGTTGCTACAACCGCTTCCGATTCCGGAGTGGAAATGGCAACACATCACTATGGATTTCGTGACTGGACTACCTCGGAGTCCGAAGCAGAATGACGCGATTTGGGTGATCGTAGATCGATTGACCAAATCTACGCACTTTATTCCGTTCTGAGTAGGACAGTCCACTGAGGCGCTGGCGAGGAGGTATATGGAGGAGGTTGTGCGACTTCATGGAGTCCCCGTGAGTATCGTGTCTGACAGAGACACGAGGTTCACATCTCAGCTCTGGCAGAGTTTGCAGAAGAGCTTGGGTACGCGTCTGAGTTTCAGCACGGCGTACCATCCGCAGACGGATGGCCAGTCCGAGAGGACGATTCAGATTTTGGAAGACATGCTGAGGGCGTGCATGTTGGATTTCAAGGGTTCGTGGGAGGACCATCTACATTTGGTGGAGTTCTCTTACAACAACAGCTTCCAGGCGAGTATTGGCATGGCGCCTTTCGCCGCTCTTTATGGGAGGAAATGTCGATCGCCATTGAGTTGGGATGACGTTGGTGATCGGGAGTTGTTGGGACCTGAGATGATCGTGGAGGCCGTGGATATCGTCAGGAATATTCGGGAGAGGTTGAGGATTGCTCAGGACCGTTTTAAGCATTGGGCGGATGCTAAACGTCGTCCTTTGGAGTTTCAGCCGGGCGACCATGTGTTCTTGAAGATTTCCCCGAATCGTGGTGTGATTCGTTTCGGGAAGCGTGGGAAGTTGAGCCCGCGAGACATTGGACCGTTTTACATTTTGGAGAGGGTTGGCGAGGTAGCTTATCGCTTGGCCTTGCCGCCATCTTTGGAAGGAGTTCACAATGTTTTCCATGTGTCGCAGCTTCGTCGATACATTAGCGATCCGTCTCATGCGGTGGATTTTTCGGAGATTACCGTTCGCCCCGATATGACGTATGACCAGCATCCAGTGCAGATTCTGGACAGGCGTCAGAAATCGCTTCGGAACAAGATTGTCAATCTTGTGAGGGTGATGTGGCGACACGGTTCACCTGGAGAGTCTACTTGGGAGAATGAGGATGAGATGCGAGAGCGTTTCCCACTTTTGTTTCCGGACTCGTGAGTTTTTGGAAATTCCGAGGACGGAATTTTTCTTAAGTTGGGGAGGATGTAACGACTGCTTTTCATGTATCTGGATTTAATATAATATAATATATGTTTTGGTGGATTTTCTCCTCTTGTGTGGTTTTCGTCTCCGTAGTTTTCATTTTCGATCGATTCGTCATGTTTTCTCGTTTCTTCCTTAGGATTGTCGATTTCGAAGTACGTCACTCGTGACGAGCTTCATAACGGTCGTATCTAACTGTTAGATCAAGCCTAGGAGTCTTAGGAATCGATCCCGGGGCCCCGCGCTCCGTATCGGTACTTTTGGTGCTCATTAGCCGGTGTGAGAAGGGCCACCGACCGACTAGATGACGATCCAGTCGGTCGGCAATCCTTCTTGGACCGACTAGTTAGCTTTCTAAATTTCTCAGGAGTTACTGTTTATCGTTAGTCGGTCTAAGAACGTTGGTTGACCGACTAGGTTGCAAACTAGTCGGTCAGCAATGCTTCTTTAACCGACTAACTCATCATCTTATTTTTGTATCAGCTACTGTTTACTCTTAGTCGGTCTAAGAACGTTCATCGACCGACTAGATGCTAAACTAGTCGGTCAGTACTTGTTCATGGACCGACTAACTCTAGAATCCTATTTTCGTTCAGGAGTTACTGTTTGCACTTAGTCGATCTGCGTTGATCGACCGACCGACTAGTTGCCAAACTAGTCGGTCAGTGGTTGCTCTTTGACCGACTAACCAGTGTTAAAACCCTAATTTCTGGGCAGCCGCCAGCCCAACCTATTTAAACCCAACCCAATCGTTTTCTTCTTCCCCAACACGACCCAAAACCCTAAAAACTTCCCCCTTCAGCCCCCATCTTCCTCCAAGCTTCATTTCTTCATTCCAAGCCTCAAATCCATCATCCAAACCATCCATTCACTCCATCTACCTCTCATCTTCCCCAAAATCTCACCAAAACCCATCAAAATCCCCAAATCCCCCAAAACCCTAGTTTCCCCAAACTTCTCCAATCTTCTCCAGATCTGATCCTAGGGTTCCCCGGAGTGTTTCTTCTGCTTCCTCTCGGTAAGAAATCGTTCTACCGTTGTTTTCATAACTTATTGATAATTTTGGTGAAACCCTAATTAATTTCATGTGTTTGATGTTTGTTTCCCCCTTAACAGCGATTTCCCCCGTAGATAGCATCCGTGTGACGAAGTGGTTGTCATTCCCGGTGCTAGGCAAGTGAAACTTGCCACTTAGGGTTTAGGCCATGCTTTAGGCCATTTGCTAGTTATAGGCGTAAAAGAGGCTAGGCGACGAAATGATACTCGCCTAGGCGCAAATTGGGGAACTAGCTTGACAACGAAGCTAGTTCCGACATTTAGCATGTTGCACAACTATCATGTCACGTTTACTTTCCATTATCGGTACGCAAATTAATTGTCATGTCATTGCATCCTTCATGCATTTCAGTGATTGCGTAGCTTTGCTACATTGCCTGTGTTCCTGGCTCGTGTTCCAGAAGCGGGCCATGTGTTGGTTGATAGCCAATGCCCGAATTGTATGTTTCCTGGCTCGTGACCAGAAGCGAGCATAATGAGTTGCTAACCCCAACGCTCGAAATGTATTGAATTGTGAACTAAGAATGCGAGCTCAATGTGTGGGGCAACCCTAGGCTCACTAGCTGAGTTCAATGTGCGGGGACCCCAGGCTCCATTACGTGTGGGTATAGGGGGTGAGGGTTAAGCGGCCATTCAACTGGGAGTCTGTTTGATCAACAACTGCAGTTGTAAGGCGTAAACTCTTTGGGGTGGGGTAGTGTTTAGTGCCGATCGGTCTGAAATGCTATGCCATTCAGCGAAGGGCGTAAACATCTACAAAACAACGTGAAACGTGAAATGTGTTTAGTGCCGATCGGTCTGAAATGCTATGCCATTCAGCGAAGGGCTTAAACACCTACAAAATGCGAATTGATTGAGATTGATAGTAGCGTGGCTACTCTCGTCTTGTCTTGTCCCGATAATTGTTCTCTTGTACAACTTGTTTTGCCATGTTTTAAATTGTGCACTCAGGTTATAACTGCCATGTCATGCATACTAAACTGCTAGGTTGCTAGTTGCCTTACTTTCAGTTTCCTTGCCCAAGTCTTTTAGACTTGTTGACATGTGCCCCTTTACTCTTTTGGGTGACACATGTTAGATCCTGAGCCCGAGTACCTCGTTAAGGACGAGGTGTTTGCTGACGCCGAGCCCGAGCTTGTGTTTGACGGGGAGTACGTGGACACTGGGGACCAGTCCTAGTGTCTTCGTTGTGTTTTACTTTTGTTAGATAGTTGTTTTGTTATTCGGTGCGTAGCACCTATACTTTGTTATGTCGCTGCTTTTGTTGGCCTTGTTCTGGGCCTTGGACTCTTTTCTTTTAGCCTGGTGGCTTTTCTGGATGTTGGACTTTTGTTGATGTTGGACAATTTGTAAGATGTGAAATTTTATTTCAGTCTCTCCTTGCGTTATTATTGTTATTCTGTTGTGGTTACAGGGACCTGTTTATGTATTTGTGGACGCTTATCGGGTTTGGGGCTTCACAGCTCCACTCTCGTGCGGACCTTTTCACGTCTCGCCTCCATTTTAGGGAAGCGGGTCGTGACAGGAATACTAACTCTCAATTATGGTCTAAATACACTAAGTTAGTAAATAGATATACTAAAGTAAAAGATGACCTAGCTAGCATTCAAACCTCGCCTAAGACTATCATCACCAACAACGACACCGTTGTTGAAGAGTTAAGAAATGAGATTGTTAATCTCAAATCTAAACTTGAACATGTTAGCATTGATGATCCGGAAGAACATAGGATAGCGGATTTGACTTCTCAAAACTGGACTTTGAGTATTGAGAATGAAAGTCTTAAATCTCGTGTTTATGTGCTCACATCGCAAGTATCTACTTTGGATACTTCTATGCGTTCTCTCAAAGAGAAATATGAGAACACATTAGGCCGAATTAATAAATTCAATAAGGGTAAGGACCATTTGGATAAAATCCTAAGTGACTTACTTCCGGCCAATCACCACATTGGTTTGGGGTATACGATGGGATGTCCATCCAAAGCGGCCACTACTTTTGTTAGGCCAACTTCCGGTGACTCTACGAGTGGTAGCAAACACTCTATTGGTAGTTCATCTACCAATGGTGCTTCCACCTCGTCCACACCCTCTTTTGGAAAGAAACCCACTTTGGGTGGACCTCCAAAGAAGGGGCATGCTTATATGTACACAAATACCATGCCACGTAGGAACACACGTCCTACTCCACCGTCTCACACATATGATGATTTCTATGCTACACGTTCACGGGCACGTGCACACCATGTGAGACACCCTCACGCACGTGTTCCCACACATGCATATGTTCACCCACATCATCATATGAATAATTCTCGTCGTGCACCATTCCATCATGTTCCTTATGCCTATCCAAAACATGCATCACGTAGAAATCAACGTCGCATGCATGCACCCAATAGGATGATGGCTCCCAAAATTTTCACTATTTGGAGCCCAAAGGACACAAGCATGGATGAAAAACAAGTATATATGAATGCTTATTTTTCGGATGTTGTGCATAGTAGAAATTATGTGGGGAAGTCAAAGTCCAATTGGACTTGGCTTCCAAAGGTCTAACTTTTGAGGACCCAATGACCTTGGGTACCATGATATGAATGTTTCTATCTTTAGGTACTCAAGGAAAAGAAAAAGAAAAGGAGCAACAAATTTAAATTTAGCTCCAAAGGGAATTGGATACTCGATAGCGGGTGTTCAAAACACATGACGGGTGACGCTCAATTGCTCTCCGGAGTGGTTCCCATTGCAAATGGAAATCGCGTCGTATTTGGAGGCAACGAGAGCGGAACCATCGTCGGTGTTGGTAAAGTGGGTAACCCTTCTAAACCCTTAATTAGTGATGTCTATCTAGTTAATGGTTTAAATCATAATCTTATTTCAATAAGCCAACTTTGTGACAAAGGTTACAAAGTTAGCTTTGCGAAAGGATTGTGTCATATTTCAAATGATAATAATAAATTATTATTTTCCGGCACACGCCATAAAGATATTTATATTTTGGATCTTCCTAAGTCATATGAACAATGTCTCGTTGCCAACACAAGTGAACAACACTTATGGCATCGACGCTTTGGACATGTGAACTTTGGAACACTTTATAAGCTTTCGAAATTAAATTCCATTAAAGGTTTTCCGAAGCTCGTTTTTGAAAAGAAAAGTTTTTGTGATTCTTGTCAACGTGGCAAGCTTCCTAAATCTTCATTTAAACCTAAGAAAAGCATTTCTACGAAACGGCCACTAGAGCTATTACATCTAGATTTATTTGGGCCAACTAGAGTTGCTTCCTTAGGAAATGCAAGATATGGACTAGTCATCGTTGATGATTATTCAAGATTTACATGGGTATTTTTCTTATGTAATAAAAATGAAGCTTTTGAAAACTTCACAATATTTGTGAAGAAAGTACAAAATCTCATCGGAACCACCATTGTCACTATTCGTAGTGATCATGGGGGTGAATTTGAGAATGAGTCTTTCTCAAATTTTTGTGATGATCTTGGAATTACTGACACGTTTTCTTTCCCTCGCGCACCTCCTCAAAATGGTGTTGTTAAGAGGAAGAATAGAACGCTTGTGGAGTGTGCTCGCACTATGCTCGAAGATAGTCAACTTGGTTATCAATTTTGGGCGGAAGCGGTACACACCGCTTGTTATGTGTTTAATAGAATACTTTTGAGGCCCGGCACCAAACAAACTTGCTATGAATTGTTGTTTGGTAGATTGCCTCAAGTTAAACATTTTCGTGTTTTCGGCGCAAAATGTTTTATTAAAAACACATATGATAATTTGGACAAGTTTGATCCGAGATCGGATGAGGGGATATTTGTTGGGTATTCCTCACGTAGCAAAGCCTACCGGATATACAACAAAAGATCCTCTACGATCGAGGAATCACTTCATGTCTCTTTTAATGAGAATTTTACTACTTCTAGAATTTCAAATGATAATGATTCTATGGATGTTTTATGTGATTCGTTTGAAAATTCTAAGTCTATTGATTCAATTGATTCTATTGATACTAACCCGACTAATGAAGTTGTTGAGAATGTGCCTAGTGATCAAGGTATTCCCAAGCGGCTTCATACCGTTCGCGACCATCCCCATGAGCAAGTCATTGGCAATATTAATGATAGTGTCAAGACGAGATCTCAAGTCCACCACTTCGCCAATTGTGCCTTTGCCTCATCAATAGAGCCAAAGAATATAGTTGAAGCGTGCGAAGATAGTGCTTGGATCCTTGCCATGGAGGAGGAACTCATTCAATTCGAGAGGAATGAGGTATGGGAGCTTGTTCCTTTGCCATCAAAGAACCACACCGTCATAGGGACAAAGTGGATCTTCAAGAACAAAACTGACGAAAATCAAGTCGTCGTCCGGAACAAAGCTCGGTTAGTTGCTCAAGGCTATCGCCAAGAGGAAGGTATCGATTTCGAAGAATCCTTCGCTCCGGTAGCTAGATTAGAATCAATTAGACTTTTATTGTCTTATGCATGCCATAAAAATTTTAAGTTATTTCAAATGGATGTTAAAAGTGCATTTTTAAACGGAGATATTGTTGAGGAAGTTTACGTTTCTCAACCTCCGGGCTTCATAAATGAAAAATTTCCAAATCATGTTTTTAAACTAAAGAAAGCGCTTTATGGTTTGAGACAAGCTCCTCGAGCTTGGTATGATCGCCTAAAGAATTTTCTTTTGGATTTGAATTTTAAAATGGGCGAAGCCGATTCTACACTTTTTGTTAAGCATGCGAATAATGATATTTTATTAGTTCAAATTTATGTTGATGATATCATTTTCGGTGCTACTAACTTCACTCTTTGCGAAGAGTTTTCTAATGTTATGAAGGACCAATTTGAGATGAGCCACATGGGCGAACTCAAATATTTCTTAGCTCTCCAAATTCGCCAATTGAACGATGCAATCTTCATCCACCAAACGAAGTATATGGTGGAGTTGCTTAAGCGATTTGGAATGGAAAGTGCTTCCGGGAAAAAGACTCCAATGAGCACGACTACGCATCTTGACAAGGATACGGGCGGTAAGGATGTAGACATTCGTCTATATCGAGGTATGATAGGTAGTTTACTTTATCTTACCGCAAGTAGGCCCGATATTATGTTTGCCGTATGCATATGTGCTCGTTATCAGTCTCAACATAAGGAGTCTCACTTAGTAGCGGTAAAGCGTATTTTCCGTTATCTAAGTTACACTTTAGATTTTGGATTACTTTATCCGAAATCTAGCACGTATGAGTTAGTCTCATACAGTGATGCCGATTATGCGGGATGCAAATCCGACATGAAAAGTACTAGTGGCACTTGCCATTTTCTAGGAAATTCTCTTGTCTCTTGGTTTTCCAATAAGCAAAATTCCGTATCACTTTCAACCACCGAGGCGGAATATATTGTCGCTTGTGCCGCTTGTGCCCAGGTTCTTTGGATGAGACACACTTTAAAGGATTTTGGTATTCACTGTGATACTAGCCCTATCATGGTGGATAACCAAAGTGCTATCTGTCTTTCAAAGAATCCGGTGCACCATTCCCGATCAAAACACATAGATGTCCGACACCACTTTTTAGATGATCATGTTGCTAAAAAGGACATCATATTAGTGTACGTTGAAACCCAAAAGCAAATCGCCGATATTTTCACGAAACCCCTAAAGGAGGACTCCTTTGTGCGGTTGCGTCGAGAATTGGGGATTATGGGTGAATCCGAGATATAGGATTCATATTTCATTCAATTATCTTGCATGATATTATATTTCGCGATATTTCGTTCATGCTAGCCTTATTGAATTTTTGGGAAATTTATGTGATATGTTTGAATTTGTGCTTGAATTCGTATTTCAATGTCGTATTTAAGATTTCGACGTTTTATGGGGTAATTTAGATGACTAATGAGAGTGTTAAGATGTTTCATCCAAGTGGTTTGTGAAGATAAATCAATTATCAATTTTTGGACACTTCTAGTCGGTTTCAGTTCACTTGTCAACCGACTAGATGCTCATCTAGTCGGTCAGCAAGTGAACTCAGACCGACTAGATCAAGCTTTTATCTAACTCTTATCATTTTCTTTCTTTAGTCGGTCACAGTACACTTACCGACCGACTAGATTGAAAACTAGTCGGTCAGTGAGTATACTGCGACCGACTAAATCTAGCCCTAAAAATCCCTGTTTGCCTCTGTTTCGACTTAGTCGGTTCAAGCTCATTGACCGACCGACTAGATCGTAATCTAGTCGGTCAGTGCTTGAACTGTGACCGACTAAGTGGGTTAGGGCAAATGTGTCTTTTCGATTTCCAGACCGACTTAAACACATTTTCAGTCGACTAAAATTCATTTTAGTCGGTATCCTCTCAGCTCCAGCCCGCAAAAACCCTCTCCCCTCTCGAGACCTTTCGACTTCCGGCCATCTCTCCGGCCATCCCCGCCGTCTGCCGCCGTCGACTCCTCCTCCTAGGTAAAACCCCCTCACCTAGGTCTCGATTCATACTCTAGGGTTTGATTTTCATCTTATCTAGCTCATAGGGTTTCGAATTCAGTTCTAGGGCTTCTGTATTTCGGATTTTCTTTTCTAGGGCTGTGTGCTTAGGGTATTTGATCCTCCGTCATCGCTTGCTTGTCCTCGTCGTGCCACGACCATGGCAAAGACGCGGATCCCTATCGCTTCATCTGGGGCTTCCCCAATGAGCGTAGAGCCTTCAGACCATAGGAATCCACCTAAGCCTAAGCGTCGTGCTAAATCTACCCAAGCTTCTCCGTCTTCGCCTCCTCTGAAGAAGCAGAGGACGGCGACATTCAAACCCCGAAAATCTAAGACCAAAAAGCCCATACTCCACTCACCCTCGACTCCTCCTGATTCCGATACTGAGTTTGTGCCTGAGGATGAGCCTAGCCATAGGGAACCCACTCCTCCACTTCGTCCTAGGACTCGCCAGCCAAAGGGAAAGGGCCCAATGCCAGCGGGTGGTGTTGACATATCGTTGTGTCGCGACGACCCTATGTGTCTCGCGGCCTACAACCGTATTGAACACTGCCCGATGCTATTGGAGCACTATGTTCAGTTTTCAGATTTCCTTGGCTTAGCTGATCTCCTCTCCTATAGTGGGCTACTTGATTATCTTCGCTATGATCTTAAGGCCAACCCTAAACCATATCATCGCCTGGTAAAATTGTTCTATGCCAATCGTGTCCGAGGCCAGTACGATGCGAGTCACTTCATCGAGACTACTGTCTTGGGAACTCCTATAGTTCTCACGGCAGAAATCTTGGGGGAGATTCTTGGCTGTTTGTCGTCCGGTCTCCTTCCTTCTGACATTTCCGTCGATGATATATCTTCCTTGGATCAGTCCGTTCTTTCTGATATTTTCCATGTGATCCCTCCTGCCTTTATTGGAGTTCCTTCGAAGTCGTTTAAGCCAAATGCATGGGTTTTGAATCTTATTCTGAAGTCGTGCTTGCTTCCCAAGTACGGCTCATATTCACTTCCATCCCAGCCATTTTTGAAGCTTATCTACGCTCTTTTCTTGGGTTGCGAGATTAATTGGGCTCGCGTTATACTCAATAAGATGGACTCTTTCGAGTGTATACGCAAGACCAATAAATCTGCGCATATTCCATATCTGTGTCTGCTGACCCTTGTCTTTCGTCATTTCCGAGTCCCTCTCCCTCCTGACGATGAGCGTCCCTTGGGTACTCCTCTGAACGCGACGGCCGTTAAGAAATCTCTAGCGGCGCTTCGTCACGTGCAGAGGTCTACCACATCTGCTTCTTAGGCTACTCCCTCAGCTGCTACAGCCTCCACTCCTCTTGCTACATTAGATGATGTCGTACGCCTTCTTCGTCGGCACGAGTCGCGTTTGGCTCGTACCGAGGAGGTCGTCTGCCGTATGGCTCAGATGATGGGGGTTGATCTTCCTCCTTCCGTTTCTGAGGCCGAGGAGATGGACGATGAGGAGATTGACGAGCTTGTCACTTCCTTAGCCCGTGGCGATGAGGCCACTGCTGCTGCTGCTGCTACCACTTCTGCTCCTGGAGTTGGCACCTCTTCCGGTGTTCCAGAGCCTTCTGCTGCAGTAGTCCAGACTTCTGTGGCTGCTGTTACTCCTGTTGACGAGCCTGCTCCTGTCTCACCTGCTGCTGTTGAGACCCCTGCTGATACTTCTGTTGCGACCCCTGCTGTTGAGCACGTCGTTTCCACACCTGCCCCGACGATCCCGTCTGTTGAGACGCCTCTTCTCCCTGCAGAGCCTGAGTCCACTCTGTCGACTGGACCCACGGATACTGCAGATCCAGCCACTTCCTCGTGATCGTCTGTTCCGAGGACTCTCCACTACTCTTTGGATGATATATCTTTTTTGAGAGTATTTTGGGTTAGGATGGAGTTTGAGGGTTGTGTTGATGTATTTTTGAGTTTTCTGGATGTCGGTGTTGGATATTTTGATGTATCTTTTGGATGTTGATGATGTTGTATTTTGATGTTCTCATGATGATGTTGTATCAACGATGTATGCTGTATTTCTTTTTGATGGGTATGTTGCATTTGATGTATCGATATCTTTTTGGATGTACTCATGATGGTTCTATCTATATATACATCGATGTTCATGTTGTGATATTTACTTCGTCGTGCACATTAATTCTCATTCATTGTCCACGCTATGTAAAATCGTCGCTCGACGATTGAAAAACTTGGTTAAATAGATTATATTTCTATATTTGTATAGAATTGTTTTCCATGCACAAATTTAACCAAGAAATATTGAATATTGGAGAGTATGTTTCATTATTCAATAAATGAAAAAAAAATACCAAATATTATTTTTGATGATTTTGATTATCGTTTTTTTTTTATAATGGACAATTTGGCACACCTTGATTTGATTTCATCATTTTTCCCTTGGTGTCAATTAGGTCCATCGTCATTGTCTACGACTCCCGATGTTGGATTTTCCATTTCCTAGTTGTTGTCATTGTATGCCCCCCATTTTTGGGATAATGCCAAAGGGGGAGAGATAATGATAATGAATAGGTCAAATGAAAATTTAACTCAATTTCCAAGAATCTAATTTCATGTGTTAGATTCAGGGGGAGTTAAGATATATATAAGGATTTCTCAAAATCCGATATTTCGAAAATCGATTCTCTTTATTTATCTTACTCGTCTGATTGATGCAATTCATATATATTCATTTTGGAATTAACGTGTCATCAATGCAGGGGGAGTAAGTATTTTACATTTGAATCATTATTTTTTATTATTATTTATGTTGGTTTGTCATCACCAAAAAGGGGGAGAATGTTGAATATTGGACTCCCCGGATTTGGTTTTGATGATGAGCAAACATAAATAATCCATGAACTAACAATTTGTGAGCGCAGTATTGGAGATCGTCGCCAAATTCACGAGAACATTCAAAGCGACATCTCAACACTTCACAAAACTCGTTTTCATGCCTAACGCTTCGTTGAAGCTCTTGCGCCGTTTTGGAAGTTATGAATAATCAATCGAAACTCTCGAAGACCGTTTATTAAGGTTTTATTTATAGTCTTTTTAGCTTCGATATATAGAATGTTAAGCCTTGAGTATATCTTACGATTCTAACTTCATAACACTCATATCGTAGCTCTAGGATCTTAGTACAAGTTCATTCTAACTTCCTCAAAGCGTCGCGCTTCGATTCGGACTTGTATATGTATGTTAGTTGGTACAAGAAGAAGTACTGACCGACTAGATGGTGATCTAGTCGGTCAGCAACTCTTCTTGGACCGACTAGTTTGATTCCTTAATTTCTTGGACTTTACTGTTTACAGTTAGTCGGTCTACGTTGACTCACCGACCGACTAGTTTGTGAACTAGTCGGTCAGTGATGCTTCTTTGACCGACTAGTTGTGACTTACTGTTCATGCTAAATTTCTCCTAAGATACTGTTTATCGTTAGTCGGTCTAAGAACGTTTGGTGACCGACTAGTTGACAATCTAGTCGGTCAACTTTTGTTCTTGGACCGACTAAGTCAACTTGTGTTCAGACTATTTCATTTTGCCTCTTAGTCGGTCTACGTTCACTGACTGACCGACTAGTTGTGAAACTAGTCAGTCAGAAAGTCTTCTTGGACCGACTAGATTTCTAGGTCTGAAATTCTATCTCTTCTCAGTTCCTCACTTAGTCGGTCCATGCTGTTTGACTGACCGACTAGTTGATGAACTAGTCGGTCAGTGATTGTTCTTTGACCGACTAATTCTCCCAGATTTCTATCCGTTGGAGAATGACCTAACTTGTTTTTATGGGACCCTATAAATACGAACCTAGGTCATTTCTATCTAGGTAAGAGCTTCCATTCAGAGATTCATTGAGATCAAAAGAGATAGCTATTCTCACTCAAATCTAAAGCTCTCTTCCTCACAAGAAACCCATTCTCTCTCATTTCTAGATCTAGAATCCATATTGAGAGAAGCTTGTTCTTGGTGAGCTCTTCAAGCTATAGCTTGATCCAAGTCTCCAAATCATCCCTAGGCACCTATTGCTGGTCATTTCCTTGGTGCTAGGACTTGGTGACTTCATCTTCCTCAAATCCTTCATTTCACCTATTGGGTAAGAAAACCTCAAGGTATAGGATTTTGTGGTAAGTTTGCTTATTTCAATATAAACTCTTTTATATTGCTTGTTGATTCTCTCGGTTGTGAGAGAAGGTTGTGATCCCGGGTTGTGGGATTCACTATTGCCGTTGTTGTATGATTTGATCTTGTGAAGGTTTTTCACAAGATATTCATAGTGGAAATCTTGGGTTAGGGTTTCTAACCTAAGTATCCGGAGGGGATCCGGGTGGTTGGGACGTAGGATCACCGGGAACAAGTCGGGGAGACTTGGGTGGATCCGAACCCATTAACATCATTTGTTTGCATTGTTAATTTTGTTGTTGTCATTCAATTTAAGCTTCCGCAAATTGATTTGGTAGTTGTTTGCAATTTAATTTGGAATTATACTCCTTGTTATTTTAAAGTACTATTCACCCCCCCTCTAGTACTTGTGCAGTAGCTTGTAGGGCATTACACCCTAGGGGTCCAATTTATAGGATCTCGTACACCCGATCGGTTGACAAGTCAACCGATCGGGTGATCCGTTACAAATAATAAACAGAAAACGGCGGAGTTTCACCAGGTCATATGAACCGATCGGTTGAGTTCTTGGGGTGACCGGTTGGATCTTGGCGCCATCGGGTGAAGGGGTCGGTTGGGTGCCCGTGTCTCGGCTCCTCAGCATCAGCTACAGATGAACCGATCGGGTGAGAGTCACCCGATCGGTTGGAATTTGGCTTGAAAAGACAGAGACGCGGCCCCGTTGAAACGGCCTGTGAACCGGTCGGGTGACATCCACTTGAGCTCCGGCTGAGAGCGGGTGGTGCACGCGTGCATCACCCGATCGGTTGGAGATGACCAACTGATCGGGTGAGGGGATAAAATGATGCCATCATCTTCGTTTGACCCCCTGGGTCACGCGTGACTCCTCCCGTTGCTCCGGGGACTTGAGATATCGTCGGTAAACGTCCCCTACGCGGGCAATCTCCTGCAAACATGGAGAAACAAAGAAAAGTGAAAGAAAACGAGAAAATACGAGAAAACGAATAAAAGACGGCGGAAAATACGGAGAAACATGAAAGAAAACGTGCGTGAATATATGAAATATATACGCACGTCAAAATCCCCCAAGCTGAACTCTTCCTCGTCCTCGAGGAAGACGAGTGAGAGTTGGAGCTCGGAGGGAAAAAATAGAGAGGAAGAAAGAAAAAGAGTAAACAAAAATCCTAGATCGCCCGTCAGAGCCAGCAAAATCAAACACAACACACTAAGCAAGCAAACACAAAAATCACATCACTAAACCAAGGAATACGAGTCCAGACAAGTGTCGTGGGCCCACGCGGTGAAGCGCGTGTGGGTGCGGTCGTGTGCTAGCAAATGGTGTCGCTTTCTACAATGTGCTATAAGCTCATATATGCAAATCCAGGAAATGACCCAAATACCGATTCGAATTTGAAATTGCGGTGAATATTAGTTCAAGCATGCATAAGAAGGGTATAAGAATAGAAGCGTATCATGCATCGGGGACTCCACAACTAAGGTTAAGGAAATCACACCACTATAGCCTAGATAATAGCTAAAAAGTTCCTAAGCCAAGTGTTTTCGAAAACGATGGGGGTTGAGATGATGTGGAGTAGAACACTCGGTGCAAATTCTCGCCTTCCCTTTATTCTCGGCAAGTAGGAAAAATATTCACACTTGAAATTTTTGGGTTTTGGGTATTTGTATTTTTTTTGGATTTTGGGCTATACAAAATTTTTCTTTTCTTTTCTTGTCTTTTTGGGTTTTTCTTTTCTTTTCTCTTTTTTTTTTGGATTTTTGGGGTTTTGGCTATACACATGTGTACTCTCCCAAGTGGGAGAACGGTACACGACGAGGGGATTTGCACCAAGTAAAACAAAAAAGAAGTCGGAATCTAAACACTTGGGCAAAGGAAACTATTCTCGCTAAATAGAGCATGGGCTAAATGGGTTATCCTAGTCCTTAATTGTGGAATCCCGACATATGCGAAGTGAAGTACACGATATATATATATATATATATATATATATAGCATGCAGAAGCAGACATGGAAAATAAATACCGCATATTCAAATCGAAGCATGATAATCTAGGGGTCATTCCTGGACAGGAATATAAAGTAAAATCACAAAGTAGAAGCACACCAAACAAATAGGCACGACGCACGACTCACAAAAAGCTAAGTGGACCCGCGATGCATGAAATGCAAGAGGACTCGAAATCCTAGGGTTAGTGAATGTGATTATCGATGCCATGCTAGGTGTGTGTGATTTTGTGGCGATTCATCATATGGTTCATCTCTAGGAGAGAGAGATAAAAAGAAGAGAAGAGAAAAAAGAAAAAAAACGATGAAAACGACACAAAAACGAAAAAGAAAGACTCAAATGGCACACACAGTGCGACTCCCCCAAGCTGAAGCTTACATTGCCCTCAATGCAATATGAGTGAGTACGGGAGGGCAATGTAGATGGGGGGGAATACGCACCGACACAAAAAGAAATGAAAATGAGAAAAACACAGAGATGAAACTGAAAATAAAGAAAAATCAAAATCAAACCACACGACACGAAAATAGAAATAAAACCACACGACACGACACTCAAAAGGGGAAAAACAAGCACACACACAAAAATGAGAAAAAACAACAAAACACGACAACACACCAAAATAGACGTCCCCCAAGCTAGACATGACAGTGCTAGCGAATAAAATGCGAACGTGAAATGCAAAAATATGCAAGGGGGAGTCAAAAACAAACAAGGTGAAATCAAAAATCAGGAGAAGGTGAATCCTCGCCCTCCTCGGAAGAGGGTGTGGCTGGGTGGTCGGGGAAGGCTGGGGGTGTGCGGAGAAGTGGGGAACGAGGTGGAGGAATAGGTGCAGCGGTGGTGTGAACGATGGGAGGAGTGTCGGTGGAGGTGGGTGGTGGTGGGAGAGATTTGGAGCGCACCGGCAATTTCCTCCGACGCACATATGAAGTGATGGAGGAGGAGGGAGGAGGTAGCGTGGGTGCGATGGAAGTGGTCGGGAGGGGGGTAGTGGATACAGGGATGTGAATAGATGAGGGAGGAGAAGAATGTGGTGAGGGAGGTGATGGATGTGGGGATGTGTGGGAGGGTGGAGGAGAAGATCGTCGAGGTGGTGAAGGTGGAGGTGGACCGTGGATGTGAGTGAGAAGGCGAAGAATGGCGGCCACGTTCCTCTCAAGTGCGAGGAAACGTGGGTGAGTGAGAAAAGAGGACGGTGATGGGTCCAAGGAGGCAGAGGACATGGCGAGATCACGGAGGGCAGCGACCTCCCTTTCAAGACCAAGACGGGCAGAGACCTGGCGACGACCAAAGGATGTTGACTGACGTGAGGCAGAAATGGTGCCGACAGGTAAGGTCGAAGTGGTGCCGGCGGTGGTGGTCATGCCGGCACAGGAGACAAGGCCAGAAATGGCCGCTAAGAGGTGCTCAGAAGTGATGGGGCCCGGAACAGAAACAGGACGACTCGGGCCAGCCCCCATATCTCCCCGAGACGCAGGGATATCCTGCTCGCCTAAGTGGCCGGCAGGGGACGGTGGTCTGCGTGCGTCCGCGGGAAGGAAAGGAAGGTGCAACCCCGCTAGGAAGTTCGGATCGGGTGGGAAGGTCCAATCTCCCACAAGAGCTATGGTCATGCGAGCGGGGTTGGGGAGAATGGTGTAAGGGGCTGAGGGGTGGCCATAATTGAAGATGAAGCGGCCATCGGAGTGGGGTTTAATCATGTGATTGTGCCGCATGACATCAATATCTAGCTGTGAGGGTCCTGCGGCAGCGGGAAGATTATTGGGGATGGGAATATTAAATTGGGGGTAAGAACAAATGATAGTAATGATGCCCCCACAACAAAACTTCCCCTTACTGGCCCGGCTGATCTCGAGAAGCTTGTAAACAAGCCAATCGCCGCCATGGATGGGGACGGTAGGGGCCCTAAAGCTAATCCCATCATCGTCCCGAACAAAAGGGAAAGTCATGGCCCAGAGGATAAAAAGGTCAGGGATAGTCACGGTGCCGGACTCGTCCCTGGGAAAAAATGCAGATGATATGATCCTATGGGCCAAATGAAATACGGGGTGGATGATGGAGGAGGCCTTGGCCCTACCTCGGGGATAGCTAGGGAGCAGTGTGAGGCGGAACCAGAATTGATCGACGTCAAACTCGGGCGTGTACCCGTAGTGTCGGATGGAGTCATCCCCAAGATTAGGGAAACCAAATATATCGTTAATGGTATTCAGATTGGTGGTGACACTCTTGTTACGCACCCAGAATTTTATGATCGACCCAGACTCTCAAACAAGTGTAGAGAGAAATTCAAGGGTGAGTGACGGGTAGGATAAGGCAGAGGCATTAAGAAAGGCCAACCAACCTAAGTTAGCGAAAAGAGATTCGACCTTGGTGAAGACACCGGATCGACTAGTGACTGTGTGCGCAGGAACTTAGTTGATAGATGCCCCCGAGCATTGAGCCTACGATAAAAATCCTTGTGTTCCTGGTTCCTAAAGATATACCCATGCGGGCCCAACATTGGGTCCACAGGGGGGATAACAGGCGCGGGAAGGCCTAGAGTCAGTGTCCGTGTGTGGGGAGGGGGACGTGTTTGTTTTTGTCTCTTTCGAGATGGTTCCTCCTCCCGCAAAATCCCCTTCCCCTTGTCTTTATCCTTAGCCATGCGTGAGTGAGTGTGTGAATGAGTGCAAAAAGCAATGAATACACACTAACACAAGCAAACTGAGCAAGCAAAATATATATAGGAAAAAAAATAGAAATATGATCACTCCTTATTTTACACCTTTTTTCTGCATGTTTTCACGCCATTTTGATTGCTCATATTGCGATTTTCACGAGCATTCGACGATATTGTGTTACTTTTCACTATTTCTTGTTTTTGTCGGATTTCAGGAAATATGGAGCGATCGGGAGCAAAAATGAGCTTAAGGGACTTGCACCCACTCCGGAGCATCACCCAAGGCTCTTTTGAGGGCTATTCGGCGATGGGAGACGGGTGGAAGAAGAAGAAACTCCGTAGAAGCGACGAGGAGGAGAAACAGAGAAGATTGGGTATTTACAGCATGCCACTCGACCGAGTGGAGAACTCACTCGGCCGAGCAAGAAGAGCCAACTTACTGTTTTTCGTCTGCCTGAGCTTTAGAAGACCCACTCGGCCGAGTGGAAAATGCCGACCGCCCGAGTATATAGAAGCCATCGACCGAGTGACGACAACTCACTCGGCCGAGCGACGCCCGAAGTGAAGACTCCCAAACCCCCAGACTTACTGGAAATTCTCAGGGTTTGTCACTCGGCCGAGCGACTTTTGTCACTCGGCCGAGTGCGACGCGCTGCCTGTAGCGTAAATTGCGATTTTCAGGCTGCGCATGGGCATTTTGGTCACAGTTTTTGGACAATTTTGGGGGGTATTTAACCCCAGTTTTTAACCTAAGTTAGAGAGCTTTTCCTTTACTTTTTGCAGCTTTTTAGATTAAACTTTTTAGCTTTTGATTCTTGTGATTAGGAGAGGAGAGAAAAGTTTATTTTTGTTGGATTCTTGGAGAACTCTATTGGTTTGTCTCCCTCTCCATTAAAAATCCCATTTTTATTGCTTATTTGAATATTGTGATGAATTCTCTTGTTGTTTCAATTGATTATTTTTGTATTTGCGATATGAATTGTGAGTAGTCCATACGTCTTGGGGCGTGGGGATGAACCCTACGAGCCCAATTTCTGATTTGTGATGAATTGGTAGAAATATTGCTAGAATTGCTATTAGGGTTAGATTGGGATCGATTTACTACGGATAGCTAGGTGTTCATACCGATTAGGATTTGCAAGAGATTGGATCCCAATTCGATCGGAAACCCTAGAAATCCGAATTGGGTTGAAATTGATATCCCGTAGTATCGGTTTGCAAGAGATTGGACCGATACTAGGGTTCTCGGTTGCAATTCCATACCGATACCCGTTTGCAAGAGATTTGACGGGTAGGAACTATCCCAACCTAGGTCGTGACCCGAGTTTGCACGAGAGTGGGCTCGGGGCGCGATTGAACGATGATGTTGATCCTAATGCTAGCTTGCCTAGGCTAGGGTTTGCAAGAGATTGGACCCAAACCTAGGATAGCTATAGACCGGCAACAGCGAGAGAGCGTGAGCTAGGTTTTACATTCAGTTGCAACTAGTTCATCCGAAATTCCACCCTAGTAATGGTGATACCAATGAATCACATTGACGAGATACGGTGAGTAGCGGGGATTCCCCATTCCCTAGGCGTCTTTATTTGATTTGATATCTCCATACTTTGTCTGACGATTGTGACAGGATCGCCAAAGGCAAATTCCCTCTTTTCCGTTCTTATAGCCAGGTTGTCTGGAGCAGGCACTGTCATTCATCCTCCCTGTGTTCGATAACCCGCTCGCCGCTACACCGTGCGTTTGCGGTAAAACTACAACCGTTCTCCGGGTGTATATCCGGGGCGATCAAAATACAAGCGTAGGAGCGAGTGTACCCAATCAAAATGGCGAAGCTTGCTCGTAGATTACCCCACGCCGTGCAATGAGAGAAGCGTGGAGCCACGACAACCTCTTTCAGCAAGAATTTTCGAAATAGGCGTTGTTTGGGGGGAATTAGGTCAGAAATACGAAATGAAGGGGAGAGAGAGTGAAAATGATGGAGAGATTGGTGGAGGAGGTGGAGAGAGGGAGTATTGGAGGAGTGGAGGACGTGGGGAGGAGAAATCGGGCCGTTGGGGAGGAGAAAGAGGTGAATCGACGGTGGAATGGGCGATCGGGCGAGGGTGAATGCGAACGGGTGTTCGGGGGTATTTATAGGGTTTTAAGTCGAACCGATCGGGTGACTTGTCACCCGATCGGTTGACTGTTAGGTCGAAAATTTTTGCTGAAGAATTGCTACAGACGAACCGGTCGGTTAACTTGTCAACCGATCGGTTGGCCGCTCCACTCATTTTCCTGAGAATTGAGGGTTGCTCACCCAGTCGCCTCAACCGATCGCGCTATAACTCAACCGATCGGTTGATATTTCCCAAAACTTTCCCGAGAATTCTCCCCAGATCACCCGGTCTGTCACCCGGTCTCTCCATTCTTCACCCGATCGGTTCATTTGGGGACAGATGCGGCTTGTATCTGATACATCCCAACCGATCGGTTGAGTTATCAACCGATCGGTTGGGGCCTTGTTTCCTGCAAAAACCAACAGATTGTCTAAGTCCCTGAACGGATGTTCTTGCGGCTGATTTTATTTATAAAAATAGATAAAATAAAGTCAAAAATAACACTAAAAAGTGGGGCAAAAGTTTAGAGCATGTGTTGCCTCCCATGAAGCGCACTTGTTTAACGTCGTTGGCTCGACGCCCGTAAGTGATGTTCACAGTGGTTGATACGGGTGATGCCCGAAGTTCGGCATCTCTTCTTCATCTAAGCTTACGGCCTTTGGAGTAGTAAGCGGCTGGAGAAAGATTTGCTCTACTACCCTCTCCTTGTTTTTGGGATCCGGGGGCTTCTCTTTCGTATTGGCATTCACCGCCATCTTCTTAAGGATCCGGACCTCGTCTTTGGTGAGGTCCATGGGTTCTTTCCCCGTTTTCCTCGCAGGAGGAGCCTTGGGGAACCCGGGAGGGATCGTACGTGCTGCACTCGCTTTCCCAGCAGCATCATTGTTCTTGGGGCCATCTTGGTCTTCTGAATCCCCCAAGTTATCGGGGGGATTTCTTAAGAGAATCTCCCAGGAGCTCTCTTCAGCAGCTTTATCTTCTTCCACCTCCAGCAAATTACACCGAGGGTCATCTGGGGGATCGGGGTACTTCATGGACAACCCCAGATCAAATTCAACCTTTTCTCCGCTGACGTTTAGCGAAAGTTTTCCATTCTTCACATCAATCAAAACGCCGGCAGTGGCCATGAAAGGTCGTCCCAGGATGATGGGAGTGTGTGCGTCTTCAGGCATGTCCATGACAACGAAGTCCACTGGCATATGCACCCCTTTTACATTGACGGGGAGGTCATCCACAATCCCCACCGGATATTTGACCGACCGGTCAGCAAGTTGTAGGGTCATACCGGTGGGCTCCAAATCACCCATTCATATCCTCTTATACATCGATAAGGGCATCAAACTGACACTCGCTCCGAGATCGACGAGTGCACGATGAATCTTTACTGCCCCGATCGTGCAAGGGATTGAGAAGCTCCCTGGGTCTTTAAGTTTCAGCGGATTTGCCCTCTGGATGAGAGCGCTACACTCCGCTGTCAACACTACTTTCTCTTTTCTAGATCCTCTTGTCACCAAATCCTTCAGGAATTTCGCATAGGAGGGGATTGTTTCGATTGCTTCCAGGAAGGGGATTTGCAAACTCAGATCTTTGACCATGGCGAAGAACTTGCCATATTTCTCATCGATTTTGGCCTGATCTAACCGTTGTGGAAAAGGCACAACGGGTTTGAACACTTTCAGGCTCCCTTCCTCGTTCTTCTTCTTCTCTTCTTTAGAGACTCCCTCCGGAGTCGTAGGATTTGATGACGAAGCACCAACGTCGTTTGATTTTTCGATCGGTCGCTCGACGACCAACGGTGCTTCCGGTCTGTTAGGGGGCACTCTAGTAGGGATTTGTGTCCCGCTTCTCAGAACGATAGCGGACATATTTGCGTGCTCGTGCTCGAGTGCCGACGTTTGGGTTGCTCCCCTCGGGTTCACCTCAGGTTGTGGTGGCAATTGGTTTTGTGACCTTGAAAGGGTCGCCACTTGTAACCCCAGCTGCGTTACTTGGTCCGTGAGGGCCCGCTGACCCATTTCCAGCTTTTGATTAATCTTCTCCTGGTTGGTTATATATTGAGTCAAGAGAGACTCAACCGGAGAGACGGCCCTCTGTTGGCCATACTGCTGCTGCTGCTGGATTGGCTGCTGATTCCTGGGGGCGTAAAATTGTTGTTGAGGCTGCTGCTGATATTGTTGCTGCTGAATCTGACTCTGCTGTGGCCTAGTCGGCTGATATGTTTGTTGTTGCGGCTGCTGAGGCGGTGAGGGTTGGAATGGTGCCCGGTAACCAAAGTTAGGGTGGTTTCGGTTGTTTGGAGAGTAGGCCAGGTTGGAATTGGTTCTTGGTGGATACGGAGCATTTCCCGTGGGGTTGTAAAATAGTGTGCTCGCCTGATCCAATGGTGGTGAGATGTCACCACCGTCGAATTCCCCAAAAACTTCAGATTCTACCGCTGTAATCTGTTGTGTACAGGCCCCACCGGCTCCTACCATTAGTGCGGAGATCTGGGTCGAAAGCAAGTCGAACTTGCTTGAAAGTTTGTCAACTTCCTCGACTCTGTGTATACCCCCAGACCTGGGTGTGGCTCTCTCGTCACACCACCGCTCATTGTTGGATGCCTTATTTTCCAGAATATGTCTGGCATCTTCCTCGCTCCTTGACATGAAGGAACCCCCAGTCGTGGCGTCCATAGAAGAATTTAGGTCATCCCTCAGCCCATTGTAGAACAGATTAATAATCTGCCACTTCGGAAGCTCATGGTGAGGGCATCTTCTCTGCATATCCTTGTATCTCGTCCAAGCTTCATGCAAGGACTCGTGGCTGGCCTGGGAGAAGGAGGAGATCTCACTCCTCAACTTCATGGTCTTCCCCGGAGGAAAGAACTTCGTCAGAAAAGCGTTGGAGAGCTTCTCCCAGGTATTGAAAGTGTTGGGGCCCTTCCCCCTAAGCCATTGCTTGGCTTTGTCTCGCAATGAGAAGGGGAACAGCTTCAGACGGATCGCCTCAGTCGTGACACCATTAATCCAGAAGGTGTCACATTTCTCCAAGAAGGAGTCTAGATGCTCGATCGGGCTCTCCATAGGTGCACCCGAAAACTGATCCTGCTGGATCCATGTCACCAAAGACGGCTTTAGCTCAAAGCTTTGGGCCGTAATAGCTGGAGGACGGATGTCAGAAGTGGACTCGATAGATGGCATCGAGTACTCCAACAGGGACTTGCGAGGCGGGGTGTTCTCCTCCATGGCTTCAGGATCCTCTCTTCTTCGCTTCTCGGCGGCCAAACGCCTAAGGGTGGCGTTAATCTCTGGATAAACGGGGATCAAGTCGTCGAGACTTCTTGAACTCCTGCGCATGAAAAACAACAAACACCCGTGAAGCGACAAGTGGGAGAGAGACAGATAAGATAAGAAATAAAAAGAAGAAAATAAAAAGGAAAAAGAAGAATGCGAAAATTATCGCGAGGTAGGGATAAGAGCTAGACACTAGGGTTCAAGAGATCTTAAAATAACAAGCATGTTGCCTCCCCGGCAACGGCGCCATAAACTTGACGTTGCCCCTGGGTTGCTAGCCGCAAATGGCCGGGGGACCCGCGTGAGGGTTTAGATATTTGTAACCGCAAGCGCACGGTATTGTAGTGTGGCTTGGGGGTCGAACACAGGGAGGCTAGGATGTGCTTGTGTCAAGGAGGACCGAAATCACCCCGTGGGTGAGCTAGCCCGAATCGGTTGATGGGTTGTCACGGGAAAGAAATGCAAGGTATGAACAATAAGAAAATAAACCCGGGACTTTGGTTTCCACTCCAACGAGTGACTCTCACCGATACGGCCTACGGGTAGGATGTCGATCGGAATTAGGGTCTAATGGTGAGACGTTGCCTCTGAAAGTGGTACCGACATCCCATGGGCCCGATATTCCGGTCGGTGCCCAGGATGATACACCGGACTTCCTGGGTTCGATCAGTGGGCACTCCCGTGTCCATTAACACTGATCGATTCCGGGAGCACTAAGCTCACAATGATAACTCCCAACGTCTCATCCTGCCGCTCCCGCGTGCTAGGATTCGGCGTCTACGCTAAGGGCGTGAGCTATGGCTAGGGAGTCAACCGCCAAGTTATTCCCCCTTGGCCCAACGGTCAAAGGCGGTCTTTTTCCCGCCGATGACAGTAAAACACCCCGCGTAACCATTAGATTCCTAATCCCTGTCGATTTTCTAACCATATGGATGCATCGGGAAGAGCCCCCGAAGGGGTTTCCGCCAAAATCCCAGATTTGGGAACTACTCACAAATATTCATTTGAAAGCAATCTAAACGAAAATGAACCGTTAAAATCATAATCAGACGATAGGAATGCGAAGGTAGTAGAGCAATTAAGACAATACTAAAGTTTAAGAAAGATCCGAAAACTTACAATAGAAAAGTAATTACAGCCGTCACAAATAGGAGAAAACAGTAAAAACTAACAGCTCCCCGTTTCTGGAACCCTAGGGGTCCTATTTATAGGATCTCGTATCACCCGATCGGTTGACAAGTCAACCGATCGGGTGATCCGTTACAAATAATAAACAGAAAACTACGGAGTTTCACCCGGTCATATGAACCGGTCGGTTGAGTTCTTGGGGTGACCGGTTGGATCTTGGCGCCATCGAGTGAAGGGGTCGGTTGGGTGCCCGTGTCTCGGCTCCTCAGCATCAGCTACAGATGAACCGATCGGGTGAGAGTCACCCGATCGGTTGGAATTTGGCTTGAAAAGACAGAGACTCGGCCCCGTTGAAACGGCCTGTGAACTGGTCGAGTGACATCCACTTGAGCTCCGGCTGAGACCGGGTGGTGCACGCGTGCATCACCCGATCGGTTGGAGATGACCAACCGGTCAGGTGAGGGGATAAAATGATGCCATCATCTTCGTTTGACCCCCTGAGTCATGTATGACTCCTCCCGTTGCTCCGGGGACTTGAGATATCGTCGTTAAACGTCCCCTACGCGGGCAATCTCCTGCAAACATGGAGAAACAAAGAAAAGTGAAAGAAAACGAGAAAATACGAGAAAACGAATAAAAGACGGCGGAAAATACGGAGAAACACGAAAGAAAACGTGCGTGAATATATGAAATATATACGCACGTCAATACCCATAGGGACGGATAGCGTCGTCCCCAAGGATGGGGAAACCAAAGATGTCATTGATGGTATCCAGGATGGTGTGAATGGTTCTGTTACGGACCCGAAATATGACGACCAACCCCGACTCACAGACAAGTGTGGATAAAAATTCTAGGGTGAGGGAGGGGTAGGACACCGTGGAGGCGTTTAGGAATGCTAACCAACCTAAATTTGCGAAGAGAGTCTCGACCTCGATGAATACAACGAGATCGATAAGCGTTTGGGTGTAGGAAAATTTGGTCGATAGGTGCCCCCGAGCATCAAGTCTATGATAGAAATCCTTATGCTTCTGGTTCCTAAAGCGGTAGCCACGCGGGCCCATCAGTGGGTCCTCAGCTAGGACGATAGTTTGGGATTGGGGTTGGGGTTGGGGTTGGGGTTGGGCAGGTTGTGCAGTTTGTACAGGAGGAGGGTGTGAGTGTGGTGGACGTGTGGTCTTGCGTCTCTTGCAAGACGACTCCTCCTCTCGCATAATACCCTTACCCTTATCTTTATCTTTGGCCATATGAGCGTGTGTGAGCGAGTGTATGCAAGATGTGATGGATGTACACACACACACAGACAATCGAGCAAATAGAAATTTCTAGGGTAAAATATTAAATTGAGCTAAGGAGCAAAGCTACCCAGTAGAGTCGAAGATCCTTGCTCGTAGATGTCCTAACGCAGCGTAAATAGAGGGAGTGTGAAGCCGCGGCGACTATTTTCAGCAAATTTTCGAAAATGGGGAGGGGGGTTGGGCGGAAATTAGGGTTTTTGATGGGGTGAAATCGAAGTGAAAGAGAGGGAGAGATCGATGGAGAGATAGAGATGGAGAGTGGAGGGATCGATCTAGGGGGTTTTGCGGTCGGTGGGGGGAGAAACGAGGTCGGGCGAGGGAGAGGAAGTCGAAACGGCGAGAGGGAATCGAGATCGGGCGAGAGAGATGAACGGGTGAGGGGCTGGGTTTATATAGGGTTTAAGTCGAACCGATCGGCTGAAAAATCACCCGATCGGTTGACAATTAGGTCGAAAATATTGCTGAAAATTGGCTACAGGCGACCCGATCGGTTGAGAACTCAACCGATCGGGTGGTCGCTTCACACTTTTTCTCAAAAGTTTAGTACAGCTCACCCGGTCAATCACACGACCACGCTTCGTATCAACCGATCGGTTGATCAAATCCCAAAATTTTCCGAGACTTTAGCCCAGCTCACACAGTCTGCCACCCGGTCTCAGCTTTGCTTCACCCGACTGGTTCGCATGGAGAGCAGATACGGCCATTGTCTGATACATCTCACCCGATCGGTTGAGTGGCCACCCGATCGGGTGAGGCCTTGTTTCCTGCAAAAATTCATTAATGGCCTTAGTCTCTCGACGAAAGTTCCCGCTGCTGGATTTATTTATTAAAATAAAAAAAATAAAGCTGAAAATAAACCCAAAAAAAAGATAAAAGTTTAGAGCATGGGTTGCCTCCCATGAAGCGCTTTGGTTTAACGTAGTTTGCTCGACGCTGTAGATGATATTCAAGGCGGACGATGGTGATGCCCTAAGATCGGCATCGCTTCAGATTCGGAGTTGGTGGCTTTTGGTGTCGTCGACGGCGACAAGAAAACTTGCTAGACGACTCTCCCTTCGTTGATGGAATCTGGAGGCTTCTCCCTTATATTGGCGTCTACCGCCACTCGTTTCAGGATCCGGATCTCATCTCCGATGAGCCCCATGGGCTCTTTCCCTTTCCTCCTCGTCGGATGAGCTTTTTGAAATCCGGGAGGGACCGTATGTGCCGCATCCGCTTTCCCATCAACATCATCTTCCCTCGGGCCGACATGTTCTTCTAAGTCCCCCAAGCTATCGGGGGGGATTTCTTGAAAGGATTTCCCAGGAGCTTGCTTCCACAACTCTCTCTTCTTTTAACTCCAGCATATTGCATCTTGGATCATCCAGGAGATTTGGGTGCTTCATTGACAACCCCAAGTCAAACTCGACTTTTTCGTTGCTGACGTTAAGGGAAAGCTTCCATTCTTTACATCTATTAAAACACCGGCAGTGGCCATGAAAGGCCGTCCAAGGATGATGGGGGTGTGCGCATCTTCAGGTATGTCCATGACAACGAAGTCCACTGGCACACGCACCCCACTTACGTTGACAGGGAGGTCATCTATAACCCCCCACCGGATATTTGACCGATCGGTCTGCAAGCTGTAGGGTCATACCGGTGGGCTCCAAGTCGCCCATCCATATCCTCTTATATAGTGACAGGGGCATTAAACTGACGCTCGCCCCAAGATCGACGAGCGCGCGATGGATCTTTACCTCCCCGATCGCACAAGGGATAGAGAAGCTCCCCGGGTTTTTAAGCTTAGGCGGATTTGCTCTCTGAATGAGAGTGATGCATTCCGCCGTTAATACGACCTTATCCTTTCTGGACCCTCTTGTCACCAAATACTTTAGAAATTTTGCGTAGGAGGGAATCGTCTCGATAGCTTCAAGGAAGGGGATTTGCAAGCTTAGATCCTTGACCATGGCAACGAATTTGCCATACTTCTCGTCTATCTTGGCTTGGGCAAGCCATTGTGTAAAAGGCACAACGGGCTTGAACACTTTGAGGCACCCTTCCTCGTCCTTCTTCTTTCCCTCTCCAGGGACTCCCTCCAGAGTCGTTGGCTTTGGCGACGAAGCACCGTCGTCATTCAATTTTTCAATTGGTCGCTCTACGACCAACGGTGCTTCCGGTTCCTTGGGGGGCACTCTTGTGGGGATTTGTGTCCCGCTGCTCAATACGATAGCAGACACATTCGCATTCTCGTGCGTGAGTGCCAAAGTCTGATTTGCTCCCCTCGGGTTCACTTCAGGTTGTGGCGGCAATAGATTTTGCGACCATTGAAGGTTCGCCACATGTAACCCCAGCTGGGTTACTTGGTCAGTGAGAGCTCGCTGACCCATCTCCAGCTTCAAATTGATATTCTCATGGTTGGTAATGTATTGAGTCAAGAGGGACTCAATCAGAGAGATGGCCCTCTACTGGCCATACTGCTGATGCTGAATGGGCTGCTGGTTCCTTGGGGGGTACTGTTGATACTGTTGTGGAGGTTGTTGCTGTTGAAATTGCTACTGTGGTTGAAACTGTTATTGCTGAGGCCTAGCTGGCTGATATATCTGTTGTTGCTGCTGCTGAGGCGGCTGCTGCTGATACGGTGCTCGGTAGCTAAGGTTGGGGTGGTTCCGGTTATTTGAAGAGTAGGCCGGGTTGGAGCTAGTCCGTGGAGGGTACGGCGTGTTCCCCGTAGGATTGTAAAATAGTGCGCTCGCTTGGTCCAATGGAGGTGAGACGTCACCACCCTCGAAGTCTCCAAGGACTTCGGATTCCACCGCTGCAATATGTTGTGTACCTGCACCACCGGCTCCTACCATCAGCGCTGAGATCTGGGTCGACAGCAAGTCAAACTTGCTGGATAATTTGTTGACGTCCTCGACCCTGTGGATACCCCCAGATCTGGGTGTGGCTCTCTCGTCACACCACCGCACATTGTTCGATGCCATGTTTTCTAATATGTTCCTGGCATCTTCTTCACTTCTAGACATGAAGGAACCCCCAGTCGCAGCGTCCATCGAATATTTTAAATCATCCCTCAATCCGTTATAAAATAGATTAATTATCTGCCACTTGGAAAGCTCGTGATGAGGGCATCTTTGCTGCATCTCTTTAAATCTTGTCCAAGCTTTATGCAGGGACTCGTGGCTGGCCTGGGAGAAGGAGGAGATCTCACTCCTCAACTTCATGGTCTTCCCCAAAGGAAAAAGCGTTTGAAAGCTTCTCCCAAGTGTTAAACGTATTTGGGTCCTTCCCCCTAAGCCACAGATTGGCTTTATCCCGCAGAGAGAAGGGGAATAACTTCAGACGGATTGCTTCAGCCGTGACACCTTTATTCGGAAGGGGTCACATTTCTCGAGGAAGGAGTCCAGATGTTCGATGGGGCTCTCCATGGGTGCCCAAGAGAATTGATCCTGCTGGATCCACGTCACTAAAGATGGCTTAAGCTCGAAGCTTTGTGTCGTAATAGCAGGAGGTCGAATGGCGGAGGTGGACTCGATGGATGGCATCGAGTATTCCAGCAGGGACTTGTGAGGTTGGGTGTTCTCTCCCATGGCTTCGGACACTTCTCTTCTTCGCTTCTCTACGGCCAGATGCCTTAGGATGGCATTTATCTCAGGATCAACAGGAATCAAGTCGTCAAGACTTCTTATGTTCTGCGCATTCAAAGCAACAAACACCCGTGAAGCGAAAAGTGGGAAAGAAACAGATAAAATAGAAAATAAAAATAAGAAAGTAAAAATGAAAGATGAAAAAGAAGAATGCGAAAATTATCGTGAGATAGGGATACGATCTAGACTCAAGGGTTCATGAGATCCTAAAAATAACAAGCACGTTGCCTCCCCGGCAACGACGCCATAAAGCTTGACGTCCCCCACGTTGAATGCGTGTTTGATATGCAATAGTATGTGATTGGGGGCGTGAGATTTAAATATTTATAACCGCAAGCGCACGGTGTTGTAGTGTGACTTGGGGGTCGAACACAGGGAGGCGTGGTTGTGCTTGTGTAAGAAAGGACCGGATTCACCCTAGGGGTGAGCTAGCCCGAATCGAACGATGGTTTATCACAAATTGTAGGTAAGGGGTTAAACAATAATAAAGGAAACCTGGGACTTTGGTTTCCACCCTATCATGTGATTCTCGCTAACACGGCCGACGGATAGGATAACGATCGGAATTAGGGTCTAATGGTGAGACGTTGCCTCTATGAGTGGTACAAGCGTCCCATGGGCCTGATATTCCGGTCGGTGCCCAGGATGATACGCCGGACTTCCTGGGTTCGATCAGTGGGCATTCCCATGTCCATTAACACTGACCGACTCCGGGAGCACTAAGCTCGCAACAATAACTCTCAACATCTCATCCTGCCGCTCCCGCGCACTAGGATTCGATGTCTATGCTAAAGGCGTGAGCTATGGCTAGGGAGTCAACCGCCAAGTTTATTCCCCCTTGGCCCAACGGTCAAAGACGGTCTTTTTTCTGTCGATGACAATGAAACACCCCGCGTAACCGATAGATTTCTAATCCCTATCGATTTCCTAGTCCTATGAACGCATTCGGGAGAACCCACGAAGGGGTTTCCACCAAAATTCCAGATTTGGGAACTACTCACACATATTTGCTAAAAAGCAATCTAAATAAAAATCGACCGTTAAAAACATAATCGGATAACAGAAATGCAGTAGTAGTAATGCAATTAAGATAATATCAAAGTTTGGTTAAGATCAAAACACTTACAAATAACTAGAAAATTATAGCCCTCACAAGAGAGAAAAACAGTAAAAAATACACAACTCCCATTTCTGGAAACCTAGGGCTTCTAGATATAGAAAACGACATCACCCGATCGGGTGACCTGCTGCGAACTTCGGCAGCAATCTTCAGGACTTCACCCGGTCAGGCAACACTGTCGGTTGGCGGAAGCTTCTAGCCGTTTGGATCTTGGCATCGTCGGGTGAACCGATCGGTTGATAAATCAACCGATCGGTTGGAATTGTTGCCCAAAAAGACAGAGACTTGCGACATTTTGGCACGGTCAGCTGGCCGTCGGGTGAGCTGTCCGGGTCGTGTCTTCGAGGAAACAGCTACAGATGAACCGATCAGGTGATCATCACCCGATCGGTTCGATTTCAGATTCAATTTCCCGAGAAGTTAGTCGGGTTGAACCGGTCGACAACCCAGTCTCTTGATGCTTGCTTCGCTTCAGTTGTTGTCCGGGTGGTGCACGCGTGCATCACCCGATCGGTTGGCTGTGTCCAACCGATCGGGTGGGGGTTGAAAGATGGCGATCTTCGTCGTTTGACCCCCTGGATCACGCGTGACTCCTCCCGTTGCTCCAGGGACTTACGATATCTTCATTATGTGTCCCCTATACTGGCAAACTCCTGCAAACACGTAAAAACACGGAAAAGTGAAAGAAAACGAGAAAATGCGAGAAAACGGATACGAGACGACGGAAAATAGCGGAAAAACACAAAGAAGACGTGCATGGATATACAAAACATACACACACGTCATAGATCATCTCCTTGATAACCATTGTCCTGACTAGGCACCATCACATAGAGAACTTCGGAGTGTACTTTATATTCAACCTCTTCCAAGGATAATGTGTCTGGCATATATACCATGGACCGGACCAATGTGTTGAAGTCATCTATTAGAGAACACAACAATATCATTGCTAACTATTTGTCCTCGATGTTCACTTTTGCTAGTCTACCACAATCTTCGTGAACGCATCAATGTGATCTTTAACATGAGTCCCATCCATCATCTTCAGCACATTGCATTAAGTAGAACCGGCTTGCCAGATTGTTTTTCGCATAAGTGCCTCCAGCTTCTTCCAAAGAATGTCTACAGTTCCTTCCATGAACACCTTCCTCAGTACTTCATCAGACAATGACAATTGTAGTGCACTCAATGTCTTTCTCTCCATCTCTGATTTCTTAGGTTTAGTGACATCCTTCTCAAGCATGTCTTTCTCAAAGACAATCTGATAGCAACCGTCTCTCATCATGAAAGCCTTCTTCTTTAGTCGCCACAGACTGAAGTCATTCCTTCCCAGCTTGAACGATGTGGTAGAGGACGACATCTTGACTTTCTACTTTCTTCTCACCAATGCTCTGATACCACTTATTGGAGTTGGACATAGTGGAATAATATAGATAGTATAATCTGTCACAACTTGAATAAATAGAGTATGATCATAAAGAAATAATAGAGAGCACAAAGATAACCACAACACGTAACATTAAGCAATCACACGGAGACATATGATTTATACTTGTTTAGCGCAATGTGTTGCCTACGTCCAGTCTTTTATTACCACGGTTTCCACCAGATCAGAGCTATAGAACAAAGAGAACACACCGAAAACCAAGATCTCCTCCAACAACGAGCAAACCCTCTAGACAATGTAAATCCAGTACTCTAGCAAATACAAAGTCTCATGCACACTCAACAATAAAAAGATCTTACCAGATGACCGTAGAATAGTCGTCACTAAAGCACTTGCTACACAAATGACGTATTCTCCAATTGTCTTGCTCGCACCATACGCATCACGTAGCCGTCAAAACAATGTTCTCTTATTTTTATATCAGAAGGAATCCTTCTTAGGATAGAAGAGTGTGTTTTAAGTATGATCGTTCGATTTGATCAAGTATCAAATCGACAAACCAAGTTAAACCCCGCAATAAGCCGACTTTTCGGCACGGTCGTGCCAAATTTGCACGACCAGGAAATCTGGATGTTCTACTACTTCTGCACGATCGTGCCAACACAGTACATATTCTGGCATGACTGTGCAATGGACTCAGAACTTACTGCCAACCTTGCACGATCGCACCAATTGAACTGAGAGTTGGTACGACCGCGCACTAGCCCAAACTCCCTCTGCCATAGTTGCATGACCATGCAACTACCTGGCACGACCGTGCCATGCGTAGATAAATGATTTAAGGCATAATTTCAACAAATTAACGTTTTTTCATCTTTGTACTACAAACTCGCATCATTCAATATTTCCAACGAGCTACCTTGCCTTGTCATTGGGAGGATGCTTACTTGAATCATTGTATAATTGCTTCTGCATAATGACATCAAGGTCTGATAGAGGTGTATCATGCTTCGACCTATAAGGATATTTCCTATAGTAAGACGAGTAAGTTCAAGACTGTTGAGAGATGTGTGTGCCATTGGGCCAATTTATCTCTATGTATATGTACAAACATCTTGTTCGATATGAAAGTATGCTTTCTGGTATCAATTGTCTAAGTATTTATATTATAATATCGTCATTTAAATACTTAAGTGATTCCTTAGACTTAGAGCAAGGTCATGCATGTATCTAGATGAAGATATCCATTATGAGAAGTGTCTGACCGATAGGAGCTTAAGTCTAAAATTGTTTGTGGTCATAGATGTGTTAACAATATGATATCGACACATCAGATATATCATTGTGTCTTTGTCTTCACATAGTAGCAGTGGCGATGATCTCATAGTCATGCGACTTGACTAAGTCGGGGACAAGACATAGTGCTCTTTGAAGAATGAGTTCACTGAACGACCCAACATGAGTTATCACATGGTTAACATAAACTTATCTGTCAAGGATATCTCTTAGTGATAATAGGCAAGTTGGTCCTTAGACTTGAGGTCAGTATACAAACCTGTACCTGAATGGTGTCACTTAGATCTCCAACCTAGCTTCGAGGGAAGGCTTGTCGAAAGCTATTTGGTTGGGTGACCATTGAAGCGTCGAGGAGAGTAATGACCAAAAGAGAATTCGTCTCTCTCATTTATAGAGAGTTAGCGTTGCATGTGTTAGTTCGGTCTTTAGTAAAAATTTGGCTAAAGTATGTTGGAAGAAGTCCAACATTAATAGACTGAAGACCGATAGAGACTAACTGATTTCAAGCTATTAGGATTGACAGTTGACCATACCCTAGGCTTGGCTAAGCGACATAATTATGACAAAGGAACTAAAACTGTGGCATTCATCATGTACATAGTCAGGGTGGTCCCAACACCTGTTGCTCGTAGTCATTGTCATCTGTGGCTTCGAGTCCCACCTATAGTAGGGTCAGGCTGTAGGGTCTCACACAGAGTGAGACCTTTGTTAAGTAATAGGTAGGATTAAGAAGATAGTGCAATGATGCATGTGAATTATGTCGCAAAAGGTTTGTGATAGAACAATTAATAATGTGGGAATAGAGCATATGATGCAAAGGTAATAAATATGTCGTAAAATGTTTACGAGCATTTTTAAATAGCATATGATGTGATAAAGGCATAGAAAAGGATATAAGGGTTTTGGGAATGTCCCGGTTGAAACAAGAGTCCAAACCGTTCCAAAATGGCTCAAAACGGCTCACAAATTAGCCAAAAACAATTAAATAAAGCCCAAAAGGGCTTACTAAGCTGACCCAGGGGCTGACCCATGATTGGCCCGCACCGAGTGCCTACAAGACACGTGCGCTGCATGCGCCTGGCTGTGCGGTGGGGCGCACTTTGCCTAGGGTGTTGTGAAACCCTTTGCAGTTGCATTTTTGCGAAAAACACGTGAGAGGTCCAACTTTATGCATACGTTTAAGGGGTCAAACAGACTCAAAATCACGCACCATTTGTTTTTATGTGTTCACTGTTCAGTGCTCTTCAATTTGATATAAGATATCACTTCTAGATTTCAACGGTATATGAGGAAACATTCGTCAAAGTTTGGCCTTCATAGAGGGCAAACTTATAATTAATTTTTCCCTAATTGTTTGTTCCACATCAGATATTTTGAGAGTAGGAGGGGTCAGCTCCCAATATAAATAGGGGCTAACTCACCTCCTTGAAATTCGCACTAAGCCTTGGATCAATAGAGCTCTCAAAAGTTAAGAGCACACCTAGAAGGAATAGGCTAAAATATTATTACATCTTTCTCCTTTTTGTTGAGTATTGGACTTCTACCTACTTGGTGTTAATGATGAGCAAACATAAATACTTGTGACTAATCTCCAATTTGCAGTTAATCCATTGCCTAAGCATATCATGAAGATCAATTAGCAATGGATGACACTCAAAGATCAATGGAAAGCAAAGGAAGTGGATTGGATGATCAAAGATGGTGATTGAAGCTCCTAGAAGACTTCAAGCTCATACATTGGATAAAAGAGAGAGTTCTACAAATGTAATCTTCGTTTTTCTCTTCTAATATGTAGCTTAGAAGTAGAACTATGTTGGAGCACACACACATCTTCATTTCAATCTTAGGAAATCATTAGATCAACTTTTCTTTGACTCCAATTCATTTCTATCAAGAATGTGCATGTCATGATCTCAACAGTCGACTGCTGAACGATTTACAGTCACCTGTCTTAAAACAGTTGCCTGTGTTTTGTTCTACAGTCGCCTGTTATGCATATACTTAATTAGTTAACTTTTAGGCTTTTAAGCTTTAACTCTTTCAGGCGACTATTGTACATTACACATGTGCATGTCCAAGTGACAGTTGACTGTGATTTGTTAGTCAGTCGCCTGTCTATCTTTAGCCCAAACTTATCCTCAGTTTGATCAGGCCAGTCGACAGAAGTTGTATTTACAGTCGACTGTCCAATGGCACATTCGACTTTCAATGCTTTAACAATCGTCTGTCTTTGATCCTCTCTACAGACTCAACTCTCTGGAAAATGTCAGGGTTTGTGACAGTCGTCTGTAGAAGGAATTACAGTCTCCTGTTGGATTTACAGTCGACTGTCTTCTCTTAATCAGTCGCATGTCCTGTATTCCCAGACTTTTCTGAGACTATCACAACTTACCCAGATTACGGCCAGTTGCCTATAAAAGGATTAACCGTCGCATGTTGGTTTTACAATTGACTGTATACTCCTTATCAGTCGAATGTCCACGTGGTAAGTTACCGTTTGAATTCTCACCTATCCTCTGTCATAGTACATTAATCGACTGTATTTTGTTCAACAGTCGACTGTCGCGTGCACAGAACTATCCATTGAGCTTTTCTTCACGGATTTCAAAGGGGCTTTTGGGGATTCTGTTTGAAGGGTTTGAGAAAACAATAAAGGCAGCCTCTACTGTTCCATTGAGAGGTGGCTCCTTTTGTTAGAAACACCCTCAAACATTCAAGCTTTCATTCTTTCAAGATCAAAGATCTCAAAATCCAAAAGCCTTAGAATTCCTATCTTTCATCTCTTGCGCTCCAACCTAGAACCAAAGAGAAAGCTTCAAGGCATTTGGTGTAGTCAAGAGAAAGGGCTTTCCTCTCTTCCAAGAGAGTCATTCAACACACAACACACTCCCCTTCAAGTTCTACTTCAAGGCATAGGTGATTGTAAGTGTTGTTTTTTCCATATTTCATAACTTTCGTTATTTGATTTACTCTCGGGTTGTGAGAGTAGTTTTCTTGATCCCAAGTTGTGGGAGTCAAGGACAATCGAGTGTACTTCGATTTCACTTATAGGGTTGCTACAAGTGGGTTTTTAGGGAAACCTCAAGTTAGGGTTCTAACTTGAGTATCCGGTGGTATCCGGGTGGAAGGGACGTAGGATTACCGGGAACAAGTCGGGAAGTGACTTGGGTAATCCAAACCCTTGAAACATCCTTGTGTTTGCATTGTTTCATTTTGGGGTTTACTTTTATTCCGCATTAATTGTTGGTTAGGAATTTAATTTGGTGCAACTATCTTTTTAAATTGCATAAACACTATTCAACCCCCTTCTAGTGTTTTCCTCAGAACCAGGGACCTTACAATTGGTATCAGAGCGCTGGTTTAAAGCTATGGCATCCAACAACAACAACGTTCCTCCACCGACTTTGTACAATAATCACGATCGTGATGGAGCATCCACAGTATTCGAAGGACAATCAACGATGCGTCCTCTGCATTTCAATTACACGAACTTCGGCTATTGGAAATACCAGATGGAGACATTCCTAAGGAGTGCTTTCCTTTGGAGAACCCTCCACAAGGAATACGTCGAGCCCACCGAAAAGGATTTCGACAAATGGACGTCCTCTGAGAAATCTGCCGCAGTCAACAATGCAAAGGCAATGAACGCTCTTCATTGTGCGTTGGACCTGGATGAGTTCAAGAAGATATGCACATGTAAGAGTGCATATCAAATTTGGAACCATCTCGTCGTTACCCATGAGGGAACGAACAAGGTAAAACTTTCTAAACTATATGTTGCCGTGCAAAATTTCGATATGTTTCACATGCAGGAAAATGAAAGCATAGCATCGATGTACGGACATTTTACCGACATCACCAATGAACTGGAAGCTCTTGGATAAGTCTACTCCCAACAAGATAAGGTAAGGAAGATCATAATGGGAATGAACTCCAAATGGAAAAGAAGAGCTATCGCCATCGAGGAGGTCAACGACTTGAAGACTTATAGAGTCGTGAATCTCATAGGCACTCTCATGTCTTACGAAGTAAGATGGGAGAACCGATTGAAGATTCGAGCTATGATGAACCTTTCGGAGGGGAAGAAGAAAGCGTTAGCATTCAAAGCTAATTCTTCATCCTCCGATTATGAAGAATCAGAAAATGAGATGGACTTGGAGGGGATGGCTCAAATGGTAAAGAAGTTCCAACGCTTCTTTTGCAAAGGTAAATATCCCTCCAAGAACAAATTTGATTCTACTAGTAACACTTCCTCTCTTTGTTTTAAGTGTAGTAAGCCAGGACACATCAAGAAGGATTGCCCAATTCTCTGAAACAAATAGAAATGGAAGGCTCCGAAGTACCACAAGTCCGACAAGAATAAGAAAGAAAAGAAGAAAGAACTAGTTGGTACATTCGATGACTCACGTGATGACTCATCAAGCAAATCCGATGATGAGAAGGGCGAAAGCGCCGACATGTATTTCATGGCCCGGGAAGATCCACTCTCCGAGGAAAGTAATTCCAACATCGATGAACCCGAGGTAACTATGGATGAATTGTGTATTGCTAATGAAGAACTATTCGCTAAGTATAAATATTTAATGTTTAGATATTCTAGTTTAAAGAAATTGAATGTTAGCAAGTCATCCATTCCATGCATTATCAACAATGACACCATTGTTGATACACTAACTCTTGAGAAAACAAACTTGGCTTCTCAAAATGTCACCTTGAGAAATAAGGTGAATACCCTCAAATCTCAACTAGATCAAACGTATCCTAAGGATAATAGTGATCTAGCTTCACAAAACACACAATTGGGTTTAGAGAATGATTTTCTTAAAACTTAAGTTCATGAGCTCAAAGCACGGGTGTCCACCTTGGATACCAATATTTCTTCTCTTAAGGAGAAATATGAGCTCATGTCCTCCCATATTATAAGATTTAATAAGGGGAAATGACAATTGGACGATTTGCTAGCAAACCAATTTCTGGCCACACATCGTGTTGGTCTTGGTTTTGTGGAAGCAAATGCATCCAATGCTCGCACCTCCTATAGTGGTGTTACTATAGATTTTGTGAGGCCATCCTCCGGTGCATCCACAAAGTGGTGTCAAAGAAACTATAGGTAGCAAACCTATCAAGAAAGCCACTTCACCTTCACTCTCTTTTGGCAAGAAACCCGCTAAGGGTGGAAACCAAAAGAGAGGCCATGCTTACATGTACACCAACCTTCATCCACGTAGGAAATCTCCTACTTCACAAGTGGACACACATAACACATTCTATGCTCCACACCCACGATGCAAAACCACACATGAGAAATACTTATGCACGTGACCCTTTACACTCATATGCTCATGTGCATCATTCTTACATGTATGCACATCCACCACATGTTATGCATTCTCCATATGGTTCATATAACATGCATGTTCCTAAACATGCATACAACCCACATATGACTAATGCATATCCTCCTCCTCATTTTTATGCTAGAACTCATGTTCCTAGGATGCACATACCTCATAAAAATCAATCTATTGTGCATGCAACTAGGAAAAGGACTCCTAAAACATACACAATTTGGGGTCCTAAGAACACCAGCTTAAATGATAGGAATGCCTATGTTGATTCCTATTTTCATGATATTATTAATTGTGGTAATTATGTTGGAAAGCAGAAGTCCACTTGGACTTGGCTTCCAAAGTGCTAATCCCCTTGGACTAAACAAAAATCGGGTACCATAAGCTTATGGTATATCATGTAGGTATCCAAGAAATAGAAAGAGAGCAATAAACGTCATATTGGCTCTAAAAGGACAGGATGGATACTCGACAGTGGTTGCTCCAAACACATGACGGGAGATCCCTCACTACTCTTCGAAGTGATTAGCATCAAGGATGTGGCAACGGTTACTTTCGGAGGTAATCAAAAGGGAACCATCATTGGAGTAGGTATAGTCGGTAATTCCTCCAAACCTTTAATTACTAATGTATATTTAGTTAGTGGTTTATGTCATAACCTTACCTCCATTAGTCAACTTTGTGACAAAGGTTACAATGTTAACTTTGGAGAGGGTATGTGTGAAATTATTGATTTTGATTTACATGTTTTATTTACCGGTATTAGGCATAAGAATATTTATTATTTGAGCTTACCTAAAACCGTAGAACATTGCTTAGTTGCTAATACAAATGAACAACTATTATGGCATCGCCGTTTTGCTCATGTTCATTTTAAGCACTTATGTAAGTTAGCTAAGCATGGTCTTGTCAAATGTTTTCCAAGAATTGCTTTTAGTAAGAAAAACTTTTGTGATTCATGTCAAAGAGGTAAACTTAGTAAATCATCTGTCAAGCTTAAAGAAGGCATAACTTCTAAGAGGCCACTAGAATTACTTTATCTAGATTTGTTTAGGCCAACTAGAACCGCTTCTTAAGGCAATGCTCATTATAAATTAGTTGTCGTTGACGACTTCTCTAAATTTACTTGGGTGTCATTTTTAACTAATAAAAATGAAGCCTTTGAAGAGTTTACCATATTTGCAAAGAAGATTCAAAATTTCTTAGGATCCACCATTATCACTATTCGTAGTGATCATGGAGGATAATTTGAGAATGAGTCTTTTACAAATTTTTGTGATGACACCGGGATAACTCACAATTTTTCCTTTCCTCGTGCACCACCACAAAATGGTGTTGTAGAGAGAAAGAATAGGACTCTTATTGAGTGTGCCCGTACCATGCTCCATGATAGTCATCTTGGACTATAATTTTGGGCAGAGGCGGTGCACACGGCATGTTATGTGCTCAATAGGATCCTAGAGACCCCGAACGAACAAAACTTGTTTTGAGCTATTTTATGACAAAAGCCACAAGTTAAATATTTTCGTGTTTTTGGTTCAAAATGTTTTATCAAGAACACCTTTGGTAACTTAGATAAATTTGAACCAAGATCCGATGAAGGAATTTTTGTTGGATATTCCACTCGTAGCAAAGCCTACCGGATATATAAAAAAACCTCTTTAACGATCGAGGAATCACTACACGTATCATTTTATGAAGATTTTGACTTTCCTCATGTTATTGATGATAGTGTAGATGTTATATGTAATTCTCTTATTAATGTCAAGATTAATGATTCTATTATTGAGACTAACACTACTAATGAGATTGTTGAAGATGTTCCAAGTTATGCAGGGTTTCCCAAAGCTTACTGACCGCCCGTCCGTTTGGCACTCAAATCGGGACAGGGATACTATGATTAGAATTTGTAAACTGCAAGTTCACGGAGTCGAAGTGTGGCTTGGGGGTCGATCACAGGGAGGCGTGTGTTATGCTTGTGAACATTCGAGATCCGGATCACCCGGTGGGTGAGCTAGCCTATTCTCTTATTGGATGTCACGATAGTAAACTAATGAAAAAGGTGTAAGAGATAAAAAGGTAACCTAGGACTTTGGCTTCTGCCCTATCATGAGTTCTCACTATTATGACCGAAGGATAGGAATGTGATCGGATTCTAGGATTTAGCGATGAGACGTTGCCTCTAATAGTGGTACCTAGCGTCTCATGTGCCCGATATTCCAGTCGATGCCCAGGATGATACGCTAGGTCTACCCAGGTTCGGACGGTGGGCATTCCCATGTCCAACACCGCCCGACTCCGGGAGCACTAAGCTCGCAACGATTGCTCCCGACATTTCACCTAAGCCGTTTCCATGCGCAAGGAATCAATGTCTACGCTAAAGGGGTGAGCTGTGGCTAGAGAATCAAACTCCCGTTTTATTTCCCCTTGGCCCGACGGTCAAAGCGGTCTTTCTCCTGTCGTTGACAATGAAACGCCCCCGCGTAACAATCTAAATCCATATATCCTATCGAATCCTTAATCCTAAGGCCGTTCTAGGGAGAACCCACGAAGGGGCTTCCACCAATGTCCCAGATTGAAGAACTACTCACTAATCATGGCATGAAAAGCAATAAAACAGATTATAGCCATCAAAATGGAAATTATGCAATAGATTACTGTGGCAAATAGTAGTATAAACGCAATACTAAAATATTAGAGCGATCAAAGAACTTACAAATAGAAATAAATTCAGAGCAGCCAAAATCCCTATAAACAGCTTAAAATGGGGATCCCCTTTCTGGGAAAACTATTTATACAATTTGGCAAGCTGCCAAGGAATATTCCCACTAAAAACAAAAATAGACATCCACTCAATCGGATGAGACTTTACCCAATCGGGTGAAACGACATGAAATTTGGTCTTCAGCTTCTGATAAATCTCACCAGATCGTTAAACCGATCGGGTGAGTCTTTGAATTCTCGAGCATGGGAAATAGCTGCTACAGGTGACCCGATCGGTTGACAAGTCAACAGATCGGGTGAACTTTGGCTCCCAAAACAGCGTACTGTGTCATATCCACCCGATCACTGAACCGATCGGGTGGAGTTGCCTCTTTCTCGGGACTGATACGGCCGCATGAACCGATCGGGTGGATCTATCCACCCGATCGGTTGAGAGCTGATACATGGTTTATCTTGACGATTAGCTCTCAAGGTCTCGTGCGACACCTCCCGTTGCTCCGGGGACTCATGATGTTGGCCTTGTCTATCCCATGTGCTAGCGACATCCTGCAAAAGCACACAAACACAACAAAAGTAAAACAGGAACTAAAAAAATACAAATGAACGGATTCGAAACAACGAAAAACGACGGGAAATTGTAGAGAAGGCATGCGTAAATATATATATAATATAAACGCACGCCAAAATCCCCCAAGCTGAACATTTCCTCATCCTCGAGGAAGACGAGTGAGAATAGAAGCTCGGAGGGGAAAAAAGGAAAGAAAACAGAAAAAGAAAAGGAAATCCTAGATTACCCGTCAGGGCCAACGGAAACTAACACGACACATTAAGCAAGCATGCGAGAAGCATAGCACTAAGCCCAGGAATACGAGTCCCTACTAGTGTCGTGGGTCCACGCGGTGAAGCACAAGTGAGTGTAGTCGTGAGCTAGCCAACGGTGTAACTATCTAAATCGTGCAATCAAGCTCCATATACACATATCCATGGAATGACCCAAATATCGAATCAATTCGAGTTAGTGGTGAATAATAGTTTAAGCATGCATGAGAATAGAGTAAGAATAGAAACATGTCATATGTCAGGGACTCTACTGCTAGAAACTAGGAAATCGCCGCACGATTGCCATGATGATTGCTAGAAAGCTCCTATGCCAAGCATGTTCGAAAACGAAAGGGGTTGAGTAGGTATGGAGGAGAGCACTTGGTGCAAATTCTCACCTTCCCTTTATTCACGGCGGTAGGAGTAATATTCAAAACAGAAGATTTTTGTGGCTTTGGATGTTTGTATATTTTTTTTTGGATTTTGGCTATACATATTCTTTCTTTTCTCTCCTTTTTTTTTCTTTTTGAATTTTATTTTTCCTTCTTTTTTTGTAGAAGTGGGATACTGCGCATTCTCCAAAAGCGGGAGAATGATGCGCAGGTAAATGGCAAAATTGTGTACTCTTCCAAGTGGAAGTAAAGTACACGACGAGGGGATTTGCACCAAGTAAAACAAAAAAGAATTCGAGTTCTAAACACTTGGCAAAAGGAAATTTTTCGCGGATCAGAGCGTAAGCAACATGGGTTATCCTAGTCCTATTGGTAGAGTCCCGAAACTTGCGATTTGAAGCGTAAATATATAGATGATTCATGCATAATGAAGCAGAAAGTAGAGGCAATATACCGCATATTTGAAATTGAAGCATGATAGTCTAGGGATCAATCAAGGATAGGCATATAAAACAAAATCACAACGTAGAAGCACACCAACTAGCTAGTCACAACACACAACTCAACACAAAAAGCAAAGTGAACCCACAGAGCATAAAATGCAATAGAACTCGGCTTCCTAGGGTTAGTGAAGATAGGTGCCGTTGCTTAGCTAAGTGTGTGTGGTGAGTGGCAATTTCATCATGCGGGGTTATCTCTAGGAGAGGGAGAATAAAAGGAAAGAAAGAAAAAGAAAAAAATGACGAAAAAGACTCAAACCGGTGAAAAAGACACGACTGACGCACATAGTATGACTCCCCAAAGCTGAACGTTGCATTGCCCTCAATGCAATAGGATTAAATGCAGGACGACAACGAAAGATGGGAGGGAAGTATGCACCTACAAAGAAACGGGAAAACATGAAAAACACACAAAACGAGACGTAGAAAAATAAAGAAAATAAATAAATACCGAAACCAACTATACAAAAGACATACACATAAACATACAAAACATGCACATAGCAAACAAGTGACACGACAACAATCACAAAATATAGATCTCCCCTAAGCTGATCTCAATAATGCCTGAAAAAATACGATCATGGTGAATCAGAAAAACTGGCTAGGGAAAAAATCAGAAAAAAGGAAATCAGGGTGCAGGAGCGGAAGGCTCCTCATCCTCCTCGAAAGAGAGTGGAGGGGTATGGTCAGGAGAGGTGACGGGTGTGCGAAGAAGTGGGGAAAGAGATGGAGGTCGTGCAATGGTGGGCTTGGTGGGGATGTGAATGATGGGTGGTGTGTCGGTGAGAACGGAGGGTGGCAGGGATACGGCGACTGATGAGGAGGGTGTGGGTAATGATCTCGCGCGTACATCGACTTGCTTTCTGCGACGCGAGTATGCTGTGGTGATGGAGGTGAAAGGTGGTGGAAGTAGAGGGTCAGCGGTAGTGGTGGTGGGAGGGGAAGAAGTGGTGGTAAGGAAAATAGTGGTGGTGAGAGGGGATGATCGTGTAGGGGCGACAGAGGAGGTGACTGGGTGGAGATGGTGGTGGAGCACCATGGATATGGGTAAGAAGACAGAGAATGGCAGCGATGTTTCGCTCAAGAGCGAGGAAAATAGGATGGGATAGGAAAGAAGTAGATGGATCTGAGGAGGTGGAGGAGGATGCGCCAGCGCGCAAATCAGCCATCTCGGCCTCGAGAGCGAGGCGAGCTGAAGTGGCACGACGCACGGCAGAGTGTGTGCCGGTAGCAGTGGTCATGTCGACATGAGAGGCCAGGCTGTGCAGGGCCATAATCAGGGCCTCGGAAGAAACAACAACAGCAGATGGGGTGGTGGCATTGGGTACAGTCCCGGGGTCTCCTTTGAACTCAGGAATATCCTGCTCGCCCAAGTGGATGGTAGGAGAAGGTGATCTAGGAGCGTCAGTGAGAACAAACTGAAGGTGTAGCCCCCCCCCCCCACAAATTTAGGATCTGGTGGAAATGACCAATCTGCCAGAAGCTCAATGGTGACATGGTTAGGGTTTGGCAGAATGGTATAAGGTGCAGGGGGATGGCAAAGCAAACCGACCGCCTCCTAGCGGCTTGATCATATGAGTGTGCCTCAGGACATCGATGTCAAGTGACGTCCCCCTGGTTTGCGACCATGCAAGTGTGCAATAAGATGGGGGATACCAGATTTAAAATATTTATACCGCAAGCGCACGGTGTTGTAGTGTGGCTACGGGTCGAACACAGGGACGCGTGGTTGTGCTTATTTCTAAGAGAAACCAATTAACCCTAGGGATGAGCTAGCTCGATCGATGGATGGGTTGTCACGAAATGTAGATACGAGGTTAAACAATATAAAAGGAAACCTGGGACTTCGGTTTCCACCCTATCATGTGTTCTCGCTATTACGACGACGGATAGGAATACGATCGGAATTAGGGTTTAATGGTGAGACGTTGCCTCTAAGAGTGATACCAGTGTCCCATGGGCCCGATATTCCGGTCGGTGCCCAGGATGATAAGCCGGACTACCCGGGTTCGGTCAGTGGGCATTCCAATGTCCATTAACATTGACCGACTCCGGGAGCACTAAGCTCACAACGATAACTCCCAACATCTCCTCCTGCCGCTCCCACATGCAAGGATTCGATGTCTGCGCTAAAGGCCTGAGCTATGGCTAGGGAGTCAACCGCCAAGTTTATTCCCCCTTGGCCCAACGGTCAAAGGCGGTCTTTTTCCGACCGATGACAATAAAACACCTCGCGTAACCAATAGATTCCTATTCTCTATCGATATCCTAGTCCTATGGACGCATTAGGGAGAACCCACTAAGGGTTTTCCACTAAATTCCCAGATTTAGGAACTACTCACACATTATAGCTAAAAAGCGATCTACATGAAAATCGACCGTTAAAAACATAATCAGGCAATTGAAATGCGGTAGTAGTAATGTAATTAAGATAATATCAAAGTTTTATAAAGATCAAAACACTTACAAATAAAGATAAAATTACAGCCGTCACAATAGGGAAAAAACAGGAAAAAATACACAGCCCCCGCTTCTGAAAACCTAGGGCTTCTATATATAGAAAACGACGTCACCCGATCGGTTGAAGAATCACCCGATTGGGTGAGCTGCTACGTGCTTCGGCTGCGGTCTTCAAAAACTTCACACGGTCACGTGACACGATCGGTTGGCGCAAGCAGCTCGCCGTTTGGATCTTGCGGTCATCGGGTAAACCGATCGGTTGATAAATCAACCGATCGGTTGGAAACGTCATCCAAAAGACAGAAAATTGTGATGTTTTGGCACGGTTAGCTGGCTGTCGGGGGAGCTCTCTGGGTTGTCTCTTGGGGGAATCGGCTACAGATGAACCGATCGGTTGGAATTCAGCTTCAATTTCTCGAGAAGCCTGTTGGGCTGAACCGGTCGTCGAACCGGTCGGTTGATGCTCACATTGCTTCAGCTGCTGTCCGGGTTGTGCACGTGTGCATCACCCGATCGGTTGGCTGTATCCAACCGATCAGGTGGGGGGCTAAAAGATAGAAATCTTAGTCGTTTGACCCACTGGATCACGCGTGACTCCTCCCGTTGCTCCGGAGACTTATGATATCCTCGTTATGTGTCCCCTACATGGTCAATCTCCTGCAAACACACAAAAACAAGGAGAAGTGAAAGAAAACTAGAAAATGCGAGAAAATGGATACGGGACGGCGGAAAATAACGGAAAAACACAAAGAAGACGTGCGTGAATATATAAAATATACGCACACATCAAAATCCCCCAAGCTGAACCCCTCCTCGTCCTCGAGGAAGACGAGTGAGAGTAGGAGCTCGGAGGGAGAAAATAGGGAGAAAGATAGAAAAAGAGAAATCAAAATCCTAAATCGCCCGTCAGGGCCAACAAAATCAAAAACGCTACACCAAGCAAGCAATCGACAAATCACAACACTAAATCAAAGAAAACGAGTCCAAACAAGTGTCGTGGGCCCACGCGGTGAAGCGCGAGTGAGTGTGGTCGCGTGCTAGCAGACGGTGTTTCTATCTACAGTGTGCAATAAAGCTCCATATACACAAATCCAAGAAAAGACCCAAATATCGATTCGATTTGAAATAAGCAGCGAATATATAGCTCAAGCATGCATCAAAACAGAGTAAGAATCGAATCGTATCATGCGTCAGGGATTCCACAACTAGGGACTAGGAAATTACCTCACTATCGCCTAGATAATAGCTAGAAGGTCCCTACACCAAGTGTTTTCGAAAACGATGGGGTTGAGATGATGTGGAGAAGAACACTCGGTGCAAATTCTCGTCTTCCCTTTATTCTGGCAAAATATTCACACATGAATTTTTTTAGGTTTTGGATATATGTATTTTTGGGCTTTTGGTTATATATATATATATATATATATATATATATATATATATATATATATATATATATATATATATATATATATATATATATATATATAATCTTTTCTTATCTTTTTTCTTCATTTTTTTTTGGGTTTTTCTTTTCTCTCCCTTTTTTTGGATTTTTGGGACTTTTGGGTATATACATGTGTGTACTCTCCCAAGTGGGAGAATGGTACACGACGAGGGGATTTGCACTAAGTAAAATAAAAAAGAAATCAGATTCTAAACACTTGGTCAAAGGAGATTTTTTCGCTAATCAGAGCATAGGCTAAATGGGTTATCCTAGTCCTAATTGTGGAATCTCGTCACATGCGAAATGAAATATACGATATAAATATAGTACGCATATAGAGGCAGACAGGAGAAGCAGATACCGCATATTCAAATCGAAACATGATAATCTAGGGGGTCATTCCAGGATAGGTATATAAATCAAACTCACGCAGTAGAAGCACACCGTAAGCTAGATACGACACACGACTCACACAAAAGCAAAATGGACCCACGATGCATAAAATGCAAGAGGACTCAGCTTCCTAGGGTTAGTGAATATGATTATCGAAGCCATGCTAGGTGTGTGTGTGTGTGTGTGTGTGTGTGTGTGTGTGTGTGATTCTGTGGAAATTCATCATTTGGTGTCATCTCTAGGAGAGAGAGGAGAAAAAGGAAAGAAATAAAAAGAAAACCACGCTGAAAACGACTCAAAAATGAAGAAAAGACACAAAACGACGTACGAAGTACGACTCCCCCAAGTTGAAACTTGCATTGCCCTCAATGCAATAAAAGTGAATACGGGAGGGCAATGAAAATGGGGGGGAAATACGCACCGACACAAAAAGAAACGAAAAACAAGAAAAACACACATACGAAAAAAGGAAAATAAAGAAAAATCACACCACACGACAAATATAAACTAGCACACCATAACAACATCAAAGAACAACACACAGAAAAAATGACTTCCCCCAAGCTAGACATGACAATGCTAGCGAAATGATATGATCATGAAAATGCAGAAATATGCGAGGGGGGGGGTCAGAAAACAAAATGAAATCAAAACACAGGAGAGGAATCGTCCTCGTCCTCCTCGGTGGAAGATGTGGGGGATGCGGGGGAGTGGGCGGGAGAGGTGACTGGTGTGCAGAGAAGTGGAGAAAGGGGTCGAGGTGATGGATGAGTGGGTGTGGAGGTGTGAATGATGGGTAGGGTGGTGGTGGTGATGGTGAGTGGGAGTGAAATGGCAACCAATGCGGTGGTAGATGTGGTAGAAGCGGCGGTAGATGTGGTAGATACGGCGACGGAAGAGGATGGTGGGGGAACTGATCGCGATCGCACCTGCAATTTCTTGCGGCGCACATATGGGGTGACGGAAGTGGAGGGTGGTGGATCTGTGGGGGCGACAGTGGTGGTCGTGAGTGGAGGTGAAGTGGTAGGAATGGAAATAGTGGTGGTGGGAGGGGATGGTCACCGAGGGGGTGATGGGTGTGGTGATGAATGTGATGGGGGAGGTGAGGGTGGTGGCGAGGTGCATGGAGTGGGTGGAGGAGGTCCGTGCACGTGAGTGAGAATGCGGAGGATGGTGGACACGTTCCTCTCAAGTGCGTGGAAACGTGGGTGAGAGAAGATCGAAGAGGATGGGTCCGAGGGGGCGGAGGAAGAAATGACAACACGTAGTGAAGCCAGCTTAGTCTCAAGAGCGAGGCGAGCGGATGTGGCTCTACGAAAGGAGGAGGAGGAGGTAGTCAGGACCAGAGGGGTGGTGACAGTGGTGGTGGGGACAGAAGCCGGGATGGCACTACTAGGCCCAGCCCCGGGGTCTCCACGGGATGCAGGAATGTCCTGCTCGCCTAAGTGGGCGGCAGGAAAAGGTGGTCTGGGTGCGCCCGGGATAAATGGAAGATGTAACCTCCCCCATAAACTCAGGATCAGATGGGAATGTCCAATCTGCCACAAGCTGGATAGTCATGCGAGCGGGGTTAGGCAGAATGGTATAAGGAGCAGGGGGATGGCCGTAATGGAAAGTGAAATGACCATCGGGGCGGGGCTTGATCATGTGTATATGCCGCATGACATCAAGATCGAGATGTGTAGGTCCTGCGACAGCAGATAAATATCGGGGGATGGCAATATTAAACTGAGGATATGGAGCTATGATAGTAATAAGGCCCCCACAACAAAGCTTGCCCTTGCCGGCACGGCTAATCTCAAGTAGCTTGTGAACAAGCCAAGCACCAGCATGGATGGGAATAACAGGGGCCCTAAAAGAAATCTCGTCATCACCACGAACAAAAGGGAAGGTCATGGCCCATAAAATGAAAAGATCAGGGATGGTCACAGTACCTGACTCATCCCTAGGGAAGAATGTGGAGGATATGATTCAGTGGGCCAGACGGAATATGGGGTGAATGATGGAGGAGGCCTCGGCCTTTCCTCGAGGATAGTAAGCATGTAGGGTGAGGCGGAACCGAAATTGATCGAAGTCGAATTCGGGAGAATACCCGTAGGGACGGATAGCGTCGTCTCCAAGGATGGGGAAACCAAAGATGTTATTAATGGTATTCAGGGTGGTGCGAATGGTTTTGTTACAGACGCGAAAAATGACGATCGACCCCGACTCACAGACAAGGGAGGATAAAAATTCAAGTGTGAGGGAGGGGTAGGATACCGCGGTGGTGTTCAGGAAGGCTAACCAACCTAAATTGGTGAAGAGAGTCTCGACCTCGGTGAACACACCGAGATCGATAAGCGTTTGGGCATGGGCAAATTTGGTTGAGAGGTGCCCCCGTGCATTGAGTCTGTGATAAAAATCCTTTTGCTCCTGACTCCTAAAACAGTAGCCACGTGGGCCCATCATTGGGTCCACAGCTGGGATGATAGGTTGGGGCTGGGGTTGGGGTTGTGCAGGCTGTGCAGGAGGAGGGCGTGAGTGTGGTGGACGTGTGGTCTTTCGTCTCTTGCGAGATGACCCCTCCTCTCGCATAATACCCTTACCCTTATCTTGATCTCGGGCCATGTGTGTGTGTGTGTGTGTGTGTGTGTATGCAAGATGTGATGAATGCACACGAACACATGCAATTGAGCAAAATAGTTAAACTAGGGCAAAATTGAAAATGGAGCTAAGGATCGGAGTTACCCAGTAGAGATGACGATCCTTGCTCGTAGATCACCCAACGCAGCACAATGTGAGGGAGTGTGAAGTCACGACATTTCTTTTCAACAAATTTTCGACAATATGGGGGTCGGGCGGAAATCTTGGGTTTGGATGGGGTTAAAACGAAGATGGAGAGAGAGAGATCGATGGGGGGAAGGAGAAAGGGAGTGGAGAGATCGATTGAGGGGGATTTGTGGTCGGTTGAGGGAAGAACGAGGCCGGTTGGAGCTTGGAGAAGTCAAAACGGTGATGGAGATCGAAATCGGGTGAGGGGTAGATGAACGGGTGAAGTCGGGGTATTTATAGATTTTAAGTCGAATCGATCGGGTGAGTTTTCACCCGATCGGTTGATTATTAGGTCGAAAATATTGTTGAAAAGAGGCTATAGGCGAACCAATCGGGTGAATAATCACCCGATCGGTTGGCCGCTTCACAATTTTTCCCGAGAATTCAGTGCAGCTCACCCGGTCGGTCACTCGACCATGCTTCATATCAACCGATCGGTTGATTAAATCCCAAATTTTTCGAGACTTCAGCCGTTCCTACACGGTCAGCCACCCGGTCTCAGCTTACTTCACCCGACCGATTCACTGGAGAACAGATACGGCCATTGTCTGATACGTCTCACCCGATCGGTTGAGTGGTCAACCGATCGGGTGAGGGCTTGTTTCCTGCAAAAATTCACAAATGGCCTAAGTCTCTCGACGAAAGTTCCCGTGGCTGGATTTATTTATCAAAATAAGAAAAATAAAGCTAAAAATAATCCCAAAAACAAAGATAAAAGTTTAGAGCATGGGTTGCCTCTCATGAAGCGCTTTTGTTTAACGCTGTTTGCTCGATGCCCGTAGATGGTCTTCAAGGTGGACGGGGGTGATGCCCTAAGTTTGGCATCCCTTCAGATTTTTGAGCGGTGGTCTCCGGTACCGATAGCAGTGATAAAAAGACTTCTTTGACGGTCCTCCCTCCGTTGATGGTATCAGGGGCCTTCTCCCTTATATTAGCTTCTACCGCCACTCTTTTCAAGATCCGAATCTCCTCACCGGTAAGCCCCATGGGGTCTTTCCATTTTCTCCTCGTCGGAGGAGACTATTGGAATCTGGGAGGGATCGTATGTGACGCACCCGCTTTCTCAGCAACATCATCTTTCTCCAAACCGACGTGTTCTTCAAGGTCCCCCAAGCTATCGGGGGGATTCCTTAAAAGAATTTCCCAAGCCCCAGCTTTAGCTGCTCTCTCTTCCTCTATATCCAGTATATTGCACCCTTGCTCATCAGGAGGATGCTTCATGGACAACTCCAAGTCGAACTCGACCCTTTGGTCGCCAACATTCAGGGAGAGCTTCCCTTTCTTCACATCTATTAAAACGCCGACGGTGGCCATGAAGGGCCGTCCAAGGATGATGTGGGTATGCGTATCTTCAGGCATGTCCATAACGACGAAGTCCACTGGCACATGCACCCCACTTACGTTGACAGGCAGGTCATCTACAACCCCCATCGGATATTTGACCGATCGGTCTGCAAGCTGTAGGGTCATACCGGTGGGCTCCAGGTCGCCCATCCATATCCTCCTATATAGCGACAGGGGCATTAAACTGACGCTCTCCCCAAGATCAACGAGCGCACGATGGATCTTTATCCCCCCGATCGCACAAGGGATAGAGAAGCTCCCCGGGTCTTTTAGCTTAGGCGGATTTGCTCGCTGGAAGAGCACTACACTCCGCCGTAAGAACTACCTTGTCCTTTCTAGAACCCTTTATCACCAAATCCTTGAGGAATTTTGCATAGGAGGGTATGGTCTCTATAGATTCAAGGAATGGGATTTGTAAGCTCAGATCCGTGACCATAGCGAATAACCTGCCGTATTTTTCATCAATTTTGGCTTTGGCAAGCCGTTATGGAAAAGGCACAACGGGCTTGAATACCCTCAGACTCCCTTTCTCGTCCTTCTTCTTCTCCTCTTCAGGGACTCCTTCCGGAGTCGTAGTGGTGACGAAGCGTCATTGTCATTAGCTTTTTCAATTGGTCACCCTACGACCAACGGTGCTTCCGGTTCCTTGGCGGGCACTCTTGTAGGAATTTGTGTTCCGCTTCTCAAGATGATGGCGGACACATTTGCATGATCATGCATGAGTGCCAAAGTCTGGTTCGCCCCCCTTAGGTTCACTTCCGGTTGTGGCGGCAATTGTTTTGGCGACCTTTGAAGGTTCGCCACCTGTAACCCCAGCTGGGTTACTCGGTCAGTGAGGGCCCTCTGCCCCCATTTTTAGCTTCAAATTGATCTTCTCCTGGTTCGAAATGTACTGAGTCAAGAGGGACTCAACCGGGGAGATAGCACGCTGCTGGCCGTACGGCTGCTGTTACTGCTGCTGCTACATGGGCTGCTGGTTCCTTAGGCGGTACTGCTGGTATGATTGTGGGGGTTGCTGCTGCTGAAATGCTGCTGTTGCCTAGGTAGCTTATATACTTGTGGTTGCGGTTGCTGATAAGGCACCTGGTAGCTAAGATTGGGGTGGTTCCGGTTATTTGGAGAGTAGGCCAGATTGGAGCTAGTCCGTGGTGGATACGGTGCATTTTCCATAGGATTGTAGAATAGTGCACTCGCTTGGTCCACCGGTGGTAAGATGTCACCACCCTCGAAGTCCCCCATGACTTCTGCTTCCACCGCCGTAATATGTTGTGTACCGGCACCACCGGCTCCTACCATCAGCACTGAGATTTGGGTCGACAGCAAGTCAAACTTACTGGATAGTTTGTCGACGTCCTCGACCCTGTGGATACCCCCAGATCTAGGTGTGGCTTGCTCATCACACCACCGCTCATTGTTCAATGCCATGTTTTCAAGAATTTATCCGACATCTTCTTCACTCCTAGACATAAAGGACCCTCCAGCCGCCATGTCCATCGAAGACTTCAAGTCGTCCCTCAATCCATTATAAAACAGATTTATAATCTGCCACTTAGGAAGCTCGTGATGAGGGCATCTCTGCTGCATTTCTTTGTATCTCGTCCAAGCTTCATGCAGGGACTCGTGGCTGGCATGGGAGAAGGAGGAGATCTCACTCCTCAGCTTCATCATTTTCCCCGGAGGGAAGAACTTAGTCAAGAACACATTCGAGAGCTTCTCCCAAGTGTTGAAGGTGTTCGGGTCCTTTCCCCTAAGCCACTGCTTGGCCTTATCCCGCAGAGAGAAGGGGAATAACTTCAGACGGATTGCTTCAGTTATGACTCCATTAATCCGGAAAATGTCACACTTCTCTAAGAAGGAGTCCAGATGTTCGATAGGGCTTTCCATGGGTGCCCCAGAGAATTGATCCTACTGGATCCACGTCACTAAGGACGGCTTAACCTCGAAGCTCTGTGCCGTAATAGCAGGAGGTCGGATAGAGGTGGTGGACTCGATGGATGGCATTGAATACTCCAGCAGGGATTTATGCGGTGGGGTCTTCTCTTCTTCTCTTCCCTGTGGCCAAACGCCTAAGGGTGGTGTTTATCTCCGGATCGACAGGAATCAAGTCGTCGAGACTCCTTGTATTCCTGCGCATAAAAAGCAACAAACACCTGTGAAGCAAGTGTGGGATAGAAACAGATAAAAATTAGAAAAATAAAAATAAAAATAAAAAAAGAAGAACGCGAAAATTATCGCAAGATAGGGATATGAGCTAGACTCAAGGGTTCGAAGGTCTTAAAATAAACAAGCACGTTGCCTCCCCGGCAACGGCGCCATAAAGCTTGACGTCCCCCTGGTTTGCGATCATGCAAGTGTGCAATAAGATGGGGATACCAGATTTAAAATATTTGTACCACAAGCGCACAGTGTTGTAGTGTGGCTTGGGGGTCGAACACAGGGACGCGTGGTTGTGCTTGTTTCTAAGAGGAACCAATTCACCCTAGGGATGAGCTAGCCCAAATCGATGGATAGGTTGTCACGAAATGTAGATACGAGGTTAAACAATATAAAAGGAAACCTGGGACTTCGGTTTCCACCCTATCATGTGTTCTCGCTATTACGACCGGTGGATAGGAATACGATTGGAATTAGAGTTTAATGGTGAGACGTTGCCTCTAAGAGTGATACCAGCGTCCCATGGGCCCGATATTTTGGTCGGTGCCCAGGATGATACGTCGAACTACCCGGGTTCGGTCAGTGGGCATTCTCATGTCCATTAACACTGACCGACTTCGGGAGCACTAAGCGCAACAATAACTCCTAACATCTCGTCCTGCCACTCCCGCGCGCAAGGATTCGATGTCTGCACTAAGGGCGTGAGCTATGGCTAGGGAGTCAACCGCCAAGTTTATTCCCCCTTGGCCCAAAGGTCAAAGGCGGTCTTTTTCCGACCGATGACAATAAAACACCCCGCGTAACCAATATATTCATATTCCCTATCGATATCCTAGTCCTATGGATGCATTAAGGAGAACCCACGAAGGGGTTTCCACCAAAATCCCAGATTTGGGAAGTACTCACACATTATAGCTAAAAAGCGATCTAAATGAAAATCGACCGTTAAAAACATAATCAGGCAATTGAAATGCGGTAGTAGTAATGCAATTAAGATAATATCAAAGTTTCATAAAGATCAGAACACTTACAAATAAAGATAAAATTCCAGCCGTCACAATAGGGAAAAAACAGGAAAAAAATTACACAGCCCCCGTTTCTGAAAACCTAGGGCTTCTATATATAGAAAACGACGTCACCCGATCGGTTGAAGAATCACCCGATCGGGTGAGCTGCTACGTGCTTTGGTTGCGGTCTTCAGAAACTTCACCCGGTCACGTGACACGATCGGTTGGCGCAAGCGGCTCGCCGTTTGGATCTTGCGGTCATCGGGTGAACCGATCGGTTGATAAATCAACCGATTGGTTGGAAACGTCGCCCAAAAGACAGAAACTTGCGACGTTTTAGCACGGTTAGCTGGCGGTCGGGTGAGCTCTCTGGGTGGTCTCTTGGGGGAATCGGCTACAGATGAACCGATCGGGTGAAGGTCACCCGATCGGTTGGAATTCAGCTTCAATTTCCCGAGAAGCCTGTTGGGCTGAACCAGTCGTCAAACCAATCGGTTGATGCTCACATTGCTTCAGCTGCTGTCTGGGTCGTGCATGCATGCATCATCCGATCGGTTGGCTGTATCCAACCGATCGAGTGGGGGGCTAAAAGATAGCAATCTTGGTCGTTTGACCCCCTGGATCATGCGTGACTCCTCCCGTTGCTCTAGGGACTTATGATATCCTCATTATATGTCCCCTACACGGGCAATCTCATGCAAACACACAAAAACAAGGAGAAGTGAAAGAAAACTAGAAAATGCGAGAAAATGGATACGGGACGGCGGAAAATAACAGAAAAACACAAAGAAGACGTGCGTGAATATATAAAATATACACACACGTCATCAAGAAAGGTGGATCCTAGGGCACGAGGCAAATAGGGGGGAAACTCGATGTTGAAGGGAGGATGTAGGGCAATGATAGTGATGAGCCCACCGCAGCTATATTTTTCTTTGTTTGCATGTCTAATATCAACAAGCTTTTGAATTAGCCACGCAGCGGCATTTATGCGAATGCGCGATGCCTCGAAAGTAATCCCGTCAACACCAGGAATAAAAGGAAAAGTCATCGCCCATAAGACGAAAAGATCTGGGATGGTCACTGTGCCTGACTCATTCCATGGAATGAAAGTGCTTGAGATAATGCGATGGGCGAGACGGAAGACCGGGTGGATAATCGAAGAGGCCTTTGCCTTGCCCCTGGGATAATGGTCGTGTAATGTGAGGCGTCCCCAAAAGAAATCGACGTCAAAGTCGGGGTGCAATTTAGTGGGAAGGGAGTTGCCTTCAAGATTGGGGAAACCGAAAATATCGTTGATGGTGGTCAAAGGGGCACGGAAATTTCGGTCCCGAAGGCGAAAATCTATATTTGACCTCGGCTCAATCTTGATAGTGGAGAGAAATTCTAGCGTGAGCACGGGGTAGAATTGGGCATGGGCATGGAGAAAAACAAGGAACCCAAGTTCGCGAGTAAAGACTCGACTTCGGAGAAAACTCCGAGAGCGAACATGGTTTGATCATGGGCAAACTTGGTGGCGAGGTGAGGGCATTGGTCCAGGCGAGAGTAAAAATCTTTGTGGGCTTGGCTCATAAAGCGAATACCTTGGGGTCCAAGCAATGGGTCTCTCGTAGGAATGATAGGTGGAGGTGGTGGTTGGGTAGGCGATGGTGGTGGAGCACGTCCACGTATAGAACGTGTGAGTCCTTGTCTCTTGCAAGACGGCTCCTCCTCCACCATGGGTTTCTTACCCTTATCTTTGTCTTTTGCCATGATGTTGTGGCGATTTGGTGTAATATGCAAGATGATATGTGGGTGCACGCAACAAATGAGAAAGTGACAAAGTAAAAATTCATGGGCATATAATAATCATGTTATGGAGTGAGTTTACCTAGCAATGATGCGACTCCTAGCTTCCAAAAGATCCCATAACACACGATTGAGTGATTCAGGGAGCCGCCACACGCTAATCCAAAGGAAACAGAATTTTTGAAAATTGGGGAGATTAAGGCTAGGGTTTTGAGGGGTTGCGGTTTGAACGTGGTCGACGGAGGGGTTTTGATGGTGAGGAAGTAGTGGAGGGAGTGGGGGAGGACGATTAGGAGCAGTAGGAGTGATGGGGGAGATCGTTTTGGAAGAAGGCAAAGCGAACCGCTCGAATGGATTTTCTAGAGGTCGGGTGAAATGAAGTCGGGTGGGGGTTTATATATATATGGTATGGGTGAACTGATCAGCTGGATTTCACCCGATCAGTTGGATCAATTTTCAAAAAATTCCCTTGGATCAGCAGCTACAGGTCACCCGATTGGGTGAGATCTCACCCGATCGGTTGACCGCTCTCCGAAAAACATCCCAAGCCTCTGTTTTCTTCACCCGATCGTCGACCCGATCGTCGACTTTATCACCCGATCGGTTCACTCTTCGACTGAAGCTGGCCACTTACTGAAACAATCCACCCAATCGGTTGATGTATGACCCGATCGGGTGGGGCAATTCCTGCACAAAAAGTATAAATCCTCTAAGTGTCCCAACAAAAATTCCCCACAACAGCATTTATTCACAAAAATTAATAAACTAATCCTATTAAAAACTGACAGAAGTTTGGGGCATGGGTTGCCTCCCATGAAGCGCTATTTTTATAGTCGTTCACTCGACTCCCGATATGATATTCAGGGGGGCTTGAACGGGTGACTCTCAACGGTTGGCGTCCTCTCAGCGGTTGGGCAGAAATTCTGGTTGTTGACAGCGGTGACAAATGGATGGTCTTAATAACTCCCCCACTGGTGATATCTGGGGGCTTCTCTTTTGTGTTGGCGACACTCGCTATTCTTTTCAAAATTCGAACTTCATCAGTGGTGAGCATCAAAGGATCTTTCCCCTTGCTCTTCGTCTGAGCATTCTTTCCAAGTCCAGGGGGAGTTGACTGGGAGACACATTCTGGCTCAAGAATTTTCTCTCCGTCCAGCCTAGTGTGCTCCTCGATTCCATCCAAGTCTTCAGGGGGTTCCTAGAAAGAACTTCACATGCTCCTGCTTCATTAACTCTATCTTCTTCAATCTCCAAAAGGTTGCATTTGGGTTCCTCGGGTGGTAGCTTCATGGACAGTGCCAAGTCAAATTCCACCGTTTGAACACCGACGTTTAAGGACAATTTTTTCTTTCTTTACGTCGATGAGCACATCGGCGGTTGCCATAAAAGGTCTTCCGAGAATAATCGGAGTGTGATTATCCTCGGGCATATCCATCACCACAAAATCCACCAGCACACATACACCGCGGACATTAACTGTTAAGTCGTCGACGACTCCCACGGGGTACTTCACAGATCTATCTGCTAGCTGTAGGGTCATCCCCGTAGGTTCCAGTTCACCCCTATTGATCCTTCTGTAGAGCGAGAGGGCCATCAAACTTACACTTTCTCCCAAATCAATAAGCGCTCTATTTATAGATACTTCCCCTATAGAGCACAGAATAGAAAAACTTCCTGGGTCCTTAAGCTTCGGTGGATTTTCTCGTTGAATCAAGGCGCTACATTCCACCGTAAGGACCACCTTCTCTTTTCTTGTCCCCTTCGTCACTAGGTCCTTAAGAAATTTCGCGTACGAGGGAATAGTCTCAATTGCTTCCAGGAATGGGATCTGAAGACTTAGGTCCTTCACCATCTCAAAGAACCTGCCATACTTTTCGTCAATTTTGGACTTGGCAAGCCTCTGTGGAAATGGTACTAAAGGCTTGAAACCCCTCAAGTCATCGCCCTCATTCTTCTTTGTCTTCTCAAAATCTCCCTCCGGAGTCACGGGGCTTGATGTTGAAGCTTCATTGTTGTTCATCTCCATATTCGGTTTCTCATTGACAAATGGTGCTTCATTATCTTTCAAGGCCTCCCATGCCGAAATATTCTTTCCACTCCTCAGAACAATGGCGGAGAGATTCGCTTGACCGTGTGTCAAGGCTAGAGTTTGGCTTGGTCCCATCGGGTTCACCTCCGGTTGACCCGGTAGTTGTCCTTGCGCCTTCTGGAGGTTGGCTACTTGTAACTCCAACTGGGTCACTTGGTCGGCCAAGGATTTCTGCCCAAGCTGTAGTTGTTGAGTGATCTTCTCCTGATTTGAAATGTACTGAGCCAGGAGGTTCTCAATCGGAGAGACCACTCGTTGTTGGGACGGAGGTTGCTGATGTCGAGGAGGAAACTGTTGGTACATTTGTTGAGGTAGAGGAGGCTGGTATTATTGTTGCTGATGAGGTTGCTGAAGCTGTTGGTAGGGTGCCTTGTAGCTAAAATTCGGATGATTCCGATTATTGGGAGAATATCTAGGATTAGAACTTGTTCTCGGCTGATAGGGTGCATTTCCCGTAGGATTATAAAATAGGGCACTTGCTTGATCCATGGGTGCCGAAATGTCTCAACATCGAAGTCTCCCATCACTTCAGTTTCCACAGCTACTACTTGCTGTGAGTTAGCGGCACCGGCTCCAACCATAAACGCTGAAATCTGAGTGGAAAGCAAATCGAATTTGCTTGACAGCCTATCCACTTCCTCAACCTGATGCATTGCACCAGCTTTTGGGGTAGCATGCTCATTACTCCATCTCTCATTGTTGGATGTCATGTTCTCCAAGATAGTTCCGGCATCCACTTCATTTCTTGACATGAAAGATCCACCTGCTGCGGCATCCATAGAGGACTTCAAATTGTCCTTCAGTCCATTATAAAATAGGTTGATGATCTGCCAACGGGGGACCTCGTTGTGAGGACATTTCCTCTGCATTTCCTTGTACCTCACCCACGCTTCATGTAGCGACTCATGGCTAGCCTGGGAGAAAGAGGAGATCTCGCTTCTTAGCTTTATCATCTTCCCCGGAGGAAAGAACTTGTTCAAAAATGCGTTTGAAAGCTGCTCCCAGGTTGTGAACGTGTTGGCGTCCTTCCCCCTCAGCCATTGTTTTACTTTATCCCGTAGAGAGAACGAGAATAATCTTAACCGAATAGCCTCGGTTGATACGCCATTAATCTTGAACGTCTCGCATTTCTCCAAAAAAGAGTCCAAGTGCTCGATCAGATTCTCTATGGGAGCTCTAGAAAATTGGTCATGTTGGATCCAAGCCACAAGTGATGGCTTCAGCTCAAAGTTTTCGGTCGTAATGGCCGGAGGTTGAATGCTGGAAGTAGACCCAATAGACGGCATCGATTATTTGAGCAAAAACTTTGGAGGAGTGATGTTTCCTGCCATGGCGACAAATTCTTCTCTTCTTATTCTATCTGCGTTCAAACACCTCAGGGTAGCATTGATCTCGGGATCCAAAAGAACTAAGTCGTCAAGACTCCTCGAGTTCATGTGCATGAAAAATCAAGATATACCGTGAAGCACGTATGGTATAATACCAAATAAAAACAAAAAATAAAAAATAAAAATAAAAACGAAAGTGTAGAATGTGAAAATTATCACGGGGTAAGGATGTGAGCTAGTCTCGAGGATAACATGGTCCTAAATATAACAAGCACGTTGCCTCCCCGGCAACAGCGCCATAAAGCTTGACTGCCCGTCCGTTTGGCACTCAAATCAGGACGGGGATACTAGGATTAGAATTTGTAAACCGCAAGCGCATGGAGTCAAAGTGTGGCTTCGGGGTCGATCACAGGGAGGCGTGTGTTGTGCTTGTGAACATTCGGGATCTGGATCACCCGGTGGGTGAGTTAGCCTATTCTCATATTGGATGTCACGATAGTAAACTAATGAAAAAGGTGTAAGAGATAAAAAGGTAACCTAGGACTTTGGCTTCCGCCCTATCATGAGTTCTCACTATTACGACTGAAGGATAGGAACGTGATCGGATTATATGGTTTAGAGGTGAGACGTTGCCTCTAATAGTGGTACCTAGCGTCCCATGGGCCCTATATTCCGGTCGATACCCAGGATGATACGCTAGGTCTACTTGGGTTTGGACAGTAGGCATTCCCATGTCCAACACCGCCCGACTCCAGGAGCACTAAGCTCGCAACGATTGCTCCCAGCACTTCATTCAAGCCATTCCCACGCACGAGGAATTAATGTCTACGCTCGGGGGGGTGAGCTATGGCTAGAGAATCAAACTCTCGTTTTATTTTCCCTTGGCCCAACGGTCAAAGACGGTCTTTCTCCCGCCGATGACAATGAAACACCACTGTGTAACCATCTAAATCCATATATCCTATCGAATGCCTAATCCTAAGGCTGTTCTAGGGAGAACCCACAAAGGGGCTTCCATTAATGTCCCAGATTGAAGAACTACTCACTAATCATGGCATGAAAAGCAATAAAACAGATTATAGCCATCAAAATGGAAATCATGCAATAGATTACTGTGGCAAATAGTAGTATAAATGCAATATTAAAATATTAGAGCGATCAAAGAACTTACAAATAGAAATAATTCCAGAGCAACCAAACCCCCTAAAACAGCTTAAAATGGGGATCCCGTTTTTGGAAAAACCTAGCTCTATTTATACAATTTGGCAAGATGCCAATGAATATTCCGACTAAAAGACAAAAATAGACGTCCACCCGATCGGATGAGACTTCACCCGATCGGGTGAAATGACGGAAAATTTGGTCTTTAGATTCTGATAAACCTCACCTGATCGCTGAACCGATCGCGTGAGTCTTTGAATTCTCGAGCATGGGAAGTAGCTGCTACAGGTGATCCAATCGGGTGAACTTTGGCTCTCAAAACAGCGTACTGTGTCATATCCACCCGATCACTGAACCCGATCGATTGAGAGCTGATACATGGTTTATCTTGACGATTGGCTCTCAGGGTCTCGTGCGACACCTCTCTTTGCTCCGGGGACTCATGATATTGGCTTTGTATGTCTCCTACGCTAGCGACATCCTGCAAAAGCACACAAACACAATGAAAGTAAAAAGGAACTAAAAATACAAATGAATGGATTCGAAACAACGAAAAACGACGGAAAATTACGGAGAAGACGTGCGTGAATATATAAAATATGAACGCACGTCACTTACCCAACCGTTCAGAACCACCCTCATGACCAAATTATTGGAGATATTGGTGTAGGTGTTCAAACGAGGTATAGAATTGAAGAATTCTCTCATTGCGCATTCGTCTCAACCATTGAGCCAAAGAACATCCAAGAAGCATGTGAGGATAGCTCTTGGATAGTGACAATGGAAGAAGAACTCATGCAATTCGAGAGAAATGAAGTTTGGGAGCTTGTTTCTCTTCCAAGTGGTCACCAAGTGATTGGCACCAAGTGGATCTTCAAGAACAAGATTGATGAGAACGAGGTCATCACAAGGAATAAATCATGGTTAGTAGCTCAAGGCTACCAGCAAGAAGAAGGTATCGACTTCGAAGAATCTTTTGCCCCCCTAGCTAGATTAGAAGCTATTAGATTTCTTCTATCTTTTGCATCTCATAAGAATTTCAAATTATTTCAAATAGATGTTAAAAGTGCATTTTTAAATGGTATTATTAATGAAGAAGTTTATGTTTCTCAACTACCCGGTTTCATACATAAAAAATTTCCAAACCATGTTTTCAAACTTAAGAAAGCGTTATATGGGTTGAGACAAGCTCCTAGAGCTTGGTATGATCGACTCAAAACCTTTCTTTTGGATTTAGGTTTTAAAATGGATGAAGTTGATTCAACACTTTTTATTAAGGATTATGAAAATGGCATCCTATTGATTCAAGTTTATGTAGACGATATTATATTTGGTTCTACTAACTTTAATCTTTGCCAAGAATTTTCTAACTCTATGAAGGATGAATTCGAGATGAGCCATATGGGTGATCTTAACTATTTCCTTGGACTGCAAATTCGGCAAATGAAGGATGGGACTTTCATACATCAAATCAAGTACACAGGGGAGCTTATCAAGCGATTCGGGATGGAATCGTCTTCAAGTAAAAGGACTCCCGTAAGTAAGACAACCCATCTACACAAGGATGATAACGAAAAAGATGTAGACGTTCATCTATATCGAGGTATGATCAGTAGCTTACTCTATTTAACTGCTAGTAGGCCCGATATCATGTTTTCAGTATGCCTGTCTTCTAGATATCAAGATAGACCTAAGGAGTCACACTTGATTGCGGTTAAACAAATTTTTCGGTACCTCAATCATTCACTAGATTATGGGTTACTTTACCCTAAATCTAGCACATATGAGTTAATCTCATATAATGATGCCGACTTTGCTGGATGCAAATCCGATAGGAAGAGTACTAGTGGCACTTGCCATTTTCTAGGAAATTCCCTAGTTTCTTGGTTCTCCAAGAAACAGAACTCGGTATCATTGTCCACGACTGAATCGGAATATATTGCCGCGGGTCTTGTATGTACACAAGTTCTTTGGATGAGACACACTCTAAAGGACTATGGTATCAATTGTGATACTTGCCCTATCATGATTGATAACCAAAGTGCTATATGTCTTTCAAAAAATCCGGTACATCACTCCTGTGCCAAACACATGGATGTGAGACACCATTTTATCAATGATCATATAGATAAGAAGGACATCATCTTAGAGTACATTGAAACCTAAAAACAAATCGTCGACATCTTCACTAAACCTCTTAAAGAAGATTCATTTGTGAGGTTGTGTGGAGAATTAGGTATTATGGGTGAATCTGAAATTTAGGAGTTCAACCTTCATGTTATATTATATTTTGAACTCATATCATCATAGTACTTCTATTCTTTTGATAGATTATATGTTTCACATATATTTTTTTTAAGAGATGTAATTGAGATTTTGATGATTTTGATAGTTTTGGATTGTTTTAAGAGATATGAGTGTTTATCGATAATTATTTTTGATATTGATTTCATGATCAGATTTTTGTTAGAGTATAGGTCCTAGGGTGAAGTGTCTCTTTCCTCTGGTTTTTAACCTCAATGTGCATTTCTGGACCAGGACAGACGACTGTCATTCCTTCGACAGTCGACTGCCCTACTTTATTTTCACATACAGTAGACTGTATCTTTTGCACAGGCAACTGATGACTATTTTACAGTTGACTGTCTGATCGACAGGCGACTGCAGTTTGGTCATTATGTGCATGTCCAAATCTTCAGTGGTCTATGTTTTATATCATCAAAATTTTAATTCTCAGTCAGTCAACTGATGAGCAATATACAGTCGACTGTCTCTCCGACAGGCGACTGTGATTTACCCAACAGTCGACTATCTGCCAACCTAAGCCCATCTTTATCCTTTTAACCAGTCAACTGACGATTGTTCATCAGTCGACTGTCAACTGTTGTGGCGGTTCGTTAACTTGATCTGAGTCATCGATTTTTCGATCTAACGGCCCAGATTCTTAGACCCCCCTTTATATCTTCGAGAGTCGTCGATTCGATCACTTGTTTTCTCTCTCATCCGACGAAAACTCCCTCGCCTTCCTCCTTCGAACTCCAACGTCGATCACTCCTCCGTTGATTTCGAGCCAATTTGAAGCCTCTCTCCTCCGTTCTTTCAAGTTCTTGGTCGCTTGTCTCCCTCTCAGTCGTTCATCACCGTTTAGGTATCGCTCTATTTCGTTTATCGAATCGTACGTACCCTAGCTTCTTACTATAGACTTTTATGGAACATGTTGGTCCTCCGTCGTCAAGTGCGACTTTGAATATCTTTCTTGCTGAACCACTCCTCCACCTACTGACCAGCAACCCTCTTTGCCACCATCTTCAGGGGAGTACTTGGATATCTCGTTTGGTGACCCTATTCCCTCAGCTAATGTCGCTGAACCCTCCTCTCCGCCAGCTGTACAACCTCCCCATCCTCCTCTGTCTGTTCCGCTAGAAGACTTTCTTCTGCTCAACTGTGTGACCGTGCCACTTCGATCGAAAAGCTCACTTCCTCCATGGATCAGAAGCTCTCTCTTCTCTTAGAGCTTCAGTACAATTCGTTCTTGCTTCAAGGCTTCCCAATTCCGGCCGAACTCCATGCTATATTTCCTCCTTCTGAGGATACTACCCATTCAGCTGTCCCCACTCCTTCAGGCTTTGTGCCTTTGCCTTCTGAGGTTCTGACCCCCGTGCATGCTCATGTGGAATCTTCAGCTGCGGATGCGTCGTCTTCCAAGAGGAAGGCTCGTGCATACCCTACCCGTCGCTCCACTATATTAATGTTCCGTCAATCTGGTTGCCCCTCAGACAAATCAATCATCCACATTGACCGATGTTGTCTGCTGCAGATGATGGATAGACCCTTACCATAGGATTTTTTTTGTTATTTTGGTTGGAGTGTCATTTTGTATCTCTCTTTTGTTGTGCGATGTTGTCTGTATGCTGATGTATGGATGTTATATGTATTTTGATCATTTTTTGGATGTACGTGGTATTTTGGATGTATTGTGTGCCCATGTAATCTTAAATTTATATGTATATGAAATAGCTGTTTCACACATTGTCTCATTGTTTATCTTATTTGTATGAATTTTGTGAACTTGTCTCCTTGTATGTGATATCATTTATATGATGTGATTTGAGACGATTTTTATCATGTGACTTGTAATGTTGATATTGGACTCTCATTCCTCTAGTCAGCTAAGTTTTAATGTGTTGTATGAGTTTTTGATTTGTATATCTTTATACTTCTATGATTGTTTTTAGTACTTATTTAGCACTATTGTTGTTGTTATTCCACTCCCACCTTTTGGATAATGCCATAGGGGGAGAGAAATAAACAAATCATAATTATATGCTAAGTAATTTTCTAATTCAAAACTAACTTGAATCTAAGATTGAAGTTGCCTTAGATTCAGGGGGTAAGATACAATGAATGTGGATCATAAAATCCTAGATTTCATGAATTCAAGCATATCATTCCATTCATGCATATCTTACTCATTTGCTTCATTTGATCTATAGATGCCCTAATATTTATTGACTAACATGATTAGCATCTATGTAGGGGGAGTAAGTTTTCTTTAAGTATAATTATTTATCTTTTTTTGTTTATGTTTGTTTGTCATCATCAAAAAGGGGGAGAATGTTGAGTATTGGACTTCTCCCTACTTGGTGTTAATGATGAGCAAATATAAATACTCGTGACTAATCCCCTATTTGCAGTTAATCCATTACCTAAGCATATCATGAAGATCAATTAACAATGGATGACACTCAAAGATCAATGAAACAATGGAAGTGGATTGGATGATCAAAGATGGTGATTGAAGCTCCTAGAAGACTTCAAGCTCATACGTTGGATAGAAGAGAGAGTTCTACAAATGTAATCTTCTTTTTTTCTCTTCTAGTTTGTAGCTTAGAAGTAGAACTAGTTGGAGCACACACACATCTTCACTTCAGTCTTAGAAAATCATTAGATCAACTTTCCTTTGACTCCAATTCATTTCTATCAAGAATGTGCATGTCATGATCTCAACAGTCGACTGCTGAACGATTTTCAGTCGCATGTCTTAAAAAGTTGCATGTGTTTTGTTCTACAGTCGCCTGTTATGCACATACTTAATTAGTTAACTTTTGGGCTTCTAAGCTTTAACTCTTTCAGGCGACTGCTGTACATTTCACAGGCGCCTGTCCAAGTGACAGTCGACTGTGATTTGTTAGTCAGACGCCTGTTTATCTTCAGCCCAAACTTATTCTCAGTTTGATCGGGCCAGTCGACTGATGTTGTACTTACAGTCGATTGTCCAATGGCACAGTTGACTGTCAATACTTCAACAGTCGTCTGTCTTTGATCCTCTCTGTAGACTCAACTCTCTGGAAAATGTCAGGGTTTATGATAGTCGTCTGTAGAAGAAATTACAGTCGCCTGTTGGATTTACAGCCGACTGTCTTCTCTTCATCAGTCGCATGTCATGTATTTCCAGACTTTTCTAAGACTGCCAGTCGCCTGTAGAAGGATTCACAGTCGCCTGTTGGTTTTATAGTCGAATGTTTACTCTTTATCAGTCGACTGTCCACGTGGTAAGTTACCGTTTGAATTCTCACCTACCCTCTGTCATAGTGCAGCAGTCGACTGTGTTTGTTCAACAGTCGACTGTCGCGTGCACAGTTTCTATCCGTTGAGCTTTTCTTCACGGATTTCAAAAGGGCTTTTGGGGATTCTATTTGAAGGGATTGAGAAAACAATAAAGGCAGCCTCTATTGTTCCATTGAGAGGTGACTCCTTTTGTTAGCAACACACTCAAACATTCAAGCTTTCATTCTTCCAAGATCAAAGCTCTCAAAATCCAAAAGCCCTAGAATTCCTATCTTTCATCTCTTGCTCTCCAACCTAGAACCAAAGAGAACCCCTCTAGGCATTTGGTGCAGTCAAGAGAAAGGGCTTTCCTCTCGTCGAAGAGAGTCATTCAACACAACACACTCTCCTTCAAGTTCTACTTCAAGGGATAGGTGATTGTAAGTGTTGTTTTTTTTTCATATTTCATCTTTCGTTATTTGATTTACTCTGGGTTATGAGAGTAGTTTGCTTGCTCCCAAGTTGTGGGAGTCAAGGACAATCTAGTGTACTTCGATTTCACTTGTAGGGTTGCTACAAGTGGGTTTTTAAGAAAACCTCAAGTTAGGATTCTAACTTGAGCATCCGGTGGTATCCGGGTGGAAGGGACGTAGGATTACCGGGAACAAGTCGGAAAGTAACTTAGGTAATTCGAACCCTTGAAACATCCTTGCATTTGCAGTGTTTCATTTTGGGGTTTACTTTTATTCCGCATTAATTGTTGGTTAGGAATTTAATTTGGTGTAACTATATTTTTAAATTGCATAAACACTATTCAACCCCCTTCTAGTGTTTTCCTCATAGCCAGCGACCTTACATTTTTCACTTCTTTGCTCCTGCTCAGGCTCTAGCAAGCCTTCGAATGAGTTCGGATCAGATCCGAAGTCTTGACGGAGGATCTTCTCGTGGTGAAACTTTTTGGAGTGTGTTGTTGGCTCGGTGACAAGGGTGTTGCTCGCCTCGAGACGTGATTCAACTCAGGGATGCGGTGCATCCCCAACGTGGGGCATTAGTTCGTGAGGATCGACGTTCTGCTAACGTGCAGAACAAAGGTATGTCCTTTATTTTTCATGTGTTTATTGTTGCAATATATTTATAGATTTATCTTTAGGAGTTGATCTGATACATCCTGGGATAGTAGAGATTCTAGTTAGGGTGTTTTTAGGGCTTTCTTAAAATAGTTTTAAGTTTCTGCTGCTTATTCGTTTTTGTCGTCTGCCTGACCTAGGCCAAACATCGATTTTGAGCCCAAAGGATCGTAGAAATCCCTTCAAATACCTTGATTCACGAATGGAAATCCTCACCAACCATGCCGTCATTGTAAGCATGATATCTCAACCAATGCGCTCGTTACCCCTTGTAATGGCCCATAGTGCCATATACGCTAGGGCTTATATTTTTGCGTGAAATATAGTGTATACCTGCTTATTTACGTGTGTAGTGTGTAAAGTGATGGCATGTGTGTATAGTTGATCACTCCATATTTTATACCTTTTTTCTGCATGTTTGCATGTCATTTTGATCGCTCATATCACGTTTTTCAAGATTATTCGACAATATTGCGATGCTTTTCACTATTTCTTGTTTTTGTCTTATTTCAGGAAATATGGAGCGATCTGGAGCGAATTTGAGATCAAAGGATTTGCACGCCCTTAGGAGTATCGCCCACGGCTCATTCGAGAACTTATCAGTAATGGAGGATGAGCGGAAGAAGAAGGAAATCAATAGGAGCGACGAGGAGGTGAGAAGAAGAAGAAAGGAGCTCAACAGCACACCACTCGACCGAGTAGACCACCCACTCGGCCGAGCAAGAAGCCCTACTCGGCCGAACGGAACAGATACGCACGCGATGTTTTTTAGCGTATACTCGGTCGAACAAAGGAAGCCCACTCGGCCGAGTGAGAAAGTACACTCGTCCGAGTGGCACAGGGAATTCGTCCAGAGAAAGGCCCAAGTTACTGGAATTTTCAGAGATCCTGAGGAGGTCCACTCGGCCGAGCATGAATGCTCACTCGGCCGACTGAAGAAGTCCACTTGGCCGAGCCACCCCCGAAGACAGACCCTGAAACCCCCGAAGTTGCTGTTTTTCTGCAGGGTTTGTCACTCGGCCGAGTGACAAGGGTCACTCGCCCGAGTGACCCTCTCCGCCTGCTGCTAGGGCTGCGATTTCTGGGCTATGCAGGGGCAGTTTGGTCATGATTTTCTAGACGATTTTAGAGGGTATTTAAACCTTGTTTTTGCCCTAGTTTAGGAGGGACTTGAACTATATTTTTTAGATTTTCTTTTAGGATTTTGACTGCAACTCTTTTGTGAATTCTCAGCTGGAGATCGTTGGCATCAACATTGGGTTGTCTATTCTTGTTAAAAACTCAATTTTTATGCACTATTTTTCTTTTGCAATGAATTGTGCCGCGAGTATTCTTATTATTTCTGAGATTTGCATGATGCTTAGTGAGTAGTGCCGTCGTCCTAGGGCATGGGGATGAACCCTATGGACCATATCTCTGAATTGTGATGAATTTGTTGATTTGTTGCTAGAATTGATTAGGGTTAAGTTGCGATTGATTGATTACGGATAGCTAGGAATTCATATCGATTAGGATTTGCAAGAGATTGGATCCCAATTGGTAGGAAGGCCTAGATATTCGATTTAGATTGACAATTGGATTTCTCTAGATTTGGTTTGCAAGAGATTGGACCAAAGCTAGGATTTTTAATTGTGAATCTATACTAATATTTGTTTGCAAGAGATTGGACGAATAAGACCTATCATAACCTAGGTCGTAGCTCGAGTTTGCACGAGAGTGGGCTCGAGATACGATTGAACAATGTTGTCATTCCTCACGCTAGCAGCTTAGGATAGGGTTTGCACGAGAGTGTGCCCTATCCTAGGTTTGCTATAGACCGGCAATAGCACGAGAGCGTGAGCTTGGTTCTAAATTAAGTTGCGACTAGTTCACCTATATTCAAGCTTAGCAACAATGAAATTTACGAATCACAAGGATGAGAGACGGTCCGTAGTGGGAATTTCCTATCCCTAGACGCTTTTTATTATATTGATATTTTCTTGATACTTGAACGATTGTGACTATTACACCCAACTATTCTTATTCTCTCGATAGCTAGGTGATTTGAGTAAGACACGGTCATTTGTCCTCCCTGAGTTCGATATCCGCTCGCCACTACACCGTGTGCTTGCGGTAAAACTACAAGTCGTTTTTCGGGTATACATCCGGACGCGATCAAGTTTTTGGTGCCTCTGCCGGGGAGGCGACAGTGTTTTATTTTCTTTACTTAGTTATTTCTTTTTGTTTTATTATTTTTATCTTTTTACTCTTCTATCATGCTAACAACTCCATCAAAGCTCTATTTTTCTATGCATGTACACGAGATCAACGACGAACCCAGAGGATATAATATTTGATCCGGAGATCGAACGTACCGAAAGGATGATTCGAGCCGAGAAGAGACTTAACATAGAAGACGATTGTATGAACCGACCAGAGACACCGGAAGAATTAGCAGCACGCATGGCGAAGATAATATCTATCAGAGATAGGCTTCGGCCTAAGACTACCTCCACTACTTCTTCCATTGCTATGCCGGAGTTGGCGGCGGATAAGAATTTTGAGCTCAAAACGGGACTAGTGGTCTTAATGCAACAAGACCCATTCCATGGGAACTCCCATGAGAATCCACATTATCATCTTTAGCTATTCTTGTCCAAGTGCGCCACCTTTTTAAATGTCGAGTTTTTCCGTCGATGCAATCCGATTGCGCCTCTTCCCATTCACCCTCAGATACAAAGCTCTATATTGGTTGAGGACGCAAGCAGAGGGGATCTTTACTACGTGGGATGAGTTGGCTAGTGCTTTTGTTGATAAATTCTACCCACCATCCAAGACGGTGAAGATAAGGAGCGCATGTTGAGTATTGGACTTCTCCCTACTTGGTGTTAATGATGAGCAAACATAAATACTTGTGACTAATCCCCTATTTTGCAATTAATCCATTGCCTAAGCTTACTATGAAGATCAACTAGCAATGGATGACTCACAAACGTGATTGAAGGCAAATGATATGAATTGGATGATCGTAGATTGATGATTGAAGCTCCGTAAAGACTTCAAGCTCATACGATGGAAAGAAGAGATTATTCGTCAATGTAATTTTTCTTTTATCTCTTCTAGTATGTAGCTTAGAAGTAGAACTTTGATGGAGCACTCACACACATCTACATTCTGTCATAGGACATCTTTAGACCTTTGTCCTTTGATCTCAATTCAATTCTCTTTTGTTTGTGATAGGATTGTTTATAACAGCTGACTGCTTAACAGTTTACAGTCGCCTGTCTCAAAAACAGACGACTGTGTTTTGTTCTACAGTCGCCTGTTATGCACAGACTATTACAATGCAGTTTTTGGGTCCTCTCTGATTATCTCGCACAGGCTACTGTTGAACATTTATCAGGTGCATGTCTTAGCGACAGTCGACTGTGAATGGTTCATCAGTCGCCTGTCTCTCCTTGTCCAAACTCTGTTTGATCCGATTTCTACGGCCAGTCGACTTATGCTGTATATACAATTGACTGTCTATTAGATCAGTCGACTGTCTATGCTGCAACAGTCGCCTGTCTGTCAGTCTATTCTTTGACTCAGCTCTCTGGAAATTTCTCCTGTCTGTGACAGTCGTCTGTTTAAGGATATACAGTCGCCTGTTCTGATTAACAGTCGACTGTGTTCCTTGCATCAGTCGTCTGTCCTGTATCTCGTGAGATTTCCAGTATTTCATCTAACTTACTCTTCTCTCGGCCAGTCGCCTGTCGAAGAATGTACAGTCGCCTGTTGGTTTTACAGACGACTGTCTTGGCTTCATCAGTCGACTGTCCACGTGGTAAGTTATCGTTATGAATTCTCACCTACCATTGCTGACTGTGCAACAGTCGACTGTGGTTTGTTCAACAGTCGACTGTCGCAAGTTCAGATTATATCCGTTGAGATTTTTCTCACGGATTTCGATTGGGTTTTTGCCTAAACTGTTTTGTGGATTTGAGAAAGCTATAAATAGAGCTTCTACTGTTTCATTGGAAGGTTACTCATTCATTGCAAAATCCTTCAAGCTTTCATTTCCAAAGATCAAAGCTTTCAATCCAAAGCCCTAAGTATTTCCAAATCGTGTTCTCTTGCTCGCCAACCTAGAACCAAAGATTGATCTTCTAGGCATTTGGTGCAGTCAAGAGAAAGGGCTTTTCTCCTCTCTTCCAAGAGAGTTCTTCAACACACATCACACTTCTCCTTCAAGTTCTACTTCAAGGCATAGGTGATTGTAAGTGTTGCTTTCAGATTTCATAACTTCATTATTTGAATTGTGCTCTCGGTTGTGAGAGTGGTTTTTTCTTTCTCCCTGGTTGTGGGAGTCAAGGACATCGATTGTATTCGATTGCACTTGTAGTGTTGCTACAAGTGGGTTTTAAGGAAACCTCAAGTTAGGGTTCTAACTTGAGTATCCGGTGGTACCCGGGTGGTAGGGACGTAGGATTACCGGGAACAAGTCGAGAGTTGACTTGGGTAATCCGAACCCTTGAAACATAGCTGTGTTTGCGTGTGTTTCTCTTTGGGTTGTTTTTCTATTCCGCACTATTTGTTGGATTGCATTTTATTTGGCGTAAATTCCTTTTAAATTTGCATAAACACTATTCAACCCCCCCCCCCCCCTTCTAGTGTTTTCCCCATAGACAGGGTCCTTACAATTGGTATCAGAGCGCAAGGTTTTATCTATGGCATCCAACAACAACAACGTTCCTTTGCCGCCTACGTACAATAATCACGACCGTAATGGAGCGTCCACACTTTTCGAAGGTCAATCCACGGTACGTCCTCCACGTTTCAATGGTACTAACTTTGGTTATTGGAAGTGTAGGATGGAGACGTTCCTTAGGAGTGCTTCCCTTTGGAGAACTCTCCACAAGGAGTACGTCGAGCCCTTCGAAGATGATTTCGAGAAATGGACGACTTCCGAAAAGTCCGCCGAAGTCAACAACGCTAAAGCAATGAACGCTCTTCATTGTGCGTTGGACCCGAATGAGTTCAACAAGATATGCACATGTAAGAGTGCATATCAAATTTGGAACCATCTCATCGTTACCCACGAGGGAACGAATAAGGTAAAGCTTTCAAAGTTATATGTTGCCGTGCAAATCTTCGACTTGTTTCACATGCAGGAAAATGAGAGCATTGCGTCGATGTACGGATGCTTTACCGTCATCACAAACGAATTGGAAGACCTTGGCCAAATCTACACCGAACCTGAAAAGGTAAGGAAGACTATCATGGGGATGACCTCCAAATGGGAAAGACGAGCAATCGACATTGAAGAGGTCAATGACTTGAAGAACTACACCGTGGTGAATCTCATCGGAACTCTTATGTCTTACGAAGTAAGACGAGATAACCGATTGAAGATTCGAGCCATGATGAATCCCTCGGAGGCCAAGAAGAAAGCTTTGGCGTTCAACGCCAATTCGTCATCCTCCGAAAGTGATGAATCCGAGAACGAGATGGATTTGGGTGAAATGGCCCAAATGGCGAAGAAGTTCCAACGCTTCTTCCGCAAAGGTAAATTTCCCTCCAACAAACGTTTTGAATCTACTAATGCTACTTCCTCTCTTTGTTATAAGTGTAATAAGCCAGGGCACATTAAGAGGGATTGCCCAATGCTAAACAACAAAGAAAAGTGGAAGGCACCAAAGTACGACAAGTCCAACAAGAACAAGAAAGACAAGAAGAAAGGACTCGTCGGTACCTTTGATGACTCAAGTGATGACTCATCAAGCGATTCCGATGATGAGAAGGGTGAGAGCGCCCACATGTGCTTCATGGCACTTGAAGACCCACTCTCGGATGAGAGTGATTCCGATACGGATAACACCGAGGTAACAATGGATGAACTTCGCATAGCTAATGAAGAACTATTTGCTAAATACCAATCTTTAATGCTTAGATACTCTAGCTTAAAGAAATCAAAAGTTAGCAAGTCATCCATTCCATGCATTATCAACAATGACACCATTATTGATACTTTAACCCTTGAGAAAGCAAACTTAGCTTCTCAAAATGTCACATTGAGAGATGAGGTGAATTCCCTCAAATCTCAACTAGATCAAACACATCCCATGGATAATAGTGATCTAGTTACACGCCATACATAATTAGGATTATAGAATGATTCTCTTAAAACCCAAGTGCACGAGCTCAAAGCACGGGTGTCCACCTTGGATACCAACATTTCTTCTTTAAAGGAGAAATATGAGCTCATGTCCTCCCGTATTGTGAGATTCAATAAGGGACAAGGACAATTGGATGATTTGCTTGCAAATCAATTTCCGACCACATATCGTGTTGGCCTTGGATTTGTAAAAGCTAATGCATCTAATGATCGCACCTCCTATAGTGGTGTCACTATAGATTTTGTGAGGCCTTCCTCCGGTGCATCCATAAGTGGTGTCAAAGACACTATAGGTAGAAATCCTACCAAGAATGTCACCACATCACTTTCTCTTCCTTTTGGCAAGAAACCCACTAAAGGTGGAAACCAAAAGCAAGGCTATGCTTATATGTACACTAATACTCATCCACGTAGGAAACATCCTACTTCACAAGTGGATAATCATGACACATTTTATGCTCCGCACCCACGGACACGTACACAAACACACATGAGAAATACTCATGTACGTGCTCCCACACACCCATATGCTCATACGCATCATTCTTTCATGTATGCTAATTCTCCACATGTCATGCATGATCAATATGCTTCATATAATATGCATGTTCCCAAGAATGCATATCATTCAAGAATGTACAATGCATATCCTCCACCTCATATCTATGCTAGAAATCATGTTCCTAAGAAGCATGCACCACATAGAAATCCAACTCATATGCATGCAACTAGGAATAGGACTCCCAAGATGTACACTATTTGGGGTCCTAAGAACACTAGTCTAAATGATAGGAATGCTTATGTTGATTCCTACTTTCATGATGTAATTAGAAATAGTAACTATATTGGGAAGCGAAAGTCCACTTGGACTTGGCTTCCAAAGGGCTAATCCCCTTGGACCCAACAAACATTGGGTACCATAAGCTTATGGTATATTATATAGGTACCCAAGAGAAAGAAGAAGAGCAATAAATGCCTTATTAGCTCTAAAGGGAAAGGATGGATTCTTGATAGCGGTTGCTCCAAACACATGACGGGAGATCCCTCATTGCTCTCCGAAGTGATTAGCATCAAAGATGGTGCAACGGTCACTTTTGGAGATAATCAAAAGGGAACCATCATTGGAGTAGGTATTGTTGGTATTCCTTCCAAACCCCTAATTACTAATGTTTATCTTGTTAGTGGTTTATGTCACAACCTCATTTCCATAAGTCAACTTTGTGACAAAGGTTACAAGGTTAACTTCGGAGAAGGATTGTGTACTATTGTTGATTGTGATTCAAATGTTTTATTTTCCGGTATTAGGCGTAAAAATATTTATTATTTAAGCTTGCCTAAAACCGTAGAACATTGCTTAGTTGCTAACACAAGTGAACAACTATTATGGCATCGCCGTTTTGGTCATGTTCACTTCAAGCACTTATATAAGTTAGCTAAGCATGATCTAGTCAAAGGTTTTCCTAAGATTGTCTTTAATAAGAAAAACTTTTGTGATTCATGTCAAAGAGGTAAACTAAGTAAATCTTCATTTAAGCTTAAAGAAGGGATTACTTCTAAGAGGCCCCTAGAACTTCTTCATCTAGATTTATTTGGGCCAACTAGAACCGCTTCTTTAGGTAATGTTCATTATGGACTAGTTGTCGTTGACGACTTTTCTAGATTTACTTGGGTTTCATTCTTAACTAATAAGAATGAAGCTCATGAAGAGTTTACCAAATTTGCAAAGAAGATTCAGAATCTTTTAGGATCCACCATTATCACTATTCGTAGTGATCATGGAGGAGAATTTGAGAATGAGTCTTTTACTAAGTTTTGTGATGACTCCGGGATAACTCATAACTTTTCCTTTCCTCGTGCACCACCACAAAATGGTGTTGTAGAAAGAAAGAATAGGACTCTTATTGAGTGTGCTCGCACTATGCTCCATGATAGTCATTTAGGACTACAATTTTGGGCAGAAGCGGTGCACACGGCATGTTATGTGCTCAATAGAATCCTAGTGAGACCCCGAACAAACAAAACTTGTTTTGAGTTGTTTTACGATAAAAATCCTCAAGTGAAATATTTTCGTGTCTTTGGTTCAAAATGTTTTATAAAGAACACCTTCGGTAATTTAGACAAATTTGAGCCAAGATCCGATGAAGGAATTTTTGTTGGATATTCCACACGTAGCAAAGCCTACCGGATATACAACAAAACTTCTTCAACGATTGAGGAATCACTTCACGTATCTTTTTATGAAGATTTTGACTTTCCTCATGTTGATGATGATAATGTAAATATTCTTTGTGATTCTCTTAATAATGTTAAGATTAATGATAATATTGTTGAGACTAACACTTCTAACGAAGTTGTTAACGTTGTTTCTAGTGATCCAGGTTTATCCAAAGCTTATCCAACCGTTCGCAACCATCCCCATAACCAAATCATTGGAGATATTGGTGTGGGTGTTCGAACGAGATCAAGAATTGAAGAATTCTCCCATTGCGCATTCGTCTCTACCATTGAGCCAAAGAACATTCAAGAAGCTTGTGAGGATAGCTCTTGGATAGTGGCAATGGAAGAAGAACTAGCGCAATTCGAGAGAAATGAAGTTTGGGAACTTGTACCTCTTCCAAGTGGTCACCAAGCTATCGGGACCAAATGGATCTTCAAGAACAAGACGGATGAAAACGAGGTAATCACACGGAACAAAGCAAGGTTAGTAGCTCAAGGCTATCGGCAAGAGGAAGGTATTGATTTCGAAGAATCCTTTGCCCCCGTAGCTAGATTAGAAGCTATTAGGTTGCTTTTATCTTTTGCATCCCATAAGAATTTTAAATTATTTCAAATGGATGTTAAAAGTGCATTTTTAAATGGATTTGTAAATGAAGAAGTCTATGTTTCTCAACCTCCCGGTTTTATTCATGAGAAATTTCCAAACCATGTTTTCAAACTTAAGAAAGCGTTGTATGGATTGAGACAAGCTCCTAGAGCTTGGTATGATCACCTTAAGACCTTTCTTTTGAATTTAGGTTTTAAAATGGGAGAAGTTGATTCTACACTCTTCATTAAAGATTATGAAAATGACATTCTTTTGATTCAAGTTTATGTAGATGATATTATTTTCGGTTCTACTAACTTTAATCTTTGTCAAGAATTTTCCAAGTCTATGAAGGATGAGTTTGAGATGAGCCACATGGGATAGCTCACCTACTTCCTTGGATTGCAAATTCGACAAATGGAGAATGACACTTTCATACATCAGACAAAGTACACAGGGGAGCTTATTAAGCGATTCGGAATGGAATCGTCTTCAAGCAAAAGGACTCCCATGAGTACTACTACTCATCTACACAAGGATGAAAGCAGAAAAGATGTAGACGTTCGTCTATATCGAGGTATGATCAGTAGCTTACTTTACTTAACCGCTAGTAGGCCCGATATCATGTTTTCTGTATGTATTTGTGCTAGATATCAAGCAAGACCTAAGGAGTCACACTTGATTGCGGTTAAACGAATATTTCATTATCTCAATCAATCCCTAGATTATGGGTTACTTTACCCTAAGTCTAGCACGTATGAGTTAATCTCATATAGTGATGCCGACTTTGCCGGATGCAAGTCCGACAGGAAAAGTACTGGTGGCACATGCCATTTCTTAGGAAATTCCTTAGTTTCTTGGTTCTCTAAGAAACAGAATTCGGTGTCATTATCCCGACTGAAGCAGAATATATTGCCGTGGGTCTTGCATGTGCACAAGTTCTTTGGATGAGACACACTCTTAGTGACTATGGTGTCAATTGTGATACTTGCCCTATCATAGTTGATAATCAAAGTGCTATTTGTCTTTCCATGAATCCGGTACACCACTCCCGTACCAAACACACTCTTAGTCGATCATTTCCCCACGTTGATTTTCTCTCTCCTCCATTTCAACTGTGCGTCCTTCCCGCTCGATTGATGCTCCTTCGCCGTCAATCTCGCTCCCTTTCGTGCGTCAATCTCGAGGAGTCGTTGCCTTTTATTGTGTCACTCAACGAGGTTAGGTCGCTTCCGTCTATCTCGTGACTTCTTAGGGTTTGATCGTTCTGTTTCTTGCCCTAGCTCCGTGCTCGGCCATGGCTCTTTTCGATCATTTCTTCCCTAATGTCTCACTCGACTTCCTCAAAGAGCCTGTTCCTTCACCAAAACCTGATCCGACTCCCTCTTCGCCTCAATCTTCAGGAGAGCCTCTTCGTATCTCTGTCGGTGACCCTATCCCATCCGTGCATGCTGCTGAACACTCATCTCGGGCTGCTGAGCATCCTTCTCGGTCCACGGAATTTCTACTTCGTCAGTTGGACGCTCGTATTTGTGCTCTTGAAATGCTGTCTGTTTCCCTTGATGAGAAGCTTTCGCTTTTGCTTAAGCTTCAGCTTATCTCGTGTAAGCATCTTGCTTGTCCTGTTCCTCCCGAGCTTCGTGACCTGTTTGCTACCTCTGAGAACACTTCTCCTGCTTGTGTTTCTCCTCCTCCTGGCTTCACGCCAAAACCCCATGTGTCTCCAACCTCAGTTGTCCAGACTCCACCTCATGTTCCTGTTGGTTCATCTGCTGTTCGTGTTTCGTCTTCCAAGAGGAAGTCTCCAGCTTTTCCTACTCGTCGCTCTGCTCGGCTTTTGTTTCGATCTTCCGGCCGTCCGTCGGACCCCTCAGTAATTCAGATCGACTGAGGCTGCTGCTGATGCTGTTCTGTTCACTCACCTGAAGACCTTGTTTTTATTTTGTGGGGTCTGCTTTTGCTTAGGTTGAGTGATTCTGATAGATGTTTTGTCGTTGTATGATGGATGATGTTGTATGCGACATTTTTATATATGTATGATGATATACTCTTTGATGTCGTCATGATGTAGTTATTTTTTTGTTGCTCATGATGTATCTTTTTTTTGGATGGCCATGTTGATGACCATCCGTTGATGTACTCAGCTGCTTTATATTATATATATATGATGTTGCATCTTTCTTTTGTGTCACACTATGCTATATTGATTAACTCCTGTGTGATGTATGATACATTGTCTCTATGTATGCTTCACTTTTTTTGATGTGCTTTTGAGACAATACATGAATTTGATATTGGTTAATTCATGCTCTTTAATTGATGTGATGAATTTGTGAAAATTGTTTTCATTTCGAATATCTAAAATGTTGATATTGGATTTCAATTCCATTACTCACATGTGTATATGATGAGACTTTATGAGTTTTTGATTCGATATATCTTTATACTCCTTGATTGTTGTTAGTTCGTATTTTAGCACTATTATTGTTGTTGTTATTTGCTCCCACCTTTTTGGATAATGCCATAGGGGGAGAGAAATAAACATACAAGATTCATAATGGATGTGCTAAGTATGTTCTAACGCTTGAATCTAAGGTTTTTGTTGCCTTAGATTCAGGGGGAGTAAGATTACAATGAATAGGGATTTTTATTTCCTAGATTTCTTAAATTAAATTCATTCTTATCACTCATTTGCTTCAATTGCTATATAGATGCTCAAATATTTGTTGGCTAACTTGATTGGCATCTATGTAGGGGGAGTAAGTTTTCATTACGCACAACTATTTATCTTTTTGTTTATGTTTGTTTGTCATCATCAAAAAGGGGGAGAATGTTGAGTATTAGACTTCTCCATACTTGGTGTTAATGATGAGCAAACATAAATACTTGTGACTAATCCCCTATTTTGCAGTTAATCCATTGCCTAAGCTTACTATGAAGATCAACTAGCAATGGATGACTCACAAACGTGATTGAAGGCAAATGATATGAATTGGATGATCGTAGATTGATGATTGAAGCTCCGTAAAGACTTCAAGCTCATACGATGGAAAGAAGAGATTATTCGTCAATGTAATTTTTCTTTTATCTCTTCTAGTATGTAGCTTAGAAGTAGAACTTTGATGGAGCACTCACACACATCTACATTCTGTCATAGGACATCTTTAGACCTTTGTCCTTTGATCTCAATTCAATTCTCTTTTGTTTGTGCTAGGATTGTTTATAACAGCCGACTGCTTAACAGTTTACAGTCGCTTGTCTCAAAAACAGTCGACTGTGTTTTGTTCTACAGTCGCCTGTTATGCACAGACTATTACAATGCAGTTTTTGGGTCCTCTCTGATTATCTCGCACAGGCTACTGTTGAACGTTTATCAGGTGCCTGTCTTAGCGACAGTCGACTGTGAATGGTTCAGCAGTCGCCTGTCTCTCCTTGCCCAAACTCTGTTTGATCCGATTTCTACAGCCAGTCGACTTATGATGTATATACAGTTGACTATCTATTAGATCAGTCGACTGTCTGTAAGTCTATTCTTTGACTCAGCTCTCTGGAAATTTCTCCTGTCTGTGACAGTCATCTGTTTAAGGATATACAATCGCCTATTCTGATTAACAGTCGACTGTGTTCCTTGCATCAGTCGTCTGTCCTGTATTTTGTGAGATTTCCAGTATTTCATCTAACTTACTCTTCTCTCGGCCAGTCGCCTGTCGAAGAATGTACAGTCGCCTGTTGGTTTTACAGACGACTGTCTTGGCTTCATCAGTCGACTGTCCACGTGGTAAGTTATCGTTATGAATTCTCACCTACCCTTGCTGACTGTGCAACAGTCGACTGTGGTTTGTTCAACAGTCGACTGTCGCAAGTTCAGATTATATCCGTTGAGATTTTTCTCACGGATTTCGATTGGGTTTTTGCCTAAACTATTTTGTGGATTTGAGAAAGCTATAAATAGAGCTTCTAATGTTTCATTGGAAGGTTACTCATTCATTGCAAAATCATTCAAGCTTTCATTTCCAAAGATCAAAGCTTTCAAATCCAAAGCCCTAAGTATTTCCAAATCTTGTTCTCTTGCTCTCCAACCTAGAACCAAAGATTGATCTTCTAGGCATTTGGTGCAGTCAAGAGAAAGGGCTTTTCTCCTCTCTTCGAAGAGAGTTCTTCAACACACATCACACTTCTCCTTCAAGTTCTACTTCAAGGCATAGGTGATTGTAAGTGTTGCTTTCAGATTTCATAACTTCATTATTTGAATTGTGCTCTCGGTTGTGAGAGTGGTTTTTGCTTGCTCCCTGGTTGTGGGAGTTAAGGACATCGATTGTATTCGATTGCACTTGTAGGGTTGCTACAAGTGGGTTTTAAGGAAACCTCAAGTTAGGGTTCTAACTTGAGTATCCGGTGGTATCCGGGTGGTAGGGACGTTTGGATTACCGGGAACAAGTCGGGAGTTGACTTGGGTAATCGGAACCCTTGAAACATAGCTGCGTTTGCATGTGTTTCTCTTTGGGTTGTTTTTCTATTCCGCACTATTTGTTGGATTGCATTTTATTTGGCGTAAATTCCTTTTAAATTTGCATAAACACTATTCAACCCCCCTTCTAGTGTTTTCCCCATAGACAGGGTCCTTACAGCGCACGCATGTCCTTCAAGCAAGGACCACATGAGACTATATACTAGGCATCGGAGCGCTTTAAAGACCTCCAACATCAGTGCCCCCATCACAGCATCGAAGCATAGTTGCTAGTACACAGCTTTTATAATGGACTCCAACGGGGCACCAAGCAAATCATAGATGCAACCGCCAACGGAGCCATTCTATCCAAGACACCGGATGAAGCTACGGCCCTATTAGAGGAGATGGCCTCTAATAATCAACAATGGGGCGACGAGCGAGCGCAATCTTCTACCTCCTTGAAGCCAATAAGCATATATGAGGCCAAGGCCGTAGCAGAGCTTTCCACTAAGTTTAACTCTCTCCACAAGGTCATGGAGAGATTGGAAAAGTTGATCACCGAGCCGCATGGAGCTCCCACCACATATACGTCGGGAGGCAATATGAGCGATTGGCAAGACCAATCTCAAGCTATGTTCGTAGGAGGAGAGTATGGAGAAGGAGCCTTAGAGCAAATTCAATATGTAGCAGGGAACACCGGTTATTGGGCCAACCCGGCCACGAGGAATCATCCGGGCTTCTCGTATGCTAATAATGACGGAGCTCTAAACCCACCACCATCGCAACAACCTAAAGATAGGCCTCCACCTCCACAACCTCAATACCAACCGAGGGGGCCACCACAACAAAGCTACCCGCCTAGGCAACAAGCGGGACCATATAGGCCGTCGGGTTATAACCAAGGTTGGAGAACTCCGAACCCACCACAAGCACAACCGAGATCGGATCATAAAGCTAGGGTGGAGGAATTCATGGCGGAGCAAAGAAAAATAAATGCTAGGTTGACGGTGCAACAAGACTAGCTCAATATCGTCGTTGTGCAACTAGGAGAGCAACTTGCGTTGCTTAGCAAAAACACTCAATAATTGTCGGCTCAACTGGATCTCAATCCACGAAGCAATATCGGCCACATAAATGCAGTGGCGGCGGTCACTACTAGGGGTGGAAAGGATACCACTCCCGCCATGGTTCAAACCAAGGAGCATGTGGAAGAAATTTTGGACGACAAAGAGCCGGCAATTGAGGAGGAGAGCACAAAAGAGCCACGAGAAGGTGAAATTCTGAAGTTAAGAAGCCAAATGAGGAGCGCACCTACATGCCACCGGTGCCCTTTCCACGACGGTTGGCAAGAGCCAAGATTGAAAAGCGGCTCGCCAAGTTCCTTGAATACTTGAGGGGAGTAAGCCTCAACATACCTTACTTGGATGCTATCGTAGAGATCTCGTCATATGCCAAGTTCTTAAAGGACTTAATATCGGGAAAGAAAAGGAAGGAGAAAATAATGCTTGCCGAGTAAGGAACTTGGTTCACCCGGAGGGAAAAGGAGCCTACTAAATTCAAGGATCCCGGAAGATTTCGCATACCATGCACACTTGGAGGAGTCCCACTACAAAAGGCTTTGGTAGACTTGGGAGCAAGTGTGAGCCTAATGCCCCTAAGCATGTTTAAGAGATTGAATACGGGGACCGACTTGAAGCCAACAGATATGAGAATACAACTTGCGGATGGTCGGGTTACTAGGCCGGTAGGGATTGCGGAGGACATTCTGCTCCAAGTACCGGGAGGAATATGCTTGCGTGCGACTTCGTCATTATGGACATCAAGGAGGAGGGCGACACTTCACTCATACTTGGACGTTCATTCCTAGCCACTGCCGGTGTGATAATCAACGTGAGAGAAGGTACTATATCTTTGAATGTTGGAAACATCGAGATTGAGTTCCATATCCCTAAAGCTATGAAGCATATGCCCTACTAAGAGGAGTTGGACTATGTGGACCTCCTTGACGAGGTGATCGATGAAGCCATTCCGCATTCTATTGGCACTCTACATGATGACGACCTTGAAGAAGGCCAAGCTTCTAGCATTGGAGAAAAGTTGGAGGACCCTCCGGATAGCTCTATGGCCGATGACGAAGACGACACTGACGTCGCGAGGATTAGGGAGCTATGCAAGCTCTCCACGGCCAACAATTCAAATAAAGCTCCACCGGATAAAAGGTCGGCGTCACCGGTGAAGAAGAAGATTGGTGCTAGCTCAAGCTTAGGGACTTATCCCCCAACTCTACCCATGATGAGGGGATGCCGAGGAAAGCCCACGAGCATCAACAACCAAATCCAAGTGGCCTTCCTGGCAAATTTGACGGGCGCATCTCGCACGCGCCTAATATCACGCACTAAACGAAAATCATAAGGGATCGAGCTCATGACTTTAAACGAGCGCTTGTCGGGAGGCAACCCGATGGTTGTACATCGTCCTTAGTTGATTTTTATTTTTTATTTTATATTTTGCTTAGTGTCTAGAGTCTTGCGTCTATAAAAATCGTGACAACTGGCTCTATTTTTAATGACAGGAGAGATGGAGAACGTGAAATCATTCATATGGAGGATAGCCATGGCAAGGGAGAGCGCTCCAGGAATGCGCTCAGGCCTTAGGAAGAGGAAGAAACTGACGGGAGCGAGAAAAACAGAGATTGGAGCAAAAACAGAGAGCCGAGGCTGGAAATTGCAAGCCACTCGGCCGAGTGCACATTTCACTCGGCCGAATGAAGACTCTACTCTGTCGAGTAGAGTACCGATCAGGGAAGATACTTCAGACCCACTCTCTGTTATTTTTTTTGAGTTTACAGTACTATTGCCACTCGGCCGAATGACTATGTTACTCGGCCGAGTGAATCAGATACCCTACACGCTTCAAAAATCGCTGAGTGGCCTTACCACTCGACCGGGTGGAACTTGTCCACTCGGCCGAATAGAAAAAGTCACTCGGCCAAGTCGTAACCTGTGGGAGTTTATTTCGAATTTTTTTTCACACAGCCCCACTCGGTCGAGTGATCTTGGCACTCGGCCGAGTCGTTCATCTTTATATATAAGCTTCGAGGCGCTGCACGAATTTCGAAAACGCAAAAATACCAAAAAAAATTCGCCCAGTGCCCGAGCTTCGTCGCTTCGACTCCCAATGCCCGAATCCGCGTCTCCATCGCCCGAGCCGCTTCGACGCAACCGACCGACTATCGCCGCCGGTTGCCGACGACGCCCCGCCGCCGGTTGCCGACGACGCCCCGCCGCCGATCGCCGCCGACACCCCGCCGTCGCTCTTCGCCGGCGCCACCTCCCCCACCGCCGTTCATCCCCATTTCGTTCCAATTTACCTATTTCTTCTCCATTCTCCCAACCCGTTCGCCCATTTCACCCCAAATTCAAATTAATTCACATATATATCTATTATTATCATTCGCTGATTAGATTGTTTGCTTTTCAGGTTAGCTTGGGGGAGCTTGGGGGAGATACACGATGCTCCAGAGCTTTGCGAAGGAGGCGATTTCTTCACACTCTACATATTTCGCACTCGCGTCGTGCTCAGGTATACTCATTTCGTTATATAACACTTTGCATTTTCATTCGGGGTGGGCACGTCTCGCGGCACACATGCCGCCTCGCCTTAGGCCACGCACTCGGGAGCCCGCTTCCAAGCGGAAGAAGTCGGGTGATCATGGCTCCTCTTCCGCTAGGGCGGACTCCCCTCCACCTAGCCCACCACCACCCATACAACCGCCTCTTACCGCACCCATTCCACCACCTGCACAGCCTGCCCCCGTGTTCGATGCGATGGGGATTACGTTTCGAGATGACGCCCAGCGCGCCAGATTTGAGTGTATCTCCAGTCGCTCGATCGTACCCACTAGATTCGCGCACCTAGCTGACCTTGAGCGCCTAGGGGTCCTAGATGGGCTACTCCAGTTGTATGACAACGTGTGGTGGCGTGATTTCTTATCGGTGTCGACGGACACTTACATCCACTCGACACTAGAGGTCCTTAGCTCTATCGAGCGGACCCTTGGCGGATGCTCATTTCGCCTAATGGATCAGGAATGCCAGGTCACTCTTGACATGCTCCGAGCATTCTTCCAGTGGCCCGCTGTCCCTGACCCAGACCGAGCTTACAGCCCCACGCACATCCCACCGCCGTCATTCGACACCCATGCGTTCTTGACTCGGATCACTGGATCACCCCTTGCCTTTGACCCTAGTCGGGCCAAAGCCTCTGTTGTCCTCCACTCGTACCTTCGCATTGCACATCGCCTTATGGCGACCACTTTTCTTGCGAGGTATGAGCCCGGGACGTTGTCGATGCCAGAGCTCTACATGCTCTACGCGATGACACACTCTAGGGTCTTTGATGGAGGAAACGTTCTGGTCCCCGCTATAGAGATCGATATCGCCAGTTGGTACATCGACCGCATCATTATTTCTGTCGGCGCTCGTACGCCTATCTACTACGGCGGTCTGATTACCCTCTTGGCCATATTGTAAGAAGTTGACCTTCCAGCAGGCTTGCTGAGACCACTGGGCCCCACCTCTCTCTCCATAGGTGTCATGGCCCGGATGAGGATGCTGCGTCCTCATGGTCAGTGCCACTGGATGTGGCTGCACAGTCCCCACGGTGCCGATTACATGATTCTCCTGAGCCTTGCTCGGACACATATTGGACCTGCAGGTGGGGAGTGGATTCCACCGATAGATCTCCTCATCCCTATCGCATACATGCTTGAGCCTGAGGGTGGTCAGCAGGAGCCCTTCCTCCCACCACTTGACCACGTGATCCCTCAGCCTGCACTTGCTTCGTTTGCCCCTCCCGACACCTCTGTCCACACTTCTGTTAGTGTCGGGAGCACGTTAGCTGAGTCCACCCACACCACCACCACCACTGTGCCCATGTCGATAGATCCCATTTCTGTTGCTAGCCCCGAGCGTCCCCCCATCGTAGTTGAGTGCGGCGAGCCTTCTTTTGCTTCCACGGTAGAGACCCTTTCTTCAGTGTTGTTCTCGACCCCCGGGGAGTCATTTTCTGCACCCTTCACGACCTCCCCTGTCGTCGACCTCGCCGTCTCCACCGCCACTGTATTCTCCGAGAGTGTCGTGACGTCTTTCCCCACATCTGTGTCACTGACCTCTCTGCCTGCCTCGTCGCTTGCCACCACTGTCGTTTCTGCTTCCGCTCCTTCCTCTTCGACCATTCCCGTGTCTCAGCCTCCCACAGAGGCTGAGCGACACTTAGCGAGCACAGTACCTCCTCACCACCCCACTGTAGCACCCATCCTTTACAGTAGCCGAGTGAGACAGCCCCACTATTCACCTGTTCGTCCTGCTCGACCCGCTGCTCCACCTCCCCCGACACCTTAGTTCAGCACCTACGTGCTCTTGAGGGGACGGTGAGTGGACTTAAAGCAGATTTTCGGGCTCTCTCCACTACTGTTAGTGATGTCCAGACCCGCCTCGCATTGCTTCCTGGTATTCAGGCTTGCCTGAACCAGATTCTTCAACGTCTGACTCAGCCACCCACCCCCACCCAGCAGCCTCCACGACCACCACCTCCGCCACAGGACGGTGCTGGTGCACCCCCACCCACCTAGGCACACACTGGATGCCTTCGATATTTTTTTGGTGATTGTTATGCTGGATATTTTCTGAGCCTGCTGATTTTGCACCCCTCCTCCACACACGCTTTGGTCCCTTTTTGGTCATATCTGTCTATGTCTTTTTGGGAGTGAGGGAGTACTTTTGGGGACACCAATCTGACACCATTTTGATCTCTAGTCGCATCACTTGCATTCCCACTGCATACTTTTTACTTTTTACTTTTCCTTTTTTTATTTTCATGCATGCATCCTCACCCTCTCCACCCCCTTTTTGCCTCCCGGTGTGCTACACTTTGCACATTAAGGACACTGTGCACTTTAGCTTGGGGGAGTGAGTTCTCACGCACTTTTTATTTTTGTTGCCTTTTATTTTCTTTTTCCCACATTTCTTCGTTTTTACACTTGCTTTCACACACTATCATGCATCACGTTTTTTTATTTCATGAGTGTGCTGCATTGTACAGTAGCTTTTTATTTTTTTATCCTTATTTCTTTCATCTTTTTGCTAGAGATGATTTTTCTGTGATGATGACGACGTGGTGTTAGCTTATCTCTATATGCATACTATCTTGTCATGCCATAGTTTTTATTTCAGATATCATATGCTATGTCTTGCTATGCATTTGAAATAGTAACCCGCACTTTCATGTATGAATATGGATGAAATTCTTTTATTAGCTGAGTCTGATAATGTATATGTATACTCTTCGTAGAAAACACACCAAGCTTCACGCATTGATTGCTTATATCTGGAGTACTGCTTTCTTTTCTTATATCACTTCTTATTGCATGAAAATTGTACGCTTCACTTTCGGGTTGAATGAATGTATGTTAGGTTGATATAACTGGATTAGTTTACTTTCTGAGATTAAACTGAGTAGATTACATTACTTTGCTGAAAGTTGTCGTGCACGTCCTATAGAGTGAACTGAGTGTTACATATATTTCTTTCTCCACATATCTTGAGCATTATTTCTATACTTATATTCATTGGTGAATCTCCCTTTAAGCGGATCCTATAGTGGCATTTCCCCGCTATTAAATTCCATACTCCAATACCCCCAAAATCAAAAAGAAAAAATACATGAACATCTTGCTATATTTTGATTTGGGATCTCAGATGTATATATATGCTATGAAAAAAAAGAAAAAAAAGAAACGAAAGAAACGAAAAGAGAAAAGAAGCTTATACAGGATCCCATCTCATACTCTTTCTCTCTTTCTTCCCTCTTTTGTTTTTATTTTTATTGGAGCTCCAAAAATAGGGAATGTACTTATTGATTTATCTAATGCCTCCACGCTTATAGATAAGCTTGGAGGAGAGGATCTAATGATGTGTGAGAGTGTGACTACTTGACTGTGCATGACAACCTAAGCTAGGAAATTTTCTATACTCTGTGAGATTACTAGACGTTTTTACGAAATCCAGGAATTGAAACTTGGCATTCATTTCATGAAAGCCATACCTTTCTATTCTTATCGATCCATATTGTGTGATATCTCTTATACTCCAAATAGAAAGCATTCAATTGAAAAGTGTGTGGTCTATGATTATGTATGCCGCTTTAGATGCTTCAGACGATGTTAATTCTAGAATGATTCCATATTTCATACTATTTTGCTATTCTTGGGTTTCTATTTTGAATGCATCCTTATACCATGATATCGAGATAAAAATTTTTGGCATGTGTTTTATATTTGTCGTGTGCTATATAAGTACGCAAACCCCACGTCCTGAGAAAATAATCTAGCACATCTCTCTCTTTGTTTTCTTTCCTATTTCCTTTTTCTTTTTTCCTTTTTCTTTATTTTTTCCATCAAGTTTGACTTTTACTCATCTTCCTCGAGAACGAGTAAGAGGTAAGCTTGGGAGATTTTGATCACTCCATATTTTATACCTTTTTTCTGCATGTTTGCATGTCGTTTTGATCGCTCATATCACGTTTTTCACGATTATTCGACAATATTGCGATGCTTTTCACTATTTCTTATTTTTGTCTTATTTCAGGAAATATGGAGTGATCTGAAGCGAATTTGAGATCAAAGGATTTGCACGCGCTTAGGAGTGTCGCCCACGGCTCATTCGAGGACTTATCAGCGATGGAGGATGAGTGGAAGAAGAAGGAAATCAATAGGAGCGACGAGGAGGGGAGAAGAAGAAGAAAGGAGCTCAACAGCATACCACTCGGCCAAGTAGACCACCCACTCGGCCGAGCAAGAAGCCATACTCGGCCGAACAGAACGGATACGCACACGATGTTTTTAGCGTATACTCGGCCGAACAAAGGAAGCCCACTCGGCCGAGTGAGAAAGTTCACTCGCCCGAGTGGTACAGGGAATTCGTCCAGAGAAAGGCCCAAGTTACTGGAATTTTCAGAGATCCTGAGGAGGTCCACTCGGCCGAGCATGAATGCTCACTCGGTCGACTGAAGAAGTCCACTCGGCCGAGCCACCCCCGAAGATAGACCCTGAAAACCCCCGAAGTTACTGTTTTTCTGCAGGGTTTGTCACTCGGCCGAGTGACATGGGTCACTCGTCCGAGTGATCATCTCCACCTGCTGCTAGGACTGTGATTTCTGGGCTGCACAGGGGCAGTTTGGTCACGATTTTCTGGACGATTTTAGAGGATATTTAAACCCTATTTTTGCCCTAGTTTAGGAGGGAATTGAACTATATTTTTAGACTTTCTTTTAGGATTTTGACGGCTACTCTTTTGTGAATTCTCAGCTGGAGATCGTTGGCATCAACATTGGTTTGTCTATTCTTGTTAAAAACTCAATTTTTATGCACTATTTCTCTTTTGCAATGAATTGTGCCACGATTATTGTTATTATTTCTGAGATTTGCATGATGCTTAGTGAGTAGTGCCGTCGTCCTAGGGCATGGGGATGAACCCTATGGACCATATCTCTGAATTGTGATGAATTTGTTGATTTGTTGCTAGAATTGATTAGGGTTAGGTTGCGATTGATTGATTACGGGTAGCTAGGAATTCATATCGATTGGGATTTGCAAGAGATTGGATCCCAATTGGTAGGAAGGCCTAGATATTCGATTTAGATTGACAATTGGATTTCTCTAGATTTGGTTTGCAAGAGATTGGACCAAAGCTAGAATTTTTAATTGTGAATCTATACTAATATTCGTTTGCAAGAGATTGGACGAATAAGACCTATCATAACCTAGGTCGTAGCTCGAGTTTGCACGAGAGTGGGCTCGAGATACGATTGAACAATGATGTCGTTCCTCACGCTAGCGGCTTAGGCTAGGGTTTGCACGAGAGTGAGCCATATCCTAGGTTTGCTATAGACCGGCAATAGCGCGAGAGCGTGAGCTTGGTTCTACATTAAGTTGCGACTAGTTCACCTATATTCAAGCTTAGCAACAATGAAATTTACGAATCACAAGGATGAGAGACGGTCCGTAGTTGGGATTTCCTATCCCTAGACGCTTTTTATTATATTGATATTTTCTTGATACTTGAACGATTGTGACTATTACACCCAACTATTCTTATTCTCTCGATAGCTAGGTGATTTGAGTAAGACACGGTCATTTGTCCTCCCAGAGTTCGATAGCCGCTCGCCGCAACACCGTGCGCTTGCGGTAAAACTACAAGTCGTTTTTCGGGTATACATCCGGACGCGATCAATAGTAATGGCAAACTTGTAATTACTTAGAAGTTGAGGGTTGTTTGGTCATTGCTCTCATGGAATATTCCCTTGGAACAGTCCATTCTTGGAAGAGAAGAAAAAGATAAGAAGAGGGAAGAAAGGAAAAGAGAGATCTAGAGAACTCTCTCTCTCTCTCTCTCTCTCTCTCTCATTTTGCTTCTCCTTTCCTCTCTCCCCTTCTCCCCTCTTCCCTCCAGATGACCGGCCACCCTTCCTACACCATGGCCGAAATTCCTTCAGCCAAAAAAAGAAGAAGAAGAAGAAGAAAATAAGAAGAGGAAGAAGAGGAGAAGAAGAAGAGAATGAAAGAGAGAAATGAACCCTAGCTTGGAGGATGATGCTCGTGAAACTAGGAGGCATGGAAAGGAAGCATGCTGGCTTGGAATTGATCATCTTTAGGTTGGAAACCCTTTCCTAATGGTAGATTATGTTAATCTTGGCTTAATTAAATTACTCTCTTGCTATGTTGTTGGCTGAAATTGAATCCAGATTATGTTGCTTGTTCATTTGATTATATCTCTTAATTTAGACATGAGAAAATTCTGGAAAAATTATGTTGGAAGGATTACTAAGGTATCTCCAACTTTTATGTTTTGAGTTTTTACAAATTCAAACTGCCCTTATCCTTAAGTTGTCGTTGTATCTGGAGTATCAGATTCTGCCAGCTTTTACATCACTTCATTTAAATGGCTATATATGACACTGTAGACATCCACATTCTGCAAACTTAGACATTTTGAGCATCTACACTTTAAGAGCTACAGCTATCATATTTGGACTTCTATCCAATTCAAATGTTAACTGACTCTAATTAACTGAAGCATGTCTCAAGATTCTGACTGAAAAACAGTTTTATGCCATGTAGGATTTAGGCTATGATAATTAGCACAATTGCTTAAATTTATGAAATTTTATATCTGAAAAGAAGACTTCATTATCTATAACTTTCATTTAGGAAGTTTTGCTAAATTCTTATTATAAATGGGTGATATCAGCCATTCTTTATGACTGTCTATACGCTTCCTGAAGCTGAAGCGTTTAAGTGGTGTTATGAATTATGTATTGTTACTAATCTTCAATATATAATTCATTATTGTTGTTGTTACTTGAAAAGTAGCTTAGTTATGCAAATGGCTATTGAATTTGCTTATGTAACAATGACCATGTGTATGTTGCCTGCCAAGTATTTGTGAAAATGCCTCAATGAAACAAAAGTTGAGAAACATGAAAAATGAGCTTGTATACACTTGTATCATGAACCATGTTATAAATTGGCAATGATGGGTTCATGGAAAACATGGTTTCATATGTTATGAATAATGAACTGAAATGGTTATGATGAAGGGCATGGCACTTGGGAGCATGACCCATGTTGATATGTGATGTGACTACGATGGAGAGCATGGTACTTCGGTGCATGACCCATGCTGATATGAGTGTGGAATGTGACGCCATGCAACATGACTCATGCATTACTAAAATTAGGATAAAATGAAATTCTTGAATGTCTCAGTCCTCTCTAAGAATGGTGAGCTGCTAAAACTGGGGTTTGAGGAAAATTTGAGTAAGTTGTGAATATAAGGACAATGAAGGTGTGGAGGAGAGGATGTGATATGTGATGATTATTCTCACTCGCCTGTATTGGGAGTGATGGTTACTTGGCGCTTGTGATTATGTGGTTTGGGTGTGGAGAGGTGCATGTGGAGATCCTCACTCTCGCTACCCTCCAAGGAGGAGGCGGAGAGGCACAGTGTACAATACCCGTGTCTATTGCACCGTGTGCCATACTCACCCTAATCTTGGGGTTGGGGCCCATAAGGCAGGTCTCCCGAAGGGGCGGGGTGAGATCCGTGGCATACAGTGCCCGTGTCCACTGCGTCGAGTGTAGTTTTCCACCCCAATCAATGGGGTGAGATCCAAGTTCTTATATCTTACAGTTTACCCATATTTTCAATAAGTTAATAAATTACATGTTATGTGTTCTACTTGTAGTGCTTCCTCTTCCCTCTAATTGTATTTTTGTGACACTGTGGTATAATACCCTTTAAGACTAGTTCTGCTTGTGGAACTTGGATTGCTTGTAGTCTTTACACATGTCACTTACTACCTTGCAGTTATGTTATCCTTATTATGAAGCCTTACTTGTAGTTGTTTCTTGTCCTCCTGTATTTATTTCTCGTTGTAATCCTATAGTTACAGTTACCTTTGGTGTTCCTTTCCTTATATATTATTTGTATCACTAACTCTCTTTTGTAGCAGCTCACTCCCTAACGGCAGGTACGTCTCCATTTCATATGCTTTTACTTCATATAGTGGTATGCCTTATCATTATGTTATGTTACATTGTCTCCATGATCATACCTTAACTTGTAACCACATTAATTAAGCAAAGAATAACATAAATTGCCATTAGTGTTGGGGTTTCCTACGGGGGCACGCGTTGACGTGCTCTACCCCGTGGTTTTTCAGGTAGTAGGTTGGATGCTTCAGGAGTGCTCTTTGGGTATTGGGGATGTGGAGTAGTGGAGTGAGAGGGTGGTAGTGGTGCCTTAGTGTTGTACTTGGGTGTGTTGAGTTGTACCTTGAGCTTGAAACGAGTATTGTTGGACTTGTGTTCCGTTGTATAGCTATAATGTTGTTCTTTCTATGTATTTTTTGCTTTGTGTTCATCTCTGTGTTCGTGTTGTTTTCTGTGGTTAGAGCATTACGGTACTATCCCAGCATATGTGCAGTGACCTGCTATTCTGTGTTGTCCCTCTTTCCCTCCTCCATTGTCTTCACCCTTACTCTTCAGGGTCCTGGGAAAGTTTTTAAAAATCCTGGGGTATTCTGAGGAGCAGGTCGTGACACCCCTTATGATGGTCCTTCTTATGACCAAGATGGAATGGCCCATTACATTGCACGTGACCCTCCTTGACCGGCGCCTCGTTTACGGTATGGGCGCGGTGTCGTTTTACCGCAAGTGCACGGTTAGTGTAGGGTGCGGGTATATCGAACTCAGGGAGGCGAGGTTGTGCTTGAGTCAGGTAGGACCTAAATCACCCCGAGGGGCGAGCTAGCCCGAATCGGTAAATGGTTGTCACAGAAAGAAATGAAGGGTATGAACAACAAGAAAGTAAACCCGGGACTTTGGTTTCCAACCCGACGAGAGACTCTCGTCGATACGGCCTACGGGTATGGATAGCGATCGAAATTAGGGTCTAATGGTGAGACGTTGCCTCTGAAAGTGGTACCGGCGTCCCATGGGCCCGATATTCCGGTCGGTGCCCAGGATGATACACCGGACTTCCCGGATTCGATCAGTAGGCACTCCCGTGTCCATTAACACTGATCGATCCCGGGATCACTAAGCCCGCAACGATAACTCCCAACGTCTCATCATGCCGCTCCCGCGTGCTAGGATTCGACGTCTACGCTATGGGTGTGAGCTATGGCTAGGGAGTCAACCGCCAAGTTTATTCCCCCTTGGCCCAACGGTCAAAGGCGGTCTTTTTCCCACCGATGACAATGAAACACCCCGCGTAACCATTAGATTCCTAATCCCTATCGATTTCCTAACCCTATGGACGCATCGGGAAGAGCCCCCGAAGGGGTTTCCACCAAAATCCCAGATTTGGGAACTACTCACAAAAATTCATTGAAAAGCGATCTAAACAAAAATTAACCGTTGGAATCATAATCGAACGATTGTAATGCGGAAGTAATAGAGTAGTTAAGACAATACTAAAATTTGAGAAGGATCTGAAAACTTACAAAAGAACAGAAATTACAGCCGTCACAAAGTGAGAAAACAGTAAAAAACTCGCAGCCCCCGGTTTCTGGAACCCTAGGGGTTCTATTTATAGACTCTCGCATCAACCGATCGGTTGAAAAGTCAACCGATCGGTTGATCCGTTACAAAATAATAACAGAAAACGGCGAGCTTTCACCCGATCATATGAACCGGTCGGGTGAGTTCTTGAGTGACCGGTTGGATCTTGGAGCCGTCGGGTGAAGCGATCGGTTTGGTGCCCGTGTCTTCAGCTCCTCATCTTCAGCTACAGATGAACCGATCGGGTGAGAGTCACCCGATCGGTTGGCATTTTGCTCGAAAAAACAGAGAACAGGCCCCCGCTGAACCGGTCTGTGAACCGGTCGGGTGGCTTCCATATGAGCTCCGGCTGAGACTGGGTGGTGCACGCGTGCATCACCCGATCGGTTGGAGATGACCAACCGACCGGGTGAGGGGCTGAAAGATGAATTCTTCGACGTTTGACTCCCTGGATCACGCGTGACTCCTCCCGTTGCTCCGGGGACTTGAGATATCATCGTTAAACGTCCCCTACATGGCCAACCTCCTGTAAACATGGATAAACAAAGAAAAGTGAAAGAAAACGAGAAAATACGAGAAAACGAATAAAAGACAGCGAAAAACACGGGGAAACACAAAAGAAAATGTGCGTGAATATATGAAATATAAACGCACGTCACTCCTCAGTAGGCTTACCGTGGCAACTTCTTTCAACATCTTTGCCAGTAGATTAATGCTTAGACTTGCTATTTTTTATATCGACAATTGAAAAAATCCATTAGTTTCAACAGTGTCAATCGAGAAAAGGCCTGCGATTAAATCAGCTTCCACATAAGACTTTGAATTGGACTCCGGGTAGGAGGGGGAAGGGAAGCAATTAGTGGTAGTTTACCACAAAAAGCCAGCAAGCCCAATTCGACGAATGACCCACATAGCTCGACACATGTATGTAAAGCCTAAAGTGTGAAGTAACCAATATACCCAGGGCAAGCCTATATAAATCCATCATCTTAAGGGAGGCGATTACTAAGTAATCTGGCTTTTCTTTCTCTACAATTTATTTTTTCTCTCTTACAAATATCGACTTAGGCATTGGAGGCATTGAACTAATAGCAACAAGCATGGGCTCGATCTTAGCAATCTTCTTTAGGATCCGGACCTCGTCTTTAGTGAGGTCCATGAGCTCTTTCCCCGTTCTCCTCGCAGGAGGAGTCTTGGGGAACCCGGGAGGGGTCGTTCTTGCTGCACTCGCTTTCCCAACAGCATCTTTGTTCTTGGGGCCGTCTTGGTCTTCTAAATCCCCCAAGTCATCGGGGGGGTTTCTTAAGAGAATCTCCCAGGAGCTCTCTTCAGCAGCTTTTTCCTCTTCTACCTCCAGCAAATTACACCGAGGGTCATCTGGGGGATCGGGGTACTTCATGGATAACCCCAGATCAAACTCAACTTTTTCTCCGCTGACGTTTAAAGAGAGTTTTTCGTTCTTCACAACTATCAAAACGCCAGCAGTGGCCATGAAAGGCCGTCCCAGGATGATGGGGGTGTGTGCGTCTTCGGGCATGTCCATGACTACAAAGTCCACTGGCACATGCACCCCTCTTACATTAACGGGGAGGTCATCCACAATTCCCACCGGATATTTGACCGACCGGTCAGCTAGTTGCAGGGTCATACCGGTGGGCTCCAAATCACCCATTCCTAGCCTTCTATACATCGACAAGGGCATCCAACTAACACTCGCTCCGAGATCGACGAGTGCACGATGAATCTTTACTGCCCCGATCGTGCAAGGAATTGAGAAGCTCCCCGGGTCCTTGAGTTTCGGCGGATTTGCCCTCTAGATGAGAGCGCTACACTCCGCCGTCAATACTACTTTCTCCTTTCTAGACCCTCTAGTCACCAAATCTTTCAGGAATTTTGCATAGGAGGGGATTGTTTCGATTGCTTCTAGGAAGGGGATTTGCAGGCTCAGGTCCTTTACCATGGCGAAGAACTTGCCATATTTCTCATCAATTTTGGCCCGAGCTAACCGTTGTGGAAATGGCACAACGGGTTTGAACACTTTCGGGATCCCTTCCTCCTTCTTCTTCTTCTCTTCTTCAGAGACTCCCTCCGGAGTCATAGGATTTGATGACGAAGCACCGGCGTCGTTTGATTTTTCGATCGGTCTTTCGACGACCAATGGTGCTTCCGGTTTGCTAGGGGGCACTCTAGTAGGAATTTTTGTCCCGCTTCTCAGAACGATAGCGGACACATTTGTGTGCTCGTGTACGAGTGCCGATGTTTGGGTCGCTCCCCTCGGGTTCACCTCTGGTTGTGGCGGTAATTGGTTTTGTGACCTTGAAAGGTTCGCCACTTGTAACCCCAGCTGGGTTACTTGGTCCGTGAGGGTCCGTTGACCCATTTCCAGCTTTTGATTGATCTTCTCTTGGTTGGTTATATATTGGGTCAAGAGAGACTCAACCGGAGAGACGGCCCTCTGCTGGCCATACTGCTGCTGCTGCTGGATTGGCTGCTGATTCCTGGGGGCATAAAATTGTTGCTGAGGTTGCTGCTGAAATGGTTGCTGCTGAAATTGTTGCTGCTGAACCTGACTCTGCTGTGGCCTAGCCGGCTGATAAGTTTGTTGCGGCTGCTGAGGCGGCGAGGGCTGAAATGGTGGCCGGTAACTGAAGTTTGGGTGGTTCCGGTTGTTTGGAGAGTAGGCCGGTTTGGAATTGGTCCTTGGCGGATACGGCGCATTTCCTGTGGGGTTGTAAAATAGTGCGCTCGCCTGATCCAATGGTGGTGAGATGTCACCACCGTCGAATTCCCCAAAGAATTCGGATTCTACCGCTGAAATTTGCTGCGTACCGGCCCCACCGGCTCCTACCATTAGTGCGGAGATCTGGGTCGAAAGCAAGTCGAACTTGCTTGAAAGTTTGTCGACGTCCTCGACTCTGTGTATACCCCCAGATCTTGGTGTTGCTCTCTCGTCACACCACCGCTCATTGTTGGATGCCATGTTTTCTAGAATATGTCCGGCATCTTCCTCGCTCCTAGACATGAAGGAACCCCCAGCCGCGGCGTCCATAGAAGATTTCAGGTCATCCCTCAACCCATTGTAGAACAGATTAATAATCTGCCACTTCGGAAGCTCATGGTGAGGGCATCTTCTTTGCATTTCCTTATATCTCGTCCAAGCTTCATGCAAGGACTCGTGGCTGGCCTGGGAGAAGGAGGAGATCTCACTCCTCAACTTCATGGTCTTCCCCGGAGGAAAGAACTTCGTCAGAAAAGTGTTGGAGAGCTTCTCCCAGGTATTGAAGGTGTTGGGGTCCTTCCCCCTAAGCCATTGCTTGGATTTGTCTCGCAAAGAGAAGGGGAACAGCTTCAGACAGATAGCCTCAGTTGTGACACCATTAATCCAGAAGGTGTCACACTTCTCTAAGAAGGAGTCTAGATGCTCGATCGGGCTCTCCATGGGTGCTCCGCAAACTGGTCCTGCTGGATCCATGTCACTAAAGACGGCTTCAGCTCAAAGCTTTGGGCCGCAATAGCTGGAGAACGGATGGCGGAAGTGGACTCGATAGATGGCATCGAGTACTCCAACAGAGACTTGTGAGGCGGGGTGTTCTCCTCCATGGATTCAGGATCCTCTCTTCTTCGCTTCTCGGCGGCCAAACGCCTAAGGGTGGCGTTAATCTCTGGATCGAGGGGAATCAAGTCGTCAAGACTCCTTGAACTCCTGCGCATGAAAAACAACAAACACCCGTGAAGCGACAAGTGGGAAAGAAACAGATAAAATAAGAAATAAAAATAAGAAAAATAAAAAAAGAAAAAGGGAATGCGAAAATTATCGCGAGGTAGGGATAAGAGCTAGACACGAGGGCTCAAGAGATCCTAAAATAACAAGCACGTTGCCACCCCGGTAACGGCGCCATAAACTTGACCGGCGCCTCGTTTACGGTATGGGCGCGGTGTCGTTTTACCGCAAGTGCACGGTTAGTGTAGGGTGCGGGTATATCGAACTCAGGGAGGCGAGTTTGTGCTTGAGTCATGTAGGACCTAAATCACCCCGAGGGGCGAGCTAGCCCGAATCGGTAAATGGTTGTCACAGAAAGAAATGAAGGGTATGAACAACAAGAAAGTAAACCCGGGACTTTGGTTTCCAACCCGACGAGAGACTCTCGCCGATACGGCCTACGGGTATGGATAGCGATCGGAATTAGGGTCTAATGGTGAGACGTTGCCTCTGAAAGTGGTACCAGCGTCCCATGGGCCCGATATTCCGGTCGGTGCCCAGGATGATACACCGGAATTCCCGGATTCGATCAGTGGGCACTCCCGTGTCCATTAACACTGATCGATCCCGGGAGCACTAAGCCCGCAACGATAACTCCCAACGTCTCATCCTGCCGCTCCCGCGTGCTAGGATTCGACGTCTACGCTATGGGTGTGAGATATGGCTAGGGAGTCAACCGCCAAGTTTATTCCCCCTTGGCCCAACGGTCAAAGGCGGTCTTTTTCCCGCCGATGACATTGAAACACCCCGCGTAACCGTTAGATTCCTAATCCCTATCGATTTCCTAACCCTATGGACGCATCGGGAAGAGCCCCCGAAGGGGTTTCCACCAAAATCCCAGATTTGGGAACTACTCACAAAAATTCATTGAAAAGCGATCTAAACAAAAATTAACCGTTGGAATCATAATCGGACGATTGTAATGCGGAAGTAATAGAGTAGTTAAGACAATACTAAAATTTGAGAATGATATGAAAACTTACAAAAGAACAGAAATTACAGCCGTCACAAAGTGAGAAAACAGTAAAAAACTCGCAGCCCCCGGTTTCTGGAACCCTAGGGGTTCTATTTATAGACTCTCGCATCAACCGATCGGTTGAAAAGTCAACCGATCGGTTGATCCGTTACAAAATAATAACAGAAAACGGCGAGCTTTCACCCGATCATATGAACCGGTCGGGTGAGTTCTTGAGTGACCGGTTGGATCTTGGAGCCGTCGGGTGAAGCGATCGGTTTGGTGCCCGTGTCTTCAGCTCCTCATCTTCAGCTACAGATGAACCGATCGGGTGAGAGTCACCCGATCGGTTGGCATTTTGCTCGAAAAAACAAAGAACAGGCCCCCGCTGAACCGGTTTGTGAACCGGTCGGGTGGCTTCCATATGAGCTCCGGCTGAGACCGGGTGGTGCACGCGTGCATCACCCGATCGGTTGGAGATGACCAACCGACCGGGTGAGGGGCTGAAAGATGAATTTTTCGACGTTTGACTCCCTGGATCACGCGTGACTCCTCCCGTTGCTCCGGGGACTTGAGATATCATCGTTAAACGTCCCATACATGGCCAACCTCCTGCAAACATGGATAAACAAAGAAAAGTGAAAGAAAACGAGAAAATACGAGTAAACGAATAAAAGAAGGTGAAAAATACGGGGAAACACAAAAGAAAACGTGCGTGAATATATGAAATATAAACGCACGTCACTCCTCAGTAGGCTTACCGTGGCAACTTCTTTCAACATCTTTGCCAGTAGATTAATGCTTAGACTTGCTATTTTTTATATCGACAATTGAAAAAATCCATTAGTTTCAACAGTGTCAATCGAGAAAAGGCCTGCGATTAAATCAGCTTCCACATAAGACTTTGAATTGGACTCCGGGTAGGAGGGGGAAGGGAAGCAATTAGTGGTAGTTTACCACAAAAAGCCAGCAAGCCCAATTCGACGAATGACCCACATAGCTCGACACATGTATGTAAAGCCTAAAGTGTGAAGTAACCAATATACCCAGGGCAAGCCTATATAAATCCATCATCTTAAGGGAGGCGATTACTAAGTAATCTGTGTTATGAATCAACTGCTGAGGGGAGAGCCCTCAAGTCTATATTTATAGCCAAAGGGGAGAATACAAGTGGGTATGGGCCCAACCACTTGGGTTGGCCCAATAACTCATCAACCCAGTAAATACACATTCACAACACTCCCCCTTATCCAGCCATGGTTGTGGACCCCGCTCATGAATACTTCAGGATTCTGAGCCTGTATGGGTCTCACATGGGGTGGATACTTCAGGATCCTGAGTTGGTGAGATTTGCCTCGTTAAAACCTTTGGCTATGGAAAACCCAGTGGGAAAAACCATAGTTAAGGAAAAAGAGTGCAAACGCTCTTTGACTCCCCCTGATTTGTACAAGTGACTCTGCTCATGAATACTTCTGGATTCTGAGCGTCACTGAGGGGTGGATACTTCAGGATCCAGAGTTGATGTGATTTGCCTCGTTAAAACCTTTGGCTATGGAAAACCCAGTGGGAAAAACCATAGCTAAGGGAAAAGAGTACAAATTCTGTCAACTCCCCCTGATCTGTAAAAGCTCTTAGGCTTTCAGATCTCTTAGGCTTATCTCATCACTCCTATTTACAATATTCCGAAAATGTACACAGATTACAAATTTTGTCACCATCAAGCAGCTGCTGAATCCAGAAACTCTGGAGAGGTGTGCTAAGTTTCGTCGCCTCTGATGTGGTCTTCAGACTATATGGTCAGCTCCACGGAACCAGCCTCTATCCCAATCGTCACTGGGATGTGATGTACCACCAGGCGCCCTTAAATACACCATTGGTGTGATTCTGGAATGGTGAGGATCTCGGAATTATAGGATGATGTTGCCTTCATAAGTTGCTTTGCATATTTGCAGTAGATGGTCATCCCACTGTTGGTACCTGTTCTGTGATTTCACAGCATAGGGACTGGACCTGAAACCTGCATTTGCATAAACATTGGAGGATGCTACTACATTTTGTAAGTCCGAATATTTCGACCCTTGGAGTAAGCGCAGAAGGCTTAACTCAGGTCTAATGGCCCTTTTTAGGTGCCAACTATCTCTGGCTAATGAGTTTACTGCAATTGTTATACCGGGACACATGCAGTTAGCCAGGAGTGCATGATTGCACTAAGATAAGGGACTTTAGGACCAGGTATATCCTCCCCCTCTTCCAGCGATCGGAAGGGTTCTTTTTGTTCATCCAGTAAGTGTACCACCGTAGGTGTTCTTTGGATGACAATGGTCCTGTTAATATCTCCCACGCACTTCTGGGCGTTTGTAACAGGATTCTATGAGCCATGACTTTATATTTGCCTAGGTCTTTTTTATTTCATGTTTTAAAAGTCAGGCTTGTACATTTATTTCGGTTTTCTCTTCAGGAGATCCGATGAGATGTTAGTTGTCTACAACTAAGATCTCTAATCCTGTTCTTTGCATAGATGCAAAGACAACCTTCAGAAGGAATCATTGACTTGTCAAGTGATTCTCTTGGTTGTACATTTATTTATACTTATTGTTTTTCTTGAATAGGCGTCCCGAAGTCTATTCAGGCAATTTAAGGAGATGTGGGAATTATCTTTACAAGATATCCACGAAGGTATGCCGTCACAACATCCAATAACAGCATATCCAAAATTTTCCTTCGCCAAATCGTAAGGTATTCGCTTTTGATAACTTAGGGAGACTGATGCATCATTTATGAGACATGCTCATTTGAATTTGTTTCGATCCCTAGTTTCAGCGAAATTTTCCTTGGGCTATAGGTTGTACCGTATAGCATACGATTTTGTATTTATTTTTCTTATGTTAGCAATACTTTGTTTTATCCACAGGTTTGACACCTTTTGGTGTCTGGACTTCAGGTCCGAACATTTCACGTTTCATAAGTGAGTCCAGCTCATCTTTTATTGCCACGTTCCACGTTTGGCCAATCTCTACGTTTGCCTTCTAGCAACAGAGTGTGGAACGATAATTTATAAACATCATCGCCATTGCGATGTATATGGCAATATGATACGTGAATACATTGTCGACAATTTTTGTTCTATCTGTCCAACACCTCCCCAGTACGTACAACATTTACTTAATTTCACTTTTTCCCGGCAATTCCTCTGCAGTGGATTCCGGGAAGGGTGATGGTGTGGACAGGAGCTCATTGTCCTGTGGTAGTATTGTCTTAAGGTCTCCAGGAGTTTCTGTCCTTGGAGCCTGGTGGTCTGCCTCTTTTCTGTTGAGGATCAGCCACTTCTGCTGCTGGTGGATTGCATCCATTCTCGGGGATGTCAATCCTAGCTGGAGTTTTTGCAGCAGGGATGTGTGATCTGACAATCTTCTGGTTGTCAATAAATGATTCCGGTAATTGGTAGACAGTGTTCTGTATGTGGAGGATCTTCGGGATCTCTTCTACACATTGTATTGTTACCGGATCATGGTGGGTCAAACTTTTTGTATCCCACGTTATAATTTTCTTCGCACAAGATTTTCTAGTATCTGGGCATATATATGGGAAACTTGTCTCATCGAAATCACAGTCTTCAAGATGTGCCTTAAATGCGTCCCCCGTTTGGGGTTCTAGGTATCTTATAAGTGAGGGTGAGTCAAACCCTGCATGGATACCTAGGCGACGTTGAGTACCGTTTTGGTCCTCTTTGGTGGTGCGATGGGGATTTAAGACTGCGCGACCGGAGATTCTCAGATGAGAGATGTTCGGTGGCATTCCATATGCGAATTGCATTGGAGACTCTGACCTCCAGAGGGTCTTATTTTCATTTACGATGCAGCATGCAGAGTTTGCATGTCCCCATGCATCCATAGGCAATCGGGATTTAATGGACGTTTAGTCCATTGGAGTCTACTTTTCAGTAACTCTGCCGACCCATTTTGGGTATGAACATGCGGCACTTGTATGTTCATTTTCAATTCCCGTTGATTTGCAGTACTCTTGAAAAGACTGGGAGGTATATTTCCCAACATTAACCAGACTTATTTACAATATTTTATTGTCTGGGAAATGTGCCCGCAACATTTTTATTCTTGTGCCAATAGCTTTTGGAAAAGCTAAGTTGCGGGTCTTGTAGTAGACATACGTACGAATATTCTGAGGATGCATTTATCAGTACAATGAAGTACCAAAATAGCCCACTAGGGGTGGTGGATTTTATCCACATCTGTCTCCTTGTATTCTTTTTGAGGAAGCGTGGAGATTCTTTTTCAACTTATTGTGGAGATGGCCTTGCAATTAGTCTTCCCTTATAGTAAGGGATGCGAGGGAATTTTCCCTTCTGAAGAATCTTCTGGTTCTTCAAGTCATACCCATAGGATAAGATGCTGTGCATCACAAATCCAGGGTGGCCAAGTCCAACATGCCAGAGTGAAAACTCGGCTGATGTAGGGCACTTCAGGTGCTCCGTTTAATTCTGCTTCCTTTCTCCGAATCTTCGTATGGTAGAGGCCTATAAGGCTCTCAAAACGTTCAAGTGTGGATTTTACTCCTTTTTCTTGAGACGTTGCATACGGTAATTTTTCTTTTACATTTGCTGTTTCCAAATGGGATCCGTTGAAACGGATGTCCTTGAAACTTAGAAAGTTTCTTTTTGGAATTCGGAGGGATTAGTGCATCCATTATTTTTGTGTCGTTTGGGGGCAACTGTGTTGCATTCCCTGGATCTTCAATATAGCCCTGATATTGGGCTTTGTATTGATAGAAATCGTACGTGTTTATTGTCTACTAAGCATTTATGATTGCAGTTTCAAAAGATGAAACGTATCGGCACATGCATATTTAGATAAACATTTTCATTTATTGTCTACTAAACATTTTCATTCAGAACAAATTTCATAAAAAATGCTCTCATAAATTATTCTCAAAACAAATTGCTAAGATAAAAATAAGGGCTAATCAAGCAAGTCATCATTTTCGAAGTTGTCAGCTGAAAACTTGACTGGAGCATCAGATGTCATCAGGTTTGTTTCAACTTTATTTTTCTTGTTCTTTTTATACAAATCCTGGAGATGATGCGGAGTTCAGCACACTCTGGACCAGTGGCTTTTCAAGCCACAATTGTGGCACTAGTCTTCCCATTCCCTCTTGGGTGGGGTGAATTATTTTTGTCATTTCTGTGCCACGTGAACTTCCGCTTATTTCGCTGCTGCTGTACATGGCCCTTGGCATTTTTCTGTTGACCCCCCTTCTGTGGTATTTCTTTTCTTTTTATTATCTCTCTTCTTTTTGAAGGAAGAGGAATAGTGAGCTTCTGGTGGGGGACAGTGCCGGGGAGCGTAGATTGTGAGTGGAGAGGAGAAGCTCTCTGTTTTGCTCAGCCATGAGTAAACACGACAGCAGCTCGGAATACTTGGTGAACTTGCGTTCACGGTATTGCTGCATGAGTATCGCATCTTCTTTTTTTTTTTTTTATGGAAGGACGTATACGTCTTTTCCAGCATGCGATTTTCTGAGACTTTTTCACCACACAACTTCAGGCGTGCGGTGATGCTAAAAAGTGCTGAGTTGTACTCAGCGACGGACTTTAAGTCCTGCAGTCTCAGGTTCTCCCACTCGTATCGTGCCCTTGGGAGTATAACATCTTTCTGATGTTTATACCTGTCCTCAAGGGCAGTCCATAGCTCAAGTGGATCTTCGACCGTAAGGTATTCAGCCTTTAAGGTCTTGTCCACATGGCGGCGAATATAGATGATGGCTTGCGTCATCTCTATATCGCTAACATTTTCTTTTTCATTCACAACAACGATGAGGGTCTTTTGCCCGCAGGTGAAACTTTACATCTAGCTGCCAGCTTAGATAGTTTCTACCTGATGCTTCCAGTACTTCGAAATTAATGCTTGCAATATTAGCCATTTATCTAGCAGAGCACAAACATGCATGAATTAATAATTAATCAGAGAAAACATTTTCATGCGGAGGCAATATTTAACGAAAAACTAAATGTGTGGATCGGCCAGTCCCACAAGAAAGAGTCCAAAAGTCCACAGTCCAAATTATACAAATTTGCAGCTTTAAAAATGAAAATACAACTTTGGAAACCCCGTGGGTCCCATATGATATCTCCATCTTCAAGCGTGGCCTCCGTCTTCATGGAAGTTGGTCTTCTTTCTTTGACATTTACATAAATTCCTCACTACAATTTCTCTCAAAAATAAAAGAAAAGTGCAGGAAATAAACTGTGGGACTAAACTGCCGATCCAAAAACCACATTTAGCAATTCATGCAAAAATATTGTGCTCATCAACATTTTCATCAGACATTTTCATCACAGGCATCACAGGCATTTAATATTCGCAGAGATGGATAAATAATTTAAACACTTAATAATTATTGGACCACTGGGCAACGTCATACACCGTTAGGTTACTAACGGCAGAGCGGTCGCAGGATCTTCCTAATTATTAAGTTTTAAATACAATGCACAACCACGCATATAATATCCAACAGAATATACCTGAGATGCAAAGCATGTAAATATGATATTTGCAGAAAACATCATTACAATGCAAAGGTTGTAATCCGAATGAGGTTTAATCAATTAAATTGATTAAGAGCCCAAAATAAACATTTTCTTTGTCAGAGGGAAAAGTTTCCCTCATCATCCCAAAAGCCCCCCCAAGAATCCCCAAAAAGTCCTCGCCTGCCCGATATTTGTCCCGTAATATACCGTGATTTTTCACGAATATTTTGCACTTAAATCCCCCTTTTGAATTAATATTTAGGCTAATAAATTGCCTTTTGAGGCGAGTTTATAGCCCTTTGCCTCCCCCCAAATTTTTTTTTTCTTTCAGATAAACCAGCCTGCGGGCCTGAAGCCCGCAGTCGACCTATGGGCTTCAGGCCCATATGTCTCTCTCTCTTTTTTTTTTTTTGGGAAATCTGTGGGCCTGAAGCCCACAGATCTGCTGTGGGCTTCAGGCCCACAGATCTGTTTTTTTTTTAATAAGAAAAATTGGCCTGTGGGCCTGAAGCCCACAGGCTGCCTGTGGGCTTCAGGCCCACAGGTTTTTTTTTTGTTAGGGCTTGCTGGTTTGGGGGGGGGCCGGCGCCGCCGCCGCCCCCTGCAGGGGGGGCGCGGCCGCCGGGGGCCGCCGCCCCCTGCAGGGGGGGCGGCGGGGGCCGCCCCCCTGCAGGGGGGCGCGGCCGCGGGGGCCGCCCCCCCTGCAGGGGGGGGACGGCCAGGGCCGTCCCCCTGCAGGGGGCGCGGCCTCGGGGGCCGCCGCCCCCTGCAGGGGCGGCGGCGGGGGCCGCCCCCCCTGCAGGGGGAGGCGGCCAGGGGGGGGTGTTTTCCGGCGAGGGGGGGGGGGAGGGTTTCCGGCGACGGCTAGCCGTCGGAGAGATCAAAATTAGGGTTTTGTCCCTAAAAATTGAGTTTTTGCCCTAAAAATTGGGTTTTTACCCTAAAAATTGGGGTTTTGGGATGAAAAATCCGTCGTTTTCAAGGCGACAATGAATCCCCATGACGATCTTGTGAGATCTAGGGGAGGGGTAATCATACGTATGATTAAAAATCTTGTTTTTAGAGTTTTTACCTCTATATCCGTCCTCCGGATATAGCGACGGTTGCTCGAAGCCCTACGCGGATGACGACCCTTGATGGAGGAAGCCTTGCACCGCGCTCGTCAATCTCCCGTCTCGCCTTCGCCTTCGCCTTTGCAACGAACGGAAAAAAAATTTGTGGAAAACAAAAATTTTAGAGGCTCGTGCTGATAACGTGTTATGAATCAACTGCTGAGGGGAGAGCCCTCAAGTCTATATTTATAGCCAAAGGGGAGAATACAAGTGGGTATGGGCCCAACCACTTGGGTTGGCCCAATAACTCATCAACCCAGTAAATACACATTCACAACAATCTGGCTTTTCTTTCTCTACAATTTATTTTTTCTCTCTTACAAATATCGACTTAGGCATTGGAGGCATTGAACTAATAGCAACAAGCATGGGCTCGATCTTAGCAAACGAAATGAAACTCAGGTAATGGAAGTCCCCACTTAGCAAACGAAGGTCTATCTGTCACTACATCATCAGCTTGGTTTGCCAAAGTACCACACATGCCTGAAATTTTTAGTGTGTTTCATAGAATCCGATTCCCAACTTATTCCCGAAGTATGGATGTAAACAGATTTGAATTACTCGAACCAGATACACATCTGTATTCTCTCAAATGTAGATAAGGATATCAAAATTTCCTTTCTGGTTGGATACACACATGAATTTGGATAGTAAAACTAGATTTTTTTAAAAGATAATGATTTGGATATGAATGTCCGATCTGCCGATAACATATTGGACTCGTGACTCGTTTTTTTTACCTTATCACCTTCATTAATACTTTTACATCCATTACTATTTGATGCTTATTTAATATCAACCCAATAATATAATAGAAGTGATACGTTTTTGTATGCATTTCATCCATGCATCTATCTCCGCTTTGTATCATTTATAGCAACCTGATCTATATCTCGTAGATAGCTATTTTTATAGATATAAATATCTATATTACATTTGATGACTGTTTTTGAATTTTAGGGCTGACTAGGACAAGTTGACTAGGACAAAAGGGTTGATAGAAGAACGGCTAAAATTTAATCTTGAGAAATGAATGGTTGAGATAAGATTTTGTGAAAAGATTTGGAAGGAAAAACATTTCTGGGAAAATGAAAGTTTTTAGGGAAATGAAAATTTATAGGGAAATGAAAGTTTCTGGGGAATAGCAGAGTGTACACAATTAATGCATTTGGAAAAAAAACTTTAACTTGCACTTAATGCTGCAGATTGAATGCTGCTGCAGATCGAATGATCTCTCCTTCAACGTGGGGCCCACTGTCTCTTCAACGCATGAGGCAATAAGATGAGAATAATTTCGCTCGCTGAAGGCGCATGCTAAATTTTTTATGCTAATTTGTTGTTCCGCACCGAAGGCGCCCGTGCCGCTAAATATTTTTACGCTAATTTGTTGTTCCGCGCAATTTTGGCTGTGGAAATAATTTGTTGGGAACAAAGATTTCGCGGGGGAAAATCTTAAATGAACCGTACCCGCGGGCACGGTTCATGACTAGTCCTTATTACAATTGATGGATGTTTTTGAATTTGTCCCATGTGGCAATGTCACATCGCCACATGGGACAACCTACTTAAATCCAAAACCCAAAAAACCCAAAAAACCCAAAACCCCACCCAACCCCCCAAAACACACCCAAGGGCCAAACCCAAACACCCAAAATCACACCCCCAATAAAAAAAAACCAAAAAACCAAAGACAATACACACTCAAACGCACTCTTCTCATTTTCACCCTTTTTGCGCTCTTCGAAACACCCATGTGTGTCCCATGTCCTGATTGTGTGGGTTGGTTTTTGGGGGCTGTACGTGCACTTTGTGCACGTGTTATTTCTATCTCTTCTATAAAAGAGGACCTGCCATCTAGACTTATCCTAGGTGGCGGGGTTGTCCCAGTCACAAGTTGACTGGGACAAACCCCCAAAAAATAACCACACATTCCTCTTATTTATGTGGTTGTCGGTCCCCCAAAAATCCAAAAAAAACACAACCAAACTCACTTATTTGCGTGCACACTTTTACCCCCAACGATACCGGCACGCATATCCATGCTTCTTGCTCCTGTTTGGTTGCGCGCGTGCACCGCATCCCATTCATCTCTGTTTTTTTATTCCGTGCACGGGTTATTTCTACTTAATTCATATTAACGATTTTGGATACAGTAACTATAAAACGTATATCCGAACGGACCGAACCAGTGTTAGTTATTTAATGCGGGACTCAATCGATCCCGCCCGAAACCACACATGCCATGTCCCGTGCGTGCACATATTTTGAGATGGAGGAAGGGGTTCCCATTTTATCCCTCCATCCCAATAAGGGCCTGTTCTTTTCGACGATTATTGGCCAAGAATCTCACCTCTCGTCACTATTCCCAACTGTTCATAGGATTCCAGCCTCAAATTCCATTGGGCTATTCTTTTGTGATTTAGGCGAATGTAGGAATCTGGCCGACGTGGAGCAGCCGAGAGGAATTCTTCGGGCTCAAAAGTAATCGGAGCAAACAGCTCCGATTACACAGGATTCCAGCGGCGGTGGGACCCTCTCTCTCTCCAATTCACGCGTGCAGGCCGGGGTTTTTTTTGGGCTTTGTTTCGGTGCTGGGAGTGAAACCGGGTGGAGCCCCCTCTATGTACACCATTAATAACAGATTTTCTATCCTTTTAATTATTTTAATTGTTATTTATTTAGTATATTAATTAATTAATTATTTTAAGTTTAGATACAAATAGCATACAAAAAATTTGAGTGGACCCCACACTACTTTCTTCATCCAACTTTCTTCATCTAAAAGAACACACTACACGGAATGGGACCCACCTCAACTTTCCAACTACACATTCCAACCCCTCTTTCCACCAAAAGAACACAATACACCGAATTTCTCTCTCATCAGATTCCACACTTCTCAACTTTCCCAATTTATACTTTCCTACAAAAGAACAGGCCCTAAGTCTGCTCCAAAAACCTCCCACCATTTTCCAATTCCGACGGCGGCGCCGAACCACGACGACGACGATGCAGTCATCTACTCGCGCTGTCATATTCCGGCCGGTCCTTCCTCCGTTGAACCGCCGCCGGAGCACCACCACCACCATCATCCCCTTCGCTAGTCTCTCAACCAACCCAAACCCAAACCCAAACCCAAACCTGCGAATTACTATTGGCTCAGATCAAGCAAAAGATGGATCCGCTCTGAGAGGATCCGACATCCTGCTGGCTATGCAAAGAACCACGGCCCTCAAGAAGAAGAGGAGGACGAAGATTGCTGATAACCAAAAGACGGCGAGACGTAGCGGAAGAGGCGAAGGGCAGGCCGAAGTTGATTTCGATTACAACAACGTCCGGCCGATTAATGTTCGCAGCGAGTGGATCGAAAGGATCAATGAGTTGGAAATGCGTGTTCAAGAATTGAAGGCCCGATATCACTATTAGCAAAAAAAAATTGGTAATTTGTTGTATAGAAATAGAATTTATTTGATCACGCAATTAGGTTGTGAAAGCCATTACGAGTAATTGTGTACCTCATTCTTCCTCTCGGTTCTTCCTCTGTTGTCATGTCAATTGTGGTCCCCAATTCTATCTACAACAGCAAAGGAAGAAGATATAAAAAGACTCGCCCTTCATGTGTTTGTGGCCACAATTCACTCAATTAGCTAAGAACAGACTATAGTTAATCCAAATCTCAAATGGCTGGTTATAACATTAAGCTTCTGTGTCTCCTTCTCGGCCTCATATCATTCAGGGTTTTAGCTTTTTGCTGGCTTCACCTTTTATATGGTGGAAATCCTCTCCTAGGCCGCAGCTAGTTGATTCTCGACAAATCTAAATGCATGTAAATCTGCGAAATCAAAGTAGACGCTTGGGACTTTACCTTCGGGTGAAGAAGCGACAAGGTAGAAAGTAAAATATGCAGCTCTTGTGTGTGCCCACATGTAGGTTTTCACTGCCAAGCGGTAGACTGCGCAATGGTCGTGGTATCAGGTGTGCTGGAATAGCTGAGCATTCAGGAGTCCCGGCGCCAATGGGTCAGAAGACAGAGTACCGAGATGGGCTATTTGAGAAGGTGTTCATGGGTCTGTTTGCTCGTAAAATGGAGAAGTTTGTTTCATCCGGAGGAAAGAAGAATGATAGCAAGAGTTTGTGGGATTGGGACTATGAGAGCTTCGTCGATGTTTCGAAGAGAGTAATGGTCGGAAGATCCAGAAGCCAGCAGCAGGAGGTCGTTAGGGAGGTTCTTCTGTCCATGCTTCCTCCTGGTGCCCCAGCTCAGGTGAATTTTCATGAATGTCAAAAGGCTAAACTACAGTCAGACTTTTCAAGGAAACATCATGTATCAGATTTTAATTCGGATTGCTACCTGAAATCATTGGCTACTAGCTATAGTCATTATGCCTTTTAGATATGTGATTCATATACGAATGTAATGACTAGTGATTGGATGGTAGTTTGAATCGTTCGAACTAAGATGTGGTCAAAACTCTAGAAAGTAGTTATCCAAAAATTAGGCTGAAGTTGGAGGCATCTTTTTGTGTGTTAAATATTTGTGCTAATTTGGGATAAAAACGGAATATGATTCGCTTGTGTGTTTACAGTTTCGGAAGTTGTTTCCTCCAACCAGGTGGGCTGCTGAGTTCAATGCTGCGCTTACGGTACCCTTTTTCAATTGGTTAGTCGGGCCCTCTGAGGTAGTTCTTTTTCTTATTGAATATACTCTTTCTTGCAAGAGATTAATGCTTGGTCCAAAAATGCTGAAATTGTTTTCCACATCCAAACTTGTGTCGATTCATGAACAAGCTGAAAAACTTTTTTGGGTTTGCTTAAGCTAGGTGTATGGAGCTTAAAAGAGTATTCATACTAAATAAAATTCAATAGTCAATATGTCTAATATTACAATTGTGGGAAGATTTTGAACTCACTATATGTGGCAATTTCATGTCAAGTTTTGGAGGGAAATATCTTGGATTGAATGGAAATTTGTTGGGAATACACAAAAGCATTGAAACCAGGAATAAGCTTTTAATATTAGTTATGAAAAAAATGTTCTGCACACACAGAATCTCATCTTGGGAATGAACACGAGCTGTGAGAGAATGAACGCGTGAGATGCTGCCAACTCATTGATTCGCGTTGCAAAACCCTGTAAAATTTCGATCTCATCTGCTGATATTCCAGGGGAAACTAAAATTTTGGGAACTAAGATTTTGAGGGGATCTAATAATTATTGAGCTTTAATTATTGATGTTTGTTTAAAATTAGTGGGTTCAAGATTTTTAAATGAACAGTGACCCAAGGGCAAGTGTTATATGTATAGTATATGAACCCTGCGTCGAAGGCGCCCGCGCCGATTTTTTAACGCTGATTTGTTGTTCCGCCGATTTCTTAAATGAAATTGTTGTTTTACGCCGAAATTGTTGTTTTACGCCGAATTTGTTGTTCTACGCCGAAGGTACTCACGTCGAATTTGTTTTTCTGTGTCGAAAACGCATGCGCTGAATTTGTTGTTCTGCACCGAAGGCGTCCACTCCGGAGGCGCCAGTGCCGCTAAATATTTTAAGCTAATTTGTTGTTATTTTAAATTTTGGCTGTAAAAATAATTTTTGGAACAAATATTTTGCGAGGGAAAATCTTAAATGAACCGTGCCGGCGGGCACGGGTTATGACTAGTATTAATACATGAACCTGAGTGGGTTGGCTTTACTGCTTCCAAAAATCCTGAAATTGATTACTGGTGCTTCTGAAGTGTCTTTATATTGGGAACTCTATAGCTATCAATATTATTGTTTCAGAGTGTTTTCTCACTACAAAATCGTTGACCGTGGACTGCCCGATCAACGTGGTTAAGGGGCCGATTTGGGTCCCTTGGGTGCGTCGGACACGTGTAGACGCGATGCGAATCGGAGATGCAATCGACGCAGAGCACGTCAGCTGGGCCGGGTCTGGATCTTTGGCCTAAGGGGGGCTGAGGGGGAGCCTCGGCCCGGTGAGAGGTGCTCGGCCTCGGACGGTCGGGCGACGAGGGAAAGCCTCGGCAATTGGCTTGGCGTTCGACCGACGCGGAGCTGAGGGGAAGCCTCGGCTCGGATGGGCGCGCTAGGCCTCGGTCGGTCGGACAACGAGGGGTAGCCTCGGTCGCCTCGCTTGATGCGCGGCTGACGTTGAGCCGAGGGGAAGACTCGACACTTGGATCCAACGTCTTCCTGAACAGACGAGAACACTCGTCAGGGGGGCCGGACCTTGGTTCCGGCCAAATCCCCTCCGATGCCTAAGTCAGATGATGATCTGAAAGAGGAGGCTCGGCGGGGACGGTTCGACTCGAGAGGAGATCGGAACGACGTCCTCCGGCGCGAGCGGGGGGAAGGAGATGAAGTGGGGAAACTAGGTCATTGACGGAGTACCTTAGGTTTTGTTACCTGAGATGCGGTCCTTTGTCCAGTCGCCCTTCCAGCCCTTTTATAGGCCTCTCGTCGTGATTACCCATGACTCACGTCCCTCGTCCGCCCCCAATCGTGCCCCCTCAATCCGCCTCCCCATCGCCGCTCCCTGCGCCATGACAGCACCTCCCCATAACGGCCATTATGTGGCAGCGGGCCTGGTGGAATGGTTATCGCTGGAGTGGGCGAGTGACTCGCGCGTTTTCGGGGTCGGGTCGGATCGACGTTCGGGGGCCCTCTAGGGGGCTTTGTCGGGTGGGCCCGATCTCGCAGATGGGCTTCTGATCGGTAGTCGGGTTTCTGGGCTCGTGTCTTTCGGGCTTCGGTCAAATAGGCGTAACAATTGCCCCCATTGGTCGGGTCGATCGGCCTCGGCCGGTTCGGCTCGGCCGATGTGACTTCCGCCGATTTCGACAGGCTCGTCAGTCAAAGCTGATTCATTAATTGGGCGTCATCATGAGTTGGTCCGTTCGATACTTTTAAGGCGCGGGTTCCGAAGCGCCGTCGGTCCCCTGATGTTGCCACGTGTAACTGCGGGTTTATCCCCACCGTTCGCGGGGTCGTCTTTGGTATAGAAGCAGGGTAGGTTGTGAGCCGCCATCCCGTCATCCTCTTCTTTGTGTTGATCTTGATCCTGCCCGAGCTCTGCCCCATGTCGTCTTCCTCTGCCACTAGTTCGGGTAGGCCGGAGCGTGACGCCACTCCTAACCCGACGGGTAGTCCTCCTTCGGCGATTCGTCGGCATGGGGGCGAACTTTCAGGGGTGCCTCCAGAGGTCTTAGCGTGGCCTTCGTCGGTCTGTGCCACCACCATCGGGAGTATGCGCTCCGCCTACCTGCTTCCGCCTTACTCGGCTCGTGCTCCTGGGTCCGACGAGCGGATCTGCCTTCCCGGTCCCAACGAGGTTGGAGTGTACGAGAAGTGCTTCCGCTACGGGCTCCGTTTCCCGCTCCACCCCTTTATCATCGAGTTCCTTCAAGCCCACAACGTGGGCTTGTGCCAATTCTTCCCCAACGCCATCGGGCTCCTCGTCGGGTTCGTCGTCATCTGCATGCTGAGGGGAGTGGTGCCCTCCCTCCGTCTCTTTGCCCAGTTCTACCGCATGAGTCATCACCAGTCGGGGGCGTGGATTTATATCAGCGCCCGCCCGAAGATGAGCCTTGTGTTGGGGCTGCCGAGCTCCCTGAAGCGTTGGAAGGGGGAGTACGTATTTGTCGTGTTCCCGTCGAGTGTACCTTTCCCGATTCGTTGGGGAGCGGCCGGCGCGGTCATCCTTGATCTGGGTGATCCAACCGCCGCCGAGCTGCAGGCGGCGAAGGCCCTGCTGGCGATTCCTTCGAGGGAGCGGATGATCGACGTCCTCTTCAGCAACCATAACTTGCGCAAGACGGTGTTGCCCTTGGGTAAGTTCTCCGAACATTCGCCATTCGGGGTTGCTCGGGCTCTTCTCGGCCCCTTACTTCTTCTTTGGGTGCAGGTGGATTCCCTCTCGGTTCTTCTCCCGCCAGCCCTCACGTGCTGGCCCCGGATCCGGGCCCGCGTAAGAGGGATCATGTGTTGGAGGTCCGGAAGAAGCAGCGGGTCGTGACCTCAGCTGTTGGCTCCAAAAGGAAGAAGGGGCCATCTCCCTACATCCCCTTGTTGGAGTCTTCTAAGAGGGTCCGCGAGGGGGTCGAGGAAGTTGACGTCCCGCCGTCCGCTGATCGGCACCGACCTGCCCCCGTTGAGATTGCCTGGCCGTGGGTTGGCCCCCCGCCTCTCCCGAGCGGCTCTCTCCCTGATGCCTACGATCGGTATCTAGGCGCGTTCCGCTCTGACCCGGGCGAGTTTCCTTCGTCAGGGGAAGGCCTTCTTCGTCCACGCTTTCCGGTGGGGGAGAAGGAGTCGGTCTTTTTGAGCCGCGGAGCTGCCGCATGAGTGGCCGAGAATAGTTGCCTCCCTCCTGATCAGGCTGCGCTGGATGGAGTCAGAGGCGACTGTTTGGCCACCTTCGTAATTCAGGCCGGCCAACAGGTAGAGTGTCTCTGCTTGTCCTCCCTCTAGCTGCTTTCGCCGTCTTACCTTTGTTGCCTTGGTGCAGTTGTCCTCGGTGGGACTCTCGATGAGGCGCCAGTTTGCGGCGCTCCCTAAGGCCAAGTCCGACGCCGGGCGAGGCCCTGATGTCCATGGTGACGAGGGGGAGGCAGGTCAGTTAGATGAGGCGCGGGTCAAGTCCTTGGAGACCCGCATAACTGAGCTGTCCACTGCCCTCGAAGAGACGTACCGTGAGAGAGCCTTGGCTTTGGTTACAAAGTCGAAGGCCGAGGAGCGGGTCGCCGCGCTTTTGGGGGACGCCGGCACACCTGGGGGTGCTGACAAGATTCCCGTCTCTGTCGCTGCCCCCGAGGCCCTGGAGCTCTCCGGTCGTCTGGAGGCGGAGGAGGAACGGGAGAGGGCTCTCCTGGCTCAACTCGACGAGAGATCCCGTGAGGTTGAGGTGGAGAGGGCGGAGCTCCAACGCCAGATCGAGACCTTGCAGACTCGGGTGCGTGAGCTTGAGGAGGTGGATCTGTTCCAGATCGCCCAAGACGCTGTGGAGGAGTATGCCACCTCCTTTGTTGAGTCAGCTGTGGCTGAGGCGTTCGAGAAGGGTTTCGCCCGTTGCCAATCCGAGATCCGGAAGAAGTTCCCGCTCTCGGGAGTCAACTTCGAGGATCTCCGGGCGCACTCTGACGGCGAAACGGAGCGTGGGGGGCGACCCACGTGAACAGCCAGCATGCGGCTCCACGGGTGCCCCTGGAGATGTTTGAGGGAGGGGAATGCCCCTCGGCCTCTTCGTACGTCTCTCTGTACATCTTTTTGTTAGGCGCACGCTTATCAGGCGTCCCATTGGGCGAGGCTTCCCTTGTCCCGAGTGGGTTTCTTGTGAACACATTTATCTGGAAAGGAACAAACTCAAGTAAATTTATTTCGAAGAAAACAATACATTTATTGAAAGTATTTGCGTAAGTGTTCCATGTTCCAGGCTTGAGTGAGGATCCTCCCCTCCATATTGGCTAGACGGTAGGTTGCGGGTCCGAGGACCTCGATGACTTTATAGGGTCCCTCCCATTTAGCCGTGAGCTTCCCTTTGCGAGCAATATCCGGGTTGAAGCTTGCTTTCCTGAGGACCAGGTCCCCAAGGTGGAAACTCCTTCCCTTGACCCGAGAATTGTAGTATCGGGCCACCTTCTGCTTCTGGCGGATAATGGTGGCTAGGGCTTGCTCCCGCCGCTCGCCGAGGAGCTCCAGACCAAGCTCTAGGCCTTGCGAATTCCTGTCTTCGTCGAAGCACTTGAGGCGGAGAGACTCTTCGCCCAGTTCGACCGGTACCACTGCCTCGGCTCCGTAGGCAAGCATGAAGGGGGTTTCGCCGGTGGCCTCCTTGTGGGTCGTCCGGTATGACCAGAGTATCCCGGGGAGCTCTTCCGGCCAGTTTCCTTCGGCGTCCTTCACTTTCTTTCGGAGGGGCTCTATGATGCATTTGTTGGCCGCTTCCGCCATCCCGTTGGTCTGGGGGTGCGCTACAGAGGCGAAGAGGAGCTTGATCCCCCATTCCGCGCAAAAGTCTTTGAACCCCGCGGAGTCGAACTGTTTCCCGTTGTCTGTGACGATGGCCCGTGGAACTCCGAATCTGGAGATGAGGGAGTTCCATACGAAGCTTTTCGCTTTCTTCCACGTGATGGTGGCCAATGGTTCGGCCTCGATCCACTTAGTAAAGTAGTCCACCGCCACAATCAGATACTTCCGCTGCCCCCGACCCGGCTTAAATGGTTCGAGGATGTCGAGCCCCCATTTCGCAAAGGGGATATGGCTCACGATAGGGATGAGCTCCGACGGGGGAGTTGAGGTGTGGTTGGCAAACCTCTGACATTCTTGGCACTTTTGGACGTAGTTCGTTGCGTCCTGGACTAGGGTCGGCCAGTAATATCCCTGCCTCAAGATCTTCTGTGCGACCATCTTGCCCCCGTGGTGATTTCCGCAGATCCCTTCGTGAACCTCCCGTAGGACGTAGTCGGCTTCCTGCGGTCCGATGCATTTCAGGTATGGGAGGACATCCGCCTTCGTCCAGCGTCTTCGGTAGAGCGTCCCCTCATGGATCACGTATCGGAGCGCTTTCCTTTCCAGGGTCCGACGCTCGTCCCAGTCCGTTGGCACCTCCCCATGAGTGAGGTACCGTATGATCGGGTCCATCCAGGTGGGATCTTGGTCGATCGCCATCACCTCCCGCTCTTCCGTGCTGGGGGACTGCAGGTTCTCCACGTAAATGGTGCGGCCCAGCTCCTTGGTCGAGGACGAGGCTAGCTTCGACAACGCGTCTGCCCGTGCGTTCTCCGACCGTGGGAGATGTAAGACTTCCGCGCTCTTGAACCTGGACATCGCCGCTTTGGCGACGGCGAGATACCTCTGCATTGCTTCCTCCCGCGCCTCGTAACTTCCCAGAAGCTGGTTGACAATGAGCTTCGAGTCGCTGAGGAGGCGCACGGACTCGGCCCCGAGCTCCTGGGCCAGCCTAGGCCGTTGATTACCGCTTCGTACTCCGCCACGTTGTTGGTGGCCGGGAACTCGAACCGCAATGCGTATTCCATGATGTTCCCTTCCGGAGATCGGATCGCGATCCCAGCCCCGCCTCCTGACTGTGTTGCCGATCCGTCCACATGGACTATCCATGCTCCTGGGACTCCTGACTGGACAGGGTGGAGGTGGTCAGCCGAAAGAAAAGATAAGGGCTGGGTGATTACCGTTGCTGGGCCTTCTTCCTCCGGGGGATGTTCTCCGTCCGTTGTGCATTCAGCGATGAAGTCGGCCAGGGCATGCCCCTTGATGGCCGTGCGTGGCTTGAATCGGAGGTCGAACTCGCTCAATTCCACCCTCCCAGTTCAGCATCCTTCCCATTCGATCGAATCTCTTGAGATTCTGCTCCAATTGCGAGTCGGTCAAGACCAATATGGTGTGGGCTTGGAAGTAGGGCCTGAGCCTTCGCGCCGAGAGACGAGGGCGTACGCCAGTTTCTCCATGGGCGAGTATCGCACCTCCGCTCCCTTCAAGATCCGGCTCGTGTAGTACACCGGCCATTGCACCCCACCGTCTTCCCTGATTAGCACCGAGCTCACCGCTTCTTCCGCGCGTGCCAGGTAAAGGCTTAGCGATTCCCCTTCTCGTGGCTTGGACAGGAGAGGCGGGCTGCGAAGGTACTCCTTGAGATCCGCGAACGCCCTGGAGCAGTCTTCGTCCCATGGTATCGCCTTCCTGTTGTCTGATGGTTCCGCGATCGCTTTCCTCAGAACTTTGAAGAAGAGGAGCGATCTCTCTGCCGATTTGGATAGGAATCGCCCCAAGGCCGCGATGCGCCCATTCAGCCTTTGCAGTTCTTTGATCGTCGTCGGCTCCCGCATATTGATCAATGCCTCGATCTTGTCAGGGTTAGCTTCAATGCCACGGTTAGTTATCATAAATCCCAAGAATTTGCCGGATCTTACCCCGAACGTGCACTTCGTGGGGTTGAGTCGGATGTTGTGTCGCCGCAACCGCTCGAAGATTTCACGGAGGTCGGCGATATGGTCCTCCGGCTTTCTCGATTTGACAAGCATGTCGTCGACGTAGACCTCCAGGTTCCTCCCGATCTGGGAGTAAAAAACCTTGTTGACCATTCTCTGGTAGGTGGCCCCTGCGTTCTTCAAGCCGAAGGGCATCTTCTTGTAGCAGTAGGTTCCCCGGTCCGTCGTGAAGGCTGTCATCTCTTCGTCCCGGGGATCCATCTGGACCTGATTGTACCCTAAGTAGGCGTCCATGAAGCTAAGCATCTCGTAACCCGAGGCATTGTCCACAAGGTGGTCTATGCGCGGCATGGGGTAGCTGTCCTTAGGACAGGCTTTGTTGAGGTCACTGAAGTCCACGCACATTCGTCACTTTCCGTTGGATTTTTTGACCATCACCACGTTCGATAGCCACTCCGGGTACCAGACCTCTCGTATGAAGTCGGCGTCGAGAAGACGCTCCACCTCCTCGGAGGCCGCCTTCATCTTCTCGCCACCCAGATTTCGCTTCTTCTGCCTGACCGGCTTGAAGTTGGGGTCGGCGTTGATCTGGTGGACGATCACCTGGGGATCTACGCCGGGCATGTCCTCTGGTGACCAAGCAAAGACGTCAAGGTTCGCCTCCAGGCACTCGACCAGTTGGCTCCTCAGGTCGTGGCTTAGCCCTCTCCCGATTGAGACGAACCTGCCCTCGACGTCCGTGACCGGGATCTGTTCTTGTTCCTCCGCAGGGGCGGGTCTCGGCCCGCTCCTTAAGTCGAGCGCGGCCATCTGGTCGACTAGACGATCCTCGGGCCCTTCCTCCTCCAGTTGGTAGCAGGTATTTGGTCTCCCCGCGTCGCCTTCGACCTGCCCCATCCCCCTTGGCGTTCGGAACTTGATAGTCTGATGAAGGGTCGAGACAACTGCGCCGATGGCATTGAGAAGGGGTCGGCCGATGATTCAGTTGTACTCCGACCCGATCCCCAATACGACGAATTCTACCGCCAGGGTCACCGTGTCTGGTGGGCCTCCAAGTGTTACTGGGAGGCGGATCATGCCGACGATGGGGGTGGAATGACCCGTGAACCCTACCACGGGACCCGAGCGAGGTTCTAAGTCTTCCTTCCGCAGCCCCATCTTCTCCAGGGTTGACATGAAGAGGACGTCGCAGGAGCTGCCGGTGTCGATGAGCAGCCGCCGTACCATTGTTGTGTCGATGATCACCGACACCACCAAAGCTGCGTCCGACCTGCGCGCTGCTACTGTCGTGCCCGTCCTCCCGACCGGTAGGGCCGGCGAGGGTTTCCTGGTCTTCTCCTCATGGTCCTCCTCGCGCTGGGCCCGGGCCCTCTCTTGCCAACCATGGCGGGCCCTGTCGCCTCGCGCCTGAGCCTTGCCCTCCCTTCGCCGTGATGGGTGAAGCCGTGTCATTGCAGGTGTGGTTTGTTTTTCGAGGGATAGTTCGTTCCCACAGACGGCGCCAGATGTTTCAGAATGTTTTCTCACTACAAAATCGTTGACCGTGGACTGCCCGGTCAACGTGGTCAAGGGGCCGATTTGGGTCCCTTGGGTGCGTCGGACACGTGTAGACGCGACGCGAATCGGAGATGCAATCGACGCAGAGCACGTCAGCTGGGCCGGGTCTGGATCCTTGGCCTAAGGGGGCTGAAGGGGAGCCTCGGCCCGGTGAGAGGTGCTCGGCCTCGGACGGTCGAGCGACGAGGGGAAGCCTCGGCGCCTTGGCTTGGCGTTCGACCGACGCGGAGCTGAGGGGAAGGCTCGGCTCGGATGGGCGCGCTAGGCCTCGGTCGGTCGGACGACGAGGGGTAGCCTCGGTCGCCTCGCTTGATGCGCGGCTGGCGTTGAGCCGAGGGGAAGCCTCGGCACTTGGATCCAACGTATTCCTGAACAGACGAGAATACTCGTCAGGGGGGCCGGACCTTGGTTCCGGCCAAATCCCCTCCGATGCCTAAGTCAGATGATGATCTGAAAGAGGAGGCTCGGCGGGGACGGTTCGACTCGAGAGGAGATCGGAACGACGTCCTCCGGCGCGAGCGGGGGGAAGGAGATGAAGTGGGGAAACTAGGTCGTTGACGGAGTACCTTAGGTTTTGTTACCTGAGATGCGGTCCTTTGTCCAGTCGCCTTTCCAGCCCTTTTATAGGCCTCTCGTCGTGATTACCCATGACTCACGTCCCTCGTCCGCCCCCAATCGTGCCCCCTCAATCCGCCTCCCCATCGCCGCTTCCTGCGTCATGCCAACACCTCCCCATAACGGCCATTATGTGGCAGCGGGCCTGGGGGAACGGTTATCGCTGGAGTGGGCGAGTGACTCGCGCGTTTTCGGGGTCGGGTCGGATCGACGTTCGGGGGCCCTCTAGGGGGCTTTGTCGGGTGGGCCCGATCTCGCAGATGGGCTTCTGATCGGTAGTTGGGTTTCTGGGCTCGTGTCTTTCGGGCTTCGGCCAAATAGGCGTAACAATTATGTATTCATGTTTGTGACTTGGTGGTATCCACTGTTTTATAATCTCGTTTTCAAATTTCAAAAGTTTCCTTCATTTTGTTCCTTTTTTATTTTGAAGGATAAACTGCATTCAGATCCCATGTTCCATGTGGTATCTGAAACTAAACACCCTCAATATTTGTTTTAACACCAAGACCCTCCTGGATTGATCGACTAAAAAAGGGAATGTTACACATTATGGCTGCCTTCTGTATGGTGCTTTCTGATATAAAGATTAGACTAACTGAACTACCAAAGAAACTAACATGTGCTTCTTAACCCTGCCTATTTTACTCCTTCCTTTACGAAATACAAAACTTAATGACAATTACAGTAGACACTCGCATAAAAAGAATATTTTACTTCCATCTAACTAGCGTTTAGTTAGGCTTGTACTAACCGTTATGATGTATCTATATATTCAGTAGGTTTAATCTTTAAAATAAAAAATAACTTCAAAATTTAGAATTCACATTGAGACAGATGCGACCTTCATCTTGCATGCATTGGGGTATGCACTCCGAATCAAAGAATGCCCGATTGCTAATCCAATTTTGGTAGGAAAGTCTTGCTATTGGTGCTCTGACTGGTAGTAAAATGCTAGTAATCTGGCATATGCATAAGGAACAATGTAGCTATAATTAATCAACAGATGTAAGTATTGGGAGCAGTTGGACAAAGCAATCTCCATGATGGCATCTATCTTTTCTCTGTATCCTTGTGACAGATTTTTGAGAAAAATGGATTTCTGTTTCTTTCCTTTGGTTTTTCTTTTCACCCATAACTGTTCTGTATAATCATCATCTTCCTCCTTCACTTTAATAATTAACTAAAAATATGTTTGCTAAAATCAAAAGATAAAAGAATGAATCTAATTGTTTACGATTATGTGGGAGAGATTGAAAAAAAGTGTTAGGGAGACATATAAATTTATATGCATTTTGTGAATGATGTGAGGTAGCAAACCTGAGAACCTTCTCGTATTATCTTAGCTTTTTTGTGCTAAGTCTATATTAAACAATTAGTAATAAATAAAAATAAATTAGGATCACTTGTGAATGAATAATCTTTGGTGGGAAGGTTTTCAGGCCAAGATTGTCCTCGTCGTCATCATCTTAGCCTGCATCTCAAAATCAGGATCGGGTTCATGTATCAATAGAAAGAATGTCAGATCGTGATGTCAGATACTTGTTTTTACGCATTATGATTTAAAGCTTTCTCTTTCGTTAAATCAAGATCTTTCAAAGCCCTTCTTATCATTTTCATTCAGGCATTTTTCGTCTATCTTTCTCTTGATTTTTTTATTCTTCGGAAAGTTGGCAACGCGCGCGCACAAGGACCTCGCTCAGCGGGGATCGAACCTTGTCGACCCCACTATGAAGCGGGAGAAAGTGCCGCTAAACAACGGTCCTTTGGACTCTCTCTTGATTTCAACATTCATATGTTTCGTCTTTCTAATATGTGCATAAATAAGTCTTCGGCATACATGGTCAAATCATTTCAAGCGATGTTCTCTCATCTTATCCTCTATAAGGACCAAATTTAATTTTACTTAGATTCTTACCTTATCTTGTCTAATATTTCCTTACTCGTAACATTCAAATTTCTACCATACTCATACTTTGTACATATTTTTTGGTGATAACTCAACACTATAGCGTATAAGAAAGCTGTCGAATCGTCATCTTGTAAAATTTACTTTTTAGCCATAACTGTATATTTTGATACCATAACACTCTTGTTATGGTTCTATAGTTTAATCATCCTGCTTTGATTTGATAATCAATATATCTTTCTTAATCCATGCATCCTCATGGATAACTGATCCAAGATATCTAAAGTACTTATTTATCGATATTCTTTCTTCATTCAACTTCATCACCCTATGATTTTTATGTCTCTCTAATAAATTTATATTCCATATACTCAGTTTTGTTCCACCCAACTCTAAAACTTTAAGTCTTCAATGTCTATTTCCAAAATTCTAACTTTACATTTACATCATTTTTGATCTAATTATCAAAATACCATCTTTTACAAATAATATACACGAAGATATCTTATCTTGAATATGTCTAGTAAGCCGATTTATCAATAAAACAAAAAGGATGTGATTCAGAGTTGAGCCTTGGTGTAACACAATAGTCATTGTGAAGTTATATGTTATTCCTCAATAAGTTTTCATATTAATGATGGCTTCTTGATACATGTCTTGAATTAGAGTAATATATTTTAGTGAGACATCCTTCTTCATTAATGTTCATCACAGAACATCTCTAAGGACTCTATCATAATAAGATTTTTCAAGATCAATAAAGATCATATGTAAATCTCTCTCTTACTTTATATTGCTACATAAGTTGACCGAGGAGATAAATTGTATCTGTTATCGAACGTCTCGACATAAACCAATTTGATTTTATGTTATGGTAACATTCTTTTTCAACCTAAACTTGACCACCGTCTCTTACAACTTTATGGTATGATACATTAATTTGATTTCATAGTATTTAGAGCAACTTTGTATATCATTTTTATATTAATACAAAGGTACCAAAGTGTTAGTCCACTCCTTTGGTATTTTATTTGATTCCTAAATTTTAATAAATAGCTTTACAAGCCATATAACAGCTACATCTCTTATGCATCTCCATATCTTAATAGTAATTGTATCCTGTCAACATGTTTTTCTTGATTTCATTCTTTTTAAAGCTTCTCACACCTTTCATATGATTCTTCGTATAAATTATGGTCCAACTTTTTTGAAGGAATCTCATTATCTCATATTCTGGGTATGGCTTTCACTAAAGAATTTGTCAAAGTACTCTCTCCATCTACATCTAATCTTTTTATCTTTGACTAATTTTTTTAGTATTTATAATTATTTTACTTAATCGCATACAATCTTACTTTTTCTCCTTCATTTGCGTCAATAAATAGATACTATTCTTTCGCTTAGCTATATTTAACTTCTTATAAGTATCGACATACATCTTGGATCTACCTTCTTAGATAACTCTTTTCGCTACCATCATAGTTAATTTATATCTCATCAAAATATCATTATCTCTTAAGATTTCTACAGTGTCATGTTAAGCTCTAACAACAACCTTCACACTCTTGTTCCACAAATATATCTTTTTATCTGGTGGTGCAACACGTTTAGATACATCAAATTCTTCTGTGGCTATGTTCTAGTTCAACCAATTATCTTCATCTATATAGCACTTGTGTTCCCTCTGAACTCTTAATCTACTTTTTTGAGAACCCTTTCTTTGAAACTTCTTTATGTATCATCCTTAAGAACCTTTTCTTTGAACCATTTGCATGCAAAGATATTATGTCTAATTTGGAAATGCATATTAAACCAAGCCAAAGATGCATTAATTGTTTTGAAGCCAAAGAATATCAAGTCTATGTTGAAGAGCCAACCAAAAGGTCATTTTAGTTTATTTGGGCTATTTAGTTATTTTTTTGAATAAAATACATATGTTGTGCACGTAGGCTCAATATGCTTCTAAAGTATTCATTTATTTTTTTCCTTATTTTATTTATTGTGTTAGCACATGTTGTGAACATTGATCTACCTATAAATAGGCTTTTACTTGGAACTTATTATACAATTGTGGACTGAGTGAAAATGAATTGAGTTTTGAGAGAATCCTTGGATGGTTCGTGAGAAATCCTAAATTTCTTCCTAATCTACTTACATGTGATGTTCTTGTGAGTGAGGCGTGAGTCACTTAGGCGTGAGGTTCAAAATTTATCTATAAGTTTAATTATCCTTTAGTTCTTGTTTCTTTTCCAAATCCCACCATTTAGAACCCTAGTTTTTATCTTTGGATGTCGGTTCCACATCACCTATCATTTGAAAAATATATTTTCATTTATTTACTTGAGAGTCACAGGTTGCATATGTATGTTCCCAGGCTTACTAATTTTAATGAATGTTTCTTGATAAGATATATGTTTCTCAATTTTGACTATAGAGTTAGATTTTTTGAAAGAATTTATTTATAAGTCAAGCAAAAATAGTTATTATTTTCGTAATATTTTTGGCCAGACCTCTTTTTAGAAAGCATGAGAAGTTTCCTTGTAAATTATGTAACCAATGTCTTTTCTGACACCTATCCACTTGCCATTATTCTAAATGATCAATTGGAATTTAATTTTTCTATATAGTCAAAGAAAATAGGTCAATCTTAAAGAAATAAGAAACAAAAAGCAAGAACAAAACAGAATACGCCCTAAGTTGCATATGTGTTGCCTACTCTAGTGTTGGGAACAATTTGCTTAATAGATTACTCCGAAACTTCTTCCAAATCAGGTTTCCTCCAAGTGGGACATTAACTTATATAGTTAGTGTTACCCAATATTGCCTAGTTTGTGGTACGCTTCGGTATGCGATACGAGCATAGAAATACGGTTTGCTACTTTAATCGGTATGTGGTGCGATGGGGTAGGAAGAGTTGATTTGCTAGTTCAGATTGTGGTATGCTTGCATCAGAGGTCTTTATCCAGCCTAATATTGTGTGTATACATGTATAATATACATGTATGTATATGTAATAATACACACATGTACACATACATGTACACATAGATCCATTTCTTGGTTAGGGGGGTTTAAAAAATCTTGATTATTTCTTGATGTTTCTTGTTTCTTCCATCAATCATCAATTTATGATATATATATATAATGTTAATATTAGATGGGTAAAGTGTTCCTAGGGCGACTCCTTAGATGAAATCAGGGCGACTCCTTAGATGAAATCTAAGGAGTCGCCCTCATTTTTCCCTGTCTACCACATTTTTTTCGAATTTGTTTTCTTGGGATTGTTGTTCACCATATGGATGATCAACATACCAAAAATCAAGTCATTTCACTACTTTTAGAGTACTCATTTACCCCTTGCAACTTCATGGATTTTTCAACACGTTTTCAGACCGTTGAAGTTGCAAGGAGGAGATGAGGGCTCTAAAAGTATTAGAATAACTTGATTTTTGGTATGTTGATCATCTATAATGTGAACAATCACATGAAAAATAAAATCCAAAAAATATGGGATATGTGAGAAAATGAGGGTGACTCCTTAGATTTTATCAAGGAGTCACCCTAGGAACACTTTATCCATATTAGATCTTCAACCGTCGTATCTTACACATTCAGACCGATACTTTCTACAATCCGGATCTGAAACGCCATGTGAATCAGGTCGCATGATCCAGATCATAGGTTCATAAGGGTGCATGTAATTAGATAACACTTGTGTCACTAGGGTCAGACGAGAATTTAGTCATTTGCTCAAAGGATTCATGGTCTTAAATCATCGAATCCAAAAACTAATTGTACATGTGAAATTATTTCCTCAAAAATCAAAACATTTAAAAAAATTTCTACCAAATATTTCGATGAATTGCATGGAAACCTTAACACTGTGGAATAGACAAAACCGAAGTTGGTCTTAGTGGTAACACAATGCTTAGTGCTCTCAATGTCTCAACTTTATAGCAACAACCTTGCAATTATCCATTTTTTGTTGATTAGATGGGAACTATGAAGCACATACACTTCAAAAAATGTGCTCTATCCATGTCGTACATAATACTTTTCTGAAACCCAAAAAAAAATTGAATGTTCGAGTCATATCCATGTGTTAGACACTTTAGAGATATGTGTCTCTTACAAACTAAGTGGGTGCTACTGAGACTTTAAGTATTAATTAGGATTCTTTTAAATCGGTTTTCTTTGATTTTGTTACTGATTAGAAACTACGGATCTTTGTCAACGGAATTTTATTTTATGTTATTTTTAATAGAACACATCTGAATAACTATGAGTTTTTATGTGTATTGATAGCTATGCACACGTGTTTGTTTCACCGTATTTCCGCATCCTACTTTTTTTTAAGGACTTGATGTGTCCCCATGTCTTTGACGTGTCATATCTGTGTCTCATCTCTGTGTATATGCTTATTAAGATGGGAACAATCACATTGGCCCATTAAAATACAAATGGGTGGATAATTTTCATAGAGGTAAATATTCTTTTTCTTTCAAAATATAACTCCAAAATTAGCATCAATTATAAATGCTTAGAATATCAAAAAATGTATGTTTTGGCAAATGTGAAATTCTCTTGTTTGGATGCGTTCAAATTATATCTAATCTTTGACCTTTTTTGAATAAACTAAAATAAATTATCCTGATAAGATGTGATCTACCTAAAAGGGCAGGATATCTTTCACAAAAAACTTGCACACCAAGTAAAACTTTTTAGAAAGTGATCCTAATCAGTCTTAAATTAGTAATAATTGTCTGACAATATTAAGGAAAAGAATAACTGATAAGGTATGACAGAGCAAATTGTCTAATTTACAATACAAATAGTGTATAAATTTTTAGATATCTTATTCCCATTCTCTCTTAAAAAATCTGAAGACTGTTTTTTGCTTAAGTTCATATGGCAATATTTCTCATTCATGAACCTTAGTTTTTTTTGTTAAAGTGGAGAAGGAAAAAAGAGAATTTACTCTCTTTTATTGTTTTTGTCCCATTTAGTTGCAAGAGTTAAACTAAAAGATAGAAAGTAGTTTGGAAAAACACAAGAAAGGGATAGACAACTTAATTTTCATGGAGATGAAGATGGACAGCATCGTGGATGCAGTCACATGTAGGGTTTAAACTCTTTTGACGATTGCAATAAGTTACAATCACAACTACTTATTCCATATTACTATATTGGGTTGTTGGTGTCTTGCTAGTAGCCAGACTACAAATAGTGCATGTACCTGATGCAGTTTTAATTGCAAAATTTGGTTTCACATTTGGGCAGTTAGATTCTTGCTAGTAGCCAGACTACAAATAGTGCATGTACCTGATGCAGTTTTAATTGCAAAATTTGGTTTCACATTTGGGCAGTTAGATTCTTTGGTTTGGAGTAAATTCGTTTGTGCGTCCGGTGGATGTGGCATCTTTGTGTGTGGTGGATGTGGAAATTGTCTCTTCGTAAGCTCTAAAACTGTTTGAAACTTTCTGATGGCAGGATAGAACTTACGCAGAATGCACATATATGTTTTGAAGTTAAAACCCCATGGATTCAAGCACAGTTAAATGCTACATTGATTCCCTTTAGCTACATTTACATAGATCATGTTACTTTTTGTGGATGGTTTTTTTATGGATGAGGTTTTTTGTTCCTTTTTTGTCTCAATATATTGTACAATAGTAGGAAAGGACAGGTAGCAAATTTTTTGGAAAGGCAAGCGTGCTTGTTCAAAAATCTATTCTATTTTATACTTTGAGTTTGAAACAAGGTTTGAGAACTTTACTTTGGTTTGTGTCTTTTTAAGAAAAGTATGTTTCAGATGTCTTCACTAGTTTGTATTGGTTCGTTTCAAGTTTTGGTTTCGGTGATTATTTTGTAGATGTTGAATATGTGAAATATAACATACAACATTTTAGCGGGAACTTCTATTGGATACTGGTCAAACCTTTACAATTTTATTAATGGAAGATAATGTAAACACATCTCAGTAATGGTGCACAGATACGACTTCATGATTTTAAAACTCCGAAGGAGGATTACTTGTACATCTTTATATATTGGAGTAGAATTTTTCATTAAATTAGTTTTTATTTCTTCATTGATCATCAATTAGGTTGTGGAGGTGGAAGTAAATGGGGTGAAACAAAGAAGTGGAGTACATATAACAAAATGCAGGTATGACACTTTTCCAGCTACAAATGATATTACTAGGGTTTCTTCTCTTTCATGAAACAGAGCAACTGTCCAAGCTTCTTGATTTGATTCCAATCACATTTGCTTATACCCCTACTTACAGCTAATGTGTGCATTGCATCCCTGCAGATATTTGGAGAACAGTGGATGTGTTGGGATGTGTGTGAATATGTGCAAGATTCCAACACAAGATTTCTTCACAAATGAATTTGGACTCCCTTTAACCATGAATCCAAGTATGCAAGCCTGTCATAATACACTCAATGTGCATAAATATCCTTCTTCAGCAAATAATATTGTATGCGTGCATGCTGTATTTTTCACGTGTGTACAAGTATCAATTTGTAGGATTTCTGTATTCCTTTCACAAAATATTTATATCATGATCACTATTTCTTATTGAAGCATTGCTAATTAGCAAGTAATGTGCGGATAACTTCTGGAACTACCTAAAACTTTCGTACTCACCATTTCTTAATGAAACTGTTGCTAATTAGCAAGTAATATGTGGAAATTTTTTGTTGCTACATAAAACTTTCAAATGTTCTGTGCCGAGTTCTTTGTACCAGGGTGCATAAGGAGATGCAAACAAAGTTTCCACTAGCAATATTCAAGTAACACCTGTATTTCCTGCAATATAGTAATATTCCAGCTCCATCTAGATTCTGTAAGTTATTTTAAATCGCAAGTTCGTACTATGATAAAAGAAGTACTTGGACAAATTTTGTGCAATTTTATTTAAGTTAGCTTATACTTATTTTCAGAGGATGTCAACTTATTTAAAAGTCTTGCATAGTGAACTGTAAACTCGTTAAGGTCTCTAATGTTTATACTAGGCTACTACCAATGGTATCCAAGATGCGAATCCTATCACCCAAAATTTTGAAAATTGGTAACCCCAGTCTTCAAATTGTCAGAAGCGGGAATGGGGTTGGCCTACGACCCCTTCTTGGCCCTTATGTGCACCTTTATTCACTGCCTCTAAAGTTGTGGTTAGATTAAGATATAGCCAGGTTTTGATATAAATGTCCACACGTCAGAAGTTAAATTTATCTTTCATGTATCCCCCATCAAGAAAACATTAATCTTTTATTTTTTTCATTGTTATATAACTGTAGGATATTGACCTCAAACTCAGGTTTTATGCATTGAAGCTTGCAAGTATGGCAAACTAAAAGACCTTTTCATTACATTAATTAAAATGCAAATCAAATCCGCATATGATGAAAGAGAGAACCTAGTTTTTGCTAAAAAGGAACAAAGAGAGAGGAACCTATGTGTGGTTGCGAAGGGCCTGTTCTTTTGTGTTTAAATTTGTGTTTGTTGAAGTTGTGAATAGTGTTGGTGAAAGTGAGTATTGTGTTTTTTTGGATGAAAGTGGGTTGTGAATGTGGATGTTGGAATTTTTTGTGGGTCCCACACAACTTTATTGTGTGTTTCTTGTGGCCACGTTAGCAACTTTCACAGTCAAAGAAGCCAATACAAAAGAACAGGACGAGTGAAAGTGAGTGTGAGAATGAGTGAATAGTGGGAGGAATAGTGGAATCTCCCACTTTCACAACCAAATAAACCAAAAAGAACAGGCCCTAACCTTCTTGGTGGTGAAACCAATGTTTTCTTCTTGTGATTGAATGGCTGATGGCAAGGATTTTTTATCATCAGCAGAGTCAGACAAGTGGAGCAAGACAACTCCTATTTATTTTTCTACGAAACCTACAAGGGGATGTGTGTTTATCAAATAGATTGTTTTTATGGTAAACTCTGGTTCAAGGTCTGACCATAAGTTGCTACCCCAACCAAGTTATTAGTCAGATCAGGCAGATTGACATTGTGTTAACGTGTACATGGTTAGGGTAGGAAAATTTTGTATTTGGGTTACTGAACTGAACTGCATTTTAGCCTAAATGGAATAGTCTATATTCACAACACTTAAGAGCCCAAAGGTATATTGGCGTGTATAAAGTCTAGAAACATCACATGTTTTTTTCCGATAATGCCATGAAAGTTGGTGTTTTGATCCACTTGAGATCACAATTAGTGAAGTATGTCTTTTCCCTTTTAAATTTACTTTCTTTTATTTATTTTTTCACTTTTTATGCTGCTTTGATGTATGTAGAATATATTTTGATGTTATAAGTCAATTTTTGCTCATATTATAAATATATACAGCCCAAATTTCAATCTAAAAATTGAGCACAAAATGTTCATGGGCTGAAGGCCCACCCCATTTGAACTGAACTGAACCAAACGATGAAAAATCAGTTTGGTTTGTTTGGGTTGAAATTAAATATGGCTCGGTTCGGTTTCTATTTTTTTTGGCCAAACCTGAACCGAAATGCCCCTATTCATAACCCTACGCAACGGAACTTATGTTGGATTATGATCGGTAAGATGAAAATTGCTTCTCATTTTAGAGTGGATATGGCTTTGGTTTCAAATAAGTATTTTTAGTACTTTTTCTAGATTGATAATTGCAATTTTTGAAATGAATGTAACTTGATTCTACCATATAGTTTTTTTAGAACTTCCACAATCAGATGATGCAGCACTTCTAAATGGTTTCTTAAAGAGACATTCCATATAGAAATTTAGACTTGGTGGACTGAAATATCTCTACCTATTTTATTTACTTTGTTTTTGACTAGTTAACTTTTTAATGAAAGACATTCTAAATATTGATGGTTCTACTATTATCCGAACTTTCTGCAAAAGAACCTAAAAATTTTATGTGCTTATAATCCGTGTGTTGGCTCCTATGCTATGTAACCTGACAATGAACAAGAACTGAGGTTTAGAACTTTGGAATTACCAGTAAAATATAACTTTTTTACTTTTTATTTATATGATGATCAGCAGAAAATGGTTGGACTAGCTAGTTTATGGAACCTAATCAAATCACGTATTTTGAACGTAGACCCCAAATAGGCAAGGCTTTTACTTTTGAAAAAGCAATATTTGGTTGATACAAAGAAAGCGACGCTAATTCCACAAAGCAATAGATTTTGTTTTGTGCATAATAATACGAAATATTGGTAAAAGCCACCATATACTTGGCTTATTTGTCTTAGATTATACCTTTTGCGACAGTTGTATTTTCTTTCAGTCCGCTGCTTAAGTGTGCATGTGGTGAAATTTGAATTTTGTTGCTCAAGTATGGTATACCATGCCCATGCCGCTGCACCAAAACTCCAATGGCTATATTTTTTACATTCTAAATAATTATTATACAGTTACCATCTAGGTGTGGTATCTATTGTTAGATGTGATATCTATTGTTTTGGTCTAGATGCAACATCTATTGCATATATTATTGAAGGTCCAAGGTTGGCCACACCTTACGCCAATATATTAACTAAGGACCCTGACTGTTCATCTGAATTTCCAAATATAAGACCAGAATGGAGATAGATGATAAACAGAATTTTTCCCCCCGGTCATCCTCAATTGTTTGTGACATTGTGTCATAGTATCTTGTTATACGATTCTCCTTGTCATCTGTTAATAAGCTTCCTGACTTTTTACTATCATATGCACTCCTAAAGGATTTGAACCCTAATGAATTAGAACACTACTTACTCAGTTTTGGACATGCAGATTTTGAAGATATGAGTTGCGAAATGATATATGGCCAGGTGCCGCCTCCTTTTGATGAGGATCCTGTCGCTAAACAACCTTGCTACACCAATCTCTGTAAGTTCAAGTAGCTGCACTAAATTAAACTACGATACTACAGCAATTGGAACCATGATCAAAAATTTCAGTCAACGTCAAATGTCGCTCATTTCACATCTGTGGTCACCCCTGTGTTGTTTTCTTTTCTGGGAGCTAAAATCAGAAACCCAACCTAGCATATGTCTGCGTATTTGCATGTGCGAATCTATATTTCTTCGAATGCCAGATTTCAGTCGAATTGTAGAGTTTCAGGCTTGTAGTATGCACACTAAAGAAAGCTCAGGACGAACTAATACTAAAGCACAAGAATAACACCGGTTTAATCAACAGCGTGCATCTTCCCTTTTAAATACCAAATATCATCTTTTTACAACCTCAATTTATGTTCATTGATGTCCGCTTTATTCCGTGACGGCACTTTTCGACTATTTTTTGGGCCCGTAACTGGATCACATGTGCATCTCTGATGTGTATGCCCCAATCCATCTGGACAATTGCTCCTGCACTACATGTGGGCACACTTCTTTCCTGATCATTTAATTTTGTTCCGCATTATATTTCGATAAGTTTTTACTGCTCGATGTTCCAATTGAGAAAAGTTAACATTTGCTAAGTTCTGACCAATTTTAGCCTTTAAACCTCAACTGAATTTGTGAGATTTTACATTATAGGTTCAATGGCCAATCCAAACACCAAAATTTGTCATAAACTTCAAAACTGAAGAAGATTTCTTGCCTCACCGAAGAACCTCGCAGACAGAGTCAGGAGCATTGTAAGATGCATTCTCAGGTTTGACCCCATCTTCCCTCGTTATCTGTCAATGTTTAAGCATCTTAAACCTTGCGTAATAATGGATGAACTCTCATTTTAAATTTATCTCATCTTATTTATGTTCTTCTTAACCTTCAAGCTATTGCCTCACTCTCTCTAGCTTAATAAACTAATTCAAGAACTACAGTAATTTTGCACATTTGGGTTTATTAAAAAATTAAAACAAGGTGTTCTTTCTGATGATGCAGCCAGGTGTTTGTGAAGAACGTCAGAGGGAGACGGTGAGCTAAACATGTACACATCTTTTTTCTACCTAATGCTAAAAATGTGCATCCTTTTCTCTATATTTTTCTACCCTGAATCCAGCCAACCCAAAATCACGATGGGTCATGTAAGAATGTTATCAGAGCTGCGGCCAAGTAAGGCGACTTTATTGTCGTCTACTTCAGCATCAGCTTTCTATTTCTTTACTTCGCCGATACTTTGTTGGTCACCGTCGTTTAAACTGGCACCAAGAGCTCCGTGAGGCCGTGCCTTGATGACCAAGGTTCTTGTTGCATGTACGATATGATCTTTCACATGCTTTGAAGTTTTGAGGCATGGCTATTAGATACGTCCTATATAAATGCTAATGGTTGAGAATGACCTTATGGATGAAAAGTTGGCGGTAACATTGATGAAAGTGGCGGTGGGAAGGCAGAATTTTCTATTTTTTTGTCTTTTTTGTCTCCTTTTTTCATTGTGGGGTATTTGCGCACACATTAATGTGTTGTAGATGGAGAGGGAGAAACTGTAGAAGGGAGGTGGCGGTTGTGCTATAAATAGAGGTGAGCGCAGAGGGTTCAAACACCCAAGAAATAGGGAGTTGCTATACACACATCCCATTTATTTACAAGTTTGCCATTCAAATTTTTTCTTTATTACCCTCTCCCGGTATTGCCTCCTTCGCTCATCGCCTCCTCTCGTCCTCTTCTCTATTTATCTTCCTCCTCTTCCCTCCAAAGTTATAATGGGATGAAAGAAGATGAAGAGGCGGGGTGAGGTGGCAGCAAGCCTGTCGTCGTCCATGGGATGAAAGAAGATGGAGATGCGGGGGCGAGGTGGCATCAAGCCCATTGCTTCCACTGCCCATCTTCGGCTTTTTCATTCTCTTCAAAAAAAAATCATGCATAATTATGATCAGTGTTGAAGAGAAGATGATTAAAGAGAAGATGCAGATAAAGATGATTAAAGAGAAGATGAAGATGAAGAGGAGGCGATAGAGGGGCAGGACTCCCCCCTTGTGTGTAAAGCAGAAGGAGACGAAGTGTAAAGCAGGAAGAGATCAATTATGAGGAGACGGAGACGAAGATGAGATCAATTATGAGAAGGAGACGAAGATGAGGATGAGGTAGATGAGGAGGGTAGAGGCGGTAGCGGATGAGGACGAGAAGGCGGTAACTATGATTGTGGGTTTTTCGGGGAGAGAGGAAGATAATAGGGTGTATTTGGCGACTATGATTGTGGGTTTTTCGGGAAGAGGAAGATAATAGGGGGTATTTTGATGATATGTGTGTGCGTGGGTCAACGTGTAGAATTTTTGCAAAAAATATGGGTTTTAGTTATCCAAGAAAGAATTTCCATTAATGTCATTGTTAAAAATTACAACTCTGTTATGAATCAACTACTGGGGAGGAGCTCCCAGCTCTTTATTTATAGGCAATTGGGGGAATACAAATATGAGCTTACTATGATATGGGCCTATCTCTAGGATAGCCCAGAATCTCACCCAACTACGGTTAAATAACCGTTCACAACACTCCCCCTATCCAGCCATAGGTGTGGACTCTGCTCGTGAATGCTTCAGGATTCTGAGCGTAGAAGAGTTTCACATGGGGTGGATACTTCAGGATCCTGAGTTGGTGAGATTTGCCTCGTTAAAACCTTTAGCTATGGAAAACCCAGTGGGAAAAACCATAGTTAAGGAAAAAGAGTGCAAACGCTCTTTAACTCCCCCTGATTTATACAAGTGACTCTGCTCATGAATACTTCTGGATTTTGAGCGTCACAGAGGGGTGGATACTTCGGGATCAAGAGTTGATTTGATTTGCCTCGTTAAAACCTTTGGCTATGGAAAACCCAGTGGAAAAAACCATAGCTAAGGGAAAAGAGTACAAATTCCCTCAACTCCCCCTGATCTGTAAAAGCTCTCAGGCTTTCAGATCTCTTAGGCTTATCTCATCACTCCTATTTACAATATTCCGAAAATGTACACAGATTACAAATTTTATCACCATCAAGCAGCTGCTGAATCCAGAAACTCTGGAGAGGTGTGCTAAGTTTCGTCGCCTCTGATGTGGTCTTCAGACTATATGGTCAGCTCCACAGAACCAGCCTCTATCTCAGTCGTCACTGGGATGTGATGTACCACCAGGCGCACTTAAATACACCATTGGTGTGATTCTGGAATGGTGAGGATCTCGGAATTATGGGATGATGTTGCCTTCATAAGTTGCTTTGCATATTTGCAGTAGATGGTCATCCCACTGTTGGTACCTGTTCTGTGATTTCTCAGTGTAGGGACCGGACCTGTAACCTGCATTCGCATAAACATTGGAGGATGCTACTACATTTTGTAAGTCCAAATATTTCGACCATTGGAGGAAGCGCAGAAGGCTTAACTCCGGTCTAATGGCCATTTTTAGGTGCCAACTATCTCTGGCTGATGAGTTTACTGCAATTGCTATATCGGGACGCATGCAGTTAGCCAGGAGTGCCTGATTGCACTTAGGTAAGGGACTTTGGGACCAGTTATATCCTCCTCCTCTTCCAGCGATCGGAAGGGTTCTTTTTGTACATCCAGTAAGTGTACCACCGTAGGTGTACTTTGGATGACAATGGTCCTTTTAATTTCTCCAACGCACTTCTGGGCGTTTGTAACATGATTCTATGAGCCATGACTTTATATTTTCCTAGGTCTTTTTATTTCATGTTTAAAAGTCAGGCTTGTTCATGTAGTTCGGTTTTATCTTCAGGAGATCCGGTGAGATTTTAGTTGTCTCCAACTATGATCTCTAATCCTGTTCTTTGCACAGATGCAAAGACAACCTTCAGTAGGAATCATTGACTTGTCAAATGATTCTCTTGGTTGTACATTTATTTATTATACTTATTGTTTTTCTTCATTTCAATAGACGTCCCGAAGTCTATTCAGGCATTTTTTAAGGAAATGTGGAAATTATCTTTACCAGATATCCACGAAGGTATGCTGTCACAACATCCAATAATAGCATATCCATAATTTTCCTTTGCCAAATCGTAAGGTATTCGCTTTTGATAACTTAGGGAGACTGATGCATCATTTATGAGACATGCTCATTTGAATTTGTTCGATCCCTAGTTTCAGCGAAATTTTCCTTGGGCTATAGGTTGTACCTTATAGCATACGATTTTGTATTTATTTTTCTTATGTGTGCAATACTTTGTTTTATCCACAGGTTTGACACCTTTTTGGTGTCAGGACTCCAGGTCCGAACATTTCACGTTTCATAAGTGAGTCCAGCTCATCTTTTATTGCCACGTTCCACATTTTTGGCCAATCTCTACGTTTGCCTTCTAGCAACGGAGTGTGGAACGATAATTTACGAACATCATCGCTTTTGCGATGTATATGGCAATATGATACGTGAATACATTTGTCGACAATTTATGTTCTATCTGTCCAACACCTCCCCAGTACGTACAACATTTACTTAATTTCACTTTTTCCCGGCAATTCCTCTGCAGTGGATTCCGGGAAGGGTGAGGTTGTGGACATGAGCTCATTGTCCTGTGGTAGTATTGTCTTAAGGTCTCCAGGAGTTTCTGTCCTTGGAGCCTGGTGGTCTGCCGCTTTTCTGTTAAGGATCAGCCACTTCTGCTGCTGGTGGATTGCATCCATTCTCGGGGATGTCAATCCTAGCTGGAGTTTTTACAGCAGGGATGTGTGATTTGACAATCTTCCGGTTGTCAATAAATGATTCCGATAATTGGTGAACAGTGTTCTGTATGTGAAGGATCTTCGGGATCTCTTCTACACATTGTATTGTTACCGGATCATAGTGGGTCAAACTTTTTGTATCCCACGTTATAATTTGCTTCGCGCCGGATTTTCCAGTATCTGGGCCTATTTTTGGAAAACTCGTCTCATCGAGATCACAGTCTTCAAGATGTGCCTTAATACGTCCCACGTTTGGGGTTCTAGGTGTCTTTTTATTGAGGGTGAGTCAAACCCTTCATGAATACCTAGGCGACGTTGAGGACCCATTTTTGTCCTCTGTGTTGGTGCGATGGGGATTTAAACTGCGGACCGAAGATTCTCTGAAGAGAAATGTTCGGTGGCATTCCATATGCAAGTTGCATTGGAGACTCTGACCTCCAGAGGGTCTTATTTTCATTTACGATGCAGCATGCAGAATTTGCATGTCCCCATGCATCCATATGCAACCGGGATTTAATGGATGTTCAATCCATTGGAGTCTACTTTTCAGTAACTCTGCCGACCCATTTTGGGTATAAACATGCGGCACTTGTATGTTCATTTTCTATTCCCGTTGCTTGGCAGTACACTTGAAATGACTGCGAGGTATATTTCCCAACATTAACCAGACTTATTTTCTATATTTTATTGTCTGAGAAATGTGCCCGCAACATTTTTATTTTTGTGCCAATAGCTTTGGAAAAGCTAAGTTGCTGGTCTGTAGTAGGCACACGTACGAATATACTGAGGATGCTTTTATCAGTACAATAAAGTACCGAAATAGCCCACTAGGGGTGGTGGATTTTATCCACATCTATCTCCTTGTATTCTTTCTTTTTGAGGAAGTGTGGAGATTCTTTATTCAACCTTTTGTGGAGATGGCCTTGCAATTAATTTTTCCCTTATCGCAAGGGATGCGAGGGAATTCTCCCTTCTGAAGAATCTTCTGGTTCTTCAAGTCATACCCATGGGATGAGATGCAGTGCATCATCACAAATCCAGGGTGGCCAAGTCCATCATGCCAGAGTAAAAACTAGGCTGATGTCGGGCACTTCAGGTGCTCCGTTTAATTCCGCTTCCTTTCTCCGAATCTTCGTATGGTAGAGGCCTCTAAGGCTCTCAAAACGTTCAAGTATGGATTTTACTCCTTTATCTTGAGACGTTGCATACGGTAATTTTTTCATTTACATTTGCTGTTTCCAAATGGAATCCGTTGAAACGGATGTCCTTGAAACTTAGAAAGTTTCTTTTGGAATTCGGAGAGGTTAGTGCATCCTCTATTTTTGTGACGTTTGGGGGCAACAATGTTGCATTCCCTGGATCTTCAATATGGCCCTGATATTGGGCTTTGTATTGAAAAAAGCGTACGTGTTTATTGTCTACTAATCATTTATGAGAGCAGTTTCAAAAGATGAAACGTATAGGCACATGCATATTCAGATAAACATTTTCATTCTAAAACAAATCACATAATTCAAATGCTCTCATAAATTATTCTTAAAACAACTTGCTAAGATAAAAATAGTGGCTAATCAAGTATGTCATCATTTTCGAAGTTGTCAGCTGTAAACTTGACTGGAGCATCAGAGGTTATCTGGTTTGTTTCAGCTTTATTTTTCTTGTTCTCTTTATACAAATCCTGGAGATGCTGCGGAGTTCGACACACTCTAGACCAGTGGCCTTTCATGCCACAATTATGGCACTGGTCTTCCCATTCCCTCTTGGGTGGGGGTGCATAATTTTTGTCATTTCTGTGCCATGTGAACTTCCGCTTACTTTCATTATTTCGCTGCTGCTGTACATTGCCCTTAGCATTTTTCTGTTGACCCCCCTTCTGTGGTCTTTCTTTTCTTTTATTATCTCTCTTCTTTTTGAAGGAAGAGGAATAGTGAGCTTCTGGTAGGGGGGCAGTGCCGGAGGGCGCATATTGTGAGTGGTGAGAAGAAGCTCTCTGTTTTACTCGTCCATGAGTAAACATGACAGCAGCTCAGAATACTTGGTGAACTTGCGTTCACGGTATTACTGCATGAGTATCGCATCTTTTTCATGGAAGGACGTATACGTCTTTTCCAGCATGCGATTTTCTGAGACTTTCTCATCACACAACTTCAGGCGTGAGGTGATGCTAAAAAGTGCTGAGTTGTACTCAGCAATGGACTTTAAGTCCTGCAGTCTCATGTTCTCCCACTCGTATCGTGCCCTTGGGAGTATAACATTTTTCTGATGTTTATACATGTCCTCAAGGGCGGCCCATAGCTCAAGTGGATCTTCGACCGTAAGGTATTCAGCCTTTAAGGTCTTGTCCACATGGCGGAGAATATAGATGATGGCTTGCGCCTTCTCTATATCGCTAACATTTCCTTTTTCAGTCACAACAGCGATGAGGGACTTTGCCCGCAGGTGAAACTTTACATCTAGCTGCCAGCTTAGATAGTTTCTACCTGATGCTTCCAGTACTTCGAAATCAATGCTTACAATATTAGCCATTTATCTAGCAGAGCACAAACATGCATGAATTAATAATTAATCAGAGAAAACATTTTCATGCGGAGGCAATATTTAACGAAAAGCTAAATGTGTGGATCGGCCAGTCCCACAAGAAAGAGTCCAAAAAAGTCCACAGTCCAAATTATACAAATTTGCAGCTTAAAAAAAATGAAAATACAACTTTGAAAACCCCGTGGGTCCCATATGATATCTCCATCTTCAAGCGTGGCCTCCGTCTCCATGGAAGTTGGTCTTCTTTCTTTGACATTTACATAAATTCCTCACTACAATTTCTCTCAAAAATAAAAGAAAAGTGCGGGAAATGAATTGTGGGACTAAACGGCCGATCCAAAAACCACATTTAGCAATTCATGCAGAAATATTGTGCTCATCAACATTTTCATCAGACATTTTCATCACATGCATCTGATATTCGCAGAGATGGATAAATAATTTAATCACTTAATAATTATTGGACCACTGGGCAACGTCGTTAGGTTAGGTTACTAACGGCAGAGTGGTCGCATGATCTTCCTAATTATTAAGTTTTAAATACAATGCACAACCACGCATATAATATCCAACAGAATATACCAGAGATGCAAAGCATGTAAATATGATTTTTGCAGAAAAAATCATTACAATGCAAAGGTTGTAATTTGAATGGGTTTAATCAATTAAATTGATTAAGAGCCCAAAATTAACATTTTCTTTGTCAGAGGAAAAAGTTTCCCTCATCATCACAAAAGCCCCCCAAAAATCCCCAAAACGTCCTTGTCTGCCCGATATTTGTCCCGTAATTTACCGTGATTTTTCACGAGTATTTTGCCTTTGAATCCCCTTTTTAAATTAATTTTTAGGCTAGCAAGTTGCCTTTTGAGGCTTGATCATAGCCTTTGCCTCCCCCATTTTTTTTTCAAATAAACCATCATGCGGGCCTGAAGCCCGCAGGCGGTCTATGGGCTTCAGGCCCATAGGCTTTTTTTTTGTTTTTTTGTTTTGTTTTGAAATCTGACTGTGGGCCTGAGGCCCGCAGCAGGTCTGTGGGCTTCAGGCCCACAGACTTTTCTGTTTTTTTTGAATCTGACTGTGGGCCTGAGGCCCACAGCAGGTCTGTGGGCTTCAGGCCCACAGACTTTTCTGCTTTTTTGGCTGCTAGGGTTTGAACCCTAGCAGCATGCGGCGGCGGCGGCGCCGCCCCCGGCAGGGGGGCGCGGCCGCAGGTGGGCCGCCGCCCCCCTGCCGGGGGGACGCGGCCGTGGGAGGGCCGACGCCCCCCTCTGCGGGGGGGGGGGGGGAGCGGGGGGGGGGGGGGGGCGCCCCCCGCAGAGGGGGGCGCAGCCAGGGGGCCGCCCCCCGCAGAGGGGGGCGCGGCCAGGGGGTCACCGCCCCCCTCTGCGGGGGGGGAGCGGCGGGCTCGGGGCTGCCGCCCCCCTCTGCGGGGGGAGCGGGGGGCGGCCTCGGGGGCCGCCGCCCCCCCTGCAGGGGAGGGCGGCGGCAGAGGTGGCCGCCGCCGCCCCCCCTGCAGGGGGGTGCGACGGCTGCCGCCCCCCCTCTGAGGGGGGACGGCATGGCGGGGGGGGGGGGGGGGGGGGGGGGCGAGGCCGCCGGTGGGGTTGATTTAGGGTTTGGGTTAAAAAAAATCCAAAAAACCCTAAAAAAATTGATTTTTGGGATGAAAAATCCGTCGTTTTCAAGGCGACAATCGATCCCCATACCGATCTTGCGAGATCTAGGGGAGGGGCAATCATACGTATGATTAAAAATATCGTTTTTAGTATTTTTACCTCTATATCCGTCCTCCGGATATAGCGACGGTTGCTCGAAGCCCTACGCGGATGACGACCCTTGATGGAGGAAGCCTTGCACCGTGCTCGTGGATCTCCCGTCTCGCCTTCGCCTTCGCCTTCGCAACGAACAGAAAAAAAATTTTGTGGAAAAGAAAATTTTTAGAGTCGTGCTGATAACATGTTATGAATCAACTACTGGGGAGGAGCCCCCAGCTCTTTATTTATATGCAATTGGGGGAATACAAATATGGGCTTACTATGATATGTGCCTATCTCTAGGATAGCCCAGAATCTCACCCAACTACGGTTAAATAACCGTTCACAACAAACTCTATTTTAAGATGACTAGCATCATTTATTTCATATTTTAAAATTTAAATACATCAAATATCTAATGTTGTTCTAGCTTAGAATATGAAAGCTAGAGAATATAAAAAGTTAATTTAACCATGTGGTTTGCTCTTTCGTATATAAATAAAGTTCAACTATAAGATCAATTAATATCACAATACTATAATTCTTTATACCTGTTAGCTTGTGTGATGGCCGAAAACCGTCCGTTGTATTTTTATTTTTAGATCGTTCTTGACATTATTTTTGTATTTTTCTCGTTTTTTTCGTAGTTTTTAATTATTATCGGAGGTCGTGATCGTCTTGAGATCGATAACCGTTTTATCCCCAGAAACCGACCTTTCCGTCGTCCAATAAATTTAACGGAACTTATGTTCATATGTTTTGCATTGTTCCGAACGTATGGTATTTTTTTCGGAATTTTTTGGAAATGTTTTTATTGGAGGGCAAAATCGTAATTTTGTTAATTACTAACTACCCTAACCTACCCCCTTAATTCCCACCAAATGAGACGGTGGATCTAACCACCAACCAACACACCCCCCACCGATTTCATTCTTATCTACTTCTAACCCCCCAACACCCGCTTTATTAACCTCACCCTATATCTATTAAGACCCCCTCCCCCAACCAACACGTCGTCTTCTCCCTTGGAAAGCACATCACACAACAACCCTCCTCTCTCCCCCCACGGCAGCAAGCCCACCATCTCCAAGCCCTCTTGGCATCACCTTCCTCCTCCAATCTCCCAAAGCTCCACCAACAACCCAAGGCTACACCAACCAACTCCATCATCATCACCTACCCTTCTCCTCCTCCTTTCTTTCTCCATCAACACCATCACAAACTCGCTCTTCCTCCTCGTCCACCCAACAACCACCTAAACCTCACCGAAACCATCACCCTCTTCTTCACCTTCCTCTTATACCAACAGACAACAACAACAAACACTACTACACAACCTCCTCTTCATCAACACCACAATCTCCTTCCCCCTTTTCTAGCAGCACCTACACCTTCTCCATAACACCACAGCCCCCCTTGACTGACTGACTGGCCACCACCATACCAGGCCGACCAGCCAGCTGAAACAACCTGTCGAACATACTGCAACCCCTAATGCCTCCCATGCTGCACACTGCTGCCCCATGCTGCACTGCAGACCTTTCTCCTCGCTGTCCGGGGATTGTCCAGCCAAGGCTGAACCCCCAACAACCATGTGCTGCCATACCGGGCTGTGACAGTGTAATGCCCCTATGTGTTATATATTATGTGTGTGTATACTGTATGTGTGTATGGTAGTGAAGTATATGGATTCCTACTTGGATGTGTGGATGTTAGCTTGTGTTAGTGGTATATGGTGGTATGTATAATGTGTAGCTATGTATTTTTTGTTATGAATATTTTGTACTTGATATTGTCTTAATATGTATGCCTTTGGATTTATATTTGTAATTATGGGTTTGCTATGAAATAGTTGCTCGATGGAGGGTTTTTATGCATAAGGGCTTTAGGGTGATTAGTGAGACATTTGGAGGGCATTAGTGTCATTTTCATTGGGATTGCATCCTCAAGCGTTTCTTAAGGGCTAAGATAGTTAATTGGTGGAAGGGGGTAAGGGTAGTGTTGTCTTTTGATAGGAGGTGGAGAAATCTAGAGAGCCCCCATCTATTTTCTTTCATTCTTTCCACTTCCTTCTATTTTTTCTCTTTTCTTTCATTCTCCCCTCTCATTTTTATCCCTACCCGAGCCCTCTTGTGCTCAATGAAGGCCGGTCATCTAAGGGCCATGTCCCCCCTAGATTTAGCCCTAAAAACCCAAATGATTCTCTCCTTAGTGTTAGGGATGAAGCTAGTAGCATGTGGAGTTGTTGGAGCTTGGAAGGTGGGGTGATTTCTTAGCAAGTTGGTGTCCTTTTGGAGCCTTGAAGCTTGGAGGATGGAGTTCATGGAAAAAGATAGAATCTTGGTGGATTTTGTAAGAAAGATGTTGTCTTTGATGTATGCGTTCATAACTTTATGTTGGAAATTTTATGTTTGGGATTGAGTTTCCATGAAGTTGTGTAGTTGGTGTTCTTGTTGTGATTGTTTCTATAATTGCTATTGTGTTATCTGGTTATGTATGGTTGTGTTGATGCAAAGGTGTTGTCTTTGATTTGAATTAACAAATTGTGATGCAAGGCTGTTCTGTTCTATTTTTCAATTCTGTATTGTGTGTTAAATTTAGCATAACTTTTAGTATAAGTCTCCAAAAATTATGATTCGAGATAATTTGGAAAGCTTCTTAAGTTAGCTACAACTTTCAGTTAGAGACTGGACTCATATTCTGTCTAAAATTGGACTGAAATAGATAATCTTTAGCCGGGTGTCAATCCAGGACAGATTCTGCTGTTTTCAGTTCCTGCAGTGAATTCAACTAAGCATAACTTTTAGTACAGTTATCTAAATATTATGATTTAAGACAATTTGGAAATATTATTAATTTATCTCCAACTTTTATGTTGGTATCAACGTTAGATTTGGACTGTAATTGGCCTGTAACATCTGAATTTCATCTGCGTGTCAGTTTAGGCAGATTCTGCTACTTTGTATTGAATAGCTTATAACTTCCTCTATGATGTCCAAAAAATGTATTCTTGGATAATATGGAACCCTCTACCACTGTTTGGTTGAGACCTAAATCATATTATGGCTGTAAATTACTGATATGGTATGATCTTTTCAGACTCCAGATTCAGAAACTTTTCCTGAAACTGTCTCACTTTCCTTGACCATTGCCCTATGAAATATGCTTTTGCTTGTGATATGGATTCTATGTCAAAGAACGTTTGTTTATTGATATGTGACATGTGCATGTTAATATGATGAATCTAGATGTGCATACTGTTGATGAATGATTTATGACATTGATGCATGATATATGGCCATGTGCCAATTGATATGTGGAATATGAGATATGTAAGGCCATGAGCCAAAATATGAGATGATATGAGATATGATTGGCTAGGTGCCAATTCGTACGTAATATATGATATATGGATATGCGATATGGCATATGAAATGTAGGACACATGGGACACTACACACTTGGAACAAAGTGCCATGAGTCAGGGGAAATCGCCTGGGCCACCTCTTGAATCCATGGTAGTTGCCACAGATGGAGATGGGCACGTTGTAGGCACGCTGGCATAGACAGGATCCCTTAGTTATTGCATATGCATTCATAAGAATTTCATGTGCATCATGTGCATCATGTGCATCTGTGCATTGTGTGTGATATGTGTGTGGGTGCCCTGAATGTGTGTTATGTATGTTGTGCCTTGTATGTGTGATGTGCATTATATGTGTGATATGTACTTGTTTGGTATACTTTGTGCTCCCTTCTTTTGTTCCTTGAGATTAGTACAAGTAGGTTATGGAAAGTACGGAAGGCCAAGTTGATATATGGCAATGTGCCATCAGATTCATGAATATGATATATGTGGATATATGGCCATGTGCTAATTGATGAGATATGATGAGATGCTATGGACATGGGCCATATGATACATGATATGACATGTAATGAGAGGGAAAAGCTTCCGTTGAAAACTTTCAGTGGTTGGCTACTTTACTTGTTTAGTTAGTTGCTCACTTAAGTTACTTTTCTGTAACTTTACTTAGTTTCCGTTCTGCACTTGTTCACTTTGCCTGTTGACATTACTTAGTTACTTCCCACGCTTGTGCACTTGCTATACTTGTTCACTTGATACACTTATCCTAATATGCATCACAATGTCATGCATAGTCTTTCCATATTAGAGTTGTGCACTCCTGCTGTACACGCTTTGACGTGCCCTCCCCTTTTTTCACACATGTAGTGGAGGAGTCTTGGAGAGCTGTGGAGCTGGAGTTGGAGTTCATGGATAGTGTAAGGAGTGTGTTGTACTGGTTGGCTGTGTTGTACCTTTGTGTTCACCCCCATAGGTGGTGTTATACCTGGTGTTGTGTTGTATATACTTGTACATTGTTATGATATATATATATATATATATATATATATATATATATATATATATATATATATATATATATATATATATATATATATATATATATATGAGTTGCCTTTTGGGCTTTTATACTTGTCCTTCTGTGTTATGGTTCTATGGTGTGGAGCACTCTTGTACTATCCTAGCATGTGCGTAGTGGCCCGCGTCTCTCTCCTTTTCTTTATCACCCTCGCATCTCGAATGTATCTGGGAAAGTTTCGAAATTCCCGGGTATCCTGGGGAGCGGGGTGTGACAGATAGTCCAGTCGAGCCCTCGGCTGCCCCTGGTATTCGCTGTAGAAGCCCATTACCTCCTTGTTCTGACCACTACTCCTCCTGTGTGTCAACGCATCCCTCCTCCGCTAAAACCCCCCAGAAAATCAGCATGTGAGGTAGGTTCCCTAGCAAATATGATCTCTAAATTTTAGTCATTGGATATGTTAAAATGTATATGATATTGTAGAGCAAGTATTTAATAGTATGGATGATGAATGATGTAAGTTAATCGTAGTAGTTAAGAAGGTTCCCTAAGCTGATGACGGTTCCCTAAGCTGATGACAGTTTCAGTTTTTGCTAAAACTTTAAATGAGTATAACTCCTATTGTATATGTCCAAAAATTGTGATCTTATATAGTATGGAAGCCTCTTTTAGTCAACTACAACTTTCATGCTGAGACCTAACTCATATTTTGACTGTAAATAGATGAGACTAACTGATTTGCTTCTAGTGACATTTCAGGGCTGATTTTGAACTTTCACAATTTACTAACCATAACTTTCACTACACATATTTAAAGGTTGTGATCTTAGATAATGTAAAATCCAGTTTAATTCTGGCTGTAAATAGCTGAAACTAACTGTTCTTCTTCAAGAAGCTTCAGATTCGGGACAGATTTTGAACCTTATGTTCTACAAGGCATAACTTTCAGCATAGTTATTTAAAAATTATGATTTTTATAAATCTAAAAACATATATGAGTCATTTACCGATTACTCTCAGAAATACAAAAATTCCAACCATATATCAATGATAATTGCCATTCTTTTGTGACAATAGATTGTGTGTATAGCGAGAAAATTGGGTTGGGTGTATGCCAATGACATTGGGGGGGGAGAGGGAAGCAAGAACATTGGGTTGGGGGTGTGTGTATGACATGGATTGAGTGTGCGTGAGAGAGAGAGAGAGAGATGAGGACATAGGGTTGAGTGTTGCGTGAGACTTGGAGTGGGTGGGGGTGTGTGTGCACGCGCGCACGCACTTAATTGTTAAGTTGAACACAATGATATTGTTGGCTTTAAATATTGCTCATGATAAATGAATGGAAGTATCACCTAACGACGAGAATTGGGACATGTTAAATGTGAAAGATAACAAAAGAAATCGTGTTGAAAACTAATGCCATGAATTGTCACAAAAAATTAAGTCATGCACTACATTACGATGTGGTACTTATTGTCATGAGGGTGCGAGAGCGACCATGTCAAAATCAAGTCCACACCTTACAGCAATGTGGGTGGGATTCCTCATGTCACCGCCATCCAGACGTGGAGTCGGGGTTGTTGGTAATTACAAGAAAAGAAATGCACGAGCCATCCTATTAAACCTTGGGGTTGGATACATCATCTTGTCACCATCTCTAGACGAGGATTCAGGGTAGGGGCTACGTTGGTAAGCGCACCTGGGGACGCCGATAGTTGCACACCTTACCCTCACTAATGAGTTTTGCATTAGCATAGGATCATTACAATTCATTGACATGACACTTTTAGAAAGGTTTAAACATGTTTATCATCCTCATTGTGATTAGTTTATTCCTGCACGCATGTTAGCTTTTATTTATTTCCATTTTATATTGTGCTATTAAATTTCATATCTTGCTAGTAGACTATATCCTTGCGCTGCATGTCCTATAAATTTTTTAAATGAAATTAATGCTTGGGAACCTACATAAGTAACCCTCACTCACCAACAATGTATTTGTGTTTTCTTAATGCAATGTCTGTCAGATCCTGAGGATGAGTTTGCAAACCCAGTCCCTGAGACTCTGAGTTCGTTGAGAGGACGAGACTTTCCTGAGGATTAGTATGTTGATGAGTGTGCTTCTATTCACACTATAAGATTTTCCATGCATGCTACACTTTTAATTACAAGTTTACCATTTTTAAATACATATGTCACCATTTTCCTCATCATACTACATTATTTCCCAGCCCAACTGCCTCCTCTTCTGGAAATCCTTCTCCCTTTTGTCCTCCTCCCTCTCTTATAGTCCTCCGCTGCCATCGCCTCCTCCTCCACATCCTTTTTCCTATGCACTCCTCATCTTATTCGATGAAAAATCTAAAGACAAATTCAACGAAAAATCAAATAAAATTTAAAAAAAAACCAAAATTGAATCCAGATAAAATATAAAAGAAAACAACGTCCTTGGAACTTAATACTCGAGCAAGACAAATAGTGCTCAAGTCTTAGTACACGAGGAAACAATAGTGTTTCTTGGGTACGAAGGCCTGAGCACCTATTCATATGCGTCCTTGGTACTTAACACCTGAGCAAGACAAATAATGCTCAAGTCTTAGTAGACGAGAAAACAATAGTGTTGCTCAGGTATGAAGGCATGAGCACATATTCATATGCTCAGGTTTAAAAACCTGAGCATATCGAGAAGAGACGAAAAAGGTGGATTGAGGAGATGGAGAAGTAGAGAGAGAGGGAGTAGATGATGAAGACGAGCTTGATGAATACATTTTTTATTTTAATAGACGAGCAAACAATAGTGTTGCTCAGGTATGAAGGCATGAGCACATATTCATATGCTCAGGTTTAAAAACCTGAGCATATCGAGAAGAGAAGAAAAAGGTGGATTGAGGAGAGGGAGAAGTAGAGAGAGAGGGAGTAGATGATGAAGACGAGCTTGATGAATACATTTTTTTATTTTAATTGTTTTTGTAGAGAAGGATGAGAGGAGGAATGTAAAGGGGGGAAGAAGAAGAAGAAGAAGAAGAAGAAGAGATGGGGAGGAAGAAGTGGTAAGGTTTGGGTGGATTAGGAGGCGAAAATGAGGATGAGGAAGATGTGAAGGAGAATGATAATGAGGAGAGGGTGACCAATTAATCATAGGCTAATTAATGCTATGCCTCCTTTAAATAAAGGATAGTTATTGTGCATTCCTATATTTGATTTTGCCCCATATTTGAACTCAGATGCTAATTAATCAGTAACTAGCCACAGGAGATTGTTGAGAGCTTTTTGGTGCAAAAGACGGTCCTACATTAAGCACAGTTCACTGCCTTAATTTGTCAACCATATCTTTTTCCCAAAGGATATTGTAGTCGACTACCTACAAGCTTTCAAGGCATTGAGGAGTTATTCCTTTTGCACACATGCACTGGCCTTCCTTATCATCAGTTATGAACCTACATGTGTGTGGCCTTCACTCATGATAACTTCTCCCATAGGGATACTATGAGGCACTATGAGTTAATTTCTTTTGCATGCATCTGACAGTCGTTCTTGTCATCGACTCGATTGTTATAGGGGCTATTCATTCTTGAGCCATAATGGTTAAGAAGTTGTGCATGTGGATGGTAAACCCACGTGAAATAATGGTCTCAACATGTTGCATACATAAGCCCATGTGTGCAAGAGTCTCGCCCATTCAACACCATCCCTAAATACACATGCATATAGCCCATCTGCACATATCAGCACATAGTGAGCCACACTTGTTGGGAGCCTTGCCTGTGCTCATGCGGTGTAGGGGATAGTGTTATGGTTTGCTCGAAACATTGAATTTGTTCATATGGTAAATTTTAAAAAAAACTCAAGAACTTTGGGAACCCCCAGCTCTTTATTTATAGCATTAGGGGAGCTTACACAGATAAGATACAATAGATACGGTCTTATCTATAAGATAAGCCATGATCCCAACCAACTAACCAACTCGGTATTATCCCTTCACAACACTTCCCCTTATCCAGCCATATGTGTGGACTCTACTCATGAATACTTCAGGATTTTGAGTGTAGTAGGAGTCTCACATGGAGTGGATACTTCAGGATCCTGAGTTGGCAAAGTTTGCCTCGTTATAACCTTTAACTATGGAGAACCCTGTAGGAAAAACCATAGTTAATGAAAAAGAATACAAACGCTTTCTAACTCCACCTGATTAGTTTAAGCAACTTTGCTCATGAACACTTCGTGATTCTGAGCATCACAAAGGGGTGGATACTTCAGGATACAGAGTTGATGTGATTTGCCTCGTTAAAACCTTTGGCTATGGAAAACCATGTGGGAAAAACCATAGCTAATGGCCCTTGTTAGGTGCCTAACTATCTCTAGCTAATGAGTTTACTGCAACTGCTATATCGGGACGCATGCAGATGGCCAGGAGTGCCTGATTGCACTTAGATAAGGGACTTTAGGACCAATTATATCCTCCCCCTCTTCCAGCGATCAGATGAGGTCTTTTTGTACATCCATAGAGTGTACTACCATAGGTGTACTTTGGATGACAATGGTCCTTGTAATTTCGTCAACGCACTTCTGGGCGTATGTAACAGGATTCTATTAAAATAATAAATATGTGAGCCATGACTTAATTTATTTTTGCCTATGTCTTTCATTTCATGTTTAATAGTCAGTCTTGAACAAATATTTCGATTTTCTCTTCAGTAGATTCGATGAGATTTAAGTTGTCTACAACTATGATCTCAAATCCTGTCCTTTGCGCAGATGCAAAGATAACCCTTAGTGGGAATCATTGCTTTGGCAAGTGATTCTCTTGGTTGTACATTATTTATTATTCTTATTATTCTTCTTCAATAGAATAGACGTCCCGAATTCTATTCAGGCATTTTAAGGAAATTTGGAATTTATCTTTACCTAGATATCCATAAAGTTATGCTGTCACAACATCCAATAGCAGCGTATCCAAAATTCTCGTTGCCAAATCGTAAGGTATTCGCTTTTGATAACTTAGAGAATCTGATGCATTATTTATGAGTCATGCTCATTTTAATTTGTTCATTCCCTAGTTTCAGCGAAAATATCCTTGGGCTATAGGTTGTACCTTATAACATACGATTTGTATTTATTTTTTCTTATGTGCGCAATCTTATTTTACCCACAGGTTTGACACATTTGGTGTCTGGATTTTGCATTTTAGCAATGGAGTATGGAACGATATTTTATAAATATCATCGCTTTTGCGATGTATATGACAATATGATACGTTAATACATTGTCGATAATTATGTTTTATTTGCCCAACACCTCCCCAGTACGTACAACATTTACTTTCATTTCAGTTTTTTCCTGGCATTTCCTCTGTAGTGGATTTCGAGAAGGGGTGAGGGTGTGGACATGAGCTCATTGTCCTGTGGTAGTATTGTCTCAAGGTCTCCAGGTATTTTTTTGTTCTTTGATTTTCATCCTTGGAGCCTGGTGGTCTGCCTCTTTTCTGTTGAGGAGCAGCCACTTCTGCTGCTGGTGGATTGCATTCATTCTCGGGGATGTCAATCCTAGCTGGAGTATTTGCAGCAGGGATATGTGATCTGACAATCATATGGTTGTTAGTAAATGAGTCTGGTAATTGGTGAACAGTGTTCTAAATGTGGAGGATCTTCAGGATCTCAGCTTCACATTGTTTTGTTACCGGATCATAGTGGATCAAACTTTTTGTATCCCTACGTGATAATTTGCTTTGCGCCAGATTTTCAAATATCTTGGCCCATTTTGGAAAAAATTGTCTCATCACAGTCTTCAATATGTGCCTTAAATACATCCCCCGTTTAGGGTTCTAGGTATCTTTAAATTGAGAGTAAGTCAAATCCTACATAGATACCTAAGTGACATCAAGGACCCATTTTTGTCCTCTGTGGTGGTGCAGTGGGGATGTAAACTGCACGACCGAAGATTCTCAAGTGAGAAATGTTCGGTAGCATTTCATATGCAAGTTGCATTGGAGATATACTCTGACATCCACATGGTTTTATTTTCATTTCGATGCAGCATGCAAAAAATGCATGTCCCCATGCATCAACTGGAAACTGGGATTAACAATGGACGTGCAATCCATTGGAGTCTTTTTATCAGTGACTATGCCAACCCATTTTGAGTATGAACATGCGGTACTGGATGTTCATTTTCTATTCCTGTTGCTTGGCAGTACTTTTTGATATGACCGGGAGGCAAATTCTCCAACATTAACCAGACTTATTTTCTTTATTTGATTGTCTGGAAAATGCGTCCGCAACATTATTATTTGTGCCAATAGCTTTGGAAAAGCTAGTTTGCGGGTCGATAGTAGACACACATACGAATATTTTGAGGATGCAATTATCAGTACAATAAAGTACCGAAATAGCCCACTAGGGAGTTGGATTTGTCCACATCTATCTCCTCATATTCTTTTTGAGGAAGCGTGGAGATTATTTGTTAACTTTTAGTAGAGATGGCCTTATAATTTGTTTTCCCTTATTGCAAGGGATGCGTGCGAATTCTTACTTCTGAAGAATCTTCTGATTCTTCAAGTCATACCTGTAAGGATCGCCTTACCCTTACAATACTAACAACAACGCACTAGAGGGGGGTGGATAGTGTAATGGCAATAAATTGTGCAATTAAAATTAAACTTGCAAATGCGGAATACCAAGTGCAAGAGGAATTAATCAATACAATCAATGCAAACGTAAACACAAGATATTACACTGGTTCCCCAAACTTGGGTACGTCCAGCCACACCAATATTTACTATATTTTTCACAAAGAGAAGTGAATACAAATCCCACAAAGAGATACATCACACAGAGGATTTTGTCCTACGCAAGAACCAAACCAACCCTACACAAGGGTCTAACTCCCACACAGAGAATTACTAACTCCCACACAGAGAAATAGGGTTAGCCCTACACTAGGACACCAAACTCCTACAAATAGAGTAACTCCCACAAAGAGAGTATCTAATTCTCACAAAGAGAATTAGAGTTACAAAGAAACACAAAGTAAAACAAATACTCTTACCTATGCCTTGAGATGTACTTACTCATAAATGATGCAAGGCATGGAAGATAATCTCCAAGTGTTGAGATTAGCTCGAAATCACTTGGATGATGTCCCTTGAGCTTGACTTCAATGCATGAAGGAGATCTAGAGCTCTAAGAGGGAAATGAGAGAATTTGAGAGTGGCTTAATCAATCTCTAAGGATTTTCAATAGCATCAAGAAGTTCCAATGAACTCAGCCCTCTCATATATATTGGAAACCTATAGGAACTCTCAAAAGCCAAGAAAACAGCCAAAAACAAATGGCTGTAACGACTAGATTTTGGGCTGAAACGTCAGTGACCATCGACTGATGAACAAATGACAGTCGACTGTCCTACGGCTAAATAATTCCCAACGGCTATAATCTAAGCCATGACATCCGACTGTAGAAGACTACACAGTCGGCTGTAAAACAGACAGTCGACTGTATATCATTCATCAGGCGACTGTTACATGGGATGACAAAATAGAGAGATGCACTTTTACTCCCAGTATGCATACAGACGACTGATGACCAGAACACAGTCGACTGTAAATTATACAGACGACTGTTTATCTTTCATCAGTCGACTGCTGTAATGAAAGGAAATAAACAGAGAGATGCAACTTTCACACTTACGCCTTTCAGACGACGGTTGACCATTTCACAGGCGATTGTAAATATATAAGCGACTATAAATATTTCATCAGTCGACTAAAGAGAAAAGCTCAAGTAGAGTCAATAATAAGTTGACTTGAGCAGTGCACCACAGTCGACTGTAGAAGGATCGACATGCGACTGGAATCACCCAGTCGACTGTAAAACCTTCAGCAGGCGACTGTAGGAGAGCCAGAGACTCCAATTGAGTCTTTGGGAAAGATGAACCTATTAGGTTAGATTCTATGATAATCCTAAGGCTCACTAAGATGGTTAAATATATGTGCATGAATGAGTAGACCATCTATTAAGGCATTACTTTAAACCTAGACTCAAAAAGAGAGAAAGCAGTAAATGAAATATTACATGGATTACATTGCTTTCCTCAGAGTCTATGGCTTTAATCTTGATGCCTTGATGCTCCCCATCATCTCCAAGCTTTGTCACTCCTTGAGTCCAAGCTTTGGCTCTTTTCCTCTTGCTATCCATCCTTACACTAAGTGTTTAGTTTTCAAAAATGATATTCTTGAAATGTTAACTATGAGACTAAAACAAGAGAGTCATTAGCAACAACATAATGTTGTGATCATCATCAAAACAACATTGATATGAAACACCAATACTCAACAATCTCCCCCTTTTTGATGATGACACACATTATGTAAAACATAAAGAAATAAAGCACAATGCTAATGAGCTCCCCCAACTTTTATTCACCAATTGTAAAATGAGATACACAAATGTAAATACTCATAATACCAAATGAAATAATGAGAAACCATGGTGACATATAATAGGCATGGATTACATAAACCATTTTCAATAAGAATATAACATGCACACATGAATGGTTTATATAATCTCACATATCTCTCCCCAAGAATATAACATGCACACATGAATGGTTTATATAATCCCACATATTTCTCCCTATAGATATATCTCTCCCCAAATGCATATGTATGAAATACAACATTTACATAATGCATATATCTCTCCACTTGACATCGTCAAAAAGGTGGACATCAAAAGTATCCCCCTTGTCATCTTAATTAAAGATGTGACAATATGCAAGATATAAGGAGATGTATGATACCAAATTTGTAAAATTTAGTGGGTATCAATCTTTATCCCATGCTCCCCCTAGATCATAGAAATGGTCAAATTTTTGACTTCTAGGATCTAATACCAATTGTAAAGAAGGAGATAAACAATCTCTTACAATTGAGATAATACTAATTGTAGAAATTTTTTTGAAAGATAATCCTCTTTACCAATTGAAAACACTAATTGGAGCCATGGGCCTAAAGGTATATCAAAGCAATAGATATAAACAATCAAGCTTCATTGATACACAATGACATTGCCAAAACATAATATCACATGAAATATGTTGGCAATATTAATGGGTTAAGATTAAGACCATAATAACCAATTGTAAATAATGATTTTTATCAAAACACAAAATGAGAGTTAAAATATGTTTTAAAATATTTTAAACATACATCATATTAACTCTCCCATTGACATACATATGGATTAACAAATGCATGTATGCCAATGTATTCCCCAATGTCCCCATTTTCATGAAAAATAAATTTGAAAACATTTTCAAAATCATGAAACACATACAAACAGTGGGTATGCTAAAAATAAACATTTAAGCACAAACACATGCAATATGCATATATGTGAGGAACCTAAACATTAGGGAACCAAACCCAACAGGAGTTTGATTTCCTAATGTAATCACATAAGGTGATCACATCCCTAACTATAGAGTTGATGTAACTATTCCTCTCTTGCACACTACACCTAGTGGGAATCCATAAACTCAAGGAATTTCTAGGCAAGGGTTTTGCCTTTGCAAGAGCGGTGAATGTGGCATGCTTAGGTGTAGAAAATATTTTCTTACCATGCATGAAGTGAGGATTTTGCTTTTTAGCAAAAAAATGAAAGATTTTCATTTTCCCTCACCACCTTGTGATTTACATGCTTCTTGTTGGTGTTATTGTTATACAAGAAGGCATGGTGATTCTTCTTAGGTGCTTTAGCAATATTTCTTGAATTTGCACCAAAAGAAAAATTAGAGGTGGTTTGGTAACCACCTTTGGAGTGTATCCCAGACATCCTCTATGGTTTGTCGGATGTTGTTTTTCAAGCAAACCGTGGAGTGAATCCCTAGAATAAACAAAGCTTTTGAGCTTTTGGGATTTCTCTTCGCATTTCAACGTAAGTTGTTGAATGCGAGTTTCTAAGCTAAGGTTTTGAGCTACTAATTTTTCATTGGTTATGCTCAATTCCTTAACTTGAGAGAGAAGTGTGTCTCTCTCACTAGTGTCACATACATGCAAAGCATCATTATCATTTACACTAGTAGATTCTAAGGCATGCAACCTACTCATAGCATTTTTAAATTTAGCTTTCAATTTAGCATATGAGTCGATGCACTTACTTGCCCCATTGGAGACCACATTGAAGCGGTATTCGAGCTCCTCATATGATAGCTTCTCCTCCTCAACTTCCTCGTCGCTTTCCTCCTCGCTAGAGCTAGACGAAGTCTCTTCCCCCTTTGCCATGAAGCACATTTCCTTGTTGGGATTGAGCCACGCCTCCACCTCTTCAACACTTGAACTCGATGAGATTGATGAAGACTCATCAAAAGCCGCGAAGCACATATGAGCTCGCTCCTTGTTATCCTCTTCTTCAACACTTGATGTGTCCTCATCGGAGTCATCAAATGTGCCGACAAGTCCCTTCTTTTGGTTCTTGAACTTGGACTTTCCTTTCCAATGCTTCTTTTCTTTACCCTTATAAGTCTCTTTGGTGGGTTTGGAAGGGCATTCGTTAGAGCGATGACCTTTGCCACTGCAAGTGTAACAAGTAGGAATCTTGTTAGAATTGGAGGCAAACTTTGAAGAAGATTTACCTTTCTTGCTTTTGAGGAATGCTCTTAGTTGCGTGGCAGGCTCCACGATTTCATCTCCACTAGCCTCATCTTCTTCATCTTCTTCACTAGGAGCTTCTTGATGGAATTTTTTCCTCCATTTGATTGGCTCCTACTTGGCATGGAATGCAACCCCTTTTGCTTCTCCGGCTTCTCGGGCTTGGTTGGTTGAATATCATTCTTGTGTTGAAGCTTCACTTCGTATGCCATGAGATTCCCAACGCACTCCGCAACTGTATATTTGGACGTGTCGTTAGACTCCAAAATTCTGTTGGCCTTTGATTCCCATTTGGGTGTAAGAGAGTCAAGGCTCTTCTCCACTCGATCCTTTTGGGAAATCACCTTCCCAAGTCCTTCCAAAGCATTCACGATGTCTGTGAACCTTGTGAATATTTCTGAGATACTTTCTCCTTCCTGTATCTTAAACATTTCATATTTAGATCTAAACACACTTTGTTTAGATTTCTTTACCTTGGATGTCCCTTCAAAAGTAATCTCCAAGATATGCCAAATTTCGTTGGCTGATTTGCATATGGAGATGCAGTTGAACTCATTCGGAGTGATGGCACAATGGAATGCATTCATAGCCCTCGCATTGACTCTGATCGAGTCCTTCTCCGCCTTAGTTATTGAAGCCGCGGGTGAAGTAGGCTCCTCAAATGGCAACTCCGTGATGTCTCAAAGGTCTTGACCCTTCATGTAGATCATCATCCTGATCTTTCAACTTGGGTAGTTGGTTCTGTTGAAGAGTGGGGGTCGAACGGTAGAGTGACCTTCTTCATGAGACGCAGATGTAGCGTTGAATGCCATCGTTGAAGTATGCTATACCCTCGCTCTGATAACAATTGTAAGGATCGCCTTACCCTTGCAATACTAACAACAACACACTGGAGGGGGTGAATAGTGTAATGGCAATAAATTGTGCAATTAAAATTAACATTGCAAATACGAAATAATAAGTACAAGAGGAATTAATCAACACAATCAATGCAAACGCAAACACAAGATATTACCATGGTTCCCCAAACTTGGGTACGTCCAGTCACACCAATATTTACTATATTTCCCACAAAGAGAAGTGAATACAAATCCCACAAAGAGATACCTCACACAGAGGATTTTGTCTTACACAAGAACCAAACCAACCCTACACAAGGGTCTAACTCCCACATAGAGAGTTACTAACTTCCACACAGAGAATTAGGGTTAGCCCTACACTTGGACACCAAACTCCCACAAAGAGAGTAACTTCCACAAAGAGAGTATCTAATTCCCACAAAGAGAATTAGGGTTTCAAAAAAACACAAAGTAAAACAAATACTCTTACATATGCCTTGAGATGTACTTACTCATAAATGAATGCAAGGCATGGAAGATGATCTCCAAGTATTGAGATTAGCTCGAAATCACTTGGATAATGTCCCTTGGGCTTGACTTCAATGCATGAATGAGATTTATAGCTCTAAGAGGGAAATGAGAGAGTTTGAGAGTGGCTTAATCAACCTCTAAGGATTTTCAATAGCATCAAGAAGTTCAATGAACTCATCCCTCTCTTATATATAGGAAACCTATAGGAACTCTCAAAAGCCAAGAAAACAGCCAAAAACAAAAAGATGTAACAACTAGATTTTGGTCTGAAACGTCAGTGACCGTCGACTGATGAACAAATGACAGTCGATTGTCCAATGTCTAAATAATTCCCAACGCTATAATCTGAGCCATGACAGTCGACTGTAGAATAATACACAGTCGACTGTAAAACTTACAGTCGACTGTATATCCTTCATCAGGCGACTGCTGCAGGGGATGGAAAAAACAGAGACATGCACTTTTACTCCCAGTATGCATGCAGGCGACTGATGACCAGAACACATTTGACTATATATTATACAGACAACTGTTTATCTTTCATCAGTCGACTACTGCAATGAAAGGAAATAAATAGAGAGATGCAACTTTCGCACGTACGCCTTTCAGACGGCTGTTGACCATTTCACAGGCGAATGTAAATATACATGCGACTGTAAATACTTCATCAGTCGACTAAAGCGAAAAGCTCAAGTAGAGTCAATAATAAGTTGACTTGAGCAGTGCACCACAGTCGACTGTAGAAGGCTCGACATGTGAATGGAATCACCCAGTCGACTGTAAAACCTTCAGCAGGCGACTGTAGGAGAGCCAGAGACTCCAATTGAGTCTTTGGGCAAGATGAACATATTAGGTTGGATTCTATGATAATCCTAAGGCTAACTAAGATGGTTAAATGCAAGTGCATGAATGAGTAGACCATCTATCAAGGCATTACATTAAAAATGTATGTCCCCATGCATCGACTGGAAACTGGGATTAACAATGGACGTGCAATCCATTGGAATATTTTTATCAGTGACTATGCCAACCTGTGTTGAGTATGAACATGCGACACTGGATGTTCATTTTCTATTACTATTGCTTGGCAGTACTTTTTGATATGACCGGGAGTAAATTTCCCAACATTAACCAGACTTATTTTCTTTATTTGATTGTCTGGAAAATGCACCCGCAACATTATTATTTGTTCCAATAGCTTTGGAAAAGCTAGTTTGCGGTCGATAGTAGACACACATACGAATATTTTGAGGATGCAATTATCAGTACAATAAAGTACCGAAATAGCACACTAGGGGGTGAATTGTCCACATCTATCTTCTCATATTCTTTTTGAGGAAGCGTGGAGATTATTTGTCAACTTTTAGGAGAGATGGCCTTATAATTTTTTTTCCTTGTAGCAAGGGATACGGGGGAATTCTCACTTCTGAAGAATCTTCTGGTTCTTCAAGTCATACCTGTAAGGATCGCCTTACCCTTACAATACTAACAACACACTAGAGGGGTGAATAGTGTAATGGCAATAAATTGTGCAATTAAAATTAAACTTGCAAATGCGGAATAATAAGTGCAAGAGGAATTAATCAACGCAATCAATGCGAACACAAACACAAGATATTACCCTGGTTTCCCAAATTTGGATACGTCCAGCCACACCAATATTTACTAAATTTCCCACAAAGAGAAGTGAATACAAATCCCACAAAGAGATACCTCACACAGAAGATTTTGTCCTACACAAGAACCAAACCAACCCTACACAAGGGTCTAACTCCCACACAGAGAATTACTAACTCCCACACAGAGAATTAGGGTTAGCCCTACACTAGGACACCAAACTCCCACAAAGAGAGTAACTTCCACAAAGAGAGTATCTAATTCCCACAAAGAGAATTAGGGTTTCAAAGAAACACAAAGTAAAACAAAAACTCTTACATATGTCTTGCGATGTACTTACTCATAAATGAATGCAAGGCATGAAAGTGGATCTCCAAGTGTTGAGATTAGCTTGAAAGCACTTGGATGATTTCCCTTGAGCTTGACTCAATACATGAAGGAGATTTAGAGCTCTAAGAGGGAAATGAGAGAGTTTGAGAGTGGTTAATCAATCTCTAAGGATTTTCAATAGCATCAAGAAGTTCTAATGAACTCAGCCCTCTCATATATATATATATATATATATATATATATATATATATATATATATATATATATATATATATATATAGAAACCCTATAGGAACTCTCAAAAGCCAAGAAAAGAGTCAAAATCAAAAAGCTGTAACGGCTAGATTTTGGGCTGAAATGTCAGTGACAGTCGACTGATGAACAAAAGACAGTCGACTATCCAATGGCTAAATAATTCCCAACGGCTATAATCTGAGCCATGACAGTTGACTGTAGAAGAATACACAGTCGACTGTATATACTTCATCAGGCGACTGCTGTAGGGGATGGAAAAAACAGTGAGATGCACTTTTACTCCCAGTATGCATACATGCGACTGATGACCAGAACACAGTTGACTGTAAATTATACAGGCGACTGTTTATCCTTCATTGGTCGACTGCTGCAATGAAAGGAAATAAACAAAGAGATGCAACTTTCGCACTTACGCCTTTAAGACGACCGTTGACCATTTCATAGGCGACTGTAAATATACATGCGACTGTAAATACTTCATCAGTCGACTGAAGCGAAAAGCTCAAGTAAAGTCAATAATAAGTTGACTTGAGCAGTGCACCACAGTCGACTGTAGAAGGCTCGACAGGCGACTGGAATCACCCAATCGACTGTAAAACCTTCAGCAGGCGACTGTAGGAGAGCCAGAGACTCCATTGAGTCTTTGGACAAGACGAACCTATTAGGTTGGATTCTATGATAATCTTAAGACTCACTAAGATGGTTAAATACATATGCATGAATGAGTAGACCATCTATCAAGGCATTACATTAAACCTAGACTCAAAAAGAGAGAAACCAGTAAATGAAATATTACATGGATTACATTGCTTTCCTTAGGGTCTATGGCTTCAATCTTGATGCCTTGATGCTCCTCCATCATCTCCAAGCTTTGGCACCCCTTGAGTCCAAGCTTTGGCCCTTCTCCTCTTGATGTCCATCCTTACACCAAGTGTTTAGTCTCTAAAAATGATATTCTTGAAATGTTAACTATGAGACTAAAACAAGAGAGTCATTAGCAACAACATAAAGTTGTGATCATCATCAAAATAACATTGGTACGAAACACCAATACTCAACAATATCCATAGGATAAGATGCGGTGCATCATCACTGTTCCAGGGTGGCAAAGTCTATCGTGCCAAAGTAAAAACTTGGCTGATGTCGGGCAATTCAGGTGCTCCATTAAATTCGCTTCCTCTCTCTGAATCTTTGTATGGTAGAGGCTTGAAATGCTATCAAAACATTCAAGTATGAATTTTAATCCTTTTTTCTTGAGATTTTGATCTCTCCTTATTTTACACCTTTTTTCTGCATGTTTTCATGTCATTTCGATCGCCCATATTGCGTTTTTCATGATTATTCGACGATATCACGTTGCTTTTCACTATTTCTTGTTTTTGTCGAATTTCAGGAAATATGGAGCGATCTGGAGCAAAAATGAGATCAAGGGTCTTTCACGCACATCGGAGCGCCGACCACGGCCTTATTGGGGGAGCTAGCAGTGCTAGATGATGGGCAGAAGAGGAAGAAGCTCGATAGAATCGACGAGGAGGCGAGGAGGAGAAGAAAAGAGCCCAGAAACAGCTCACTCGGCCGACCAGAGCGTCCACTCGGCCGAGTGAAGGAGAGCGTTCGGCCGAGTGAAACAGATACATGACTTTTGATTTTCAATGTTCACTCGACTGACCAAGAAAACCCACTTGGCCGAATGGAGAAGCCCACTAGCCCGAGTGGAACATGGTTTCTCTCCCGAAAATCATCCGACTTACTGGACTTTGGAGAAGACCCACTCGGCTGAGCAAGAAAGCTCACTCGACCGAATGAAGAAGACCACTCGCCCGAGTGGAGCAGGGTGACAGACCCCCGAAACCCCCAGATTCTCTGTTTTTTATTGGGTCTGACTCTCGGCCGAGTGACATGTTACACTCGGCCGAGTGACGCATTCCGACTGTGTCGTGAATTAGGGTTTTTGGCTGCGCCAGGGGCAAATCTGTCAGGAATTTCGGGACAATTTTGACTTGTATTTAAGGCTAGTTTTATTCCTAGTTTTAGGAGAGACTTGAAGTTAATTTTGACTGCTATTCTTATTGTATTTCTCAGCTGGAGATCAAAGACGCGCAATTTGGTTTGAGTTTTCTATCTAAATTTCTAGTTTTTATGAATTGTTTTCTCTCTGCAATGAATTGTGCTATGATCTTATTTGTTATTTCTGAGATTACTATGATGAATTGTGAGTAGTTTCGTTGTTCTAGGGCATGGGGATGAACCCTATGGACCTGATCTTTGAATTGTGATGAATGAATTGAATTGTTGCTAGGATTGATAAAAGGTTAGGTTGTGATTGATTTACTACAAGTAGCTAGGAATTTCCATTGATTGGGGTTTGCAAGAGATTGGATTTCGATCGATGGGAAGGCCTAAATATTCGATTTAGGTTTATAATCGAAATTCTCTAGATTTGGTTTGCAAGAGATTGGACCAAAGTTAGGATTTTTATTACAAATCTATATCCATATTCGTTTGCAAGAGATTGGACGAATACTAACTATCATAACCTAGATCATGGCTCGAGTTTGGACGAGAGTGGGCTCGAGGTACGATTGGATGATGATGTCGATCTTTATGCTAGTGGCTTAGGTTAGGGTTTGCATGAGAGTGGGCCCTAATCTAGGTTGCTATAGACCGTTAATAGCGCGAGAGCGTGAGCTTGATTCTATATTCAGTTACGACTAGTTCACCTTAATTCAAGCCTTGCAACATTGAGATTTATGATCCACAAGGATAAGTGACGATCCGTAGTGGGGATTCCCTAGCCCTAGACGCTTTTATTATATAGAATTCTATTTGTTAATTGAACGACAGTGACATTATTATCCAAACCATCCCATTCTACCATCAATAGCTAGGTGATCAAGATAGAGTACTGTCATTTGTCCTCCCTGTGTTCGATACTCGCTCGCCACTTCACCGTGTGCTTGCGGTAAGACTATAGTCGTTTTTCGGGTGTATATCCGGGCGCGATCAAGTTTTTGGCGCCGTTGCTGGGAAGGCAACGGTATTTTATTCTCTTTACTTAGATATTTATTTTTATTTTTATTATTTTCACACTTTTTCCTCTATTGTGCTAACAATTCTATCAAGACTCTCTTTTTCTGTGCATGTACACGAGATCGAAGGCGTCACGAGAAGATATATTATTTGATCCTGAGATCGAGCGTACAACAATGAGGCTTAGAGCTGAGAGGAGATTTGCTATAGAGGAAGATCATATGGCCGTGTCGGAAACACCAGAGGAGCTAGCAGCACGTATGGCTAGGCTTGTCTCCATCTGAGATAGGCTACGGCCCAAGACCACATCTACCACCTCTTCTATTGTCATGCCAAAGTTGGCGGCCGATAAGAACTTTGAGCTAAAGACTGGACTAGTAGTGTTGATGCAACAAGACTCATTTCATGGGAACTCACAAGAAAACCAGCACTACCATCTTCAATTGTTCTTGTCTAAGTGCGCCACTTTCCAGATGCCTGGCGTACCGGTCGATGCTATTCGACTGCGCCTCTTTCCGTTTACTTTTAGAGACAAGGCATTGTATTGGTTGAGGACCCAAGCCGAGGTGATCTTTACCACTTGGGATGAGCTGGCAAGCGCATTTGTCAACAGTTTTATCCGCCATCCAAGACTATCAAGATACGAAACGTACTCATGTACTTCAAGCAAGGCCCACAAGAAACTCTATATGAGACGTGGGAGCGTTTCAAGAATCTCCAACACCAATGCCCACATCATAGCATTGAGCCATGGGAGCTTGTGCATTTTACAACAGATTACAACCGAGCACAAAGCAAATAATTGATGCAACCGCCAACGGAGCTATTTTGTCAAAGACACTGGACGACGCTATGGCTTTACTTGAGGAGATGGCCTCGAATAACCAACAGTGGGCCAACGAAAGGGGACAGTCTTCGTCGTCCTTGAAGCCGGCAAGTATTTATGAGGCAAAGGCCGTGGCGGATCTCTCTTCAAAGTTTGATTCCCTTCACAAAGTCATGAAGAGACTAGAAAAATTGGTTAGTGAACCGCATGGAGCCCCCACCGTTTCTACACCGGGAGGAAGCATGAGCGACTGGCAAGATCAAGCCCATGTTATGTTTGTTGGAGGGGAGCAAGGAGACGGAGCCATAGAGCAAGCTCAATACGTTGCGTGAAGTACCAGTTATTGGGTGAATCCGGCTACAAGGGGTCACCCCGGATTTTCATACGCTAACAATGATGGAGCCTTGAATCCACACCGTAGCAACCACAAGCCCGTGCTCCATAGCAATTGCAATATCAACAAAGAGGACCCCCAACAACAAAACTTCCCACCGAGGCAACAAGCGGGGCCATACAGACCCCCGGGGTACAATCAAGGGTGGAGGGCACCCAATCCGCCGTAAGCACCGCCAAGGTCGGAACATGAAGCAAGGATCGAAGAGTTCATGGCCGAACAAAAGAAGATAAATGCAAGATTGACGGCCCAACAAGACTCCCTTAACACCGTCGTGGCACAATTATCGGAGCAACTAGCATTGCTCAATAAGAACACTCAACAATTTCCGGCTCAACTAGAACAAAACCCGCGGAGAAATACCGGCCACATCAATGTGATTGTGGCGGTAACTACACGAGGCGGAAAGGACACTACCCCGCCATGATTCAAACCGAGGAACCGAGGGAAGAAATTTCGGATGATAAGGAGCCGGTCAATGAAGGGGAGGGCCCAAAAGAGCCAAACGACGGTGAAAAATCTGAAATTGAGAAGCCACGTGAGGAGCGAACTTATATGCCACCGGTACCATTCCCACAACGGTTGGCAAAGGCAAAAATTGAGAAAAGGCTCGTCAAATTTCTGGAATATTTGCGAGGTGTGAGCTTGAATATTCCATTCTTGGATGCAATTACCGAAATCCGATCCTATGCTAAGTTTCTAAAAGAAAGGATCATGCTCCCCGAGCAAAGTACGTGGTTAACTAGGAAGGAGAAAGCGCCGACCAAGTTCAAAGATCCCGGTAGTTTTCGAATTCCTTGCACGCTTGGAGGAGTCCCACTTCAGAAAGCTTTGGTAGACTTGGGAGCAAGCGTGAGCCTCATGTCCCTCACGATGTTTAAGAAATTGAATACGGGGACCGACCTAAAGGTGACAGACATGAAGATACAACTCGCCGATGGGCGAATAACTAGGTCGGTGGGGATTGCAGAAAATATACCACTACAAGTACCGGGCAGACTTTGATTGCCATGCGACTTCGTGGTGATGGATATTAAGGAGCAAGGTGATACGTCGCTGATTCTTGGACGCCCTTTCTTAGCCACCGTCGGAGTGATCGTAGATGTGAGGGAAGGAAAATTGACCTTGAACGTCGACAATATTGAAGTTGAGCTCCATATTCCGAAGGCAATGAAGCATGTGCCTTGGCAAGAGGACGTAGACTACGTGGACCTCCTCGATGAGGTGATTAACGACGCCATGCCATTTGCCATCGGAGCCAAGCATGATGACGGCTTGCTAAAGATGGAGACATGATGGGAGACCTGCCGGACCCTCTTACGGATGAGGAGAAAGACGACGCTGATGTCGTCAAGATTAGAGAGCTATGCAAGCTCTCTGCGGCGAAGCATATGAAGAAAGCTCCATCGGACAACAAATCTTCGTCGCCGGCCAAGAAAAAGGATGTTAAAAGCTCAAGCTTGGGGGACTCCTCCCCCACTACTACCCATGATGAAGGAGAGCCATGAACGCCAATGAACATCAACAACTAAATCCAAGCAGCCTTCCCCGCAAGTTTGACGCGCGCATCTCACATGCGTCGAACGTCGAGCTTTAAACGCGTATCTTAAGGGGTCGAGCTCAAGACCTTAAACGAGCGCTTGTCGGGAGGCAACCCGACAGTTCTATCTTATTTTTAGTTGAATTTTTCCTTTTATTTTTGTTTTAGACCTTTATTAGTGTCTAGAGTCAATTGTCGAAGAAAAACCTGACAATGGGCAATGTTTTTCATTGCAGGAGATGGAGAAGAGGAGACCATTCGAATGGAGGATGACCATGGCAAAGGAGAGCACTCCAGGGATGCGCTCAGGTGTCAGGAGAAGGAAGAAACTGACGGGAAACGAAAATCAGAAAGTGGAGCAAAAACAGAGAGTTGGAGCTGAATTAGCAGCCCACTCGGCCGAGTGAAATTCTCATTCGACCGAGTGAAGACCCTACTCGGCCGAGTAGGGTACTGATCAGGGAAGATTCGAAAACCCCCTCTCTGTCTTTTATATGCCACTCGGCCGAGTGACTTTGTCACTCGCTCGAGTGAATCAGACACTTTTAGCACTTAAAAAGCTCTGAGTGGCCTTGCCACTCAGGCGAGTGAATTTGGTCTACTCGCCCGAGTGGGACGTGACACTTGCCCGAGTCGGTACTTTTACGAAAAAATTTCGAAAACATTTTAAACAGAGCCACTCGGCCGAGTGGACGCGTCACTCAGCCGAGTGGACGCGTCACTCGGCCGAGTGGACGCGTCACTCGGCCGAGTGACTTATCCTATAAATTCAAAAACTCGCAGTTCAATTCCCAAAATTCCCAAAAACTTTCCAAATCCTTTCACTGTCGCCCGAGCTTCTCCCCAATTGCCCGAACCGTCTCTCCCTTTGCCCGAGCCGCATGAACCCCGTGTCCGAGTGGCGCACCCCTCACCGTCGACGCTGCCTCCCAGCCGCCGCCGCCGTCGCTGCCGCCGTCGCTTCCCCCTCCACCGCGCATCCGCCATTTCGCCCAATTTCTTCCCTTTTCTCCATTACTCCATTTCGTAAGCCCTATTTTGCCCCGAATCAAAATTAAACTCCATACACCTCTATTAATCTTGATTTTACCCCAAATTGTTGGATATGGACGACATGAATACACCCATGAGGGGATGTATGAGGGAATACAGACCTCAGATGTCGCGTGCAGGAAAGCATGCACGAAGAGAACCTTTTCTCGTATGAAAAGGACCAATCGATAAGTGGAAAAAGTCACTTTATAAGTGCATAAAGGCACTTGATAAGTGAATGAAGAAGAGGATAAGTAAATGTGCTAATATAGGCTAATAAGCTTATATTTAGTTATTTCCTACAATAACTACCCCTAAAGCCTATAAATAGGACCCAAGGGTAAGGCATTTACACTAATCTTACCATGCCATAAGTTTGCATAAGGAAACTTGTGTTCTTCTTCTCCCTTCCATTAAAATCCTCTTCTAAATAGAGATTTAGGCGGTGAAACGCTGCTTCGATCCTCCGTGACGAAGTACTGACCGTTGTGGCGAATCCGAGGGCGAAGTTCAGAGATTACGGTGCCGTGTACGCAAGCGTAAGTCTCTCCTCTTCATTCGATCCTAACATCATTGTTTTGACATGATCCATCATTGGTATCAGAGCCATACGGGTTCGCCCCGGTCTAACCGTCGCCCCGGTCTCACCGATGAACGTGGCGTTGTCTCTTTCACGAATGAGTCTCCTTCCATTATAGATATGGTAGGAACGAATCGTGACGGGGAGAACGCAATAGTTGTTCTTTTCACGTTAGGGTCTTCTGCCATTACGGATATGGAAGGAACTCTCCGTGACGGGAAGAACTTACCGTTCATCTCGCCAAACTCGCGCTCCTCATGGATGCTGAGTCTCCATTCAATTGAGAATGTGAACTCTCTTCATATAGAGCGTGAAGTTTGTGGCCTTGAAAACGCGTTCTCTTCATTTTTTGGCACACGGCCATTGAAGCAAAACCGTTTTCTCGACGAACGAGTGCTTCATCGGAGAAGACGATGGTGGTTATTCTCAACGGAGAAGATGACATTTTTGGTGCATGATCACTATGGCCATATGGGCTATGGAGGCAATGCATCCCCCCATGCGGAGGGGGTTGGCTACGGCCAATAACTACCACGGCCACCCCTCCGGTGGGGGGTGTGCGGCCAACCCCATGCAAGGGGGAGGCCGGCCATGGCCATATTGGCCCAAGCCCGCCATGGCCAAGGGGCCATGGCCAGGCCATGGTCAGGCCGGCTCTGGCCGGCCTCGGCCAGGGCCAGGGTGCCCTGGCCGTGGCCAGGGCCAGGGGCCAGGGCCCGGCCTGGCCGGCCCTGGCAGGGGCCAGGGCCGGCGCCCTAGCCTCAGGCCAGGGCCGGCGCCCTGGCCGGCCCTGGCCCCTGCCAGGGCCACGTGGCCGATGCCAGGGCCTGGCCGAGGCCGACCCTGGCCCCTGCCAGGGCCACGCCCTGGCCGACCCTGGCCCCTGCCAGGACCACGTGGCCGAGGCCAGGGCCTGGCCGAGGCCGACCTTGGCCGCTGCCTGGGCCTGGCCGAGGCCGACCCTGGCCGCTGCCAGGGCCACGGCCGGCCCTGGCAGAGGCCAGGGCCACGGTCATTGTCGGCCCTTGGCCTCGGCCAGGGCCAAGCCCCGGTTGGCCCTATTTTTCATGGGGAAAGGGGGGCTTGCATGACCGGGAGGGGGTGGCTTGCATGGCCGGTCTCTACGGAGCCAGCGGCAGTTGTCTGCGGCAAACTTCACCTGTAGGGGGGAAGCGCTTGGATCCATACGGGAGCCGATGGCGGTGGCTTGCAGAAAACTCCCCTCAAAGGGTGTTCGGCCTTGGCCAAGTTGCGATGGCAACTCTCACTTCGAAAGGAAGAAGAATTCGGCCTTGGCACGGCCACGACACGACCCCGGCAATAGCTGGGCAATTGTCGAAATATTTCGGCTATGTCACCCTGTAATAGGGTGTAGGCCCTGCAAAATACGTTTGCAAAATGCGTTTGCAAAATGCGTTTGAAAAATACGTTTTCAAAATACTACAAAATACGTTTGCAAAATACATTTGAAAAATACGTTTTCAAAATACGTTTTTTCAAAAACGCTTTTCCGCTGCAAAGTACTATAAGAGTACTATCGTTTGATAAGTGAGGGGGAAATATTGAAAGTTGTTCTAGATGGTGATTGGAATCGTAGAGACCTTTCCAATTCTAGAGCAACATCTTCAATATTTTTCGAAAGTAACTTATCAAATATATTAATATCATTCCAAGTGGGATTTTTTTCCAAGTGGGAGTGATATTAAACTAGTCTGAAATTTCACATTCGATTGATTCAGTATCTCAATGGATCATGATTCGACCAGTGGTCTTTTGGACTAGTTTGTGGGACACCTCAGCTCAGTCTGGGGGTAGTGAACCATGGACTAGCCATTTCCCTGGTCGGTCCGCTGGTCGAGACTAATAAATCATGAAAATGTAACAATATGATGACTATGTATATGAAATTTATGCAATGATTTTTGATCGAACCTTCTTTTCATGTCTTTTGCAGCATTTTAAAGCTAAAATGTCTTCTGCCGCTAAAAACATCGTCGCTGAGTTAAACAAAGGTGAAAAACTCAACGGCGATAATTAGAAACTATGGTCTATCAAGATACAATACGTTCTAGAGGAGCAAGACATGCTCGAAACTCTGAAGAACAAAATGATTGAACCCGAGTTGGGCACTACGGCCCAACACAGACGAGACAAGGAAGCTTTTGATGCTTGGTCTCGGAAGAACAAGATCGCTCGCATTACGTTATTGTCCAGTATGGCCGATGATATAATGCGCATCTTCCGAGAGCATGACCTAGCCATGGACATATGGTCCAAGCTTGAGGAGAAGTTTGGTGGCACATCGGTGTCCAAACTTCGTTCTTTAACTATAAGATTTGATTCATATAAGAAACGTCCAGATCATTCCATGGGGAAACATCTGCGACATATGGCGAATCTAATCTTAGAGTTAAAGGATGCAGGTCATGTGCTCACTGATGAGCAACAAATCCAAGCAGTCATACGTTCCCTACCAAATGGGTGGGACCAAATGAAGATGCATCTCACTCATAATGAGAGTATCAAGAACTTCAGCGATGTTTCTAAGCACCTCGAGTTAGAGGAAGAGCGGCTTGCGGCCGCCAAGCCAAGTGCAGAAGTGCACATGGTTGCTAGTTCCTCACACGGGGGAAAGAAACGGAAAAATCGTTCGAAGTTTACTAATGAATGTAATAAGCAACCTGAGTCTACCAAGAAACCCAAACATAAGGGTGGGAACAAGAAATGGCACAAGAAGAAAGACTTGAAGAGGATCAAGTGCTTCAAGTGTAACAAGTTAGGTCACTATGCTCGTTCTTGCACGGATGGAGGTGACAAGGTAACTTGTAATACTAGTTACATATGTGTTTCTAGTTCAATATTTCTTGTAGAATCTAATCCATTTTGGATAATTGATTCAGGTGCCACCGACCACATAGCAAGGGACGGACGGTCCTTCGCAGAGTATCACCGGATACCTCAAGGAACAAAGTGGATCTATGTAGGAAACAACACACGTGTTGAAGTGAAAGGCGTTGGGACTTGCAAGCTAGTCTTGGACAACGGCCGCACTATCTTACTACATGATGTTCTCTTCGCTCCAGATATTCGAAGGAATATTATATCTGTGGTCGTGTTAATGGGTCTTGGTTATAGCTGGTTCTTTCAAAATTGTAAAATGGACTTGTCTTGTAATAATACTCTAATTGGTTCTGGGTATGTATTTAAAGGATTTATTGTATTAAATACAATGTATGACTCTTCATTTTGTAATGAAAATTTCCTTGTTGCAAATTCTTCGACTTATGAGTCAGATATAATTTGTTGGCACACAAGGCTTGGTCACATTGGACCAACGCGTATGGATAGACTTGCTAAACGTGGCCTTCTATCCAATGTTTCAAAGGTCGAAATGTCGACTTCCGAACATTGCCTTGTAGGGAAATCTTGTCGCAAGCCATTTGGAACCGGCACAAGGGCCGAGGTTCCATTACAGCTCATCCATTCGGACATATGTGGTCCGATGAATGTCAAGACACGACGCGGGAAGTCCTATTTCATCACTTTTATTGATGACTTCACCCGATTCGGTCATATCTATTTGATATCCCACAAAAGTGAAGCATTAACCTGCTTTAAAAACTATATGAGTTTGGTGGAAAATCAATTAGATCGCAAGATTAAGTTCTTGCGAACCGATAGAGGCAGTGAATATCAATCGGCAAGTTTTAAGGAACTTTGTGATGAAAAAGGCATAGTTCATCAGGTAACTATGCCTTATGCTCCGCAACAAAATGATGTTGCAGAAAGGAGAAATAGGACTTTAATGGAAATGGTCCGTTCAATGATGGCGCAAGCTAACTTGCCAATCACCTTTTGGGATGATGCATTATTGACGGTCGCTTTCATCTTAAACCGCGTACCCTCGAAATCAGTTAGCTCCACTCCTTATGAGTTGTGGAACCAAAGGTCTCCTGACTTAAACATTTTAAAACCTTGGGGATGTGCATCCTACGCACATATTTCCTCCCATAAGTATGGCAAACTCGGGCCACGGGGAAGGAAATGTATCTTTATACGATACGCAGAAAACTCCAAAGGTTATGTTTTCATTGGTCAGAAAGACAATGGAGGTCTAATTGAATTTGAGTCGAGGGATGTCACTTTCTTGAAAAACGAGTTTCCAAGACAGGGCGAGATAAGTCAGGACTTATATCTATTTGAGATTAATGATCAAGAAGGATTACCTCATTCGAGTGGGAGAATTCTTGGTGAAGACGAAAATACGTTTCAAACTTCACCAATGGATGATACGAATGACGCGAATCCTATTCCATACGGGAATAATGATCCAAGTGGGAGCATTTCTAACGACATTCCAAGTGGGAGTGATATTAGAATTGATCTAAATTCGAGTCAACAAGGACTTGAAGAATCTCAAATACGATGTAGTAGTCGTACAAGGTTGGCTCCTCTAAGATTTGAGGATGAATTTCCGCAAACCTTTATGACTTTACTACAAGATGATGACGAGCCTGCTACTTTCAAACATGCCGTATCATGCCCTGCGAAAGACAAATGGATGGAAGCGATGAAGGAGGAGTTGGAATCCATGAAAGTTAACCAAGTCTGGGACTTAGTTGACTTACCCAGAGGACGTAGAGCTATTGGGAACAAATGGGTTCTCAAGATCAAGCATAAGGCTGATGGCTCTATAGACAGATATAAAGCTCGCCTTGTCGCGAAAGTTTATACGCAACAGGAAGGGATAGACTACGAAGAGACCTTCTCACCTATTGTTCGTTTTACCTCGATTCACCTGATTCTGGCTATGGTAGCTTGCTTAGACCTCGAATTACATCATATGGATGTAAAGACTGTCTTTCTCAATGGAGAATTGGATGAGGAGATCTATATGGAACAACCAACAGTGTTTGTAAAAGAAGGAAACAAACATAAGGTTTGTAAACTTCGTAAGTCCATATATGGTCTTAAACAATCCTCGAGGCAATGGTATATACGATTTCAAGAAGTTGTCTTATCAAATGGGGTTTCCATGCTTGATAAAAATAACTGTGTATATATCAAGAGGATTAAGAGCAAGTACGTTATTATGTCTCTATATGTAGATGACATTTTAATAGCCGAAAATAACAAGGGCTTTGTGATGGATATCAAGGCTTGGCTTTCATCAGTTTTTGAGATGAAAGACATGAGAGAAGCCGCATATATCCTTGGAGTTAAGATTTCAAGGAATCGTTCGAAGAAACTTCTTTCTCTTTCACAAGAGACTTATATAAAGAAGGTTCTAGAACATTTTAATATGCAGGACTGCAAGTCCATTGATACTCCTATAAGCAAATGCGATAATTTATGTCTGAAATCGTGTCCAAAGAACCAAAAGGAAAAGGAAATTATGGAAAAAGTTCCATATTCCAGTGCAGTTGGTAGTCTTATGTACGCTATGATGTGTACAAGACCGGACATTTGTTTTGCCGTTGGAATGGTAAGTCGTTACCAATCCAATCCAGGGCAAGTACACTGGAAAGCAGTTAAGAGGATAATGCAGTATCTTAAAGGAACTGCGGACTATGCTTTATGCTATCAAGGAGATGCCTTGAGGCTCGAAGGCTACACTGATGCTGATTGGGCGGGTGATCTCGATGAGCGACGATCGACATCAGGATATGTTTTTCTACTCGGATCTGGTGCAATATACTGGAGTAGCAAGAAACAATCCTGCATCGCACTTTCAACTATGTAAGCCGAGTTTGTAGCATTTAGCATGGCAGTCCAAGAGGCTATTTGGCTTAGGAAGTTCTTAGACAGGCTAATTGATGCAAGTGACTCAGGTGCTGTACCAATACACAGTGACAGTCAAGCATCTATAGCCTATGTCAAAGATCCAAAATTTCATTGTAAGACCAAACACATAGATATCCGCTACAAATTTGCAAAAGACTATGATAAGACCAAGAAGGTAGACATAAGGTACATATCTACGCATGAGATGATAGCGGATCCACTTATGAAGGCGATCCCCAGAGATGTGTTTTACAAACACTTATCATCTCAAGGATTGCGTAAGAGCTGAGTTGTACCAATGTAAATTCCCATGTCTGTAAAAGATCAAATTTAATAAAAGAATAAGTTCTTTTCAACATTGCATATGAGTTTCTAGAAAATGTTTGTGTACATTGTAAAATCTCAGCTATATTTTCTAGTATGTCGGACAGATTGAGGTTGGCTCTCTCACATGAGCAACCGCCTTTATTATATCAGACGGATAAAATAAAGATGTGACCTGTTTAAAGGCAAAATCGTTAGATGGATGATTTAGAGTCATGACTTAAACAAAATGGTCGTATGAAAGATCTGCATCATATGGATGCTTACAAAAGATCTAAGAGGATTCTTAAATCCTATCTGTCTTATGCGGGATGTGGTTCCAGAAGATTATTTGAGTAGTAAAAGGGACTCAAACTCAGACATTGTGGTGTCTGATCATCATCCTTACAACATCATTAAGACATACGCTCCCTGGGAAATGAGTGATGTTGTAATACGTATTCATACTACGTATGCATTTGACCATTGAGTTAGAATAGTAATTGTGTTTACTATTATGTGAGACCCAAAGACCACATGGGTCTTAACTCATTACCCTTATGGATTCTAATTGGTTCCTTTAGATTTGACTGGGTGATTGCTATCTTAGCATGTTGCTTATGGACTATGGTCAATTCGGTCCGGCGGGGCATGTTAGAAAAGCAAGTCAAGTCAAGATCGAAAGGGTCGCAAGAAGCGGAAGATTAATTTCATATTCACATTTGGACTATAAAGATTCAAAGCTGGCCAGCCAATTGTAATCCAGATGGGATTCAATTGTTGAATATAAAGTATAAAGAATGTGAAGAAATAATCTAGGGTAAAGCATGCGTTAATCTACTCAACTTTGCACCTCGAGGAGTGTTGTGTATCTCTAACAAGTGCACAAACAGCGGACTCTATGCGTATGACGGTCACACGGCCTATTTCTCGGTATGATAAACAGAAGAGTTAAAGGAAAAGATGTTTCCTTACAATCCCCTCAAGTGTGAGTGGGAGATGTTGGATATGGACGACATGAATACACCCATGAGGGGATGTATAAGGGAGTACGGACCTCAGATGTCGTATGCAGGAAAGCGTGCACGAAGGGAACCTTTTCTCGTATGAAAAGGACCAATCGATAAGTGGAAAAAGTCACTTTATAAGTGCATAAAGGCACTTGATAAGTGAATGAAGAAGAGGATAAGTAAATGTGCTAATATAGGCTAATAAGCTTATATTTAGTTATTTCCTACAATAACTACCCCTAAAGCCTATAAATAGGACCCAAGGGTAAGGCATTTACACTAATCTTACCATGCCATAAGTTTGCATAAGGAAACTTGTGTTCTTCTTCTCCCTTCCATTAAAATCCTCTTCTAAATAGAGATTTAGGCGGTGAAACGCTGCTTCGATCCTCCGTGACGAAGTACTGACCGTTGTGGCGAATCCGAGGGCGAAGTTCAGAGATTACGATGCCACGTACGCAAGCGTAAGTCTCTCCTCTTCATTCGATCCTAACATCGTTGTTTTGACAGGATCCATCACAAATATATTGATATTCATTGCTAATATTTCAATTTGTGTTTCAGGCTAGCTTGGGGGAGAATCAAAGGCAGATTTGGAGCTTCTCGGAGGAGGCGTTTCTCCGATCACATTCACCGCTTGCATTTGCGTCGTGCTTGGGTACACTCGCTCCTTTTCTATTACACTTCGCATTTGTAGGCACGTCTCACGACACACATGCATCCACGGACTAGATCACGTTCGCGGGTGCCCACCTCGAAACGAAAGAGGACTAGCGAGCCTGGCTCTTCCTCCGCTAGAGCGGACTCACCGCCACCTAGCCCACCTCCACCCACACTTCTGCCTCCTACCGCTTTCATTCCGTACCCACCGGCATAGGCCGTCCCCGCCTTCGGCACGACGGGGATCACTTTCCGAGACGACGCACAACGCGTCCGATTTGAGAGGATCTCACATCGATCGATCGTACCCTCTAGGTTTGCGCACATTGTAGATTTTGAGCACCTAGGGGTGTTTGAGGGCCTGCTCTAGTTGTATAACAACGTGGGGTGGCGTGACTTTCTGTAGGTGTCGGCGAACACCTACGTCCGGCCGACACTCGAGGTTCTTAGTTCCATTCGTAGGACACCTGGGGGTTGCTCATTCCGATTGATGGATCGTGAGTGCGAGGTCACTCTCGACATGATCCGAGCCTATTTTCAGTGGCCCCCATCCCGAACCCCGACCGAGCCTATAGTCCCATGCACATCCCCCCACCGTCATTCGACACTCATGCCTTCTGGACACGCATCACGGGATCACCTCTCGCCTTTGACCCTAGTCTGGCCAAGGCCTCTGCTATCCTCCACCCATGCCTTCGCATTGCACAGCGCCTTATGGCGACCACTTTCCTAGCGAGGTATGAGCCGGGGACGATGTCGATGCCTGAGCTTTACATGCTCTACGCGATGACTCGAGTGAGGGCCTTCGAGGTAGGTGGAGACGTCTTACTCCCCGCAGTTCAGATTGACATAGCTAGCTGGTACCTAGACCGCATCATTATCGCTATCGGCGCCAGGACGCCTATCTGTTGCGACGGTCTGATTACCCTTCTGGCTCCCATGTGCGGGGTTGACCTCCCAGCTGGTTTGCTACGACCCCCGGGCCCCACTTCCCTTTCCATTGATGTTATGGCCCGCATGAGGATGTTGCGTCCTCATGGTCAGCACCACTGGGTTTGGCTGCACGGTCCATTTGGCACAGATTACATGGTGCTTCCGAGCCCCGCTTGGACCCACATTGGACCCGCAGGAAGGGTGTGGATTCCAGCGATGGACCTCCTCATCCCAGCTGCATACGTGCTAGAGCCTGAAGGCGCTCAGCAGGAGCCCCTCCTCACACCTCTGGTCCCCGAGATCCTGATCCCTCAGCCTGCACCTGATTTGTCTGCTCCTCCCAGCACCTCTGTCCACACTTCGGTCGGTGTCGAGAGCACACTTGCTGAGTCCACCACCACCACCACCTCTGTGCCGCTGGCCATTGATCCTATCTCATATGTGAGTTTTGAGAGCGCCACCACCATTATTCTTGAGAGAGGCGAGCCTTCCCTTTTTTCCGCAGCCGAGACCATATCCACTCTATATTTCCTGACCCCTGGGGAGTCATTCTCTGTTGACTCATGGCCTCCCCAGTCGTCGACACTACCGTCTCCGTTGCCACTGTCTTCACTGAGAGTGTCGTCACGTCTGTCCCCATTTCTGTGTCAGTGACCTCTCCGCCCTTCTCACCCTCTGTCACCGCTTCTGATTCTGTCGTTGCTCACACTTCTCAGAGCATTCCTGCGTCTCGGCCTCCCACAGAGGCTGAGCATCTTTTAGTGAGCGCAGCACCACAGTCCCATCCTGTAGTGGCACCACTAGTCTACGGTAGCCGTGCTAGACAGCCCCGTTTCCCACCAGTTCGACCCTCTGCCCCCTCCCCCCAACACCCTAGTTCAGCACCTATGTGCTCTAGAGGGGGCCGTTAGTTGGCTCAGAGGAGATTTCCGGGCCCTCTCAGCTACCATCAGTGCGGTGTAGTATCGCGTCGCTCTACTCCCTTGTATTCAGGCTAGCCTGAACCAAATTCTTGCGCGACTGTCACAGCCTCCTCCACCTGCCGATGTCCGTCCCGTTTCCCAGTAGCCTCCACCACCACCTCCACCACAGGAAGGTACTGGTGCTCCACCACCTGCTTAGGCACACACTTATTGCCTACCATACTTTTGCCGCTGCTATGATTGATATCATTTTTTCTGCTGATTTTGGACCCCTCCTCCATACACATTTTGGTCACTTTTTGCTCATATTTGTTTATATCATCTTGGGAGAGAGGAGTTATTTCTGGGAAAGTTATATTGCACCATCTTGATTTCTGCATGCATCATTTGCATATCCATCTCATTTTCTTTTATTTTCTTACTTTATCATGCATGCATCCTCACCCACCCCGCCCATATCATATCTCTCATTGAGCCACACTTAGCACATTGAGGACACTGTGCAGTTTAGCTTGGGGGAGTGAGTGTCTCACGCACTTTTCATTTTCTTCATTCTTATTTTTATTTTTCCACCTTTCTTTATTTTACACTTGTTTTCACACACTTTTTCATTTTTTTCCCATGCATCATGTTTTCTTATTTTTTGTGTGTGCTGCATATGTATAGTAGTTCTTATTTTCCTTTATTTTTATCTCTTTTATCCTTTTTGCTAGAGATGAATTTTCTGTGATGATGATGACCTGGTGCTAGTTTACTTTTATATGAATATTCTCTTGTCACGCCAGCGTTTTTATTTCAGATATCATATGTTATACTTTGCTGTGCATTCGATGTAGTAACCTGCATCTTTATTATATGAATGTGAATGAAATTCTACCATTAGCCGAGTCTGATGATTTATATTGTATACTCTTCATAGAAAACAAATCAAGCTTCACGCATTGATTACCTATATTTGGAGTACTGCTTCGTTGTCTGCTACCACTTCTTTTTGCATGAAAATTGTACGCTTTACTTTCAGGTTGATTGAATGTATGCCATTTTGATGTGACTGGATTAGTTTGCTTTCTGAAATCAAACTGAGTAGATTACATTACTCTGCTGAAAGTTGTCGAGCACATTCTAAAATAGTGAACTAAGCGTTGCATATTTTTCTTTCTCCACATATCTTGAACATCATTTCTATACTGAATATCATTGGAGAATCCCCCTTTAGCAATTCTTATATTGGCATCTTTTCCCTTGCTATAAAGTCCATTTTCAAACACACCAAAATCAAAAAGAAAAAATACATGCATATCTTTCTGTCTTTTAATTTGGGATTGTTATTATGTATATGAGTTTCAAAAAAAAGAAAAAGAGAGAAAAAGAGAAAAGAAGAAAAAGAAAAAGGAAAGAAGAGAAAAACAGAAAGAAGTTCATACACGATCCCATTTCTTTCTTTCTTTCTTCCCTCTTTTATTTTTTCTTGGAGCTTCAAAAATGGGGAAAGGTTGTATTGTTCTATTTGGTGCCACCACGCTTATAGATAAGCTTGGAGGAGAGGATCCAATGATGTGTGAGAGAGCGACTACTTGTCTGTGCATGGCAACCTAAGCTAGGTAATTTTCTGTACTCAGGGAGATTACTAGGAGTATTACGAAGTCCACGAATTGAAATTTGGCATGCATTTCATGAATACCATTCCTTTCTATTCTTATTGCTCCATATTGTGTGATACCTCTTATACTCCAAATAGAAAGCGATCAATTGAAAAGTGTGCGATCTATGATTATGTATATTACTTTAGATGCCTCAGACAATGCTAATTCTAGAATGATTTCATCTTTCATTTCGTTTTGATATTTCTTGGTTTCTATATCGAATGCATTTATATATGATCATGATATCGAGATGAAAATCTTTGGCATGTTTTTATTCATTGTATGCTATTTGAGTATGCAGCTCCACGTCCTGAGAAAATGATCTAGCACCTTCCTCTCCGTATTCTTTTCTATCTTCTTTTTCCATTTTCCTTATTTTTACCCGCCGGGTTCGCCTTTTACTCATCTTTCTCGAGGACGAGTAAGAGGTAAGCTTGGGGGATTTTGATCGCTCCTTATTTTACACCTTTTCTCTGCATGTTTTCATGTCATTTCGATCGCCCATATTGCTTTTTTCACGATTATTCGACGATATCGTGTTGCTTTTGACTATTTACTGTTTTTGTCGTATTTCAGGAAATATGGAGCGATCTGGAGCAAAAGTGAGATCAAGAGACTTTTACGCGCACTGGAGCGTCATCCACGGCCGTATTGGGGAGCTACCAGTGCTAGATGATGGGAGGAAGAGGAAGAAGTTCGATAGAATCGACGAGGAGGCGAGGAGGAGAAGAAAAGAGCCCAGAAACAGTTCACTCGGCCGACCAGAGCGTTCATTCGGCCAACTGAAACGGATACATGACTTCTGATTTTCAAAGTTCACCCGGCCGACCAAGAAAACCCACTCGGCCGAATGGAGAAGCCCACTCGCCCGAGTGGAACAGGGTTTCTCTCCCGAAAATCATCCTACTTACTGGAATTTAGAGAAGACCCACTCGACCGAGCAAGAAAGCTCACTCGGCCGAATGAAGAAGACCACTCGCCCGAGTGGAGCAGGGTGACAGACCCCCGAAACCCCCCCAGATTCTCTGTTTTTTATTGGGTCTGTCACTCGACCGAGTGACATGTTACACTCGGCCGAGTGACGCATTCCGACTGTGTCGCGAATTAGGGGTTTTGGCTGCGCCAGGGGCTAATCTGTCAGGAATTTCTGGACGATTTTGACTTGTATTTAAGGCTAGTTTTATTCCTAGTTTTAAGAGAGACTTGAAGTTAATTTTGACGGCTATTATTATTGTATTTCTCAGCTGGAGTTCAAAGACGCGCAATTTGGTTTGAGTTTTCTATCTAAATTTCTAGTTTTTATGAATTGTTCTCTCTACAATGAATTGTGCTATGTTCTTATTTGATATTTTTGAGATTACTATGATGAATTATGAGTAGTTTCGTTGTTCTGGTGCATGGGGATGAACCCTATGGACCCGATCTTTGAATTGTGATGAATGAATTGAATTGTTGCTAGGATTGATAAAAGGTTAGGTTATGATTGATTTACTACAAGTAGCTAGGAATTTTCATTGATTGGGGTTTGCAAGAGATTGGATTTCGATCGATTGGAATGCCTAGATATTCGATTTAGGCTTATAATCGAAATTCTCTAGATTCGGTTTGCAAGAGATTGGACCAAAGCTAGGATTTTTATTACAAATCTATATCCATATTCTTTTGCAAGATATTGGATGAATACTAACTATCATAACCTACATCATAGCTCGAGTTTGCACGAGAGTGGGCTCGTGGTACGATTGGACGATGATGTCGATCTTCATGCTAGTGGCTTAGGTTAGGGTTTGCACGAGAGAAGGCCCTAATCTAGGTTGCTATAGACCGGCAATAGCACGAGAGCGTGAGCTTGGTTCTATATTCAGTTACGACTAGTTCACCTTAATTCAAGCCTTGCAACATTGAGATTTATGAACCACAAGGATAAATGACGATCCGTAGTGGGGATTCCCCGCCCTAGACGCTTTTATTATATAGAATTTTATTTGTTAATTGAACGATAGTGACATTATTATCCAAACCATTCCATTCTACCATCAATAGCTAGGTGATCAAGATAGAGTACTGTCATTTGTCCTCCCTGTGTTCGATACACGCTCGTCACTTCACCGTGCGCTTACGGTAAGACTACAGTCGTTTTCCGGGTGTATATCCGGGCGCGATCAGATGTTACATACAGTAATTCTTTTTCATTTACATTTGTTGTTTCCAAATGGAATCCGTTTAAACGAAAGTCCTTGAAACTTGGAAAGTTTCTATTGGAATTCGGAGAGAATAATGCATCTGTTGGTTTTATTTCTGCGTCATTTGGGAGCAACTGTGTTGCATTCCCAGAACCTTCAGTATGGCCCTGATATTGGGCTTTGTATTGAAGGATTGTATGTGTTTATTGTCTACTAATCAGTCATGAGAGCAGTTCATCTTACTAAAAGATGAATCATGTAAGCACATTTTCATAAAAACATTTTCATTCAAAACAAATTAATTCAAATGCTCTCATAACATAAATTGTTCTCAAAATAAATTAGTAAGATAAAAATAGAGGCTAATCAAGCAGGTCATCTGTTTCGAAGTCATCAGCTGTAAACTTGACTGGAGCATTTGTGATCACCAGGTTTGTTTCAGCTTTGTTTTTCTTGTTTTCTTTATACAGTTCCTAGAGATGCTGCGGAGTTCGGTACACTCTAGACCAATGGCCTTTCATGCCACAACTATGTCACTGATCTTCCCATTCGCTCTTGGGTGGGGGTGCATCATTTCTATTGTTGTCATTTTTGCGCTAAGTGAACTTCCGCCTTCCTTCATTTCTTTGTTGCTGGACTTGGGCCCTGTCCCTTTTATTCTGTCCCCCCTTTCTGTGGTCTTTCTTTTCTTTTATTGCCTCTCTTCTTTCTAGAAGAAGATGCATTGTGAGCTTCTGGGAGGGGGCAGTGCCATGGGGTGCATGTTGTGAGCGGTGAGGAGAAGCTCTCTGTTTTGTTCAGCCATGCGTAAACATGACAGCAGCTCAGAATATTTGGTGAACTTTCGTTCACGGTATTGTTGCATTAGTATCGCATCTTTCTCATGGAAAGACGTGTACGTCTTTTCGAGCATGCGAACTTCTGAGACTTTTTCACCACACAACTTCAGACGTGAGGTGATGCTAAAAAGAGCTGAGTTGTACTCAGCTATGGACTTAAAGTCCTGCAGTGTCAGGTTCTCCCACTCATATCGTGCCCTTGGTAGTATAACATCTTTCTGATGTTAATACCTATCCTCAAGGGTTGTCCACAGCTCAAATGGATCTTCGACCGTAAGGTATTCAGCCTTTAGGGTCTTGTCCATATGGCAGCGAATATAGATAGTGGCTTGTGCCTTTTCTATATCGCTTACATTTTCATTCTTAGTCACAACAGAAATAAGAGACTTAGCCCGTAGATGGAACTTCACATCGAGCTGCCAGCTCAGATAGTTTCTTCCTGATGCATCCAGCACTTCGAAATCGACACTTTGATTTTAGCCATTTTATCTAACAGAGCACAAATTTGCATGAATTAATAATTTAAACAATAAACATTTTCATGCGGAGGCAATTTTTATATGGAGAGCTAATTGCATGGATCGGCCAGTCCCACATAAATAAAAAAGTCCAAAGTCCATTACAGTCCATATTACACAAATGAAAGCTTTAAAAAAGAAATTACAACTTTGGAAACCCCGTGGGTCCCATATAAGATCTTCAGATTCAAGTGTGGCCTTTGTCTCCATGAAAAGTAGTTTTCGGTCTTGGACATTACATAAATTCCGCACTACAATTTCTCTCAAAAGTAAAAGAAAAGTGCAGGAAATAAAATGTGGGACATAAACAGCTGATCCAAAATCGTAATTAGCCATCCATGCAAAAATTTGTGCGCATCAAACATTTTCAGCAGACATTTTCATCACAGGGTTCACATGCATTTATATTCACAGAAGGATAAACAATTTAATTACTTAATAATTATTGGACCATTGGGCAACGTCATACACCGTTAGATCAGGTGACTAACGGCAGAGTGGTCGCAGGATCTTTCTAATTATTAAGTTTATTATTGCACAACCAAATAGCAGTTTTATCCACATGATAAGCCATTAAAAATGATGCATAGCATATAATTATGATCCTACAAAGGGATCGTATAATGCAAAGGTTGTGCTAGTTGGGATTATTCAAAAAATTTGAAAAGATACCAAAAAATGACATGTTCTTCATGAAAAAGGAAGGAGTTTTCCTTTTAAATTATCCCCAATTTATCCCCAAATGTCCCCTTAATATCCCATATTTTATCATGATTTTTCATGAATTTTTAGGCACCCTGAACCCTTTTTGAACTTATTTTCAGCCCCCAAAAGCTTTTTAAAGCTTATTTTTAGTCCATCCCCTTTTAAATATAATCTGTTTTTTCTCAGAAAATTGTCTTGCGGGTCTGAAGCCCATAACTTGGCTGCCCGCACAGCCCTATTTTTTTGTGCTCATGGCCTTAGGCCTAGGGTGAATGAGAGGGGGGGTGGGTGTCGCCGCCCCGGAGAGGGGTCGGGCCCTCTACCGCGAGGCAGAGGGGAAAACGTCGGTCCCCCCTCCGTTGCCATGCAGGGGGGCTAGGGTTGCCGCTGCCGCCGCCCCCGACGTAGGGCCGGAGAGGGGTCGGGCCCTCTGCCACGAGGCAGAGGAGAAAACAGCGATCCCCCCTCCGTTGCCATGCGGGGGTGGGGGTGGGTGACGGGGAGGTGCCCCCTTGCTATGAGGCGGGGGAGCGGATAGCGGCAGCCACCCCGCTTCCGGTGGGGGCGCGAACAGCGGCAGTCACCCTGCTTCGCTTCGAGCGTAAGGGGGGATCCGGCGCCTACGGGGCGACGAAAAATAGCGGCGGCCGGCGATGTCGAGAGGGGATACACCATATTTTATTCTAAATTTCAGATTGAAATCATGTTAAAAACATGATTTTTAGACAATAAAAATCATCGATTTAGGCAATTAGCCCTATTTCCACTCCTATCTTGCGAGATTTATGGATAAAATTATCATACGTATGATAAAAATGACATTTTTAGCGAGAAAGACCTCTATATCCGTCATTCGGATATAGCGATGGTTGAACGAAGCCTACACGGATGACGACACTCGTTTGATGTGGATGACGCCGCGCGCGTGGATCTCCCGCCTTCCTTCGCTTTCATAACGATCGATTTTGTGTGGAAAAATTATTTATAGTCTCGTGCTGATAACATGTTATGAATCATCATCGGGGGAAAGAACCCTCAGCTCTTTATTTATAGCATAAGGGGAGCGTTCACAGATAAGATACAATAGATACGGTCTTATATATAAGATAAGTCGTGATCCCAACCAACTAACCAACTCGATATTATGCCTTCAAAACACGAAGAACTTTTTTCTTTGAGAAAACCCCTATGAATTTTGGTCTTTGCAAGAAAGTCTAGGTCATCGGTAACCGCGGGATACTTTTTATGTAAAAGACCAAAATACCCTTGCATCCATCTTTTTTCTACTCTTCCTTTTTAATGAACAAATTAATTAACTTCATGGAAACACTCAATAAAATTAAATTTAAAATTAAAAGAAAAATAGAACCCTGTTGTGAACGGTTATTTAACCGGGTCGGTTGAGATTCTGGGCTATCCTAGAGATAGCCCATATCATTGTAAACCCATCTTATATTCTCACCATTGCCTATAAATAAAGAGATGGGGGCTCCTCCCCCATTAGTTAATTCATAACACGTTATCAGCACGAGCCTCTAAAAAAAATTTCTTTTCCACAAATTTTTTTTCGTTCGTTGCGAAGGCGAGACGGGAGATCCACGAGCACGGTACTAGGCTTCCTCAATCGAGCGTTGTCATCTGCGTAGGGCTTTGTGCAAACGTCGCTATATCCGGAGGACAGATATAGAGGTAAAAACACTAAAAACGATGTTTTTAATCATACGTATGATTGCGTTACCCCTTGATCTCGCAAGATCGGTATGGGATTCGATTGTCGCCTTGAAAACGACGAGTTTTTCATCCCAATAATCAAATTTTTAGGGTTTATTTTTGTAAACCCTAGATTTTGCCCACCGACGGCTTTGCCGCCGGCCATGCCCCCCCCACCTGCCGCTCCCCCCCAGAAGAGGGGGGTGGCCGTGCCCGTAGCGCCTTGGCGCCGGCCCCCCTCGCCTGCAGCGGGGGGGGGGGGGGGGGGGGCGCCGTCGCCCCGTCCCCCGATGCCCCCCCCCGCCCGCAGCGGGGGGGGGGGGGGGGGGGGGGGGGGCGCCCACGCCCGCAGCGGGGGGCCGCCGATGCCCCCCCGCCTGCAGCAGGGGGGCCGCCAATGCTCCGATGCCCCCCGCCCGCAGCGGGGGGCCGTCGATGCCCCCCCCGCCCACAGCAGGGGGGCCGCCAATGCTCCGATGCCCCCCGCCCGCAGCGGGGGGCCGCCGATGCCCCCCCGCCCCGCAGCGGGGGGGCCGCCCATGCTCCGATGTCCCCCGCCCGTAGCGGGGGGCCATCGGTGTCCCCCCCGCTCGCAGCGGGGGGCCGCCCATGCCCCAATGCCCCCCGCCCTCAACGAGGGGCCCGCCATCACCCCCTTGCCCGCCCCTTCGCCCCCCCCGGAGGCCCGCCGTCGACGGAAACAAAGGAGGAGGAGGAGGCGGCGGCTAAACCCTAGCCGCCGCCCCCCTAAGCCCAATTGGGCTTTTTCGCGGCCCAAATCAAAAAAAAATTCTTTTTTTGCCTGCGGCCCGAAGCCCGCAGGCCGGCCTGCGGGCTTCGGCCCGCAGGACGAACTCAATTCCGAAAAAAGAGTTTTTTTGGCCTGCGGCCCGAAGCCCGTAGGCCGGCTTGCGGGCTTCGGCCCACAGGCCGAATCCTATTAAAAAAATTTTGACTGCGGCTCGAAGCCCGCAGGCCGAATTCAAAAAATAAACGTTGAGGGGGATGGGCAAAGGCTATAAATAAGCCTTTAAAGGCATTTTTGGCCAAAAATTAATTCTTTTTAAAGGGCGTTCAAGGGCCTAAAATTCGTGAAATATATCACGGTTTCTAATTGGGAAATTATCAGGTTTTTAAGGGCTTATCAGGGGCCTTTGGGGGATTTTTGGGATGACTCGAAAGGAAAAACCATTTTCCTTCTTTAACGAAAATGTTTACTTTGGGCTCTTAATCAATTTGATTGATTAAACCCAATTTAATTTACAACCCATGCATCGTAATCTTTTTACATGCTTTACATCTCTGGCAAATTATGTGGATATTACATGCGTGGTTGTGCATTTTATTTAAAACTTAATAATTAGGAAGATCCTGCGACCGCTCTGCCGTTAGTCACCTAACCTAACGGTGTATGACGTTGCCCAGTGGTCCAATAATTATTAAGTGATTAAATACTTTATCCTCATGTGAATATAACTGCCTGCGATGTCTGTGAATGAAAATATTGATGAGCACAATATTTCTGCATGAATTGCTAAATGTGGTTTTTGGATCAGCTGTTTAGTCCCACAGTTTATTTCCCGCACTTTTTCTTTTATTTTTTGAGAGAAATTGTAGTGAGGAACTTATGTAAATGTCAAAGAAATAAGACCAACTTCCATGGAGTCGGAGGCCACGCTTGAAGCTGGAGATCTCTTATGGGACCCACGGGGGTTCCAAAGTTGTATTTTCATTTTTAAAGCTGCAAATTTGTATAATTTGGACTGTGGACTTTGGACTCCTTCTCGTGGGACTGGCCGATCCACACATTTAGCTTTTTGTTAAATATTGCCTCCGCATGAAAATGTTTTCTCTGATTAATTATTAATTCATGCATGTTTGTGCTCTGCTAGATAAATGGCTAAAATTGCAAGCGTTGATTTCGAAGTGTTGGATGCATCAGGTAGAAACTATCTAAGCTGGCAGCTAGATGTAAAGTTTTACCTGCGGGCCAAGTCCCTCATCATTGCTGTTACAGAAAAAGAAAATGTTAGCGATATAGAGAAGGCACAAGCCATCATCTATATTCGCCGCCATGTGGACAAGACCCTAAAGGCCGAGTACCTTACGGTCGAAGATCCACTTGAGCTATGGACCGCCCTTGAGGATAGGTATAAACATCAGAAAGATGTTATACTCCCAAGGGCGAGATATGAGTGGGAGAACCTGAGACTGCAGGACTTTAAGTCCATTGCTGAGTACAACTCAGCACTTTTTAGCATCACCTCACGCCTGAAGTTGTGTGGTGAAAAAGTCTCAGAAGATCGCATGCTGGAAAAGACGTATACGTCTTTCCATGAAAAAGATGCGATACTCATGAAGCAATACAGTGAACGTAAGTTCACCAAGTATTCAGAGCTGCTGTCATGTTTGCTCATGGCCGAGCAAAACAGAGAGCTTCTTCTCGCCACTCATAATATGTGCCCTCCCAGCACTGCCCCCTACCAGAAGCTCACCATGCCTCTTCCTCCAAAAAGAAGAGGGATAATAAAAGAAAAGAAAGACCACAGAAAGGGGGACAACAGAAAAGAGCCAAGGGCCCACCACAACAGAGAAAGAATGAAGCGAAGCGCAAGTTCACCTGGCGCAGGAATGATAATAAGAAAAATGATGCACCCCCACCCAAGAGGGATTGGGAAGACCAGTGCCACAGCTGTGGCATGGAAGGCCACTGGTCCAGAGTGTGCAGGACCCCAGTGCATCTCCAGGAGCTTTATAAACAAAGCAAGAAAAAGAATGCTGAATCAAACCTGGTGGCTGCGAACAATGCAGTCAAGTTCACAGCCAAAGACTTCGAGTCAGATGATATGCTTGATTAGCATGTTTTCATTTATCTTAGCATTTTATTGTATGAACAATCTATTTTATGAGAGCTTTTATGTAATTTGAATTCTGTTGAATAAAATTTAGTTTTTCTGAATGCAAATGTTTACTCATCTTTTAGATGGGATACTCTCATGACTGCTTAGTAGACAGCGCGTCGACACATACGATCCTTCAGCACAAATGCTATTTTCATAGCATTACTCCGTATAAGATCCCTATAAACACAATTTCAGGGCCATCGGACATAATTGAAGGTTCTGGGAATGCAACCTTTGTTGCTCCCCACTGGAACAGAAATAAAAATTAAAGATGCACTTTACTCTCCGAATTCCAAGAGAAACTTACTAAGTTTTAAAGATATCCGTCTTAACGGATTCCACTTGGAAACAGCAAATGTAAAAGAAAATGAATTACTATATGTAACGTCTCAAGAAAATGGAGTTAAAACCATACTTGAACGTTTTGAGAGCCTTTCATCAGGCCTCTACCATACAAAAATTTGGAGAGAGGAAGCAAACCTGACGGAGCACCTGAAGTGCCCGACATCGGCCAAATTCTTAGTTTGGCACGATAGACTTGGCCACCCAGGATCTGTGATGATGCACCACATTATATCACAAACCCACGGGCATAACCTGAAGAACCAGAAGATTCTTCAGAAGGGAGAATTCCCTTGTGTACCCTGCTTTAAGGGAAAATTAATAACAAGGTCATCACCACTTGGATATCGAGTCTCCTAGCTTCCGTGAAAGAATACACGGAGACATATGTGGACTTATCCACCCCCATGTGGGCCCTTTCGGTACTTTATGGTACTGATTGATGCATCTTCGAAATACTCGTATGTGTGTCTACTTTCAACCCTCAACTTAGCTTTTCCAAAGCTTTTGGCACAAATAATAAAGTTGCGGGCGCATTTTCCAGACAACCAAATTAAGAAAATACGTCTGGACAATGCGAGGGAATTTACCTCTCAGCCATTTCAAGAATATTGCCAGGCAACGGGAATTGAAATTGAACATCCAGTGCCGCATGTTCACACCCAGAATGGGTTAGCTGAGTCGCTAATTAAAAGACTCCAATGGATCGCACGTCCATTGCTGATGAAATCCCAGTTGCCGGTGGATGCATGGGGACATGCAATCTTGCATGCTGCATCACTAATAAAAATAAGACCCTCAGGAGGTCAGAGTCTATCTCCAATGCAACTTGCATATGGAACGCCGCCGAACATCTCTCACTTGAGAATCTTCGGCTGCGCAGTTTATATCCCCATTGCACTACCCCAGAGGACCAAGATGGGCCCTCAACGTCGCCTAGGTATCTATGTAGGGTATGACTCGCCCTCCATTATAAGATACCTAGAACCCCAAACGGGGGACGCTTTTAAGGCACGCCTTGAAGACTACGACTTTGATGAGACGTATTTCCCCAAAATGGGCCTAGACATTGAAAAGTCTAGCGCAAAGCAAATGTTAACGTGGGATACAAAAAGTCTGACCCACTACGATCCGGTAACAAAACAATGTGATGATGAGATCCGGAAGATCTTGCACATCCAGGACACAGTCCATAGATTACCGGATTCGTTTACTGACAACCAGAAGATTGTCAGATCACACATCGCTGATGTGAATACTCCAGCTAGGATTGACATCCCAAAGGATGGATGCAATCCACCAGCAGCAGAAGTGGCTGCACCTCAACAGAAAAGAGGCAGACCACCAGGCTCCAAGGATAAAAATCCAAGAAAAATAAAAATATCCGGAGACCTTGGGACGATACCCCCACAGAGAAACGAGCTCGTGTCCATACCCTCTCCACTCCCGGAATCCACTGCAGAGGAACTACCGGGAGAAACTGAAATATCATTGAATTATGTACATACATGGGAGGTATTGGACAGAAAGAGTACAGTCGTCAACGATGACTTCGCGTTTCACATTTCCATTCACGTCGTCGGAAGCGACGATGATTATGAACCACATTCCGTTGCTAAATGCAAACGTAGAAATGACTGTCCAAAGTGGAATCAGGCAATAGAAGCCGAGCTGGACTCGCTTCAGAAACGAAAAGTCTTTGGGCAAATAGTCCAGACACCTACTGGTGTCAAACCTGTGGGATATAAATGGTTATTCGTCAGAAAAAGAAACGAAAATAATGAGATCGCACGCTGCAAAGCTAGACTTGTAGCGCAGGGATTTTCCCAAAGACCGAGAATTGACTATGAAGAAACATACTCCCCGGTCATGGATGCGATCACTTTCAGATTCCTGATAAGCTTAACAGCAAAGGAAGGCCTAGATATGCAGCTAATGGATGTTGTGACTGCATATCTATACGGCAATCTCGACAAGGAGATATACATGAAACTTTCTGATTGCTTTTCTATGCCTGCTGAACTGAAAGATAGACCTCGGGACGTCTATTCTGTTAAGCTACAAAGATCATTGTATGGTCTCAAACAATCAGGAAGAATGTGGTATTACAGACTCAGTGAGTTCCTTGTTCAACAAGGATTCACAAACAATGAAGTCTGCCCTTGTATCTTCATAAGAACAAAGGGAAAAGGATTCGTAATAATTGCTGTCTACGTAGACGATCTGAATCTCATAGGATCTCCTGAAGAGATCACTGAGATATCTGTAAGCCTAACAAAAGAATTTGAAATGAAAGACCTAGGCAAAACGAAATTCTGCCTGGGCTTACAGATTGAACATCTAAAAGATGGAATCCTCCTACATCAGACCACATACACAAAGAAAATGTTGCAAAGATTCCATATGGACCAATGTCATCCACTAAGTACACCTACGGTGGTACGATCTCTGGATGCACATAAAGACCCCTTCCGGCCGCTGGAAGAGGGGGAGGATATACTTAGTCCAGAAGTTCCATATCTGAGTGCCATCGGAGCACTACTATATCTGGCAAACTGCACGCGTCCCGACATAGCGTTCGCAGTAAATTTGCGAGCCAGATACAGTGCAGCGCCCACACAGCGCCACTGGACCGGGGTTAAGCACCTTCTGTGCTACCTCCAAGGGTCTACAGATTTGGGACTCTTCTACAAAAATGGAATATCCTCTACACTTGCAGGTTATGATGATGCAAGCTACTTGTCTGATCCCCACAAAGCGAAGTCACAGACTGGGTACGTGTTTACCTACGGAGGGACAGCCATTTCCTGGAGATCCATCAAGCAAACCTTGACGGCAACCTCATCCAATCACTCTGAGATCATTGCCATCCATGAAGCAAGCAGAGAATGCGTTTGGCTACGCTCAGTTGTCCACCACATCTTGTCTACCACCGGACTGAAGACTGGAGATCTCGAACCTACTACAATGTTCGAGGACAATGCTGCTTGCATAGCTCAGTTACGAGGTGGCTTCATCAAAGGTGACAGAACGAAGCACATTTCACCAAAGTTCTTCTGGACGCACGAGCTACAGAGAGATGGCAAGTCGACATCAGACAAGTGCAATCATGTGACAATTTGGCAGATTTGTTCACTAAAGCCCTTCCTACTGCCACTTTTCGGAAGCTTGTACATAGGATTGGAATGAGACGCCTAAGAGATCTGCAAGCTTGAGGGCTTGTACAGATCAGGGGCAGTTTGGCAGTGTTTGTACTCTTTTTCCTTAACTATGGTTTTTCCCACTGGGGTTTCCATAGCTAAAGGTTTTAATGAGGCAAATCTCACCAACTCAGGGTCCTGAAGTATCCACCCCATGTGAGACTCTCCTACGCTCGGAATCCTAAAGTATTCACGAGCTGAGTCCACAACTATGGCTGGATAAGGGGGAGTGTTGTGAACGGTTATTTAACCGGGTCGGTTGAGATTCTGGGCTATCCTAGAGATAGGCCCATATCATTGTAAACCCATCTTATATTCTCCCCATTGCCTATAAATAAAGAGATGGGGGCTCCTCCCCCATTAGTTGATTCATAACAAACCCTATTTTTTAAATTCGTAATATTTTTGGGTGATTTTTTGACATTTTATTTCCCGAAAATCCTCACAACAATCTTTTCATTCTTTTCCTCACTAATGAACACATTCATTTTCTTCATTGAATCATCCAAAATATAAATATAAATAAAATGAAAACCCATTTTGAGATCCCACATGATTTTTTTGGTGAGTTTTTAGAAAACATTCTCTCAAAAGTATTTTCTACATTTTTCGATTAAGATGAAAGGTATTTTGATCAAAAATAGATTACATGATCAAAATGTGACAATTTTATTTAAAAACTGATGGGTGGGCTTTCTTAAAAAAATTATACAAAAGTTTTTTGGCGTTTTTTTCAAAGCAAAAAAGTTCTTGCAAGTTTTTTCAAAATGACCTAAAATTCATTTTTTTTGGGGGGGAGGGGGTGTTGTTTTAAATTTTCCATTTGTTCCTAATAAGAACATATCTAGCTTTCATATGTCTTTTGCAAATAAAACATAAACCCTTGGGTTGAGTTGGGCATGCCTATTGAGGATCCTGTAATATGCATACTTAGTTAAACAGGAGTGTTAGTGGGTCAAATCTGTGATGAGGGCTCTACTTCGGCTCCTCCGATGCTCAAGTTATATTCTGACAGATAAGAACTATAATCTCAAATAATGAGAAGTGTAGACTAGAATGAGTTCTATCCTCTTTGAGGAGAGTGATTTATATAGATATCCAAATGGTATTTTGGTCATTTCATGTATTGAGCCTTTTGTGGGTCGGTCTCTTACATGCCTGTTGCTGAGTTAAGTTTGGGGGCTTTTGGTTGGATTGGGCCTGACGGCCTCTTACCAAATTGGGCTCGTGAGCCTTTAGGTGGTATACTACCATTATTCCATTGGGTCCCATTCCATTGCTTCAACTCCTTTAATGCTCTTGTTTGAACTGGAGAGATAATATATCAATTCTTAAATAATGGGAAGGGTAGAATCAAGTTAGTTCTATCTATCCTTCAGGGGAGGACCTAATATATATTTGGTTGGAGGATATTTTGGTCATTTGACGTATCGGGACTTCCTTATTTGTAGGGCTGTTGATGAACAGAACGTTCGACGAACTACTCGTGAACAAGCTCGGTACATGTTCGTTTACGTTCGTTTAGGAAGCTTAATGAACAAGCTTGAACATATTTTTAGAGCTCGGTTAATAAACGAACAGAGCTTGAACATAACTGTGTTCGTTCATTTACGTTCATGAACAAGCTCGTTAAATGTTCGTGAACAAGCTCATTAAATAATGTTCATGAACAAGCTCGTTAAGTGTTCGTGAATGAACATGTACCGAAAATAGTAAATTTAGACATCTACTATATTTTTTACTATGCTTGGAATGGATGCTTGTAATGGGATCTATGGAGCTAGTATGCTAGATTTATTTGTTTTTGTCATGTAAATATTTAAACCTTTTATTTAATTGATTTAATCATTGGCAATTATGTTTAAATATTATTATTCCTAATTAAACAATTGACGTTTGTTTGTTTGATTGAAAATCTGTTCATGAACAAAATTGATTGTGTGTTCACGAACATGTTCCTGAACATGTTCACGAACAAGCTCGATAAGTCTTGTTAACGAACAGAACGTTCGATTAACTACTCGTGAACAAGCTCCATAAATGTTCGTTTACGTTCGTTCGGTAAGCTTAACAAACAAGCTTGAACAGGTTTTTAGAGCTCGGTTAGTAAATGAACAGAGCTTGAACATGGATTTTGTTCATGAACAAAACCAAGCTCCATGTTCAAGCTCATTCAAGCTCGTTCGTCAACAGCCCTACTTATTTGGGCCATGTTTACATGTGCCATTTGCAAGAGGTCGATGTCACAAAAATGATAATAATAATCAAGTGAAAAGCAGGAGATAATAAATTATTGGATCATAATCCCAAGAATTATAGATCTAAACAAAAATTATGCTTTGTCATAAAAACCGAAGCTTTGTTCTGTAAAGCAGCTGATTAACCTTATAGGTGCTTAACAATCATGATCTACAACCTAATGCTTTGTTTGTAGGAATCCATGCAATCAAGTTACGGATTCATACTGGGCAAACAACATGCAAAAATTTAGGTCTGATATAATAACAATGATAGTAGTGAAAGTTACATTAGATTATGGTCTCTTAGATGTAACTGTTGCAATCTTTGATTTTCTTCCATTGAGGGTGAAAGGTAGCACGTATTCAAATCATTTCCACAACACAATGGCATGCAAAATCTGGCTTAATTTACGAAACTATCTTACATTATCTATGGTTGTAAAAATATTACCTTTAACTTTAAAAATTCACCAAAACCCTCCTTAACTTTGTTTTTCTAATCAAAACTAATATTTACAAATTTTTATCAAAACTATCTTAAACTTTTCCTTTATTCACCAAAATTACAATGACTTTTATAATTGTTTATAGAAATTACCTTAAAGTTTGAGATGAATGTAGTAAAACTATCTTATACTTTTCAACATTTTAGGATAATTTAGGCAAGGAATTTTTTTTTGGAGGGGGGTGACAAATTTCTAGGTTTAAATGATAGAACCTTTAAAACTGTGAATATTTTACGTTGGATTCAAAAATTAAGAATGCAAATCTTCTAGAGGTAAACAGTCATTTGCGATGGTTAAACACCTAATTTTCAGGTACCTTTATATAAACCGTAAATTACAAGTTTTGGACGATTTGACTTGAGCTTCTAGAAACTATAGCCGATTCCAATTCAAAGTCAGGCTGGCCATAAGAGCATTCCCAATGGAGGGATGAACCATTCAGCCCCAACAGAGGTTGAAGCCGTGCCACTCAACTGCAGCGCCCCTGTGCTCTCCCATTGAAGGGTTTAACATGGGGCTGAATGGTTGCCACATCAGCCTTCAACGGCTAGATTATTAGACGTCTAGTGTCAGACATCAAATGTCTGATAATCCAGACGTAAATTCTTGTCACGCCCCGCTTCCCAAAATGGCCGGAGGCGAAGCGTGACAAGGCCCGCTTAGGCCAGAGCTGAGAAGCTCGGACCCAATAAGCGTTTGTAGGGGTACCAATTTGAAGGTTTCAGGTTCTTGCATTTACAGAGTTCGAAACAACAGAAAGTACAGGAAGGAAGTTGCATTCATTAAATTAGAGATATAATATCCAACAAGTACAAAGTCTAAAACGGAGCCTAAGCGTGGCAACAAACTGTCTAAAAGCAAACTAAAGGTAGTAACCTCTGAAAGTGACGACTAAGAAGACCTCAAGGTCTGGTCCTCGTCGGGCACGTACTCTGGGTCGACGTTCTCGGCTCCTCGTGCTCCAAAGATTCTGCCTCGTCCACGAACTCTGGCTGAGCACCTGACGTACAGTACCCAAGAAAAAGGAACTGTACGTCAGGTAAAGTCTACAAGAAGGGTTAGACTTTACTGCAAGTGCACCGAACTTTAAACAACGGTTTACTGGTTGATTAACATGCTGAGGTTCTTTTACACAACAGTTTACTGGTTGATTAGCATGCTGTGGTTATAACAGGGTAACACAACAGGAAGTAACGCAGCAGGAAGTAAAACGGGACAAGTAATAGTCGTAGCGTGTGCTACCAACTACGGAACTAACCTACAGGTGTCAAGACAAGACGGGACGGGACGGGACAAGACAAGACAGGACGAGTGAGATACGAAAGGGTTCACGCCTTACGGTTCGAGGGGGATCAGACCCTCTTGCCGTGCGCACGCTCAACCCAACCCCAAACCCAGGAACTCAGGACAAGATTTACAGGGATCATTTCCGCTAGGGAAACATCCGAAACGCCCGAAGGCTTTTTGTGTAACAGGGATCACTTTCGCGGAGGAAAGCATCTGAAACGCCCGAAGGCTTTTTGTGTAACAGGGATCACTTCCGCAAGGAAAGCATCCGAAACGCCCGAAGGCTTTTTGGTAACAGGGATCACTTTCGCGGAGGAAAGCATCCGAAACGCCCGAAGGCTTTTTGGTAACAGGGATCACTTTCGCGGAGGAAAGCATCCGAAACGCCCGAAGGCTTTTTGTGTAACAGGGATCACTTCCGCAAGGAAAGCATCCGAAACGCCCGAAGGCTTTTTGGTAACAGGGATCACTTTCGCGGAGGAAAGCATCCGAAACGCCCGAAGGCTTTTTGGTAACAGGGATCACTTCCGTGGAGGAAAGCATCCGAAACGCCCGTAGGCTTTTTGGTAACAGGGATCACTTCCGCGGAGGGAAGCATCCGAAACGTCCGTAGGCTTTTTGGTAACAGGGATCACTTCCGTGGAGGGAAGCATCCGAAACACCCGAAGGCTTTTTGGTGTACAGGACACGACATGAAAAGTGTAGGGAGTTGTTATTCTAGGGTGTCCTCACGCACGCACACACAAGATAGTCCTATGTTGTCAGCAGTTTATTGTTGTCAGGCTCAGACTTCGTCGTCAAGTCTGAGCCGTCACGGGTCGTCCCGGACGCTATCATTTCACGTCCGGTTCTCATCACACACAATCTAACAGTTCTACAAACTAGAACTAAGGCACGGTCAAAACGCAAGTGGGTACACTTGCCTGCGATGGCGAGTGTGTCGTCCTCTCGAAGCGTCTCGTCCAATGAAGTCCGTCTGAAATATCGCCACGGCGACGGTGTCAGGTCTCAATTTCATCAAATCCTATTAGGGTTCGTTTCTAGGTTATCGGGACTATCCTATTTGTAAAAAGTCACAATTTGATGTTTTATCAACCTAAATCGACCACTACCCTATATGCACAGAAAGTTTGTTCGATGGTCGATTTCTACGGTGAGCAACGTTTTATTGGTGCGGAAAAGTAAATTTAATTATTGTTGTCCAGTTTTAGTTAAGGTTCAGTTTGCTACAGTGTGGGTTTCGCTACGAGTTTAGAGGGACCAACCTGATGCGAGGGACGCGCACGAATCTGTTGTCGAGTCTAGAGTCGGTGTCGAGTCTCGTGTCCCCGACTGCAGGTAGCGCAGTGGAGGTCATCGCGGGATCGTCTCAGGATTGTGACGGCTACGGGTAGCGCAGCCGAGATGTCACGGCTACGAGTACGGTGTCGAGATTGCTTCAGTTGCGGGTAGCGCAACGAAACGTCTCAGGCAACGGTAACGGTAACGGATCACGATGCTGGAAGATCGTGAGTCCTGCGACGTCGATGTTGTCTCAACTACGGGTAGCGTAGTGAGACTCGTCCGGGCAGCGGACGAAATGCGACAACGGGTACGTTCGGTCCGACAGCAAGAACAGCGAATAATGGCGCGCAACGGCGACGAAACAGGAACGCTAGTCTAAAAGCCGTTCGGCCTAGAAGTCGTCGCGGGGTGTCTCGTGCAGCGGCTAGCGGCGACAACAGGGAGGGCTGCGCGCGGCTGCAGGCGATCATGGCCGGAGGGAACAGCAGCAGCGCGGCGAGCTGTTTGCGCGAAGAAAACAGGTCGCCGGCGGGGCAATCGCGGCCTAGGGCGGCCGCCGGGTGACGGCTCCGACCTGGGAAGCTTCGGGCTACCGCTCGAGCGAGGCGGAGCCACCTGCGGAGATTTGCAGCAGCGATGGCTGCTGCTCGCATGACGTTTGAGGGGAGGACGACCGGAAGAGAATTTCTCCGGCGTCGGGGTGGTGGTTGGCCGGAGCAGCTGCGCCGGTGGGGATGCGCAGCTGGCGGCGCGGGCTGAGGAGGTGCTAGGGCGGCGTCAGGGAGAAAGAACAGAGAAGAGGGAGGCCAGATCTGAGATCACGGCGGCAGGGATCAGCACGGCGGCGACGGCGCGACCTGAGGTGGCTGTGCAGCGGGGACAGCGGAAGATCTGCGGCGGTGATGTGCGGAGAAGACGAGGGTGAGGGGACCGCGAGGGAGATCTCGTCGGCGATCGGAATCGAGCGCGGCGGCGGTCTCGCTGCGGATGCGAGAGGGGAAACGCCGATCGGGGGTGGCGGCGTCGAGGGTTAAGGCGGCTTGCGGGGGAGGGGATCGGGGATCGGGGACGCCGGTGTGATGTCGAGTGGAGGCGGCCTCTCGCGGAGGAGGCGCGACGGCGGGATCTCGTCGTGGAAGAGGGAGATCGGAGAGGGAGGCGCTCGGGGGTCGGGATCTCGGGGAAGGCGCGACGGCGAGATCTCTCCGTGGAAGAGGGAGATCGGAGAGGGGAGCTCCGATCGGGGTATGTGGCGCGGGGAAGGAGAGATTTTTTTTGGGGGAAAGACTTGGCCGGCGGCTGTGCGATTCTAGGGTTAGGGATTAGGGTTTCAGCTAGGGTTAGGGTAAATTATTATAAATAGGGTAATGTCTAGCTAAATAGACCTAAATTAAGGGTTAAATGAGTGAGGGGCAAGGGATAGGGGTGTACAGTTAGGGGTAAGTCTAGGGGACGATAGAGAGACAGATTAGGGAAGATTTAAAAACGATTTAAATGAAAGATTTAGCCAGATTTGGCTAACAAATTTCGAAATTTGAATCTGAGTGGGGACAGAATCGACGGTCGAGGCTTATCCGAGCGATATCTCGCAATCCGGGCGTCAGAAAAATAATCCGAAAATACTGGGGCGATCGTGGAGACGAGACGCACAGATCTACGGAGCCTGATCATGTGTAATGCTTACCAAGAATTTACGTAAAATTGGAAACGGTGTTTTGAGTCAAATGACTAAAACGCCCCTATCGTTCAAAGTCGTTTTGCGAGAAAACGAGCCGTGAAACGACGTTCCCAAAAATTACTATAAAATCCAACACCCCAAAACGATCGCATCGGCATATCGCATCGCATATGCCGGAGCTCAGAAAAACCAATTAGAATACGTGCACGATAGAGCACGTGCACGCAGGAAATACGAACGGTCGGAAAGCGGCCGTTACATTCTACCCACCTTAGAAATGATTCCGCCCTCGGAATCACTCATACTAACAATAATGATTTCTAAATACCCTTAAGCCTATAACTCCCACACTCTACATACTGATCGCTAATCCTACAACTCTAACTAGCGTTCCATAACAATTAATAATTGCTCGTCTTTTCACTGGCTAAAGCCACGACTAATCTCACATCCTAACTCTTAACTATAGACTCATCACTGATGTTCAAATTTTCAACCCCAGGTGCTCATAAAAGGATAATAATCATCTTCTCTTACCATACCGCTCCACTAAACATCATTGCTCAAAAACAATCTTTTAAATTCCTCAATCTTTTCCCAAAATTTATCAATTTCTAAAATAATTTCCTAGTCGATCACCAATCCTGGACAAAAACTCTGTCTATCTTATAACACCTTTCACCAATCAACATTCGCCGTGTCTTTAATACATCCCTTGTCACATCTTCCATAAATTTATCCGCCAAATAAGTGAACTATCAAAATCACATCTCCCCTACTCATTATAATTATTTTCAACCAATATTAAATCCGACAACCTAACCATCCATTTATCTCAACACGTCGTGTTACTCCCAACGTCTTCTCACGTCGGCTCAACAATCAAGTCTCGATGCTAATAAAAGCTTTACTCACTCTCATGATCACCCTGACTCCTACCATACTCTGTAGCCAACCCTATCTACCATTCGTCTAAGCCTCAAATCTGATAAGTTCTCATCTTCACGCATATAATCTCATTCAACCAGAGTTCTCTATTGAGTCCGCTACACGCCGGTATTATAAATAAGTCCTGGACAGCTCACTCTTTATATCCGAAAGAAATTCTAATCCAACATCCTTGTTGTTTCAAAATCGGTTAATCATTGCTATAACAAATCTCATCTCTCCCTGAGCCTACCCGCAAACAAAATCCTACCACAAAAATAGCTAGTCCTAAAACTATAACAACCATAACATAATATTTCTAAATGGAGAGAGAGAGAGAAAGAAAAAGAGAAACTTAAAACCAGTGACACATTTAAAACATTTGGAAAAACGTGTGGAGTCGTGGTAATGGATGAGGAAGGATAATTGATCTGTGATCTTGTTAGCTAATTTCCAAAAAAAACTTTAAAGGGTTGGTTTAAAAGAAAAACAAAGTTTTGATACAGCCACATACAGCCCAGATAAACCATTCATTAAAACTAAAACTGAGTCTAAGGAATTGCCTGCTATGACATTATTCATATAAGTATGAATACCATCATTCAGACAACTTCAAACATACCATGGTTAACACTGAGTACACATTCAAGACACAAAAAAAAACAATCATCGGGATCCTAAAGAATACACACTCATACAGGTCTACGCACTCTACCTATACTCATGTACCACGACGACATCACCTACCAAAGGGCCTTCTCCTAAACTGGAGACATCATGAACAACTTCAAGAACTAATGTCTAGACAAAAGAAGGAAAGAAAACTAAATCAAAAGCGGAACGAAATAAGATCGGAAAGAACGAGTTCAAATAAGACGGGGCAAGGAGATAATTGGTTGGATGGAACGAAAAATATTCTTCAAAATAATTAGATTGATGATGGGAGAATTACGTGAAAAATATGGTATCATATACTTTTATAAAAAAATGTAGGAGGAAGTGAGCAGATGGTAGAATTTTAGAATTTTGGAAAAAGTAAGACGAAGGAAGGATGGGTAGGGTGGGAAACGATTGTTTCGCAAATGAAAATTAAGTTTACACAAAGATTTTGAAATGTGATCACGATGAACATAGAACATATATAATAATAATAATAAAATAATTGAAGTTCCCCCTAGTTTAGAAAATATTTTTTTAAGAAAGTACGTACGGTAAGTGGTTAGAAATAATTTTTTTATATAGAAAAGTAATGTATATATATTGAATTATAGAATTTGATAATAAGGTTTAAAACTGAATTACGAAAGATACCGACTTGAAAATAGACACGGGATAGTAAAATATTTTTTTTTACGACCAAGGAGGTTTTAAAATTAGCGAAAGAATTTTAACTTAACCGAAAAAGAAATTTGACATATATGATATATGGTTTTCAAAGAAAATTTAGCTGAGCGAAAAAAAAACTTAATAATAGATTTCGAAAATACTTTTAGAGGAAGCGGACTTGATCAAGGAAGGGATTCGAAGGTTCAACGATAATCGTCAGGAAATGATCACGTGAATCGGGAGACAGGAAAAATGATCGCTTGATGGATACACTTAGGATTTGATTTACGAAGCTACGATGGGGTTCTTTGGTCGATCACACGAAAGGGTAATGATTAGAGGGGCGCTAGGAGTCAGGGATTCTACTTTTCGGGTCGTCTAAGATCAGGAGAGCTCGGCACTAAGATTTCCTAATGAGCTAATCTTTAACTAGGATTCCAATGGGAAGGTTCCTAAGAGAATCCAGGTTAGTTCTGCTGGGCCCGAAGTCGATGAGCCCGAGCGAACGACTAAAAGAAGGGCCCAGGAAATCTAACACGGTCAGAGCCAAGTGGCTACTAAGGTATTCTAGGATGAGGATGACTAATTCCTAACTAAGGCGTCAGACTATCAAATTGGGACGTCTACCTAAGTCTTCCTACTATCTGAGACTGGGAAACTAATTCAGACTTGCACGTGGATATTAAATGAATGCGGTACTTTTATTGTTCCGAACTTTTGCATGACCTGCATGGGCCACCACTAAAACCTGTCACGCCCCGCTTCCCAAAATGGCCGGAGGCGAAGCGTGACAAGGCCCGCTTAGGCCAGAGCTGAGAAGCTCGGACCCAATAAGCGTTTGTAGGGGTACCAATTTGAAGGTTTCAGGTTCTTGCATTTACAGAGTTCGAAACAACAGAAAGTACAGGAAGGAAGTTGCATTCATTAAATTAGAGATATAATATCCAACAAGTACAAAGTCTAAAAAGGAGCCTAAGCGTGGCAACAAACTGTCTAAAAGCAAACTAAAGGTAGTAACCTCTGAAAGTGACGACTAAGAAGACCTCAAGGTCTGGTCCTCGTCGGGCGCATACTCTGGGTCGACGTCCTCGGCTCCTCGTGCTCCAAATATTCTGCCTCGTCCACGAACTCTGGCTGAGCACCTGACGTACAGTACCCAAGAAAAAGGAACTGTACATCAGGTAAAGTCTACAAGAAGGGTTAGACTTTACTGCAAGTGCACCGAACTTTAAACAACGGTTTACTGGTTGATTAACATGCTGAGGTTCTTTTACACAACAGTTTACTGGTTGATTAGCATGCTGTGATTATAACAGGGTAACACGACAGGAAGTAACGCAGCAGGAAGTAAAACGGGACAAGTAGTAGTCGTAGCGTGTGCTACCAACTACGGGACTAACCTACAGGTGTCAAGACAAGACGGGACGTGACGGGACAAGACAAGACAGGACGAGTGAGACACGAAAGGGTTCACGCCTTACGGTTCGAGGGGGATCAGACCCTCTTGCTGTGCACACGCTCAACCCAACCCCAAACCCAGGAACTCAGGACAAGATTTACAAGGATCATTTCCGCTAGGGAAACATCCGAAACGCCCGAAGGCTTTTTGTGTAACAGGGATCACTTTCGCGGAGGAAAGCATCCGAAACGCCCGAAGGCTTTTTGTGTAACAGGGATCACTTCCGCAAGGAAAGCATCCGAAACGCCCGAAGGCTTTTTGGTAATAGGGATCACTTTCACGGAGGAAAGCATCCGAAACGCCCGAAGGCTTTTTGGTAACAGGGATCACTTTCGCGGAGGAAAGCATCCGAAACGACCGAAGGCTTTTTGGTAACAGGGATCACTTTCGCGGAGGAAAGCATCCGAAACGCCCGAAGGCTTTTTGGTAACAGGGATCACTTCCGTGGAGGAAAGCATCTGAAACGTCCGTAGGCTTTTTGGTAACAGGGATCACTTCCGCGGAGGGAAGCATCCGAAACGCCCGTAGGCTTTTTGGTAACAGGGATCACTTCCGCGGAGGGAAGCATCCGAAACGCCCGAAGGCTTTTTGGTGTACAGGACACGACATGACAAGTGTAGGGAGTTGTTATTCTAGGGTGTCCTCACGCACGCACACACAAGATAGTCCTATGTTGTCAGCAGATTATTGTTGTCAGGCTCAGACTTCGTCGTTAAGTCTGAGCCGTCACGGGTCGTCCCGGACGCTATCATTTCACGTCCGGTTCTCATCACACACAATCTAACAGTTCTACAAACTAGAACTAAGGCACGGTCAAAACGCAAGTGGGTACACACTTGCCTGCGATGGCAAGTGTGTCGTCCTCTCGAAACGTCTCGTCCAAGCGTCTCGTCCAAGGAAGTCCGTCTGAAATATCGCCACGGCGACGGTGTCAGGTCTCAATTTCATCAAATCCTATTAGGGTTCGTTTCTAGGTTATCGGGACTATCCTATTTGTAAAAAGTCACAATTTGATGTTTTATCAACCTAAATCGACCACTACCCTATATGCACAGAAAGATTGTCCGATGGTCGATTTCTACGGTGAGCAGCGTTTTATTGGTGCGGAAAAGTAAATTTAATTATTGTTGTCCAGTTTTAGTTAAGGTTCAGTTTGCTACAGTGTGGGTTTCGCTACGAGTTTAGATGGACCAACCTGATGCGAGGGACGCGCACGAATCTGGTGTCGAGTCTGGAGTCGGTGTCGAGTCTCGTGTCCCCGACTGCGGGTAGCGCAGTGGAGGTCATCTCGGGATCGTCTCAGGATTGTGACGGCTGCGGGTAGCGCAGCCGAGATGTCACGGCTACGAGTACGGTGTCGAGATTGCTTTAGTTGCGGGTAGCGCAACGAAACGTCTCAGGCAACGGTAACGGTAACGGATCACGATGCTGGAAGATCGTGAGTCCTGCGACGTCGACGTTGTCTCAACTACAGGTAGCGTAGTGAGACTCGTCCGGGCAGCGGACGAAATGCGACAACTGGTACGTTCGGTCCGACAGCAAGAACAGCGAATAATGGCGCGCAACGGCGACGAAACAGGAACGCTAGTCTAAAATCCGTTCGGCCTAGAAGTCGTCGCGGGGTGTCTCGTGCAACGGCTAGCGGCGACAACGGGGAGCGCTGCACGCGGATGCAGGCGATCGGGGCCGGAGGGAACAGCAGCAGCGCGGCGAGCTGTTTGCGCGAAGAACACAGGTCGCCGGCGGGGCAATCGCGGCCTAGGGCGGCCGCCGGGTGACAGCTCCGACCTGGGGAGCTTCGGGCTACCGCTCGAGCGAGGCGGAGCCACCTGCGGAGATTTGCAACAGCGATGGCTGCTGCTCGCATGACGTTTGAGGGGAGGACGACCGGAAGAGAATTTCTCCGGCGTCGGGGCGGTGGTTGGCCGGAGCAGCTGCACCGGCGGGGATGCGCAGCTGGCGGCGCGGGCTGAGGAGGTGCTAGGGCGGCGTCAGGGAGAAAGAACAGAGAAGAGGGAGGCCAGAGCTGAGATCACGGCGACGGGGATCAGCACGGCAGTGGCGGCGCGACCTGAGGTGGCTGTGCAGCGGGGACAGCGGAAGATCTGCGGCTGCGCTGTGCGGAGAAGACGAGGGTGAGGGGACCGCGAGGGAGATCTCGTCGGCGATCGGAATCGAGCGCGGCGGCGGTCTCGCTGCGGATGCGAGAGGGAAAACGCCGATCGGGGGTGGCGGCGTCGAGGGTTAAGGCGGCTTGCGGGGGAAGGGATCGGGGCTCGGGGACGCCGGTGTGATGTCGAGTGGAGGCGGCCTCTCGCGGAGGAGGCGCGACGGCGGGATCTCGTCGTGGAAGAGGGAGATCGGAGAGGGAGGCGCTCGGGGGTCGGGATCTCGGGGAAGGCGCGACGGCGAGATCTCTCCGTGGAAGAGGGAGATCGGAGAGGGGAGCTCCGATCGGGGTAGGTGGCGCGGGGAAGGAGAGATTTTTTTTGGGGGAAAGACTTGGCCGGCGGCTGTGCGATTCTAGGGTTAGGGATTAGGGTTTCAGCTAGGGTTAGGGTAAATTATTATAAATAGGGTAATGTCTAGCTAAATAGACCTAAATTAAGGGTTAAATGAGTGAGGGGCAAGGGATAGGGGTGTACAGTTAGGGGTAAGTCTAGGGGACGATAGAGAGACAGATTAGGGAAGATTTAAAAACGATTTAAATGAAAGATTTAGCCAGATTTGGTTAACAAATTTCGAAATTTGAATCTGAGTGGGGACAGAATCGACGGTCGAGGCTTATCCGAGCGATATCTCGCAATCCGGGCGTCAGAAAAATAATCCAAAAATACTAGGGCGATCGTGGAGACGAGACGCACAGATCTACGAAGCCCGATCGTGCGTAATGCCTACCAAGAATTTACGTAAAATTGGAAACGGCGTTTTGAGTCAAATGACTAAAACGCCCATATCGTTCAAAGTCGTTTTGCAAGAAAACGAGCCGTGAAACGACGTTCCCAAAAATTACTATAAAATCCAACACCCCAAAACGATCGCATCGGCATATCGCATCGCATATGCCGGAGCTCAGAAAAACCAATTAGAATACGTGCACGATAGAGCACGTGCACGCAGGAAATACGAACGGTCAGAAAGCGGCCGTTACAATTCTTTTTTTAAATTTGATGTAGATCAGACACTTGGACGATACCACCAGGAGTCTGATCTACTATTGATACTCTAGTCCAACAAATAAACCTAAAAATCAAAGTCTCAATAGCTCTTTATTGGCTATTTTGTTCCCTGAATCAGACGACTGAGTTTACTTACATCTGATCATTGATGAGACGTGTGATACTCATCAAAGTTCCACAGAAGCAGGCGTTTGATGAGTAACAACCAAACATAAGATCCTGCATGTTACGCCTATTTGGCCGAAGCCCGAAAGACACGAGCCCAGAAACCTGACTACCGATCAGAAGCCCATCTGCGAGATCAGGCCCGCCCGACAAGGCCCCCTAGAGGGCCCCCGAACATCGATCCGACCCGACCCCGGAAACGCGCGAGTCACTCGCCCACTCTAGCGATAACCGTTCCCCCAGGCCCACTGCCACTTAATGGCCGTTATGGGGAGGTGCTGGCATGGCGCGGGGAGCGGCGATGGGGAGGCGGATTGAGGGGGCACGATTGGGGGCGGACGAAGGACGTGAGTCATGGGGGGTCGCGACGAGAGGCCTATAAAAGGACTAGGAGGACGACTGAACAAAGGACCGCATCTCAGGTAACAAAACCTAAGGTACTCCATCAACGACCTAATTCCCCCACTTCATCTCCTTCCCCCCGCTCGCGCCGGAGGACGTCGTTCCGATCTCCTCTCGAGTCGAACCGTCCCCGCCGAGCCTCCTCTTTCAGACTGTCATCTGACTTAGGCATCGGAGGGGATTTGGCCGGAACCAAGGTCCGGCCTCCCTGACGAGTGTTCTCGTCTGTTCAGGAAGACGCTAGATCCGAGCACCGAAGCTTCCCTTCGGCACCAGGAGAACGCCATCAAGCATCACCCAAGGCATCGAGGCCACCCCTCGATGCCAGGAGAGGCCGAGGCCGAACGCTTCCATCCAAGCCGAGGCTTCCCCTCAGCTCCACGCCGGCCGCGCATCAAGCGAGACGACCGAGGCTACCCATCGTCGTCCGACCGACCGAGGCCGAGCATCTCACACCGGGCCGAGGCTTCCCCTCCGCCCCCAGAGGCCGAGGATCCAGATCCGGCCCAGCTGACGTGCTCTGCGTCGACTACATCTCCGATCCGCGTCGCATCTACACGCGCTCGACGAACCCAAGGGACCCTAATCGGCCCCTTGACCACGTTGACCAGGTAGTCCACGGTCAACGATTCTGTAGTGAGAAAACACTCTGAAACATCTGGCACCGTCTGTGAGAACGAACTATCCCACGAAAAACAAACCACACCTGCAATGACACGGCTTCACCCATCACGGCGAAGGGAGGGCAAGGCTCAGGCGCGAGGCGACAAGGCCCGCCATGGTTGGCAAGAAAGGGCCCGGGCCCAGCGCGAGGAGGACCATGAGGAGAAGACCAAGAAACCCTCGCCGGCCCTACCGGTCGGGAGGACGGGCATGACAGTAGCAGCGCGCAGGTCAGATGCAGCTTTGGTGGTGTCGGTGATCATCGATACAACAATGGTACGGCGGCTGCTCATCGACACCGGCAGCTCCTGCGACGTCCTCTTCATGTCAACCCTGGAGAAAATGGGGCTGTGGAAGGAAGACTTGGAACCTCGCTCGGGTCCCGTGGTAGGGTTCACGGGTCATTCCACCCCCATCGTCGGCACGATCCGCCTCCCAGTAACACTCGGGGGCCCGCCAGACTCGGTGACCCTGGCGGTAGAATTTGTCATATTGGGGATCGGGTCGGAGTACAACGGAATCATCGGCCGCCCCCTTCTCAACGCCATCGGTGCAGTAGTCTCGACCCTCCATCAGACTATCAAGTTCCGAACGCCAAGGGGGATGGGGCAGGTCGAAGGCGACGCGAGGAGACCAAATACCTGCTACCAACTGGAGGAAGGGCCCGAGGGTCGTCTAGTCGACCAGATGGCCGCGCTCGACTTAAGGAGCGGGCCGAGACCCGCCCCTGCGGAGGAACAAGAGCAGATCCCAGTCACAGACATCGAGGGCAGGTTCGTCTCAATCGGGAGAGGACTAAGCCACGACCTGAGGAGCCAACTGGTCGAGTGCATGGAGGCGAACCTTGACGTCTTTGCTTGGTCACCGGAGGACATGCCCGGCGTAGATCCCCAGGTGATCGTCCACCAGATCAACGCCGACCCCAACTTCAAGCCGGTCAGGCAGAAGAAGCGAAACCTGGGTGGCGAAAAGATGAAGGCGGCCTCCGAGGAGGTAGAGCGTCTTCTCGACGCAGGCTTCATACGAGAGGTTTGGTACCCGGAGTGGCTATCGAACGTGGTGATGGTCAAAAAACCCAACAGAAAGTGGCGAATGTGTGTGGACTTCAGTGACCTCAACAAAGCCTGTCCCAAGGACAACTACCCCCTGTCGTGCATAGACCACCTTGTGGACAATGCCTCGGGGTACGAGATTCTTAGCTTCATGGACGCCTACTCTGGGTACAATCAGGTCCAGATGGATCCTCGGGACGAAGAGATGACAGCCTTCACGACGGACCGGGGAACCTACTGCTACAAGAAGATGCCCTTCGGCTTGAAAAACGCAGGGGCCACCTACCAGAGAATGGTCAACAAGGTTTTTTACTCCCAGATCGGGAGGAACCTGGAGGTCTACGTCGACGACATGCTTGTCAAGTCGAGAAAGCCGGAGGACCATGTCGTCGACCTCCGTGAAACTTTCGAGCGGTTACGGCGACACAACATCCGACTCAACCCTGCGAAGTGCACGTTCGGGGTAAGATCCGGCAAATTCTTGGGATTTATGATAACTAACCATGGCGTTGAAGCTAACCCTGACAAGATCGAGGCATTAATCAATATGCGGGAGCCAGCGACGATCAATGAACTGCAAAGGCTGAATGGGCGCATCGCGGCCTTGGGGCGATTCCTATCCAAATCGACGGAGAGATCACTCCCCTTCTTCAAAGTTCTGAGGAAAGCAATCGCAGAACCGTCAGACAACAGGAAGGCGATACCATGGGATGAAGATTGCTCCAGGGCATTCGCGGATCTCAAGGAGTACCTTCGCAGCCCACCTCTCTTGTCCAAGCCACGAGAAGGGGAATCGCTAAGCCTTTACCTGGCACGTGCGGAAGAAGCGGTAAGCTCGGTACTGATCAGGGAAGACGGTGGGGTGCAATGGCCGGTGTACTACACGAGCCGGGTCTTGAAGGGAGTGGAGGTGCGATATTCGCCCATGGAGAAACTGGCATACGCCCTCGTTCTCTCAGCTCAAAGGCTCAGGCCCTACTTCCAAGCCCACACCATATTGGTCTTGACCGACTCGCAATTGGAGCAGAATCTCAAGAGATTCGATCGAATGGCAAGGATGCTGAACTGGGGGGTGGAATTGAGCGAGTTCGACCTCCGATTCAAGCCACGCACAGCCATCAAGGGGCAGGCCTTGGCCGACTTCATCGCTGAATGCACTATGGAAGGAGGACATCCCCCGGAGGGAGAAGGCCCAACAATGGTAATCACCCAGCCCTTGTCTTTTCTTTCGGCTGACCACCTCCACCCTGTCCAGTCAGGAGTCCCAGAAGCATGGGTAGTCCATGTGGACGGATCGACAACACAGTCAGGAGGCAGGGCTGGGATCGCGATCCGATCTCCGGAAGGAAACATCATGGAATACACATTGCGGTTCGAGTTCCCGGCCACCAACAACGTGGCGGAGTACGAAGCGGTAATCAACGGCCTGAGGCTGGCCCAGGAGCTCGGGGCCGAGTCCGTGCGCCTCCTCAGTGACTCGAAGCTCATTATCAACCAGCTTCTGGGAAGTTACGAGGCGCGGGAGGAAGCAATGCAGAAGTATCTCGCCGTCGCCAAAGCGGCGCTGTCCAAGTTCAAGAGCGCGAAAGTCTTACATCTCCCACGATCGGAGAATGCACGGGCAGACACGCTGTCGAAGCTAGCCTCGTCCTCGACCAAGGAGCTGGGCCGCACCATTTACGTGGAGAACTTGCAGTCCCCCAGCACGAAAGAGTGGGAGGTGATGGCGATCGACCAAGATCCCTCCTGGATGGACCCGATCATACGGTACCTCACTCACGGGGAGGTGCCGACAGATTGGGACGAGCGTTGGACCCTGGAAAGGAAGGCGCTCCGATACGTGATTCATGAGGGGACGCTCTACCGAAGACGCTGGACGAAGGCGGATGTTCTCCCATACCTGAAATGCATCGGACCGCAGGAAGCCGACTACGTCCTACAGGAGGTTCACGAAGGGATCTGTGGAAATCACCACGGGGGCAAGATGGTCGCACAGAAGATCTTGAGGCAGGGATATTACTGGCTGACCCTAGTCCAAGACGCAACGGACTACGTCTAAAAGTGCCAAGAATGTCAGAGGTTTGCCAACCACACCTCAACTCCCCCGTCGGAGCTCATCCCTATTGTGAGCCCCATCCCCTTTGTGAAATGGGGGCTCGACATCCTCAGACCATTTAAGCCGGGTCGGGGGCAGCGGAAATATCTGATTATGGCGGTGGACTACTTTACCAAGTGGATCGAGGCTGAACCATTAGCCACCATCACGTGGAAGAAAGCGAAAAGCTTCGTATGGAACTCCATCATTTCCAGATTCGGAGTACCACGGGCCATCGTCACAGACAACGGGAAACAGTTCGACTCCGCGGGGTTCAAAGACTTTTGCTCGGAATGGGGGATCAATCTCCTCTTCGCCTCTGTAGCGCACCCCCAGACCAACGGGATGGCGGAAGCAGCCAACAAATGCATCATAGAGCCCCTCTGAAAGAAAGTGAAGGACTCCAAAGGAAACTGGCCGGAAGAGCTCCCCGGGATACTCTGGTCATACCGGACGACCCACAAGGAGGCCACCAGCGAAACCCAGTTCATGCTTGCCTACGGAGCCGAGGCAGTGGTACCGGTCGAACTGGGTGAAGAGTCTCTCCGCCTCAAGTGCTTCGACGAAGACAGGAATTCGCAAGGCCTGGAGCTCGGCCTGGAGCTCCTCGGTGAGCGGCGGAGCAATCCCTAGCCACCATCATCCACCAGAAGTAGAAGGTGGCCCGATACTACAATTCTCGGGTCAAGGGAAGGAGTTTCCACCTTGGGGACCTGGTCCTCAGGAAAGCAAGCTTCAACCCGGATATTGCACACAAAGGGAAGGTCGGGGCTAAATGGGAGGGACCCTACAAAGTCATCAAGGTCCTCGGACCTGCAACCTACCGTTTAGCCAATATGGAGGGTGTTTCATAGTGTTTTCTCACTACAGAATCGTTGACCGTGGACTACACGGTCAACGTGGTCAAGGGGCCGATTAGGGTCCCTTGGGTGCTTCGAGCGCGTGTAGATGCGACGCGGATCGGAGATGTAGTCGACGCAGAGCACGTCAGCTGGGTCGGATCTGGATCCTCGGCCTCTGGGGACGGAGGGGAAGCCTCGGACCGGTGTGAGATGCTCGGCCTCGGTCGGTCGGACGACGAGGGGTAGCCTCGGTCGTCTCACTTGATGCGCGACCGGCGTGGAGCTGAGGGGAAGCCTCGGCTCGGATGGAAGCGTTCGGCCTCAGCCTCTCCTGGTGTCGAGGGGTGGCCTCGATGCCTTGGGTGATGCTTAATGGCGTTCACCTGGTGCCGAAGGGATGCTTCGGCGCTCGGATCTAGCGTCTTCCTGAACAGATGAGAACACTCGTCAGGGAGGCCGGACCTTGGTTCCGGCCAAATCCCCTCCAATGCCTAAGTCAGATGAAAATCTGAAAGAGGAGGCTCGGCAGGGACGGTTCGACTCGAGAGGAGATCGGAACGACGTCCTCCGACGCGAGCGGGGGGAAGGAGATGAAGTGGGGGAACTAGGTCATTGATGCAGTACCTTAGGTTTTGTTACCTGAGATGCGGTCCTTTGTTCAGTCGTCCTCCTAGTCCTTTTATAGGCCTCTCGTCGTGACCCCCCATGACTCACGTCCTTCATCCGCCCCAAATCGTGCCCCCTCAATCCGCCTCCCCATCGCCGCTCCCCGCGCCATGCCAGCACCTCCCCATAACGGCCATTAAGTGGCAGCGGGCCTGGGGGAACGGTTATCGCTGGAGTGGGCGAGTGACTCGCGCGTTTCCGGGGTCGGGTCAGATCGATGTTCGGGGGCCCTCTAGGGGGCCTTGTCGGGCGGGTCCGATCTCGTAGATGGGATTCTGATCGGTAGTCGGGTTTCTGGGCTCGTGTCTTTCGGGCTTCGGCCAAATAGGCGTAACAATTGCCCCCATCGGTCGGGTCGATTGGTCTCGGCTGGTTCGGCTCGGCCGATGTAACTTCCGCCGATTTCGACAGGCTCGTCAGTTGAAGCTGATTCATTAATTGGGCGTCATCATGAGTCGGCCCGTTCGATACCTTCAAGACGCGGGTTCCGAAGCGCCGTCGGTCCCCTGATGCTGCCACGTGTAGCTGCGGGTTTATCCCCACCGTTCGTGGGGTCATCTTTGGTAGAGAAGCTGCGCGGGTTGTGAGCCGCCACCCCCGTCATCATCTTCTTTGTGTTGATCTTGATCCTGCCCGAGCTCTGCCCCATGTCGTCTTCCTCTGCCATTGGTTTGGGTCAGCCGGAGCGTGACGTCACTCCTAACCTGATGGGTAGTCCTCCTTCGGCGATTCGTCGGCATGGGGGCGAGCTTTCAGGGGTGCCTCCAGAGGTCTTAGCGTGGCCTTCCTCGGTCTGTGCCACCCACCATCGGGGATATGCGCTCCGCCTACCTGCTTCCACCTTATTCGGCTCGTGCTCCCGGGTCCGATGAGCGGATCTGCCTTCCCGGTCCCAACGAGGTTGGAGTGTACGAGAAGTGTTTCCGCTACGGGCTCTGTTTCCCACTCCACCCCTTTATCATCGAGTTCCTTCAAGCCTACAACGTGGGCTTGTGCCAATTCTGCCCCAACGCCATCGGGCTCCTCGTCGGGTTTGTCGTCATCTGCATGCTGAAGGGAGTGGTGCCCTCCCTTCGCCTCTTTGCCCAGTTCTACCGCATGAGTCATCACCAGTCGGGGGCGTGGATTTACATCAGTGCCCGTCCGAAGATGAGTCTTGTGTTGGGGTTGCCGAGCTCCCTGAAGCGTTGGAAGGGGGAGTTCGTATTTTTCGTTTTCCCGTCGAGTGTACCTTTCCCGGTTCGTTGGGGAGCGGCCGGCGCGGTCATCCTTGATCTGGGTGACCCAACTGCCGCCGAGCTGCAGACGGCGAAGGCCATGCTGGCGATTCCTTCGAGGGATCGGATGATCGACTTCCTCTTCAGCAGCCATAACTTGCGCAAGACTGTGTGGCCCTTGGGTAAGTTCTCCGAACGTTCGCCATTCGGGGTTGCTCGGGCTCTTCTCGGCCCCTTACTTCTTCTTTGGGTGCAGGTGGACTCCCCCTCGATTCTTCTCCCGCTAGCCCTCATGTGCTGGCCCCGGATCCGGGCCCGTGTAAGAGGGATCATGTGTTGGAGGTCCGGAAGAAGCAGCGGATCGTGACCTCCGCTGTTGGTTCCAAAAGGAAGAAGGGGCCATCTCCCTCCACCCATTTGTTGGAGTCTTCCAAGAGGGTCCGCGGGGAGGTCGAGGAAGTTAACGTCTTGCCGTTCGCTGATAAGCACCGGCCTGCCCCGGTTGAGATTGCCTGGCCGTGGGTCGGCCCCTCGCCTCTCTCGAACGGTTCTCTCCCCGATGCCTACGATCGGTATCTAGGCGCGTTTCGCTCCGACCCGGGCGAGTTTCCTTCGTCAGGGGAAGGCCTTCTTCGTCCACGTTTCCTGGTGGGGGAGAAGGAGTCGGTGTTTTTGAGCCGCGGAACTGCCGCACGAGTGGCCGAGAATAGTTGCCTCCCTCCTGATCAGGCCGCACTGGATGGAGTCAGAGGCGACTGTTTGGCCACCTTCGTGATTCAGGCTGGCCAACAGGTGGGATGTCTCTGCTTGCTCTCTCTCTCTAGCTGCTTTCGCCGTCTTACCTTTGTCGCCTTGGTGCAGTTGTCCTCGGCGGGACTTTCGATGATGCGCCAGTTTGCGGCGCTCCCTAAGGCCAAGTCCGACGCCGGGCGAGATCTTGATGTCCACGGTGATGAGGGGGAGGCAGGTCAGTTAGATGAGGCGCGAGTCAAGTCCTTGGAGACCCGCATAACTGAGCTGTCCTCTGCCCTCGAAGAGACAGACCGTGAGAGAGCCTTGGCTTTGGTTGCAAATTCAAAGCCCGAGGCATGGGTCGCCGAGCTTTTGGGAGACGCCGACACACCTGGGGGAGCTGACAAGATCCCCGTCTCCGTTGCTGCCCCCGAGGCCCTGGAGCTCTCCGATCGTCTGGAGGCGGAGGAGGAGCGGGAGAGGGCTCTCCTTGCTCAACTCGGCGAGAGATCCCAGGAGATCGAGGTGGAGAGGGCGGAGCTCCAATGCCAGATCGAGACCTTGGAGGCTCAGGTGCGTGAGCTTGAGGGGGTGGATCCGTCCCAGATCGCCCAAGACGCTGTGGAGGAGTATGCCACCTCCTTTGTTGAGTCAGTCATGGCTGAGGTGTTTGAGAAGGGTTTCACCCGTTGCCAATCTGAGATCCAGAAGAAGTTCCCGCTCTCGGGAGTCAATTTCGAGGATCTCCGGGCGCACTCTGACGGCGAAACAGAGCGTGGGGGCGAACCAAGTGAACAGCCAGCATGTGGCTCCACGGGTTCCCCTGGAGATGTTTGAGGGAGGGGAATGCCCCTCGGCCTTTTCGAACGCCTCTTTGTATATCCTTTTGTTAGGCGCGCGCTTAGCAGGCGTCCCATCGGGCGAGGCTTCCCTTGTCCCGAGTGGGATTCTTGTGAACACATTTATCTGGAAAGGAACAAACTCAAGTAAATTCATTTCGTAGAAAACAATACATTTATTGAAAGTACTTGCGTAAGTGTTCCGTGTTCCAGGCGTGAGTGAGAATCCTCCCCTCCATATTGGCTATACGGTAGGTTACGGGTCCGAGGACCTCGATGACTTTGTAGGGTCCCTCCCATTTAGCCCCGAGCTTCCCTTTGCGAGCAATATCCGGGTTGAAGCTTGCTTTCCTGAGGACCAGGTCCCCAAGGTGGAAACTCCTTCCCTTGACCCGAGAATTGTAGTATCGGGCCACCTTCTGCTTCTGGCGGATGATGGTGGCTAGGGCTTGCTCCCGCCGCTCGCCGAGGAGCTCCAGACCGAGCTCCAGGCCTTGCGAATTCCTGTCTTCGTCGAAGCACTTGAGGCGGAGAGACTCTTCACCCAGTTTGACCGGTACCACTGCCTCGGCTCCGTAGGCAAGCATGAACGGGGTTTCGTCGGTGGCCTCCTTGTGGGTCGTCCGGTATGACCAGAGTATCCCGGGGAGCTCTTCCGGCCAGTTTCCTTCGGAGTCCTTCACTTTCTTTCGGAGGGGCTCTATGATGCATTTGTTGGCTGCTTCCGCCATCCCGTTGGTCTGGGGTGCGCTACAGAGGCGAAGAGGAGCTTGATCCTCCATTCCGCGCAAAAGTCTTTGAACCCCGCGGAGTCGAACTGTTTCCCGTTGTCTGTGACGATGGCCCGTGGTACTCCGAATCTGGAAATGATGGAGTTCCATACGAAGCTTTTCGCTTTCTTCCACGTGATGGTGGCCAATGGTTCAGCCTCGATCCACTTGGTAAAGTAGTCCACCGCCACAATCAGATATTTCTGCTGCCCCCGACCCGGCTTAAATGGTCTGAGGATGTCGAGCCCCCATTTCACAAAGGGGATAGGGCTCACAATAGGGATGAGCTCCGACGGGGGAGTTGAGGTGTGGTTGGCAAACCTCTGACATTTTTATCACTTTTGGACGTAGTTCGTTGCGTCTTGGACTAGGGTCGGCCGGTAATATCCCTGCCTCAAGATCTTCTGTGCGACCATCTTGCCCCCGTGGTGATTTCCACAGATCCCTTCGTGAACCTCCCGTAGGACGTAGTCAGCTTCCTGCGGTCCGATGCATTTCAGGTATGGGAGAACATCCGCCTTCGTCCAGCGTCTTCGGTAGAGCGTCCCCTCATGAATCACGTACCGGAGCGCCTTCCTTTCCAGGGTCCGACACTCGTCCCAATCCGTCGGCACCTCCCCATGAGTGAGGTACCGTATGATCGGGTCCATCCATGTGGGATCTTGGTCGATCGCCATCACCTCCCGCTCTTCCGTGCTGGGGGTCTGCAAGTTCTCCACGTAAATGGTGCGGCCCATCTCCTTGGTCGAGGACGAGGCTAGCTTCGACAGCGCGTCCGCCCGTGCATTCTCCGATGGTGGGAGATGTAAGACTTCCGTGCTCTTGAACTTGGACAGCGCCGCTTTGGCGACGGCGAGATACTTCTGCATTGCTTCCTCTCGCGCCTCGTAACTTCCCAGAAGCTGGTTGACAATGAGCTTCGAGTCGCTGAGGAGGTGCACGGACTCGGCCCTGAGCTCCTGGGCCAGCCTCAGGCCGTTGATTACCGCTTCGTACTCCGCCACGTTGTTGGTGGCCGGGAACTCGAACCGCAACGCGTATTCCATGATGTTCCCTTCAGGAGATTGGATCACGATCCCAGCCCTGCCTCCTGACTGTGTTGCCGATCCGTCCACATGGACTACCCATGCTTTTGGGACTCCTTACTGGACAGGGTGGAGGTGGTCAGTCGAAAGAAAAGACAAGGGTTGGGTGATTACCATTGTTGGGCCTTCTCCCTTCGGGGGATGTCCTCCTTCCGTAGTGCATTCAGCGATGAAGTCGGCCAAGACCTGCCCCTTGATGGCTGTGCGTGGCTTGAATCGGAGGTCGAACTCGCTCAATTCCACCCCCCAGTTCAGCATCCTTCCCATTCGATCGAATCTCTTGATATTCTTCTCCAATTGCGAGTCGGTCAAGACCAATATGTTGTGGGCTTGGAAGTAGGGCCTGAGCCTTCGAGCTGAGAGAACGAGGGCGTATGCCAATTTCTCCATGGGCGAATATCGCACCTCCGCTCCCTTCAAGACCCGGCTCATGTAGTACACCGGCCATTGCACCCCACCGTCTTCCCTGATCAGTACCGAGCTTACCGCTTCTTCCGCGCGTGCCAGGTAAAGGCTTAGCGATTCCCCTTCTCGTGGCTTGGACAGGAGAGGCGGGCTGCGAAGGTACTCCTTGAGATCCGCGACTGCCCTGGAGCAGTCTTCGTCCCATGGTATCGCCTTCCTGTTGTCTGACGGTTCTGCGATTGCTTTCCTCAGAACTTTGAAGAAGGGGAGCGATCTCTCCGCCAATTTGGATAGGAATCGCCCCAAGGCCGCGATGCGCCCATTCAGCCTTTGCAGTTCTTTGATCGTCGCTGGCTCACGCATATTGATCAATGCCTCGATCTTGTCAGGGTTAGCTTCAACGCCACGGTTAGTTATCATAAATCCCAAGAATTTGCCGAATCTTACCCCGAACGTGCACTTCGTGGGGTTGAGTCGGATGTTGTGTCGTCGTAACCGCTCGAAAGTTTCACGGAGGTCGGCGACATGGTCCTCCGGCTTTCTCGACTTGACAAGCATGTCGTCGACGTAGACCTCCAGGTTCCTCCCGATCTGGGAGTAAAAAACCTTGTTGACCATTCTCTGGTAGGTGGCCCCTGCGTTTTTCAAGCCGAAGGGCATCTTCTTGTAGCAGTAGGTTCCCCGGTCCGTCGTGAAGGCTGTCATCTCTTCGTCCCGAGGATCCATCTGGACCTGATTGTACCCAGAGTAGGCGTCCATGAAGCTAAGCATCTCGTACCCCGAGGCATTGTCCACAAGGTGGTCTATGCGCGGCAGGGGGTAGCTGTCCTTGGGACAGGCTTTGTTGAGGTCACTGAAGTCCACACACATTCGCCACTTTTCGTTGGGTTTTTTGACCATCACCACGTTCGATAGCCACTCCGGGTACCAGACCTCTCGTATGAAGCCTGCGTCGAGAAGACGCTCTACCTCCTCGGAGGCCGCCTTCATCTTTTCGCCACCCAGGTTTCGCTTCTTCTGCCTGACCGGCTTGAAGTTGGGGTCGGTGTTGATCTGGTGGATGATCACCTGGGGATCTACGTCGGGCATGTCCTCCGGTGACCAAGCAAAGACGTCAAGGTTCGCCTCCAGGCACTCGACCAGTTGGCTCCTCAGGTCGTGGCTTAGTCCTCTCCCGATTGAGACGAACCTGCCCTCGATGTCCGTGACCGGGATCTACTCTTGTTCCTCCACTGGGGCGGGTCTCGGCCCGCTCCTTAAGTCGAGCGCGGTCATCTGGTCGACTAGACGACCATCGGGCCCTTCCTCCAGTTGGTAGCAGGTATTTGGTCTCCCCGCGTCGCCTTCGACCTGCCCCATCCCCCTTGCCGTTCGGAACTTGATAGTCTGATGGAGGGTCGAGACTACTGCGCCGATGGCGTTGAGAAGGGGTCGGCCGATGATTCCGTTGTACTCCGACCCGATCCCCAATATGACAAATTCTACCGCCAGGGTCACCGAGTCTGGCGGGCCCCCGAGTGTTACTGGGAGGCGGATCGTGCCGACGATGGGGGTGGAATGACCAGTGAACCCTACCACGGGACCCGAGCGAGTTTCCAAGTCTTCCTTCCGCAGCCCCATCTTCTCCAGGGTTGACATGAAGAGGACGTCGCAGTAGCTGCCGGTGTCGATGAGCAGCCGCCGTACCATTGTTGTATCAATGATCACCGACACCACCAAAGCTGCGTCCGACCTGCGCGTTGCTACTATCATGCCCGTCCTCCCGACCGGTAGGGTCGACGAGGGTTTCTTGGTCTTCTCCTCATGGTCCTCCTAGCGCTGGGCCCGTGCCCTTTCTTGCCAACCATGGCGGGCCTTGTCGCCTCGCGCCTGAGCCTTGCCCTCCCTTCGCCGTGATGGGTGAAGCCGTGTCATTGCAGGGGTGGTTTGTTTTTCGTGGGATAGTTCGTTCCCACAGACGGTGCCAGATGTTTCAGAGTGTTTTCTCACTACAGAATCGTTGATCGTGGACTACCCGGTCAACGTGGTCAAGGGCCCGATTAGGGTCCCTTGGGTGCGTCGAGCGCATGTAGATGCGACGCGGATCGGAGATGTAGTCGACGCAGAGCACGTCAGCTGGGCCGGATCTGGATCCTCGGCCTCTGGGGGGCGGAGGGAAAGCCTCGGCCCGGTGTGAGATGCTCGGCCTCGGTCGGACGGACGACGAGGGGTAGCCTCGGTCGTCTCGCTTGATGCGCGGCCGGTGTGGAGCTGAGGGGAAGCCTCGGCTCGGATGGAAGCGTTCGGCCTCGGCCTCTTTTGGCGTCGAGGGGTGGCCTCGATGCCTTGGGTGATGCTTGATGGCGTTCGCCTGGTGCCGAAGGGAAGCTTCGGCGCTCGGATCTAGCGTCTTCCTGAACAGACGAGAACACTCGTCAGGGAGGCCAGACCTTGGTTTCGGCCAAATCCCCTCCGATGCCTAAGGCAGATGACAGTCTGAAAGAGGAGGCTCGGCGGGGACGGTTCGACTCGAGAGGAGATCGGAACGACGTCCTCCGGCGCGAGCGGGGGGAAGGAGATGAAGTGGGGGAACTAGGTCGTTGATGGAGTACCTTAGGTTTTGTTACCTGAGATGCGGTCCTTTGTTCAGTCGTCCTCCTAGTCCTTTTATAGGCCTCTCGTCGCGACCCCCCATGACTCACGTCCTTCGTCCGCCCCCAATCGTGCCCCCTCAATCTGCCTCCCCATCGCTGCTTCCCGCGCCATGCCAGCACCTCCCTATAACGGCCATTAAGTGGCAGCGGGCCTGGGGGAACGGTTATCGCTGGAGTGGGCGAGTGACTCGCGCGTTTCCAGGGTCGGGTCGGATCGATGTTCGGGGGCCCTCTAGGGGGCCTTGTCGGGCGGGCCCGATCTCGCAGATGGGCTTCTGATCGGTAGTCGGGTTTCTGGGCTCGTGTCTTTCGGGCTTCGGCCAAATAGGCGTAACAGAGGGGAGGATTCTCACTCACGCCTGGAACACGGAACACTTACGCAAGTACTTTCAATAAATGTATTGTTTTCTACGAAATGAATTTACTTAAGTTTGTTCCTTTCCAGATAAATGTGTTCACAAGAATCCCACTCGGGACAAGGGAAGCCTCGCCCGATGGGACGCCTGCTAAGCGCGCGCCTAACAAAAGGATATACAAAGAGGCATTCGAAAAGGCCAAGGGGCATTCCCCTCCCTCAAACATCTCCAGGGGCACCCGTGGAGCCACATGCTGGCTGTTCACTTGGGTCGCCCCCACGCTCCGTTTCGCCGTCAGAGTGCGCCCGGAGATCCTCGAAATTGACTCCCGAGATCGGGAACTTCTTCTGGATCTCGGATTGGCAACGGGCGAAACCCTTCTCGAACGCCTCAGCCACGGCTGACTCAACAAAGGAGGTGGCATACTCCTCCACAGTGTCTTGGGTGATCTGGGACGGATCCACCCCCTCAAGCTCACGCACCCGAGCCTCCAAGGTCTCGATCTGGCATTGGAGCTCCGCCCTCTCCACCTCGATCTCCCAGGATCTCTCGCCGAGTTGAGCAAGGAGAGCCCTCTCTCGCTCCTCCGCCGCCTCCAGACGATCGGAGAGCTCCAGGGCCTCGGGGGCAGCAACGGAGACTGGGATCTTGTCAGCTCCCCCAGGTGTGTCGGCGTCTCCCAAAAGCTCGGCGACCCGCGCCTCGGCCTTTGACTTTGCAACCAAAGCCAAGGCTCTCTCACGGTCCGTCTCTTCGAGGGCAGAGGACAGCTCAGTTATGCGGGTCTCCAAGGACTTGACTCGTGCCTCATCTAACTGACCTGCCTCCCCCTCATCACCGTGGACATCAGGAGCTCGCCCGGTGTCGGACTTGGCCTTAGGGAGCGCCGCAAACTGGCGCATCATCGAAAGTCCCGCCGAGGACAACTGCACCAAGGCGACAAAGGTAAGACGGCGAAAGCAGCTAGAGAGAGAGCAAGCAGAGACACCCCACCTGTTGGCCAGCCTGAATCACGAAGGTGGCCAAACAGTCGCCTCTGACTCCATCCAGTGCGGCCTGATCAGGAGGGAGGCAACTATTCTCGGCCACTCGTGCGGCAGTTCCGCGGCTCAAAAACACCGACTCCTTCTCCCCCACCGGGAAACGTGGACGAAGAAGGCCTTCCCCTGACGAAGGAAACTCGCCCGGGTCGGAGCGAAACGCGACTAGATACCGATCGTAGGCATCGGGGAGAGAACCGTTCGAGAGAGGCGAGGGGCCGACCCACGGCCAGGCAATCTCAACCGGGGCAGGCCGGTGCTGTTCAGCGGACGGCGAGACGTTAACTTCCTCGACCTCCCCGCGGACCCTCTTGGAAGACTCCAACAAAGGGGTGGAGGGAGATGGCCCCTTCTTCCTTTTGGAACCAACAGCGGAGGTCACGATCCGCTGCTTCTTCCGGACCTCCAACACATGATCCCTCTTACGCGGGTCCGGATCCGGGGCCAGCACATGAGGGCTAGCGGGAGAAGAATCGAGGGGGAATCCACCTGCACCCAAAGAAGAAGTAAGGGGCTGAGAAGAGCCCGAGCAACCCCGAATGGCGAACGTTCGGAGAACTTACCTAAGGGCCACACAGTCTTGCGCAAGTTATGGCTGCTGAAGAGGACGTCGATCATCCGATCCCTCGAAGGAATCGCCAGCAGGGCCTTCGCCGTCTGCAGCTCGGCGACAGTTGGGTCACCCAGATCAAGGATGACCGCGCCGGCCGCTCCCCAACAAACCGGGAAAGGTACACTCGACGGGAAAACGACAAATACGAACTCCCCCTTCCAACGCTTCAGGGAGCTCGGCAACCCCAACACAAGACTCATCTTCGGACGGTCGGTTATGTAAATCCACGCCCCCGACTGGTGATGACGCATGCGGTAGAACTGGGCGAAGAGGCGAAGGGAGGGCACCACTCCCTTCAGCATGCAGATGACGACAAACCCGACGAGGAGCCCGATGGCGTTGGGGCAGAATTGGCACAAGCCCACGTTGTAGGCTTGAAGGAACTCGATGATAAAGGGGTGGAGCGGGAAACGGAGCCTATAGCGGAAACACTTCTCGTACCCTACAACCTCGTTTGGACCGGGAAGGCAGATCCGCTCGTCGGACCCGGGAGCACGAGCCGAATAAGGTGGAAGCAGGTAGGCGGAGCGCATATCCCCGATGGTGGTGGCACAGACCGACGAAGGCCACGCTAAGACCTCTAGATGCACCCCTGAAAGCTCGTCCCCATGCCGACGAATCGCCGAAGGAGGACTACCCATCAGGTTAGGAGTGACGTCACGCTCCGGCTGACCCGAACCAATGGCAGAGGAAGACGACATGGGGCAGAGCTCGGGCAGGATCAAGATCAACTCAAAGAAGAAGATGACGGGGGTGGCGGCTCACAACCCGCGCAGCTTCTCTACCAAAGATGACCCCGCGAACGGTGGGGATAAACCCGCAGTTACACGTGGCAGCATCAGGGGACCGACGGCGCTTCGGAACCCGCGTCTTGAAGGTATCGAACGGGCCGACTCATGATGACGCCCAATTAATGAATCAGATTTGACTGACGAGCCTGTCGAAATCGGCGGAAGTCACATCGGCCGAGCCGAACCAGCCGAGACTGATCGACCCGACCGATGGGGGCAATTGTTACGCCTATTTGGCCGAAGCCCGATAGACACGAGTCCAGAAACCCGACTACCGATTAGAAGCCCATCTGCGAGATCGGGCCCGCCCGACAAGGCCCCCTAGAGGGCCCCCGAACATCGATCCGACCCGACCCCGGAAACGCGCGAGTCACTCGCCCACTCCAGCGATAACTGTTCCCCCAGGCCCGCTGCCACTTAATGGCCGTTATGGGGAGGTGCTGGCATGGCGCGGGGAGCGGCGATGGGGAGGCGGATTGAGGGGGCACGATTGGGGGCGGACGAAGGACGTGAGTCATGGGGGGTCGCGACGAGAGGCCTATAAAAGGACTAGGAGGACGACTGAACAAAGGACCGCATCTCAGGTAACAAAACCTAAGGTACTCCATCAACGACCTACTTCCCCCATTTCATCTCCTTCCCCCCCGCTCGCGCCGGTGGACGTCGTTCCGATCTCCTCTCGAGTCGAACCGTCCCCGCCGAGCCTCCTCTTTCAGACTGTCATCTGACTTAGGCATCGGAGGGGATTTGGCCGGAACCAAGGTCCGGCCTCCCTGACGAGTGTTCTCGTCTGTTCAGGAAGACGCTAGATCCGAGCGCCGAAGCTTCCCTTCGGCACCCGGCAAACGCCATCAAGCATCACCCAAGGCATCGAGGCCACCCCTCGACGCCAGGAGAGGCCGAGGCCGAACGCTTCCATCCGAGCCGAGGCTTCCCCTCAGCTCCACGCCGGCCGCGCATCAAGCGAGACGACCGAGGCTACCCCTCGTCGTCCGACCGACCGAGGCCGAGCATCTCACACCGGGCCGAGGCTTCCCCTCCGCCCCCCAGAGGCCGAGGATCCAGATCCGGCCCAGCTGACGTGCTCTGCGTCGACTACATCTCCGATCCGCGTCGCATCTACACGCGCTCGACGCACCCAAGGGACCCTAATCGGCCACTTGACCACGTTGACCGGGTAGTCCACGGTCAACGATTCTGTAGTAAGAAAACACTCTGAAACACTGCATATTTTGAAAAAAGGTTGATTCAGTGTCAGACTTTTTTTTTTACTTTATTCCATAAGCAGACGTCTGGATTCAGCCCGACTCAGCCCCTGATTCAGCCTTCTACTGGAAGGCCGCTGTGGCTAAATCTGGCGACGCACAGATTCAGCGTATTCTTTGGGAGAATGGTCCTGCCCCATAATGGGAGTGCTCGATCTAAGTTCCCAGTTAGCCGACAACTTGTCAAATCTCAAGACGACGTGCACCATTTTGGGGAGGGGATGCGAAGCGTCCACAGCGGGTGGGGGGCGATTGCTGTGCAGCCATCAAGGGGCATTAATTGGTGTGCAGCCATGAATGGTTGGTGCTTCAAATTATTGTAGGGGTAGGCTGCAAGTGAACGCTGCTCGCGCACGTGTTTGCGAGTTGACGTCATATCGTCGAGAATGCTCACAGAATTTGCACCGTTGTTTTGGGTAGGGCAGTGGCAGTGGTTGGCGGCATGCGATTTAATATGAAATGAGACATTTTCAGATCTTGTAACGCATGGATCACGCGCTATGTATTTATTTTTAAACTAATAATACTCATGCTTTCGGTCGACTGACACGTGCTTCTGTTTCATGAGTCATGGTTATCTTCCAAAAAAAATTAGCCTAATTTTTTATAAAAAACCTGGCTTTACGTTTCATCAGCTAAAATGCCATTACGTAATTTGACGATATCGAAAAATTATTGTAGGGGTAAGCTGCAAGTGAACGCTGCTCTCACACGTGTTTGTGGGTTGACGTCATAGCGTCGAGGAGGATGCTTAGGGCCTGTTTCTTTCATTTACTTTGGATTGGGATTTACTGTTGTGAATAGTAAATCTTGAGCAAAGAGAAGTAGAGTTTTGTGTTTCTTTTGAGGAAAAGGGTTTGGAAAGTGGGTTTAGGATTTGTTGGTGGGTCCCACACTAAAGTAATGTGTTTCTTTGGGTTAGAATTGTTAGATGAGAAAAGTTGGAAGTAGAAGAAATATTAATAAACTAATATTTTAAAAAATAAAACTTAAATTAAAAAAACCCAAACTTAAATTCTATGCGCTCGCTGGCAGCTTGTGAGTGGAGAAGAGGGGTGGTGGGCCATCAAAGCAAACAAATTTGCTTTGTAATCCCTGTGATTTGTGGGGATTGTGCAGATCAAGTTTGCTCTGCTCCATGTAGGCAAACGAAAACAATTTTGCTTTGCTTTGGTTTTTCGTTTGGAACAGAACGGGAGACTTTTTCGTTTGCTTTGCTGATTTGGCATCAAAAAATCACTTTTCGGAGCAAAGCAAGCAAAAGAAACATGCCCTTACAGAATTGCACCATTGTTTTGGGTAGGGCAGTTGTAGTGGTTGGCGGCTTGTGGTTCAGGGCCTGTTCTTTTGTTTGAAAGTTGAAATGGGAAAGTTGAGAAAATTTGGAATTTGAGGAGAGAGAAAATAGAGTTTTGTGTTCTTTTGGGTGGAAAATTGTATGAAAAGTGGCGTTGGGAAAGTAAAGTGGAGTCCACCCAACTTTCTTGTGTTCTTCTGGTTGTAGAAAGTTGGAATGAGAAAGTGGAAAGTTGGTGAGAGAGAAGAGAGAGATAAAGAGAGATGAAATAGTGGGACTCACAAATCCCAACTTTTATCAACGTTCCTCTCAAAAAGCTAGGATTACAAAGCATACTCAGGAATCCCAAAAAAACATCAAATCAGCCCTGCCACGTCAGCAAACTTTCCCATTTTCATTTTCCAGCAAAAGAACAGGCCATAGTGGAAAATTGGTGAACAGTGCATGAATAGTGCAAATTTCAACTTTCCCAGCAACTTTCCATGCAAAAGAACATGCCCTTCATATGAAATGAGATATTTTCAGTTCTTGTAACGCATGAATCACACGCTATGTATTTTTAAAGGGGTTTTTAGAATTCGGTCTCCCAAAAAAATGGGTTCTTCGAAAAGAGTTTCACATATCATAGCATTTGCGATTTAGTCCCTCAAATCATATAAATCATTCGAAAAGAGTACTTTTAGGGGATCGATTTCTAAAAAATAATATTGCAATTAAGTCCCTAAAAGGGACTCTTTTCGAGTGAGTTAAATGATTTGGAGGACTAAATCGCAAATGCTATGATTTGGGGGACTCTTTTCAAATAACCCATTTTTTGGGGGACTGAATTCTAAAAACCACTTTTTTAAACTAATAATACTCCTGCTTTGGGTCGACTGACACGAATAACGTGTCTCATGATTATCTTCCAAAACAAATAGCCAATTTTTTTATAAAAAAATTTGGCTTTAGGATTTCATCATTTTACTAAAATGCAATTACACTATTTGAAAATAGCAAAAAATTATATTGAGCTTTAATTTTCTCAAATTAATCATGTAATTCGTTAGAAGATATGATGGTTTTCTAAAATATTATTCGAAAATTGAGATGATTATTTTGAGACTTGTAAAATATCGGAGGAAATAATTGTTGGACCTCCTTGGATGGCAAACAGAACAATTGAGGATGTTATTGGTATTCTTAAAAATTATAAAGACATCTAGTAATTCTACCTAAGTTATCAATTAGATTACCTAATTATAACTTAATCAGCAATAATAAATTGCGACAATAAAGAGTAGTGGGAAGCTAAAAACAATTACAAGTACACGATAGGCACAAGGAGAGTCACAATCGCAAACACCCAACTTTATACTGGTTTGGGGCTTTTCCCCTACATACAACAACACGTCCTTTGTAGGACATAAATCCACTATTCACTTGTATTTACAACACGCTTTAAATGGAATAATCCAACAATGGACAACATGTCTCAATGAGAGACCACCTCTCCTCAAGAGAGAAAAATGCCTTACCAAATGTGAGAAGGAAAAATACTTACAACTCTTTTTACATATAGCCAAATGTTGAAGCTCTTGTGTGTTGTAGTGTGGCTATAGTGGATCTCTATATGATGAGAAAATGAAGCTCTTTAAGATCTAGAATTTGACCAAGAGTGATTTTTTAGTTCTCTTTAAAACGTGCTCCAATGAATTAGGATTTTGGTTAAAAGCATTTGAAGTTGAAAACTCTTTTTCTATTAAGAATATTAATCATTAATTTTGACTATAACTCCAGCAACAACACCTAATATATAGAGGAACATTCAGGTCAAAAATCTTGACCAAAATGCCCCTCCAACGGGGAGAAAACCGGGCAAAAATCTTACCGTTGAGGTGCTGACTGGGTATTGGTAGTCGACTACTATACAAATGGTAGTCGACTCCAAAAACAACAGTAGTCGACCCCTAAAATAATAGTAGTCGACTCATTTCTGAGACAGTGAGCAAACACTTTTTCCTAATAAAAAGTAGTCGACTCATATTTAAGGAGTAGTTGACTATCTAACAGATACATAGAAAAGTATTTGAAAAACTTAGAAATGATTTTCAAAACATATAAAAATCATTTAAAAATATTTTATGTGTGTTTCTAAGTGTGTGTGAGAGCTTGAACAACAATTTTAACAAGCTACCAAGACATAACATAAAAATTACACCAAAATGATAATATTACAGTAAGCACTAGATGCAATTTGCAAAGCTCTTCATCCATTGTCTTGGTTGCATTGGCTCTCCATGGTCTTTGTTAGTTCTATTCCTCCATGATTTGCATTGATTGATCATGAAAGCTCAATATGTACACATATGCACTCAAGAAGAAATTAGTACCAATATGCTGCTCATAATCAAAACAAACATGTGATGACTCAATATCCAACAATAATTTGAAAATTTTGAGAAAGATTGAGGTGGCTTTCTGTCAACAAAGTTCATGATACTAGTTGGGAAAAGAAAAGCTCGGGATATTTTTTTTGTTATTTTCAAAGTTTAAAATAGCATTTTGAAAAAAAGATAAAACATAAATGTGTTGTGAAGCATCAAATTTAGGGGGAGACCAAGTCCTTGGGAAGAGCGTACATGGATAGAGTTACAACTGATATGATCTTATCCTATGGATAATATGTAATCCCAATACAATCTCCCGTCAACATCCGTTTACAACACTCCCCCTTATTCAGCCATAGGCGTGGACTCTACACATGAATACTTCGGGATTCTGAGTGTCTTATGAGTCTCACAAGGGGTGGATAGTTCAGGATCCCGAGTCGATGTGGTTTGCCTCATTAAAACCTTTTGTCACGCCCCGCTTCCCAAAAATGTGGAGGCGAGACGTGAGAAGGTCCGCTCAGACTTGAAGCTGCAAAGCTCCAAGCCCGATAAGCGTCAATCAACAATAAATTGGCAGGTCCTTGCAACGCAATACGAAACAGCGATAAGAATAGTGAAGTGAGACAATAAGAAATTTATTCACTCTCAGAATATCCATAAAATAAATTACAATATATCACAGAAAAGCCACCAGGCTCAAAAGGAAAAGCTAAGGCCCAAACATGGCCAACAAGGTACAACATACAAGCAACGGTGCCACGCACCGACAACTAACAGCAAGACTAAACAAAGGAAGAGAACACAAGCGGCCTCTAAGACTAGTCACCAATGACCACAAACTCCTCCTCGGCAACCATTGGCTCAGCGCCAGCAAACACTACGTCCTCAGCGACAAACTCAGGCTCGGGATCTAACATGTGTCACCCAAAAGAGAAAAGGGGCACATGTCAGCAAGTCGAAAGACTTGTGCAAGGAAACTGAAAGAAAGGTAAACTAACAACCTAGCAGTTATAGTATGGTGCATGGCATGGCAAGTATCGTATGGAAGTAACAAGTAAAGTACAATTAGCAAGTAACAAGTGGTAGGTGTGACATGTATTGTCAAGTAACAAGTACAAGGGATCACGCACACACGTGTGAGTGCCCTATTGCCCGCAGGCTGTATTCAAGTACAAGGGATCACTCACACACAGGCGAGTGCCCTATTGCCCGCAGGCTGTATTGAGCTCGTTTTCTGGACCACGAGCCAGATTTGTAATTGGCCTAGGGTTGTGCCCGCAAAATGGGTGCCTAGCCGGAACAAGTAGCACTAGTATGTAGCGATGCTACGCAATCACGATGAGTGTTCAAGCATGCAATGACATGAGCAGATATTCGTGTACCGTTAATTGAATTTAAACATGACATGCAAAATGCAATGACATGAACAGATATTCGTGTACCGTTAATTTAAATTAAACATGGCAGTTAAAGATGCATGGATGACATGAACAGTTAATACGCGTACCGTTAAGTGAAATTAAACGTGACATACAAGCATGATGAAGGTGACGGACCAAGCTTCGTTGTCAAGCAAGGTCAATGGCGTCCAGACGGCTATCCTTTCACCGTCTAGTCTCTTTTACGCTAAAGCAAGGCAATGGCCTAAGACATGGCCCAAATCAAGAGATGCAAGTTTCACTTGCCTGATACCGACGAGGACGGTCGACAAGCACGTCACATAAATGTTATCTACGGTGAATGGACCACTGCTATAGAGAAATAACATTAGAAAAGATATCTAGAACCGGTTTCTTAATTGAATCCTATGATGTCTAATAACCATTTTTATTAGGGTTTCACAATATCAATGTGGGTTGTGAAAACATTAAAGGATCGAACACTACCGTATAGAAGCGGAAGATCGACACCGAGCAACCACGGCAACGGATGAACGATCCGGGAACCACGGCTCAGATCTGAAATGACGGGGAAAATCTGGAGAAAAATGGATTAAAGGGGGGTTTGAAGAGGAGATTGAAGCTTGGCCAATGGAGGTGAGATGGAGCTTGGGATGGTGGAGATAGGCTTGAGATGAAGGAAGAAGGGTTTGGGGAAGATGGAGAAGGATTTGGGGAAGACAATGGCTCAGGAGAAAAGAAAGAAAGTGAAAGTGATCGGGTCTATTTATAGGAAGAATCCGGCGGCTGCCCAGAAATTAGGGTTTCGACACTGATTAGTCGGTCAAAGAGCAACCACTGACCGACTAGTTTGGGAACTAGTCGGTCGGTTGACCAACGCAGACCGACTAAGTGTAAACAGTAACTCCTGACGAAAAATAGGATTTAGATTTAGTCGATCAAAGAACAACTACTGACCGACTAGTTTCTAATCTAGTCGGTCGACGAACGTTCTTAGACCGACTAAGAATGAACAGTACTTGGTATCAAAAATGATCATAGAGCTAGTCGGTTAAAGAACGATTGCTGACTGACTAGTTTGGGACCTAGTCGGTCGACAAATGTTCTTAGAACGACTAACGATAAACAGTAACTCCTGTACAATTGATTCAATGAACTAGTCGGTTCCAGTAGAGTTCCTGACCGACTAGATCTCAATCTAGTCGGTTGGTCCCCCTTCTTGAACCAACTAACGTGCACGGAAAGTGCCGAATTGAAGCGCGAAGATTCGGGAAGATTCCTACGGCTTCTAAGATCAACCTACCTCTAAGATATGAGCGACATGAAGCTCGTCATGAGTGACTTACTCCAAGCTCAACGATCTAAGGAAGAAGCTAGGAAATCCCAACGAAACGAACGAAAGTGAAAGCTAGGGAGACGGAAATCACACGCAAGGAGAAAATCCACCAAGACATATATATATATATATATCGATAACACTAATATAGAAAAACCAGTCGTTACATCCTACCCACCTTAGAATAAAGTCCGTCCTCAGACTTTCTAACATATCTAGTCGCTCTAGTAACTACCCCAATCATATCACATTCAATCAGGTATAGTTATTACAAGTGCTTATATTCGCACTAGGTAATCAAACATTAACACTACCAACATGTATACATACATACATACATACATACATACATACATACATACATACATATATATACATACATACATATATATATATATATATATATATATATATATATATATATATATATATATATATATATATTCACGCACATCGTACACTTATTCCTATCATAGCCATTCATACTCATACATGTATCTCAATCATATATATACATACATCCCTTATATAGCTATTACTTACCTAGCACAAAACAATAGTCCATATACTCACAACCAATTAAATAGTTCACACCAGTAAATACCATCGTAATACTCTACGTTAGGTAGCTACCTATGAACAAGGCAATAAGAATACACTACTCCCTATATCTCCTAGTATACATCCAATACCAAACACATCAACACATGTAATCACACCACACCATCTAAACTCAAGTTATTATATTTAATATACTTCCACCATCATTATAATTTCACAATTTATAGCCATTCCAATACATGCAAATATTTCACTATAACTTCACATCACATACGGCCCTATAATTATACCCACGACACGCCACACATATTATAGTCACCAAAACTTATAACTAAGCACATACTTACCCGTGCATGGTGCACACCCACACACGCTAACATTTCATTCATATTTACCAATCATACGATTATAAACTCAGTATATCGACACGCTTAGTTTTAGCTAGTATATATATATATATATATATATATTCACGCAGGCAAGCCCCTAATAAGTAACTATACCACAAGACCAACGCCTAATACTATATACTGGTTTAGTGACCCACAATCATGTGCGTAACACAACCGGACACAAACAATCCAAACATTATACATACATCATCCATCACTATACACCAACCACATACAAATACACCAACGTACATAGAGTATACCCACTCAAGCTTGAGTGAGACTCAAAATCATAGCAGAATAATTCCATATACATAACACAGCATCCATGCATATACCAATACTATATAATGCATACACGTCTAGCAACATAACCATATACATATCAAAATGTCAAGCACCTTTGATATCTAATCATGTAATATCACATATTTCAATCACTTCATGTACCATGATATTATTACAAACATCAGCACACCTATAATTACAATACTCTCCCTAATAAATGATGTCATCGTATGGTCACATACATGTATCATATATTCATACCATATCCATCCATCTATAATTGGCACATCAATACACTTACTTCATCCATTAGTTAAGATATGATGTAGTCGGGTATACCTCATGGTATACACACATACGACATCTCATAAAAACAAGTAATACCAATCAAACAATTATAATCCTACTATCATATGTATATCACACTTATACTCATGCAGCTAATACATAACTACCTACACACAACATACCAATACCAACCACAAACAACTTCATATGCATCATGAAATTTAATACACTACGACGACACAACAAATTACACTAATGGGGCCCACCAAACTATGTTAAGGTTGACACGGACGACGACAAGCTCTATTGGCTAGACAAAAGGAAAGCAACTGAAATCAAAAGCATGACGAATAGAAGGATCGAAAAGCATTAGAACGTTCGTGTAATGATGTAATGATGCTCCATCAGGATACATGGAAAATAATGTGTAAAAGATATAAGTCAAAACGAAAAGTACGAAACCGGTCGATAAAATGAGTCGTTCGAAATAAGTTTGAGTCGAATATATATAATAAGAGGAAATGGTTTATTTAGCTTATATAAAGCTATCACGAGTAAATGTAAATCATTTACACGAACATATAGGGCGTATGTTAGAAAATGTTATGTGGCAGTAGTTTAAAAATTTTGGGAAAAAGTTTCGAGGTTCAAGGAATGAAATCAGATCCAATATAGTGTAGAGGGTTTATGCTCATGCCAAATGTTTTTCCAAGTCTTAAAACTGAAGAGAAATTCCAATAAACCGTATTGAAAGTACTTTTTAGAGAATCCGAGTTCGCCAGCAGAAACTGATTTATACAAGGGTCTTAACACACGAGCACAACGAACATAACTGATATATAAAAATAATTGTAGTTCTATTCTAGAAATCATATTTAGAAATATGTATGATGAATGGAAATGTAGTAACATCTTATTAGTATGGAAGTAAGTGGGAGGATATACATATATAGAATTATTAAACTGGTAATAAAGCTTTAAAACCGAATTATGGAGGGTCTAGATCAGGAAATGGTTTCGAAAAGTAATTTTACGAAAATCTGAACTAGGGAAAACGTTGAGCATAAAATCGACTTGCTGAAAGTTGAAGTCCCATGTGACTTGAAAGGTATATAAGAAGCAAACACGATGCGGTATTCGAATAAGTTTTAATGGCATAAGTAAGAAAAGAAAATTATAATTCAGGTTAGGAAAAACAAAAGTACGGTTTAGAATAAAATTGGTATATGAAAAGGGGCAAGACATTTATATCGATATGAAAATATAGGCTGGAAAATATTATAAACTAATAATCAAAAATCTCGACAAAAGTTTCAATGTTTAGAAAAGAACAAATAAATTTAAGCCGCGAAAGAGTATGAAATCTAATATATATATTAAAAGTTTTCGAACAAATTTAAACTTAGCGAAAGAGGAACATCGAAAATACTTTTTAGGGGAAACAAGGATTTGCCACAAGAACGGGTTGGTATAAAGACTTGAAGTACGGGTACGACAAACTTATAATTAGTATATATTCATAAATTAATTGGAGTTCTATTTATCTTGAAAGAAGTACTTTAAAGTACGTATGGTAAATAGCTAAAATGAATTTCGCAATATTAGAAAAGGTGGTATATCGAATTATCGAAATAGTACTAAGTTTAAAATCAAGTGCGGACGATATATATTAGAAAAATAGTTACAAGATAGTAATTTTAAAATTACGACCAAATAGTCTTCAAAATCTAAGAATGACTTTTAGCTCGAACGGAAGTAATGTAAACATACTAAAAGAAGGTTTAAAACAAAATTTAAATCGAGTGGAAACTTTTAATAAGGAAGATTTGAAAATGACTTTGGAAGAATCAAGATTTGCAACGGGAAAGATTTGAAAGGTCAACGATAATAGTAAGGAGGGGATCATGTGAATCGAGGGCAATGAATGTGGTTGTGTGAGGCATGCACCTAAATTACGATTCAAGAAAACTACGACGAAAACCTACGGTCAGTAACACCGAAGGGTAGTGACCAGGAAAAGATTGAATCAGAGGGTCCTAATCATCGGTTGAATAAAGGTCAAGGGAAATTTAACACTAAGGCTTCCTAGTGGCTAGAGTATATTAGAGGCCTCAGGGAAGGTTCTAAGAGGATCGAGATCATGTTCTGTTGGGCCCGATATCGATGAACCCAAGTGAACGGCTAAAGAAATCCTAGGAATCAATCATGGTCAGAGCTAGACAGGAACCACTAAGGTAACTCTTAAGACTATCATATCAATCACTAGCATGGAGTCTAACAAACAATCAGGGGCCTCTAACTAGCAAGCACAAACTTCTAACTAAGTCTCACTATAGTCCTGACCTAATGGATTTCCTATCAAGCTGGGACAGGTGCTCTTACACGTCTACTAGCCACCTAAGACATAGGAACGCTAAAACCCAGACTCCGGGCTTATAATTTGGATGTTCTAATTTATTTAATGGACATTCTATAATTATAATCGTTGTTCCGATAGTTCGTATTTGCAAATGGACCTGCATGGGCCACCAATAAAACCTGTCACGCCCCGCTTCCCAAAAATGTGGAGGCGAGACATGAGAAGGTCCGCTCAGACTTGAAGCTGCAAAGCTCCAAGCCCGATAAGCGTCAATCAACAATAAATTGGCAGGTCCTTGCAACGCAATACGAAACAACGATAAGAATAATGAAGCGAGACAATTGTAATGCCCTACAAGCAACTGCACAAGTACTAGAGGGGGGGTGAATAATACTTTAAAAATAACAAGGAGTATAATTCCAAATTATAGTGCAAACAACTACCAAATCAATTTGCGGAAGCTTAAATTGAATGACAACAACAAAATTAACAATGCTAACAAATGATGTTAATGGGTTCGGATCCACCCAAGTCTCCCCGACTTGTTCCCGGTGATCATACGTCCCAACCACCCGGATCCCCTCCGGATACTTAGGTTAGAAACCATAACCCAAGATTTCCACTATGATATCTTGTGAAAAACCTTCACAAGATCAAATCATACATGCAATGGCAATAGTGAATCCCACAACCCGGGATCACAACCTTCTCTCACAACCGAGAGAATCAACAAGCAATATAAATGAGTTTATAATGAAATAAACAATCTTACCACAAAATCCTATACCTTGAGTTTTTCTTACCCAAATAGGTGAAAGGAAGGATTTGAGGAAGATGAAGTCACCAAGACCTAGCACCAAGGAAATGACCAGCAATAGGTGCCTAGGAGAGATTTGGAGACTTGATTCAAGCTAGAGCTTGAAGGGCTCACCAAGAACAAGCTTCTCTCAATATTGATTCTATATCTAGAAAGAGAGAGAATGGGTTTCTTGTGAGGAAGAGAGCTTTGGAAAAGAGTGAGAATGGCTATCTCTTTTGATCTCAATGAATCTCTTAATGGCAGCTCTAACCTAGATAGAAATGACCTAGGTTCGTATTTATAGGGTCCCATAAAAACAAGTTAGGTCAATTTCCAACGGATAGAAATCTGAGACAATTAGTCGGTCAAAGAACAACCACTGACCGACTAGATCATCAACTAGTCGGTCAGTCAATCAACATGGACCGACTAAGTGAAGAACTGAGAAGAGATAGAATTTCAGACCTAGAAATCTAGTCGGTCCAAGAAGACTTTCTGACCGACTAGTTTCACAACTAGTCGGTCATTCAGTGAACGTAGACCGACTAAGAGGCAAAATGAAATAGTCTAAATACAAATTGACTTAGTCGGTCCAAGAACAAAAGTTGACCGACTAGATTGTCAACTAGTCGGTCACCAAACGTTCTTAGACCGACTAACGATAAACAGTAGCTAAGGAGAATTTTAGCATGAACAGTAAGTCACAACTAGTCGGTCAAAGAAGCATCACTGACCGACTAGTTTACAAACTAGTCGATCGGTGAGTCAACGTAGACCAACTAACCATAAACAGTACTGAACAAGAAATTAAGGAATCAAACTAGTCGGTCCAAGAAGAGTTGCTGACCGACTAGATCACCATCTAGTCGGTCAGTACTTCTTCTTGTACCAACTAACATGCACATACAAGTCCGAATCGAAGCGCGACGCTTCGAGGAAGTTAGAATGAACTTGTACTAAGATCCTAGAGCTACAACATGAGCGTTATGAAGATAGAAACGTAAGATATACTCAAGGCTTAACATTCTATTGATCGAAGCTAAAAGACTATAAATAAAACCTTAATAAACGGTCTTCGAGAGCTTCGATTAAATCTTCATTACTTCCAAAACGGCGCAAGAGCTTCAACGAAGCTTTAGGCATGAATACGAGCTTTGAGAAGTGTTGAGATGTCGCTTTGAATGTTCTCGTGAATTTGGCGACGATCTCCAATACTGCACTCACAAATTGTTAGTTCATGGATTATTTATGTTTGCTCATCATCAAAACCAAATCCGGGGAGTCCAATATTCAACATTCTCCCCCTTTTTGGTGATGACAAACCAACATAAATAATAATAAAAAATAATGATTCAAATGTAAAATACTTACTCCCCCTGCATTGATGACACGTTAATTCCAAAATGAATATATATGAATTGCATCAATCAGACGAGTAAGATAAATAAAGAGAATTGATTTTTGAAATATCGGATTTTGAAAATCCTTATATATATCTTAACTCCCCCTGAATCTAACATATCAAACTAGATTCTTGGAAATTGAGTTAAATTTTCATTTGCCCTATTTATTATCATTATCTCTCCCCCTTTGGCATTATCCCAAAAACGGGGGGCATACAACGACAACAACTAGGAAATGGAAAATCCAACATCGGGAGTCGTAGACAATGACGATGGACCTAATTGACACCAAGGGAAAAATGATGAAATCAAATCAAGGTGTGCCAAATTGTCCATTATCAAAAAGAGATAATCAAAATCATCAAAAATACCAAATAATTATTCATTTCTTGAATAAAGAAACATACTCTTCAATATTCAATATTCTTGGTTAAATTTGTGCATGGAAAACAATTCTATATAATTATATAATTTCAATCTATTTAACCAAGTTTTTCAATCGTCGAGCGACGATTTCATATACCATGGACATTGAATGAATATTAATGTGCACGACGAATTAAAAACAAAGTGAACATCGATGTATATATATATAGGAACATCATGAGTATATCGAAAAATATATATCGACTACATCAAATGCAACATACCCATCAAAAATAAATACATCATACATCATCGATACAACATCATCATCAGAACACCATCAACAACATCCAACAAAAAAAACACAACACATACACTGACTAACCAACATATCAAAATACATCAAAAGAACACCCAAACTCCATCCTAACCCAAAAAAAATACTCTCAAAAAGATGCATCATCCAACGAGTAGTGGAGAGTCCTCGAAAATGACGATCACGAGGAAGTGGCTGGATCTGCAGTCTCCGTGGGTCCAGTTGACGGAGTGGACTCAGGCTCTGCAGGGAGTAGAGGCGTCTCAACAGACGGGATCGTCGGGGCAGGAGTCGAGACGTCGACGACAGGCTCGATGGCAGAAGTATCAACATGAATATCAGCAGGTAAGAGAGGAGCAGGCTCGTCAACAGGGACATCAGCAGCCTCAGAAGTCTGAACAACTGATGCAGAAGTCTCTGGAGCACCGGAAGTGGTGGCAACTCCAGGAGCTGATGTGGTAGCAGCAGCAGCAGCAGTGGCAGTGGCCTTATCGCCACGAGCCAAGGAAGTGACAAGCTCGTCAATCTCCTCATCGTCCATCTCCTCGGCCTCAGAAACTGAAGGAGGAAGATCAATACCCATCATACGAGCCATACGACAGACGACCTCCTCGGTACGAGCCAAACGCGACTCATGCCGACGAAGAAGGCGTACGACATCATCTAATGTGGCAGGAGGAGAGGGGGCAGCAGCAACTGAGGGAGTAGCCTGGGAAGCAGATGTGGTCGACCTCTGCACGTGACGAAGCGCCACAAGAGATTTCTTAACGGTCGTCGCGTTCAGAGGAGGACCCAAAGGACGCTCATCGTCAGGAGAGAGAGGAACACGGAAATGACGGAAAACCAGGGTCAACAGACACGGGTAAGGGATATGCGCAGATTTATTGGTCTTGCGAATACACTCGAAAGAGTCCATCTTATCGAGTATAACGCGAGCCCAATTAATCTCGCAACCCAAGAAAAGAGCGTAAATCAGCTTGAGAAAAGGCTGGGATGGCAGAGAAGATGAGCCGTACTTGGGAAGCAAGCACGACTTCAGAATGAGATTTAGCAACCATGCATTAGGTTTGAATGACTTCGAAGGAACACCAATGAGGGCAGAAGGGATCACATGGAAGATATCAGAAAGAACGGACTGATCCAAGGAAGATATATCATCAACAGAGATATCCGAAGGAAGGAGACCGGACGATGAACAACCAAGTATCTCCCCCAAGATTTCTGCCGTGAGAACTATAGGAGTTCCCAAGACAGTAGTCTCGATGGAGTGACTCTCATCGTACAGGCCTCGGACACGATTGGCGTAGAATAATTTGACCAGGCGAGGATATGGTCTGGGGTTCGCCTTGGGGTCATAGCGAAGATAATCCAATAGGCCACTGTAGGAGAGGAGGTCAGCTAAGCCAAGGAAATCTGAAAACTGAACATAGTGCTCCAATAGCATCGGGCAGTGTTCAATACGGTTGTAGGCCGCTAGACACATAGGGTCGTCGCGACACAACGATATGTCAACACCACCCGCTGGCATTGGGCCCTTTCCCTTAGGCTGGCGAGTCCTAGGACGAAGTGGAGGAGTAGGTTCCCTATGGCCAGACTCATCCTCAGGGATAAACTCAGTATCGGAATCAGGAGGAGTAGAGGGAGTGTGGAGTATGGGCTTTTTAGACTTAGATTTTCGGGGTTTGACCGTCGCCGTCCTCTGCTTCTTCAGAGGAGGCGAAGACGGAGAAGCTTGGGTAGATTTAGCATGACGCTTGGGCTTAGATGGATTCCTAGGGTTGGAAGGCTCTACAGACATTGGGGAAGCCCCAGATGGAGTGATAGGGATCCTCGTCTTTGCCATGATCGTGGCACGACGAGAACAAGCAAGCGACGGGACTAGATCAAGCAACCTAATACAAACCCTAGAACTGAAAACAAACAAGCTCCAAAAACCTAAGAAAGTAATTCGAAACCCTAGAACCCTAGAGGATGAAATCGGCCAAGATCAAACCCTAGAGTAGGAAAACAACCTAGGAGGAGGAGATATACCTAGGGGAGGGTGATCGGCGGCGGCGGATGATCGGAAGATGGCCGGAGATCGACGGAAGTCGAAGGGGTTTCGAAGGGGGTTGAGGGATTTTCGGGCTGGAGCTGAGAATAGACCGACTAAAATGAAGATTAGTCGGATAAAAATTGAGTTAAGTCGGTCTGGAAGCAAAAAGACACGTTTGCCCTAACCCACTTAGTCGGTCACAGTTCAAGCACTGACCGACTAGATCACGATCTAGTCGGTCGGTCAATGAGCTTGAACCGACTAAGTCGAAACAGAGGCAAACAGGAAAATTTTAGGGCTCGAATTAGTCGGTCGCAGTATACTCACTGACCGACTAGTTTTCAATCTAGTCGGTCGGTAAGTGTACTGTGACCGACTAAAGAAAGAAAATGATAAGAGATAGATTAAAGCTTGATCTAGTCGGTCTGAGTTCACTAGCTGACCGACTAGATGAGCATCTAGTCGGTTGACTAATGAACTGAAACCGACTAGAAGAGTCCAAAAATTGATAAATGATTTCTCTTCACAAACCACTTGGATGAAACATCCTAACACTCTCATTAGTCATCTAAATTACCCCCATAAAATGTCGAAATCTTAAATACGACATTCAAAGTAGAATTCGAGCAAAAATTCAAACATATTGATTCTAGCTAGAGCTTGAAGGGCTCACCAAGAACAAGCTTCTCTCAATATTGATTCTAGATCTAGAAAGAGAGAGAATGGGTTTCTTGTGAGGAAGAGAGCTTTGGAAAAGAGTGAGAATGGCTATCTCTTTTGATCTCAATGAATCTCTTAATGGCAGCTCTAACCTAGATAGAAATGACCTAGGTTCGTATTTATAGGGTCCCATAAAAACAAGTTAGGTCAATTTCCAACGGATAGAAATCTGAGACAATTAGTCGGTCAAAGAACAACCACTGACCGACTAGATCATCAACTAGTCGGTCAGTCAATCAACATGGACCGACTAAGTGAAGAACTGAGAAGAGATAGAATTTCAGACCTAGAAATCTAGTCGGTCCAAGAAGACTTTCTGACCGACTAGTTTCACAACTAGTCGGTCAGTCAGTGAACGTAGACCGACTAAGAGGCAAAATGAAATAGTCTGAATACAAATTGACTTAGTCGGTCCAAGAACAAAAGTTGACCGACTAGATTGTCAACTAGTCGGTCACCAAACGTTCTTAGATCGACTAACGATAAACAGTAGCTAAGGAGAATTTTAGCATGAACAGTAAGTCACAACTAGTCGGTCAAAGAAGCATCACTGACCGACTAGTTTACAAACTAGTCGGTCGGTGAGTCAACGTAGACCAACTGTCACGCCCCGCTTCCCATTCTACCGGGAGCGAGGACGCGAGCGGGTCCGCGATGTGCTTAAAACAAGGAGGAGTACTTTTTTTTTCTTTTGGAATCTTTTTCTTTTCTTCCTCCTTGGCTTAAACACACTAAGCGTCTGTATAAAAATTGCAGATTCTTGCTTGCAAATTTAAGAAGCAGCTCAAACAACATTATTACATATCCAGTGTACAATTATTAAGATACAGCTTGGCCTAGCATGGCCAATACAAACAAAGTACACGAATTACATATATAAGTGCTGACGCGAAGGTAAAAGTCTAGTCTTCTGTGGGTAGATACTCCACGTAGCCTTCGAGCACTGGCTCGGTTTCTGCAGTAGTGTCTTCAAGGAACTCACTATCGATACCTGACGGACATTTCGTAAAACAACAAAATGAAATGTCCGTCAGCGAGGTTTACTCGGCAAGATAATCTCAAAACCAAAATGTTGGACATCTTAAATTTAAACAATGATGCACTTAAAGACAAGCAATAAGCTTAATTTACAAATGAGCAATAAAAGAGATAAAGCAGTTTAAAGTAGTTAAAACAGTTAAAGCAGTTAAACATTTGCAACCTGCAGCAATTAAATCATTGATAGCCATTTGCAATACCATTTGCAACCTGTAGCAATTTCAATAACAATTTGCAATACTATCAGCAACCTGTGACAATTTAGCATTTAATAAACACACTGTAGCGACCTGCAGAAAAGATGTTAGAACAATAGTCAATAACCAGTCTATCCTAGTGATAAGTCCATGTCCAAGAGTACTAGAGATAACCAACATGCAGCCTGCGACGGGAGCAACTCCGAGGCTTACCCACCGTTCCGATATGGCAACGGTCAAGGTTCTAACCCCCGTAATGTGTTGGAGGTAATTTAGTATGGCGCATCCAGTCATTCTGTAACACTTGTGATCATAGACTACCCCAATCCCAGGTCAAGTCTAGTGTCGGTCACAAGAACGTATACTATCTGTCTATTATTGAAATTCCATCTTTCATTCTATATTGTTAAAGTTCCATCTTCCATTCAATATTGTTGAAGTTCCATCTTCCATTTCAGTCAATTCAGTCTCGGTTTTCAACAGTCCGTACGATAGTTTCACAAAAGTTCACCACTTTGCGATTCGATTTAGCAATTAGAAGAAAACATAAAGATCACTTAAATTGATGAAAGAACGAGTAAGATCTAATTTTAACTAAGCAAAAGAGTTTAAATTAGCTTAAAATACTTTCTAAGACTAGTAGTTATTTTTCAAGATTTTTAAACAATTTTTAAACAACTTTAAATAGCCAAAAAGCAATTTTAAATCAAGAATGATTTTTAAAACATATGTTCAAGGAATTGTTTAGAGCAAACCGTACATCAGAATTCTTCAAACAAGGTGTCAAAATGATCGTATTCACTAGTACTACGACATATATTTTTATCGTACGTAAGTGCACGTAAAAATCACAGATTACGAATTTTAAAAGGATTTTTAAAACAAGAATTTATCATTACAACATATCTTCAAAGATTTATTCCGGGCAAACCGTACGTCAGAATTTTGCAAACAAGATGTCAAAACGATCGTATTTACAAGTACTGTAACATATATTTTTATCAGACGTACATATACGTAAAAATTGCAAGCTACGAATTTTAGAAGAATTTTAACATATTTAAGTTTTGCCTTTAAAAATTCACTGTGAGAAATATACTTGCCTGATTGCGACGAAACTAGCGCCAATGGATTCGTTTCGACGTTTCTGATTTTCTGGGACTAGTCACACATTTTTCTGGCCCCTGTATAATTAGTTATGGATTTATAACCTTAAAACCCATTTATTAAATAATAAAAAATACGAAAAATACGAAAGTTCGTGATATTTACAAGTTTGCCATTCCAAACTTACGCATCCGCTGTTCGTCGTTGCATGGGGGCTTCGGCGGGGGTTTCACACGGCGGGGGAGCGGGGGAGGAGAACGGTGGCGGATGCGGGACTCGGGGGCTCGAGCTGATCGGAGATGCGATCGGAAGCGGAAGACGACGGTGATGAGAGGCGGAGCAGCGGCGAGGAGCGCGGCGAGAGCCTCGTCGACGGTGTGCAACGGTAGCAGCAGCCGTTGCTGCTTGGAGTCGTGGCGGGCTCCGGCGAGGGCTCGTGATTGCACGGCGGCGTCGCTTGGCGAGTTCGAAGGCAGAGCGGGAGGCGATGCTCGTCGGAGGCAGCTGCTGCTACGGCGATGCTCGGAGGGGGCCTCTCGGTGGCATGGCGGGGTGTGGCGATGGCAACCTGGGGGTCTCCGAGGGCGGAGGTGCGATGGGAGACGGCGGCGGGCACGGCGGTGCTGACGGCGGGGGTTTAGGCCTCCGGGAGAGAGAGAACGGGAGGGGAGATCGAGAGAGAGGGTGGGTTGGAGTTCGGTCTTCGTACGAGAGAGAGAGAGAGAGAGAGAGAGAGAGAGAGAGAGAATGGGCTTTTGGGGTTAATACAAAGGAGAGTGTCTATTTAAAGGTTTAGCGAGTGGCAAAATTGAAATTAGTGGGGTAGATGAAAAGGGGTAGATGAGGAGTGTTAGCTGAGAGGAGAGTGGGTAGGGTAGATACGGGTTGGGTTAGGTAATGGGATTAAGTAGGTAATTAGCAAGATAAAACCCAATTAACGAAAGGTCATTAGTGAAAATACAAAAAGCGAAAATTACGAAAATGCCCCTACTAGTAAACGTGTCCGAAAAATTACGAAAACATACCCACGGGATCGTATCGTCACGAGGATCGTGAATACGAAGACCGTTCCAGGGTTTGAGCTACGGAAATACTAGATTTTGGCCAAAACGTTTAGAAAGCGGGTTTGCGGGTTCCCTATTGAAATGACATCAGAAAATTACGAAATTAATGTGGGGAGCCCCAAATGATCATAGGATGCTACTGCAGAAGTTTGGAATCATTTTGAAAACGTTTGTATAGAAAATTGAGTCAAAACTGCAATATCTGAAAATGAATTTTTATCAGATCTTTTAGAGGTATTTGACGAAATCCGATTTTACCAAAATACTCCATAACTAGTCTGGTACTTCAAAACATTTTTATAGGAAATTTTTGCAATCAGTTTAAGACTCCTAACAAACCATTATAAAATACAATTAAAATTGTATTTTCTTTAAATACTTAATTTGAAAGTATTGAAAAAATACATGCCGTTACATTCTACCCTCCTAAAAATAATTCCGTCCTCGGAATTTCTCAAAACTTTATAAAATAAAATAATTACTGGTATTTAAGAAGCTCAAACAAATAAATGATAAAATGGAAAACTAGTCGAATGATTACAATTTAGAAAATAAGTTGTTAATAGCATGAAATATAATGTGATATAATGGCATCAAGAAAACAAGAGATATTTCTAATAAGTATTAACATTATCATAGTTTCCGTAACTAGTCCCGACCAGTATCACTACAATAGTTACCATGCCTTCTCAAGTAGTCCAAAATTAACGTGAGATAATCACATGAAAATGAGGGCTATTATGATGACACCATCTGATCGAACTTGGAACCTGAGGTGATAAGCCAGTAGCAAGCTATTTAAACCACATAAAATGGAAGACCATATAGTTTATTCGTGCTACCGGGTCTTAATCAAAGATGTCGCTCATCATATAGCACGTATCGACTAATCCACGGGTACCAACACCATCAATTTCCATAATGCCCAACCACATGCTAACGTCCAAATCACCGCCCAAAGGTAAGTACAAGGCCAACACTCTAAGTCAGTACTAACTGCCAGCATTTCTTCCGTCAATCTCCATACTATCCAACAATAAGGCAGGATCCATGCTCTCATCCAGAGCCAAGCACAAGGCCTACATCCAACTTCAACACCCAAGGCCAATATCATACCAGTAACCATTGCCATCATTCCTTCCGTAGACCAATACCTGACATTCGCAACACCCAACATCACCCAACAAATGAACCACCAAAAACACGCTTTCCCGCACACCAAAAGGAGTAGACGCAAGAGGAAGCCTAAACGGGATCTCCACGAGGGTGAGACCCAAGGCAGAGAGCTCAAGAGAAGCCCAAGGATCACGGCTTCCCAAGATCTCAGCCAAGCGGCGGCAGCGAGGGTGGCGGCGAGGGTTGCTGCTAAGCCCAACAGACCCCAAGGTCGTTGGTGGGCCATCGGCGGCTGGCGATCCACGGCGGCGAGCGCTGCGACTGGCTGTCGATCCATGGCTGGGGAGGGCCTCCGGGATGGAGCGAAGCGGAAGCTGGCGGATCTTCGGGTGAGGCCGGCGGATCGGAGATCGGAGCGGCGATGCGAGGTCCGATCGAGCTCGCTTGGGGAAGAGGCCAGGGGTGGGGGCGATGTCTGAGCGAAAAGAGGAAGCCACGGGGTGGCTTGCGGAGGAAGGAGATGGGTTAAAAAGAAAAGGGGGGCACCGAAGTCGTCGGTGTTAGGCAGGAACGGGGCTCGAGGAGAGGAAACGGACAGAACGCAATAAAGAGGGGGAAAAGGCGGTCAGTGGGAAATGAATCAAACCCTTGGGGGAAAGAAATTAGGTACAAGATAGAAGTAGGGGCTAGAGGAGAAATACGAGCACAAAATGAAAAGACGCCAACAACCTACACTGGCACGTCAGGTTGGATCGTCTCAAAATCTCCAGTCTCATCCTCGAATACTTCTGAGCGTCCTTCGATCTGCTTCCGCGGAGGAACTTGAACTTAAGATGGTCGGGTATTTTGAACTCTACCCTCCTTTGACGACAGTCAAAGGTGGCATGAAATGTCCTTAACCAGTTCATCCCAAGAACAACATCAAATGTTGGCATCTCTATCACCATGGATTTAGCAAAAAGACCTCGGCTACAAATCACAATAGAACATTGGAGGCATCCGCTGGGAACTGCCAGCGGTCTCGACCATCCAACGTGGAGTCAGAGGTTTAACAGTTACAGTGATAAGAAACATGTCCAAGCTCTAAATAATAGAGTAAGTAGCTTAGTGGAATATCTCGTACCTGGGATTTACTTGGTCCGTAGCCTCAGCTTCTTCTACTGTCATGGTACAAGCTTGGCGTCTTTGGGGTAGCACCTGTTGTCGAGTCTGCTGGTACACTTGTTGTTGGTTGACGTTGTTGAGCAGAGTTGGAAGGCTGAGACTTCCTCTCAGGACAGTCGCTTGCAGTGTGGCCCTTCGATTTGTTTCAGTGGTTGAACTCGAACTTCTGATGATCCATAATTCGAATGTTGTCCTCCATAACTAGAGTTCAAGGGGACTAAAGAAAGATTCTAAGAAGGTCAATCGAAAGGTCATCAAGCTAAGAGAAGGTGATAATGATGAAGATCGATGGCGTTACATAATCATGATTCACATCCTTACGGTCCAGCGGACACGGCCAGGGAAGTGACTAAGCTAGGATCACTTGCACCCAGTCTAGCTAGGTTGATCCAACAGACTTTAGCCAAGCACATTGACCGGTATCATGGTCCATTGAAGGAAGATTATCATTTATATGCGTGCCATCATCAACTGAAGGAAAGGTGATGAAATGAGTAGATGGTTCATCCAATGAAAATAACTATAACGGTTAGCAAAAGTGGCTACTAGGGAGGGTATAACCAAGAATGGAACATGAGTTCCTAAGCAATGGTTAAGAATTCGAAAAAGGTAATGAAGTTCAATGGAAATAGTTCGTTGCAAATTTTGTGATAGAAAATTTCCAAATCAAGATGTGGACATGCTATAGCACGATAACATATGCTAGCAATGATAATAAAGACGATGGGTGTCAAATCGACATAGAGGGAAAAGGTTCAGGTATACCAGTGATTACAGGCTCTGCAGCTTCGTGGAGAATATAGGGTTGAATTTCCGGTATTTCCTTTACGATACCCAAGATGTCGTTGTTGGTGACGTCGTCTGTATCTGGTCGACCTGCCATATATACTTTAAAACAAACCGCAATGTAAGGTAAGTTAAAATCAAATCACCATCAGTTGTGAGTATCTGGTTGACCTGCCAAACTTCAAAACAAACCGCAATGTGAGGTAAGTTAGAATAAATCTATTCTAGTTGTACACTTAGATATTAATGTCATTTAAACCGATCTTAAAGTATTTGCATAAGCAAGACCTGCATGGGCCGCCACCAAAACCTGTCACGCCCCGCTTCCCATTCTACCGGGAGCGAGGACGCGAGCGGGTCCGCGATGTGCTTAAAACAAGGAGGAGTACTTTTTTTTTCTTTTGGAATCTTTTTCTTTTCTTCCTCCTTGGCTTAAACACACTAAGCGTCTGTATAAAAATTGCAGATTCTTGCTTGCAAATTTAAGAAGCAGCTCAAACAACATTATTACATATCCAGTGTACAATTATTAAGATACAGCTTGGCCTAGCATGGCCAATACAAACAAAGTACACGAATTACATATATAAGTGCTGACGCGAAGGTAAAAGTCTAGTCTTCTGTGGGTAGATACTCCACGTAGCCTTCGAGCACTGGCTCGGTTTCTGCAGTAGTGTCTTCAAGGAACTCACTATCGATACCTGACGGACATTTCGTAAAACAACAAAATGAAATGTCCGTCAGCGAGGTTTACTCGGCAAGATAATCTCAAAACCAAAATGTTGGACATCTTAAATTTAAACAATGATGCACTTAAAGACAAGCAATAAGCTTAATTTACAAATGAGCAATAAAAGAGATAAAGCAGTTTAAAGTAGTTAAAACAGTTAAAGCAGTTAAACATTTGCAACCTGCAGCAATTAAATCATTGATAGCCATTTGCAATACCATTTGCAACCTGTAGCAATTTCAATAACAATTTGCAATACTATCAGCAACCTGTGACAATTTAGCATTTAATAAACACACTGTAGCGACCTGCAGAAAAGATGTTAGAACAATAGTCAATAACCAGTCTATCCTAGTGATAAGTCCATGTCCAAGAGTACTAGAGATAACCAACATGCAGCCTGCGACGGGAGCAACTCCGAGGCTTACCCACCGTTCCGATATGGCAACGGTCAAGGTTCTAACCCCCGTAATGTGTTGGAGGTAATTTAGTATGGCGCATCCAGTCATTCTGTAACACTTGTGATCATAGACTACCCCAATCCCAGGTCAAGTCTAGTGTCGGTCACAAGAACGTATACTATCTGTCTATTATTGAAATTCCATCTTTCATTCTATATTGTTAAAGTTCCATCTTCCATTCAATATTGTTGAAGTTCCATCTTCCATTTCAGTCAATTCAGTCTCGGTTTTCAACAGTCCGTACGATAGTTTCACAAAAGTTCACCACTTTGCGATTCGATTTAGCAATTAGAAGAAAACATAAAGATCACTTAAATTGATGAAAGAACGAGTAAGATCTAATTTTAACTAAGCAAAAGAGTTTAAATTAGCTTAAAATACTTTCTAAGACTAGTAGTTATTTTTCAAGATTTTTAAACAATTTTTAAACAACTTTAAATAGCCAAAAAGCAATTTTAAATCAAGAATGATTTTTAAAACATATGTTCAAGGAATTGTTTAGAGCAAACCGTACATCAGAATTCTTCAAACAAGGTGTCAAAATGATCGTATTCACTAGTACTACGACATATATTTTTATCGTACGTAAGTGCACGTAAAAATCACAGATTACGAATTTTAAAAGGATTTTTAAAACAAGAATTTATCATTACAACATATCTTCAAAGATTTATTCCGGGCAAACCGTACGTCAGAATTTTGCAAACAAGATGTCAAAACGATCGTATTTACAAGTACTGTAACATATATTTTTATCAGACGTACATATACGTAAAAATTGCAAGCTACGAATTTTAGAAGAATTTTAACATATTTAAGTTTTGCCTTTAAAAATTCACTGTGAGAAATATACTTGCCTGATTGCGACGAAACTAGCGCCAATGGATTCGTTTCGACGTTTCTGATTTTCTGGGACTAGTCACACATTTTTCTGGCCCCTGTATAATTAGTTATGGATTTATAACCTTAAAACCCATTTATTAAATAATAAAAAATACGAAAAATACGAAAGTTCGTGATATTTACAAGTTTGCCATTCCAAACTTACGCATCCGCTGTTCGTCGTTGCATGGGGGCTTCGGCGGGGGTTTCACACGGCGGGGGAGCGGGGGAGGAGAACGGTGGCGGATGCGGGACTCGGGGGCTCGAGCTGATCGGAGATGCGATCGGAAGCGGAAGACGACGGTGATGAGAGGCGGAGCAGCGGCGAGGAGCGCGGCGAGAGCCTCGTCGACGGTGTGCAACGGTAGCAGCAGCCGTTGCTGCTTGGAGTCGTGGCGGGCTCCGGCGAGGGCTCGTGATTGCACGGCGGCGTCGCTTGGCGAGTTCGAAGGCAGAGCGGGAGGCGATGCTCGTCGGAGGCAGCTGCTGCTACGGCGATGCTCGGAGGGGGCCTCTCGGTGGCATGGCGGGGTGTGGCGATGGCAACCTGGGGGTCTCCGAGGGCGGAGGTGCGATGGGAGACGGCGGCGGGCACGGCGGTGCTGACGGCGGGGGTTTAGGCCTCCGGGAGAGAGAGAACGGGAGGGGAGATCGAGAGAGAGGGTGGGTTGGAGTTCGGTCTTCGTACGAGAGAGAGAGAGAGAGAGAGAGAGAGAGAGAGAGAATGGGCTTTTGGGGTTAATACAAAGGAGAGTGTCTATTTAAAGGTTTAGCGAGTGGCAAAATTGAAATTAGTGGGGTAGATGAAAAGGGGTAGATGAGGAGTGTTAGCTGAGAGGAGAGTGGGTAGGGTAGATACGGGTTGGGTTAGGTAATGGGATTAAGTAGGTAATTAGCAAGATAAAACCCAATTAACGAAAGGTCATTAGTGAAAATACAAAAAGCGAAAATTACGAAAATGCCCCTACTAGTAAACGTGTCCGAAAAATTACGAAAACATACCCACGGGATCGTATCGTCACGAGGATCGTGAATACGAAGACCGTTCCAGGGTTTGAGCTACGGAAATACTAGATTTTGGCCAAAACGTTTAGAAAGCGGGTTTGCGGGTTCCCTATTGAAATGACATCAGAAAATTACGAAATTAATGTGGGGAGCCCCAAATGATCATAGGATGCTACTGCAGAAGTTTGGAATCATTTTGAAAACGTTTGTATAGAAAATTGAGTCAAAACTGCAATATCTGAAAATGAATTTTTATCAGATCTTTTAGAGGTATTTGACGAAATCCGATTTTACCAAAATACTCCATAACTAGTCTGGTACTTCAAAACATTTTTATAGGAAATTTTTGCAATCAGTTTAAGACTCCTAACAAACCATTATAAAATACAATTAAAATTGTATTTTCTTTAAATACTTAATTTGAAAGTATTGAAAAAATACATGCCGTTACACCAACTAACCATAAACAGTACTGAACAAGAAATTAAGGAATCAAACTAGTCGGTCCAAGAAGAGTTGCTGACCGACTAGATCACCATCTAGTCGGTCAGTACTTCTTCTTGTACCAACTAACATGCACATACAAGTCCGAATCGAAGCGCGACGCTTCGAGGAAGTTAGAATGAACTTGTACTAAGATCCTAGAGCTACAACATGAGCGTTATGAAGATAGAAACGTAAGATATACTCAAGGCTTAACATTCTATTGATCGAAGCTAAAAGACTATAAATAAAACCTTAATAAACGGTCTTCGAGAGCTTTGATTAAATCTTCATTACTTCCAAAACGGCGCAAGAGCTTCAACGAAGCTTTAGGTATGAATACGAGCTTTGAGAAGTGTTGAGATGTCGCTTTGAATGTTCTCGTTAATTTGGCGACGATCTCCAATACTGCGCTCACAAATTGTTAGTTCATGGATTATTTATGTTTGCTCATCATCAAAACCAAATCCGGGGAGTCCAATATTCAACAACAATAAGCAATTTATTCAGTCTCAGAATATTCATAAAATAAATTACAATATCACAGAAAAGCCACCAGGCTCAAAAGGAAAAGCTAAGGCCCAAACATGGCCAACAAGGTACAACATACAAGCAACGGTGCCACGCACCGACAACTAACAGCAAGCCTAAACAAAGGAAGAGAACACAAGCGGCCTCTAAGACTGGTCACCAATGACCATAAACTCCTCCTCGGCAACCATTGGCTCAGCGCCAGCAAACACTACGTCCTCAGCGACAAACTCAGGCTCAGGATCTAACATGTGTCACCCAAAAGAGATAAGAGGCACATGTCAGCAAGTCGAAAGACTTGTGCAATGAAACTGAAAGAAAGGTAAACTAACAACCTAGCAGTTATAGTATGGTGCATGGCATGGCAAGTATCGTATGGAAGTAACAAGTAAAGTACAATTAGCAAGTAACAAGTGGTAGGTGTGACATGTATTGTCAAGTAACAAGTACAAGGGATCACCCACACACGTGTGAGTGCCCTATTGCCCGCAGGCTATATTCAAGTACAAGGGTTCACTCACACACAGGCGAGTACCCTATTGCCCGCAGGCTATATTGAGCTCGTTTTCTGGACCACGAGCCAGATTTGTAATTGGCCTAGGGTTGTGCCCGTAAAACGGGTGCCTAGCCGGAAAAAGTAGCACTAGTATGTACAGATGCTACGTAATCACGATGAGTGTTCAAGCTTGCAATGACATGAGCAGATATTCACGTACCGTTAATTGAATTTAAACATGACAGGCAAAATGCAATGACATGAACAGATATTCGCGTACCGTTAATTTAAATTAAACATGGCAGTTAAAGATGCATGGATGACATGAACAGTTAATACGCGTACCGTTAAGTGAAATTAAACGTGACATACAAGCATGATGAAGGTGACGGACCAATCTTCGTTGTCAAGCTAGGTCAATGGCGTCCAGACGGCTATCCTTTCACCGTCTAGTCTCTTTTATGCTAAAGCAAGGCAATGGCCTAAGACATGGCCCAAATCAAGAGATGCAAGTTTCACTTGCCTGATACCGACGAGGACGGTCAACAAGACCGTCACACAAATGTTATCTACGGTGAATGGACCACTGCTATAGAGAAACCACATTAGAAAAGATATCTAGAACCGGTTTCTTAATTGAATCCTATGATGTCTAATAACCATTTTTATTAGGGTTTCACAATATCAATGTGGGTTGTGAAAACATTAAAGGATCGAACACTACCGTATAAAAGCGGAAGATCGACGCCGAGCAACCACGGCAACGGATGAACGATCCGGGAACCACGGCTTAGATATGAAATGACGGGGAAAATCTGGAGAAAAATGGATTAAAGGGGGTTTTGAAGAGGAGATTGAAGCTTGGCCAATGGAGGTGAGATGGAGCTTGGGATGGTGGAGATAGGCTTGAGATGAATGAAGAAGGGTTTGGGGAAGATGGAGAAGGATTTGGGGAAGACAATGGCTCAGGAGAAAAGAAAGAAAGTGAAAGTGATCGGGTCTATTTATAGGAAGAATCCGGCGGCTGCCCAGAAATTAGGGTTTCGACACTGATTAGTCGGTCAAAGAGCAACCACTGACCGACTAGTTTGGGAACTAGTCGGTCGGTTGACCAACGCAGACCGACTAAGTGTAAACAGTAACTCCTGACGAAAAATAGGATTTAGATTTAGTCGATCAAAGAACAACTACTGACCGACTAGTTTCTAATCTAGTCGGTCGACGAACGTTCTTAGACCGACTAAGAATGAACAGTACTTGGTATCAAAAATGATCATAGAGCTAGTCGGTTAAAGAACGATTGCTGACCGACTAGTTTGGGACCTAGTCGGTCGACAAATGTTCTTAGAACGACTAACGATAAACAGTAACTCATGTACAATTGATTCAATGAACTAGTCGGTTCCAGTAGAGTTCCTGACCGACTAGATCTCAATCTAGTCGGTTGGTCCCCCTTCTTGAACCAACTAACGTGCACGGAAAGTGCCGAATTGAAGCGCGAAGCTTCGGGAAGATTTCTACGACTTATAAGATCAACCTACCTCTAAGATATGAGCGATATGAAGCTCGTCATGAGTGACTTACTCCAAGCTCAACGATCTAAGGAAGAAGCTAGGAAATCCCAACGAAACGAACGAAAGTGAAAGCTAGGGAGACGGAAATCACACGCAAGGAGAAAATCCACCAAGACATACATATATATATATATATATATATATATATATATATATATATATATATATATATATATATATATCGATAACACTAATATAGAAAAACCAGTCGTTACACCTTTGGCAATGGAAAACCCAATGTGACAAAGCCATGTTGAGTATTGGTGTTTAATACCAATCTTATTTTGATGATGATCACAACATTATGTTGTTGCTAATGACTCTCATGTTTTAGTCTCACAGTTTCATTCCTAGAATATCTTTCTTGGAGACTAATCACTTGGTGCAAGGATGGACATCAAGTGGAGAAGGGCCAAAGCTTGGACTCAAGGAGTGCCAAAGCTTGGAGATGATGGAGAGCAATAAAGGCATCAAGATTGAAGACTTAGACTCTAAGGAAATCATTATAATCCATGTAATATTTACTTAATTGCTTTCTCTGTCTTTTGAGCCTAGGTTAATGTAATGCCTTGTTAGATGGTTTACTCATTCATGCATATGCATTTAACCATCTTAGTGAGCCTTAGGATTATCATAGAATCCAACCAATTAGGTTCACTCTGTCCAAAGACTCATTTGGAGTCTCTGGCTTTCCATCAGTCGCCTGCTGAAGGATACACAGTCGACTGGGTGATTTCCAGTCGCCTGTCGATCCTTCTACAGTCGACTGATATGCATAGCTCAATGTAAGGGATCCTGCGGGGCTACACACTCACTAGAGGGGGGTGAATAGTGTAATAGCAAGCAAAGTGCTTAATTAAAAGTTACTAAAATTAAAGCACAATAAGCAGCCTAAATTAAACAGAGTGCTCAACAACAGCAATCGCAAACACAGAGAATTTACCTTGGTTTCCCAAAACTTGGGTACATCCAGCCACACCAGTATTCACTATATTCCCACATAGAGAAGTGAATACAAAATCCCACAAAGGGATACCTCACACAAAGGATTTAGGATTCTCACAAAGAGATATCCTCACTCTCACACAGAGAGACCTCACACAGATGATTTGTTCTTTCACACAGAAAGAACCAAACTCCCACAAAGAGAGTAACTCCCACAAAGAGAGTAACTAATTCCCACAAAGATAATTAGGGTTTCGAAACAAAAACAAAACGAAACAACACTTACATATGCCTTGATATGATCTTACCAATGTGAAGAAGAAGGCATGCAAGTGAATGGCCAAGTGCTTGAGATTAGCTTTGATTGCACTTGTTGATCTTTCTCTCTTCTAGGAATGAATCCTAACACTTCTCACTTGAGTGTATGAAAATGAAGAGAAGAAAGATGATCTCCAAGAAAGGAATGAGATTGAAATCCCTTGGAGAAATTCCCTAGAGCTTAGATGCTATAGCATAAGAATGAAGCTCTAATTAGGGAATGTGGGAGGAGTGGCTTAGAGAAGAGATTAAATGATCTTCTATGATTTCCTAACCCTTTCAAGAGATCTAAATGAACTAAGCCACTCCATATATATAGGAAGCCAAGAAGAACCTATAAACACAGCCAAAAACCCAAAGGGAAGAAATATGCAACGGCTAGATTTTGGCAGTTTACGGCAAGAACAGTCGACTGATGATCAAAAGACAGTCGACTGATCAACGGCTAGAAAATATCCCAACGGTTATAATCTGAGCCAGGACAGTTGACTGTAGAAGACTACACAGGCGACTGAAAAACAGACAATCGACTGTATATCCTTCATTAGGCAACTACAGCAGTGATGTACAAGAAACAGAGAGCTGCACTCTTTCTCCAGATAAGCATACATGCGACTGATGTCAATAATACAGTCGACTGTCTTATAGTCAGGCGACTGTAATACCTTCATCAGTCGACTGTTGTATAAGATGGAGAAAAGACAGAGAGAGATGCATATTTCGCACTTATGCCTTTCAGAAGACTGATGGCCATTTTACAGGCGACTGTAAATATACAGGCAACTGTAAAAATAGCAACAGGCGACTCTCTTGCAAATTGGGATGAAGCCCAGAAAATGCAAGAAGTGCACAGGAGACTGTCGACCAATTCACAGGCGACTGTAAGAGTACAGTCGACTGTAAATTGAACATCAGTCGACTGATGCGAAAAGCTCAAGATGAGTCAATAGAAAAGTTGACTTAAGCTATGCATCACAGTCGACTGTAGAAGGCTCGACAGGCGACTGGAAATCACCCATTCGACTATAAAACCTTCAGCAGGCGACTGCAGGAGAGCCAGAGACTCCAAATGAATCTTTGGGCAAGATGAACCTATTGGGTTGGATTCTATGAAAATCCTAAGGCTCACTAAGATGGTTAAACACATATGCAAGAGAGTATGACTATCAATCATGGCATTACAATAATCCTAGACTCAAAAAGAGAAATACAAGTAAATGAAATTACATGGATTACAAATTGCATCTCCTAGAGTCTAAGTCTTCAAGCTCACTATACCTTGATGCTCTCCATCATCTCCAAGCTTTGGCACTCATTGATGAGCTTCCCTTCATCAAGCTCCAAGCTTTGACAATGCTTCTCTAGATGTCCATCCATCATCATGCTCCAAGCTTTGGCTTCATTAGATGATCTTCATGACTTCATCCAAGCTTGAGCACACCATCACTCTTGGAGGTCTTTAAGATATTCCTTGCAATATCCTCCAAGCATTGTGCTTTGTCTCATCAACATATAATCATTAAGATAAACTGAGACTAAGACATAAGAATGATTAGCACACTAACATAATGTATTGGTCATCATCAAAACAACGTTAGTCTTGAAACCAAGAACTAACACTCAAGTCAACTTTTCAATTGACTCAAACTTGAGCTTTACGCACAGTCGACTGCTGCTCAGTTTACAGTCGCCTGTAGATTTACAGTCTCCTGGGATTGGCCAACAGTCGTCTGAGTAGCGTAAGTGCATTCTTCGCATCTCTCTGTCTTTTTTCCATCTTATACAGCAGTCAACTGATGAATGTATTACAGTCGCCTGACTATAAGACAGTCGACTGTATTATTGACATCAGTCACCTGTTTGCTTATCTGGAGAAAGAGTGCAGCTCTCTGTTTTATTCCATCCCTGCAGCAGTCACCTGCTGAAGGATTAACAGGCGCATGTCCTGTTTACAATCGACTGTATCGACTTCATCAGTCGAGTGTCCTGGCTCAGTTTATACCCGTTGGATATTTTCTAGCCGTTGATCAGTCGACTGTCTTATGATCATCAGTCGACTGTTCCTGTCGTTTTCGCGCAGTTTCTAGCCGTTGCTGAATTGATCTTTTGGTTGTTTTCTTGGGTTTTGGGGTTTGATATAGGGATTCTATATATATGAGTGTACTGACATCTCTTATACTTCTTGATGCTATTGAATATCTCAAGAGATCTATAAGCAACTCTCAAACTCCCTCAATTCCCTCTTTTGAGCTCTCATTCCTCTTCATGCATTGAAGTCCAGCTCAAGGGAATTTATCCAAGTGATCTCAAGCATATCTCAACACTTGGAGATCCTTTTCCATGCCTTGCATCCATTTATGGGTAAGCATCTCAAGGCATAGGTAAGAGTATTTATTTTACTTGGTGAATTTGAATCTCTAATTCTCTTAGTGGGAATTAGTCTTACTCTCTTTATGAGAGTTTATCTCTTTGTAGGATTAGGATATTCTCTTAGTGGGAATAGCTCTCTTTGTGGGAGTAACTCTCTTTGTGGGAGTTTAGTGTCCTAGTATAGGGCTAACCCTAATTCTCTGAGTGGGAGTTAGTGATTCTCTGTGTGGGAGTCTTGATCCTCGTGTAGGGTTGGTTGGGTCCTTGTGTAGGACATAAACCCTCTTTGTGGGGTATCTCCTTATGAGATTTGTATTCACTTCTCTGTGTCGGAATATAGTGAATATTGGTGTGGCTGGACGTAACCAAGTTTGGAGAACCATGGTAAAACTTTGTGTTTGCGTTTAGATTAATTGTGTCAATTATTTCCTCTTGTATTTATTATTCCGCATTTGCAAGTTTAATTTTAATTTGACAATTTTATTGCCATTACACTATTCACCCCCTAGTGTGTATCGTTAGTATTGTAAGGGTAAGGCGATCCTTACAATTGGTATCATAGCGAGGTTATAGCATACTGCAACAATGGCATTCAACGCCTCATCCGCGTCTCATGAAGAAGGTCATTCAATCGTCTGACCCCCGCACTTCAACGGAACCAACTACCCAAGTTGGAAGATCAGAATGATGATCTACTTGGAGGGTCAAGACCTATGAGACATTACGGAAGTGCCATTTGAGAAGCCCACTACTCCTGCGGCTTCAAGGACAAAGGCAGAGAAGGACTCGATCAAGTACAATGCGAGGGCTATGAATGCATTCCATTGCGTCCTATCAGCAAATGAGTTCAACCGCATCTCCATGTGCAAAACGGCCAATGAAATTTGGCATACTTTGGAGATTTGTCATGAAGGGACTACAAAGGTAAAGAAATCTAAACAAACTGTGTTTAAATCTAAATATGAAATGTTTAAGATGCAGGAAGACGAAAGCAGTTCAGAGATGTTCACAAGGTTCACTGATATCGTAAACGCTTTGGAGGGACTCGGGAAGATGATTTTCCAAGAGGATCATGTAGAGAAGATCCTTGACTCTCTCTCACCTCGTTGGGAGTCAAAGGCCAACGGAATTTTGGAGTCATATGACACGTCCAAATACACCGTTGAGGAGTGCATTGGTAATCTCATGGCGTATGAAGTAAAGCTTCAACACAAGAAGGAGATTCAACCATCAAAGCCCGAGAAGTCAGAGAAGCTTAAGGGGGTTGCATTCCATGATAAGGAGGAGCCAATCAAATGGAGGAAGAAATTCCATAGAGAAGCTCCTAGTGAAGAAGATGAGCTAGATGAAGCAAGTGGAGAAGAAATTGAGGATCTTGCCGAACAATTCAAGGCATTCCTCAAGTGCAAGCAAGGTAAGTCTTTGTCAAAGTCTGCCTCCAATTCTAACAAGGTTCCTACTTGTTACACTTGCAGTTGAAAAGGTCACTTGTCCACCGAATGCCCTTCTAAACCCAACAAAGAAACTTACAAGGGTAAAGGGAAGAAGCATTGGAAAGGAAGGTCCAAGTCTAAAAATCACAAGAAGGGACTTGTCGGGACCTTTGATGATTCGAGTGAGGACACATCAAGTAACGTAGAAGAGGATGCAAAGGAGGATGCTCACGCGTGCTTTGTAGCCATTGATATTCCTGAACCAATCCCCTCTAGATTAAATGAAGATGAGTTGGAAGCTTGACTCAACTCTAACAATTCCTATAAGGAATCGTGCCTCATGGCTATGGAGGAGAAGTCATCATCAAGCTCTAGCAAGGATGATGATGATGTTGAGATCGAGGAAGCAAAGATCTCATACGATGAGCTCAAGAACAACTTCGACTTTGTCTCCGAAAAGGCTAGTAAGTGCATCAACTCTTACAAGAAAGTAAAAGAAAAATATAAGATTGCTAAGAGTAGATTGCATGAACTAGATATTGCAAGTGTAATTCATGATGAAAGGCATGTTTATGACACTTGTGAGAGAGACACACTTCTCTCTCAAGTTAAGAAATTGATTTTAACTAATGAAAATCTTGTTGCTCAATACCTTAGCTTAGGATCTCACATTCAACAACTTACGTTGAAATGTGAAGAGGAATCCCGTAAGCTCATAAGCTTTGTGTATTCTAGGGATTTACTCCACGATTTGTTGGAAAAACAACATCCGGCAAATCATAGAGGAGGTTTGGGTTATATTCAAAATGTGGTACCCAAACCAACCTCTAATTCCTCTTATGGTGCAAATACAAGAAATATTGCTAAAGTACCTAAGAAGAATCACCATGCTTTCTTGTACAACAATAACATCAACAAGAAGCATGTAGATCACGAGGTAATGAGGAAGAATGAAAAATCTTCATTTTTTGCTAAGAAGCAAAATCCTCATTCTTTGCATGCCAGAAATTCGTTTCTACACCTAAGCATGCCACATCCACCCCTCTTGCTAAGGCAAAACCCTTGCCTAGGAAATCCTTGAGTTTATGGATTCCCACTAAGGTTAGTGTGCAAGAGAGGGATAGCTGCATCAACTCTCTAGTTAGGGATGTGATCACCTCATGTGATTACATTAGGAAATCAAACTCCTCTTGGGTTTGGTTGCGTAATGTTTAGGTTCCTCACACATATGCATATTGCATGGGTATTGTGCTTGAATGTTTTTTAGCTTACCCATTGTTTGTGTGTGTTTCATGTTTTTGAAAATATTTTCAAACTTATTTTCATGAAAATGGGAACGTTGGGGTTTATTGACATGCATGCATTCTTGATCCATGTGTATGTCAATGGGGGAGTTAATATGTTATATGTTTAAAATATTTTAAGACATATTTAAACTCTCATTTCGGAGGTTATTTGAGATCATTATTTACAATTGGTTATTTTTGGTCTCAAACTAAACCTCTTGTATATTGCCAACTTGTTCATGTTTTATTTTGTTTTGGAAATATCTTTGTGTATCATTCAAGCTTGATTTTTCCATATCTATTGCTTTGATACATTTTAGGCCCATGGCTCCATTATTTGTATATCAATTGATAAAGAGGATTAACTTCCAAGTTTCTTTTTCTACAATTGGTATTTACCTCAATTGTTAGAGATTGTTAATTTCCTTCTTTATAATTGGTATTAGATCCTAGAAGTCAAAGTTTGATCATTTCTATGATCTAGGGCGAGCATGGGATAGTGAATTGATACCCACTAAAATTTTCAATTTGGTATCATACATCTCCTTTATTCTTGCATGTTGTCACATCTTGGTTAAGATGACAAAGGGTGATATTGTCGATGTCCACCTTTTTGACGATGTCAAGGGGGAGAGTTATGCATTATGTAACCTTATCGGGGAGAGTTTTATACATATGCATATGAGGAGAGATTTATGGGATTAGATAAACCATTCATGTTTGCATGATATTATCCATTACAATTGGTTTATGTTATCCATGCCTATTATATGTCACCATGATCTTATTTGGTAGAATGTGTATTTACTTTTGTGTAGCTCATTGTATATTTAGTGCATATAAGTAGGGGGAGCTCATTAGCATTGTGCTTTAATACTTCGTATTTTACATAATGTGTGTCATCATCAAAAAGAGGGAGATTGTTAAGTATTGGTGTTTCATACCAATCTTATTTTGATGATGATCACAACATTATGTTGTTGCTAATGACTCTCATGTTTTAGTCTCACAGTTTCATTCATAGAATATCTTTCTTAGAGACTAATCACTTGGTGCAAGGATGGACATCAAGTGGAGAAGGGCCAAAGCTTGGACTCAAGGAGTGCCAAAGCTTGGAGATGATGGAGAGCAATCAAGGCATCAAGATTGAAGACTTAGACTCTAAGGAAAGCATTGTAATCCATGTAATATTTACTTAATTGCTTTCTCTCTCTTTTGAGTCTAGGTTAATGTAATGCCTTGTTAGATGGTTTACTCATTCATGCATATGCATTTAACCATCTTAGTAAGCCTTAGGATTATCATAGAATCCAACCAATTAGATTCACTCTGTCCAAAGACTCATTTGGAGTCTCTGGCTTTCCATCAGTCGCCTGCTGAAGGATACACAGTCGACTGGGTGATTTCCAGTCGCCTGTCGATCCTTCTACAGTCGACTGATATGTACAGCTCAAGTCAACTTTTCAATTGACTCGAACTTGAGCTTTACACACAGTCGACTGTTGCTCAGTTTACAATCGCCTGTAGATTTACAGTCGCCTGGGAATTGGCCAACAGTCGTCTGAGTAGCATAAGTGCATTCTCTGCATCTCTCTGTCTTTTCTCCATCTTATACAGCAGTCGACTGATGAATGTATTACAGTCGCATGACTATAAGACAGTCGACTGTATTATTGACATCAGTCACCTGTTTGCTTATCTAGAGAAAGAGTGCAGCTCTCTGTTTTATTCCATCCCCTGCAGCAGTCGCCTGCTGAAGGATTAACATGCGCCTGTCCTGTTTACAGTAGACTATATCGACTTCATCAGTCGACTGTCCTGGCTCAGTTTATGGCCGTTGGATATTTTATAGCCATTGATCAGTCGACTGTCTTATGATCATCAGTCGACTGTTCCTGTCATTTTCGTCCAGTTTCTAGCCGTTGCTGAATTGATCTTTTGGCTGTTTTCTTGGGTTTTGGGGTTTGATATAGGGATTCTATATATATGAGTGTGCTGCCATCTCTTATACTTCTTGATGCTATTGAATATCTCAAGAGATCTATAAGCAACTCTCAAACTCCCTCAATTCCCTCTTTTGAGCTCTCATTCCTCTTCATGCATTGAAGTCCAGCTCAAAGGAATTCATCCAAGTGCTCTCAAGTATATCTCAACACTTGGAGATCATCTTCCATGCCTTGCATTCATTTATGAGTAAGCATCTCAAGGCATAGGTAATAGTATTTATTTTACTTGGTGAATTTGTATCTCTAATGTAGGAGCCTGTCCAAAACAGAGTTAGGATCGATAATATGAAGTTTAGACTTACGCTTGCGTATGCGGCACGGTAGTCTACGAACTTCGCCTTCGGATTCGCCATGACGGATCGAGTCTTCTCACGAACGGAATAAGGCTACTAATCCACAATCTAAATCTCTATTTTAGATTAAGAACTTGGATAAGAGGGAGAGAAAGGATTTCTGCAGAGCTTCGCTAGGATGAAGATGCATGCATGAATTTCATGCAAAAGGTGTAAGAAATGGCTTACCCTTGGGTCTTATTTATAGCCCCCAAGGTAGTTATTTTAGGGTAAGTTGTTCCTTTGGAACAACTTAATTAAGGTGTACCATGATACATGGCACATTATAAGCTTAAGTTGTACCATATGCATGGTACAACATAAGCTTAAGATATTCCCCCTTTATTAGCCATATGTCGCATGCACTTATGCATATATAATGCGACTTTCCCACTCATCCAGAGATCCTCTCCGCAAGGGAACAGATTCCCTTTGCACACGACTTCGTGTACGCGACGTTCGAGGTCCGTATTCCCTCGTACATCCCCACAAGGGTGTACAAACGTCTTCCATATCCAACATCTCCCACTCACACTTGAGGGGATTGTAAGAGAACATCTTTCTCTTAGTTCTTTCATCTATCATACCGAGAAATAGACCGTGCGACCGTCATGCGCGTAGAGTCTGTTGTTGTGCACTTGTTAGAGATACACAACGACCTCGAAGGTGCAAAGTTGAGTAGTTCAACGCATGCTTTACCCTAGATTATTTCTTCACATTTCTTATACTTTATATTCAACAATTGAATCCCATCTGGATTACAATTGGCTGGCCAGCTTTGAATCATTAAAGTCCAAATGCGAATATGAAATCAATCTTCCTCTTCTTGCGAACCTTCTGATCTTGACTAGACTCGCTTTTCTAACGTGCCCCGCCGAGCCGAATTATCATAGCCCATAAGTAACACGCTAAGATAGCGATCATTTCGTCAAATCTAAAGGAACCAATTGGAGTCCTTGAGGGTAAGAGTTAAGACCCATATGGCCTTTGAGTCTCACATAATAGCAAACACTATTGCGACTAACTCAGTGGTCGAAATGCATACGTGGTATGAACACGTATTACAACATCACTCCTTTCCCAGGGAGAGTATGTCTTAATGATGTTGTACGGATGAAAAGATCAGACACCACAGTGACTATCTTTTTGAGTCCCCTTACTACTCGTGAAATATTCACGGACTCTCATCCTGCATAAGACAGATAGGAAAAAATCCTATGAGATCTCTTTCAAATATCCTTGTGATACAGATCTCAGATCTTTTGTAAGCATCCATATGATGCAGATCTTTCATTCGACTATCTTGTTTAAGTCATGACTCTAAATCATTCGTCTAATGATTTTGACTTTAAACTAGTCTCATCTCTATCTTATCCATCTGATAAGATAAGGCGGTTGCTCATGTGAGAGAGCCAACCTTAATCTGTCCGACATATACACAATTCAGCTGAGATTTCAAAAATGTACACAAACATTTCTTAAGAAATTCATATGCAATGTTTGAAAAAAGAACTTATTCTTTTATTAATTTTGATCATTTACAGACATGGAAATTTACATTGGTACAACTCAGCTCTTACGCAATCCTTGAGATGATAAGTGTTTATAAAACACATCTCTGGGGATCGCCTTCGTAAGCGGATCCGCTATCATCTCATGCGTAGATATGTACCTTATGTCTACCTTCTTGGTCTTATCATAGTCTTTTGCAAATTTGTAGCGGATATCTATGTGTTTGGTCTTACAATGGAATTTCGGATCTTTGACATAGGCTATAGATGCTTGACTGTCGCTGTGTATAGGTACAGCACCTGAGTCACTTGCATTAATTAGCCTGTCTAAGAACTTCCTAAGCCAAACAGACTCTTGAACTGCCATGCTAAATGCTACAAACTCGGCTTCCATGGTTGAAAGTGCGATGCATGATTGTTTCTTGCTACTCCAGGATATTGCACCAGATCCGAGTAGAAAAACATATCCTGAGGTCGATCGTCGCTCATCGAGATCACCCGCCCAATCAGCATCAGTGTAGCCTTCGAGCCTCAAGGCATCTCCTTGATAGCATAAAGCAAAGTCTGCAGTTCCTTTGAGATACCGCATTATCCTCTTAACCGCTTTCCAGTGTACTTGCCCTGGGTTGGATTGGTAACGACTTACCATTCCAACGGCAAAACAGATGTCCGGTCTTGTACACATCATAGCGTACATTAGACTACCAACTGCACTGGAATATGGAACTTTTTCCATAATCTCCTTCCCTTTTTGGTTCTTTGGACATGATTTCAGACATAAATTGTCGCACTTGCTTATTGGAGTATCAATGGACTTGCAGTCCTGCATATTAAAACGTTTTAGAACCTTCTTTATATAAGTCTCCTGTGAAAGAGAAAGAAGTTTCTTTGAACGGTTCCCCACAAGGGTGTACAAACGTCTTCCATATCCAACATCTCCCACTCACACTTGAGGGGATTGTAAGAGAACATCTTTCTCTTAGTTCTTTCATCTATCATACCGAGAAATAGACCGTGCGACCGTCATGCGCGTAGAGTCTGTTGTTGTGCACTTGTTAGAGATACACAACGACCTCGAAGGTGCAAAGTTGAGTAGTTCAACGCATGCTTTACCCTAGATTATTTCTTCACATTTCTTATACTTTATATTCAACAATTGAATCCCATCTGGATTACAATTGGCTGGCCAGCTTTGAATCATTAAAGTCCAAATGCGAATATGAAATCAATCTTCCTCTTCTTGCGAACCTTCTGATCTTGACTAGACTCGCTTTTCTAACGTGCCCCGCCGAGCCGAATTATCATAGCCCATAAGTAACACGCTAAGATAGCAATCATTTCGTCAAATCTAAAGGAACCAATTGGAGTCCTTGAGGGTAAGAGTTAAGACCCATATGGCCTTTGAGTCTCACATAATAGCAAACACTATTGCTACTAACTCAGTGGTCGAAATGCATACGTGGTATGAACACGTATTACAACATCACTCCTTTCCCAGGGAGAGTATGTCTTAATGATGTTGTACGGATGAAAAGATCAGACACCACAGTGACTATCTTTTTGAGTCCCCTTACTACTCGTGAAATATTCACGGACTCTCATCCTGCATAAGACAGATAGGAAAAAATCCTATGAGATCTCTTTCAAATATCCTTGTGATACAGATCTCAGATCTTTTGTAAGCATCCATATGATGCAGATCTTTCATTCGACTATCTTTTTTAAGTCATGACTCTAAATCATTCGTCTAATGATTTTGACTTTAAACTAGTCTCATCTCTATCTTATCCATCTGATAAGATAAGGCGGTTGCTCATGTGAGAGAGCCAACCTTAATCTGTCCGACATACACACAATTCAGCTGAGATTTCAAAAATGTACACAAACATTTCTTAAGAAATTCATATGCAATGTTTGAAAAAAGAACTTATTCTTTTATTAATTTTGATCATTTACAGACATGGAAATTTACATTGGTACAACTCAGCTCTTACGCAATCCTTGAGATGATAAGTGTTTATAAAACACATCTCTGGGGATCGCCTTCGTAAGCGGATCCGCTATCATCTCATGCGTAGATATGTACCTTATGTCTACCTTCTTGGTCTTATCATAGTCTTTTGCAAATTTGTAGCGGATATCTATGTGTTTGGTCTTACAATGGAATTTCGGATCTTTGACATAGGCTATAGATGCTTGACTGTCGCTGTGTATAGGTACAGCACCTGAGTCACTTGCATTAATTAGCCTGTCTAAGAACTTCCTAAGCCAAACAGCCTCTTGAACTGCCATGCTAAATGCTACAAACTCGGCTTCCATGGTTGAAAGTGCGATGCATGATTGTTTCTTGCTACTCCAGGATATTGCACCAGATCCGAGTAGAAAAACATATCCTGAGGTCGATCGTCGCTCATCGAGATCACCCGCCCAATCAGCATCAGTGTAGCCTTCGAGCCTCAAGGCATCTCCTTGATAGCATAAAGCAAAGTCTGCAGTTCCTTTGAGATACCGCATTATCCTCTTAACCGCTTTCCAGTGTACTTGCCCTGGGTTGGATTGGTAACGACTTACCATTCCAACGGCAAAACAGATGTCCGGTCTTGTACACATCATAGCGTACATTAGACTACCAACTGCACTGGAATATGGAACTTTTTCCATAATCTCCTTCTCTTTTTGGTTCTTTGGACATGATTTCAGACATAAATTGTCGCACTTGCTTATTGGAGTATCAATGGACTTGCAGTCCTGCATATTAAAACGTTCTAGAACCTTCTTTATATAAGTCTCCTGTGAAAGAGAAAGAAGTTTCTTTGAACGGTTCCTTGAAATCTTAACTCCAAGGATATATGCGGCTTCTCCCATGTCTTTCATCTCAAAAACTGATGAAAGCCAAGCCTTGATATCCATCACAAAGCCCTTGTCATTTCCGGCTATTAAAATGTCATCTACATATAGAGACATAATAACATACTTGTTCTTATTCCTCTTGATATATACACAGTTATCTTCATCAAGCATGGAAAATCCATTTGATAAGACAACCTCTTGAAATCGTATATACCATTGCCTCAAGGATTGTTTAAGACCATATATGGATTTAAGAAGTTTACAAACCTTATGTTCGTTTCCTTCTTTTACAAACCATGTTAGTTGTTCCATATAGATCTCCTCGTCCAATTCTCCATTGAGAAAGGCAGTCTTTACATCCATTTGATGTAATTCGAGGTCTAAGCAAGCTACCATTGCCAGAATCAGGCGAATTGAGGTAAAACGAACAACAGGTGAGAAAGTCTCTTCGTATTCTATCCCTTCCTGTTGCGTAAAACCTTTCGCGACAAGGCGAGCTTTATATCTGTCAATAGAGCCATCAGCCTTATGCTTGATCTTGAGAACCCATTTGTTCCCAATAGCTCTACGTCCTCTGGGTAAGTCAACCAAGTCCCAGACTTGGTTAACTTTCATGGATTCTAACTCCTCTTGCATCGCTTCCATCCATTTGTCTTTAGCAGGGCAAGATACGGCCTGTTTGAAAGTAGCAGGCTCGTCATCTTCTTGTAGTAAAGTCATAAAGGTTTGCGGAAATTCATCCTCAAATCTTAGAGGAGCCAACCGTGTACGACTACTACGTCGTATTTAAGATTCTTCAAGTCCTTGTTGACTTGAATTTAGATCAATTCTAATATCACTCCCACTTGGAATGTCGTTAGAATTGCTCCCACTTGGATCATTATTCCCGTATGGAATATGATAATCGTCATTCGTATAATCCATTGGTGAAGGTTGAAACGTATTTTCATTTTCACCAAGAATTCTCCCACTCGAATGAGGTAATCCTTCTTGATCATAAATCTCAAATAGAGATAAGTCCTGACTTATCTCGCCCTGTCTTGGAAACTCGTTTTCCAAGAAAGTGACATCCCTCGACTCAAACTCAATTAGCCCACCATTGTCTTCCTGACTAATAAAAACATAACCTTTGGAGTTTTCTGCGTATCGTATAAAGATACATTTCCTTCCCCTTGGCCCAAGTTTGCCATACTTATGGGAGGAAATATGTGCGTAGGATGCACAACCCCAAGGTTTCAAAATGTTTAAGTCAGGAGACCTTTGGTTCCACAACTCATAAGGAGTGGAGCTAACTGATTTCGAGGGTACGCGGTTTAAAATGAAAGTGGCCGTTAATAATGCATCACCCCAAAAGGTGATTGGCAAGTTAGCTTGCGCCATCATTGAACGGACCATTTCCATTAAAGTCCTATTTCTCCTTTCTGCAACACCGTTTTATTGAGGAGTATAAGGCATAGTTACCTGATGTACTATGCCTTTTTCATCACAAAGTTCCTTAAAACTTATTGATTGATATTCACCGCCCCTATCGGTTCGCAAGACCTTAATCTTGCGATCTAATTGATTCTCCACTAAACTCATATAGTTTTTAAAGCAAGCCAAAGCTTCACTTTTGTGGGATATCAAATAGATATGTCCGAATCGGGTGAAATCATCAATAAAATTGATGAAATAGGACTTTCCGCGTCTTGTCTTGACATTCATCGGACCACATATGTCTGAATGGATAAGCTGTAATGGAACCTCGGCCCTTGTGCCGGTTCCAAACGGCTTGCGACAAGATTTCCCCACAAGGCAATGTTCGCAGGTCGACATTTCAACCTTTGAAACATTGGATAGAAGGCCACGTTTGGCAAGTCTATCCATACGCGTTGGTCCAATATGACCAAGCCTTGCGTGCCAACAATTCACATCAGACTCATAAGTCTTAGAATTTGCAACAAGGAAATTTTCATTACATGAGGAATCATACATTGTACTCATTACAATAAATCCTTTAAATACAAACCCAGTACCAATAAGAGTATTATTACAACTTAAGTCCATATTACAATCATGAAAAAACCAGCTATAGCCAAGACCCATTAATACAACCACAGAAATTATATTCCTTCGAATATCTGGAGCGAAGAGGACATCATGAAGTAGGAGAGTGCGGCCGTTGTCCAAGACTAGCTTGCAAGTCCCAACACCTTTCACTTCAACACGTGTGTTGTTTCCTACATAGATCCACTTCGTACCTTGGGGTATCCGGTGATACTCCACGAAGGACCGTCTGTCCCTTGCTATGTGGTCGGTGGCACCTGAATCAATTATCCAAAATGGATTAGATTCCACAAGAAATATTGAACTAGAAACACATATGTAACTAGTATATTTACAAGTTACCTCGTCGCCTCCACTCGTACATGAACGAGCATAGTGACCGAGCTTGTTGCACTTGAAGCACTTGATCCTCTTCAAGTCTTTCTTCTTGTGCCATTTCTTGTGCCCACCCTTATGTTTGGGTTTCTTGGTAGACTCAGGTTGCTTATTACATTCATTAGTGAACTTCGAACGATTTTTCCGTTTCTTTCCCCCGTGTGAGGAACTAGCAACCATGTGCACTTCTGCACTTGGCTTGGCAGCCGCAAGCCGCTCTTCCTCTAATTCGAGGTGCTTGGAAACATCGCTGAAGGTCTTGATGCTCTCATTGTGAGTGAGATGCATCTTCATTTGGTCCCACCCATTTGGTAGGGAACGTATGACTGCTTGGATTTGTTGCTCATCCGTGAGCACATGACCTGCGTCCTTTAACTCTGATATAAGGTTCGCCATATGTCGCAGATGTTTTCCCATGGAATGATCTGGACGTTTCTTATATGTATCGAACTTTATAGTTAAGGCACGAAGTTTGGACACCGATGTGCCACCGAACTTCTCCTCTAGCTTGGACCATATGTCCATGGCTAGGTCATGTTCTCGGAAGATGCGCATTATGTCATCAGCCATACTGCTTAATAACGTAATGCGTGCTATCTTATTCTTCCGAGACCAAGCATCAAAAGCTTCCTTGTCTCTTCGGTGTTGGGCCGTAGTGCCCAACTCCGGTTCAATCATAACGTTCTTTAGAGTTTCGAGCACTTCTTGCTCCTCTAGAACGTATTGTATCTTAATGGACCAAAGTTTGTAATTATCGCCGTTGAGTTTTTCACCTTTGTTTAACTCAGCGACGATATTCTTTGAAGCGGAAGACATTTTACTTTTAAAATGCTGCAAAAGACATAAAAACCGAAGGTTCGATCAAAAACACATTGCATAAAATTCTTAAAATATAACTCCCACTTGAAATTATATTATATTTGATAAGTTACTTTCGAAAAATATTGAAGATGTTGTTCTAGAATCGAAAAGGTCTCTTTGATTCCAATCACCATCTAGAACAACCTTCAATATTCCCCCATCACTTATCAAACAATAGTACTCTTATAGTACTAGCAGCGGAAAACGAGTTTGAAAACGTATTTTTCAAATATAATTCCCACTTGAAATGATAATAGAATATCCCTTATGGATAGTTCTAAAATCAACTCCCACTTGGAATTATATTATATTTGATAAGTTACTTTCGAAAAATATTGAAGATGTTGTTCTAGAATCGAAAAGGTCTCTATGATTCCAATCACCATCTAGAACAACCTTCAATATTCCCCTATCACTTATCAAACAATAGTACTCTTATAGTACTAGCAGCGGAAAACGAGTTTGAAAACGTATTTTTCAGATATAATTCCCACTTGAAATGATAATAGAATATCCCATATGGATAGTTCTAAAATCAACTCCCACTTGGAATGATATTCTTAATTTGATAAGTTACTTTCGAAAAATATTGAAGATGTTACTCTAGAGTTGGAAAGGTCACTATGTTTCCAATCACCATCTAGAGTAACTTTCAATATTTCTCCCTCACTTTATCAAATGTTAGTACTCTTATAGTACTTTGCAGCGGAAAAGCGTTTTTGAAAAACGTATTTTTCAAAAAATTTAAAATACATTGGCTAATCTCCGTAGAGTAGAGCACAACGTCATAAGTACATTGGCTAATCTCCGTAGAGTAGAGCACAATGACATGGCTAATATCGCATGAAGTAGAGCACTAAGGCTAATCTTCAAGGAGTAGAGCACAATTGCATAAGTACATTGGCTAATCTCCGTAGAGTAGAGTACAATGACTTGGCTAATCTCGCATGAAGTAGAGCACTATGGCTAGTCTTCAAGGAGTAGAGCCCAAAGAAAAACTTCATTATGACGTTAGTCCCGTATGAACTAATCGGCACTGTGGTTAGCCCCGTATGGACTAATCGACACATTCGATGTTGACCAAGGCCTTTTGTTACCCCGTATGGGTCATTTGGCAAGTTTGCAATCGACCCAGACCTTTTGTCGGATTGGTCGACCAAAAACACCAAATTGGTCGACCAATTTTTGGTCTTGCAACTTCTTCCCGGCCAGGGCCTCTGCCCTGGCCGGGGCTTGGCCAAGGGCCGGCCAGGGCCTCTGCCCTGGCCGGCCAGGGGCCTTGGCCCCCTCGGCCAGGGCCTCTGCCCTGGCCGAGGCCGGCCAAGGCCGGCCAGGCCCTGGCCGAGGCCAGGGCATTGGCCCTGGCCTCTGCCAGGGCAGGCCGGCCGGCCCTGGCCCCTGCCAGGGCCGGCCAGGCCCTGGCCGAGGCCAGGGCCGGCCAGGCCGGCAGGCCTTGGCCAAGGCCGGCCATTGCCGGCCTGGCCTTGGCCGGCCACTGCCGACCTGGCCATGGCTTGGCCATGGCTGGTCATGGCCAAGGCCATTTGGCATTGGCCGGCCATGGCCCCTTTGGCCATGGCCGGCCACCCCCTTTGAATGGGGTTGCCGCACATACTCCTCCCCCTTGATGGGGTGGTCGCCGGTGGTTATTGGCCGTAGCCAACCCCCTCCGCAAGTGGAGGGGGGGTGCATAGCCTTCATAGCCCATTTGGCCATGGTGCACATGCACCAATTTCCTCTTACCCGATGGAAATAACTACCATCATCTTCCTCGATGAAGCACCCGTTCGTCGATGAAGCACCGGTTCGTCGAGAAATTAGTTATTTCCTAATGGCCGTGTGCCAAAAATGAAAAATAACATACTACGTGAACGGTCGGTTCTTCCCGTCACGGAGAGTTCCTACCATATCCGTAATGATAGGAGACCCTAACGTGAAAAGAACAACCGCTGCGTTCTCTCCGTCACGAAGCGTTCCTACTATATCCGTAATAGTAGGAGACCCATTCGTGAAAAAGACCACGACTCGTTCATAGTTTCGACGGGGCGGTGGTTTGACCGGGGCGAACCCATATGGCTCTGATACCAATGTAGGATCCTGTCCAAAACAGAGTTAGGATCGATAATATGAAGTTTAGACTTACGCTTGCGTATGCGGCACGGTAGTCTACGAACTTCGCCTTCGGATTCGCCACGACGGATCGAGTCTTCTCACGAACGGAGTAAGGCTACTAATCCACAATCTAAATCTCTATTTTAGATTAAGAACTTGGATAAGAGGGAGAGAAAGGATTTCTGCAGAGCTTCGCTAGGATGAAGATGCATGCATGAATTTCATGCAAAAGGTGTAAGAAATGGCTTACCCTTGGGTCTTATTTATAGCCCCCAAGGTAGTTATTTTAGGGTAAGTTGTTCCTTTGGAACAACTTAATTAAGGTGTACCATGATACATGGCACATTATAAGCTTAAGTTGTACCATATGCATGGTACAACATAAGCTTAAGATATTCCCCCTTTATTAGCCATATGTCGCATGCACTTATGCATATATAATGCGACTTTCCCACTCATCCAGAGATCCTCTCCGCAAGGGAACAGATTCCATTTGCACATGACTTCGTGTACGCGACGTTCGAGGTCCGTATTCCCTCGTACATCCCCACAAGGGTGTACAAACGTCTTCCATATCCAACATCTAATTCTCTTAGTGGGAATTAGTCTTACTCTATTTGTGGGAGTTTATCTCTTAGTGGGATTAGAATATTCTCTTAGTGGGAATAACTCTCTTTGTGGGAGTAACTCTCTTTGTGGGAGTTTAGTGTCCTAGTGTAGGGCTAAACCTAATTCTCTGAGTGAGAGTTAGTGATTCTCTATGTGGGAGTCTTGATCCTCGTGTAGGGTTAGTTTGGTCCTTGTGTAGGGCATAAATCCTCTTTGATCTCCTTGTGAGATTTGTATTCACTTCTCTGTGTGAGAATATAGTGAATATTAGTGTGGCTGGACGTACCCAAGTTTGGGGAACCAGGGTAAAACTTTGTGTTTGCATTTGGGTTGGGTTTTAGTGGCTAATGGAGTGGGTTTGGACCCGTTAACAACTCAAAAACCCTCAATCTCCCTATATAAACGTATTCTAGGGTTCTTGGCCGTATTCTGGCGTATTTGGGGCTCTAGGAGCCATATTTTGGCCTGAGATTTGGAGGCCCTGGAGATAGAGACAGGATCTATCATCTGAAGGAGATCAAGGTTCTATTTGGAGAGAATTGGTGATATTTTTCCTATCTTTAGCCTTGGTTTCACGTATTTGGTTTGTATTTGGAGTATTCTTCACGTATTTTAAGCTTTTGAACATGTATTTGTCTATGAATATGCGTTCTTTTCTCTCTATGTGTGGCTAATCTCTATATGTGTTGGTGTTGATGTAGTTTAGGGGTGGCAATTTTCGGCCCGGCACGATAGCCCGGCACGGGCCCGGCACGATAAGACCGTGCTTGGGCCAACAATTTTGGCCCGAAATACTTATCGGACCGGGCCGGCCCGGCCCGGTTCATTTTCGGGCCGGACTAGGGCCAAGCTTTTCAGCCCATGGGCGGCACGGCACGGCACGAAAAGCATTTGATCGCCCCACTTCAATTTGATCACACACTGATATAAAGCGGATTTCAGTAATGTACATTCATTTATGGTGTTGAGTCCAATGTCATGAATCTTATTAGATCAAGGTCCAAATATCATAAATTTTAACAATTTCCCGCCAGCACCAACTTTGATGTCTTTTGATCTTGGGGGGTCGATCTCAGTTTTCGAGAAGAGACAAAGAACCACCAAACATGTTACTTCATCTTGACAAATAAATGAAAACAATGTAGGACACATCAACTTATGCAACCCACTTAATCCTCTTCTTTCGTGCTCCATTTCAATGCATCTTTCAACATATGAGACAAGTTTGTGTTTAAAAATATGATAAAATATTGTCACAATACATAATTCATTCAACCCTATCGGACCGGGCCGGGCGGCCCGAATTTTTATCGGACCGTGCCCGGGCCTCTCCGAAATGGCCCGAAGTCTTATCGGGCCGGGCCGGCCCAGTCCTTTAAGAAAACCGGACCGGGCCGGCACGGCCCGATAAGACCGGGCCGGCCCGAATTGCCACCCCTAATGTAGTTAGGGTGTTGTAATCATTTATTTTGATATCTTTTCGCCCTATATTCACGTTATATTGCGTATTACATTGATTTCTACATATATGTTATTTGGGTATGTTATACGGAGACGTGGACATGCTTGAATCGAATATGATCTTTGCAGACTTATTCGTGATGCGATCCAAGAGGACTAATCGTGGCCCGAGAGGGCACTTGTGCATATTTTCTTTATGAAATCGACGTTATACGTGATTACTCTTTGGCACGTTTGTTTATGCTCTTTATCACCATATGTTTCGACGTTCTCATACCATTGCGGGGTGAAACATTGAGTTAGAGAAAAGATATTAATAATCATTGATTGCATATATCCTAACGAAATCACAACCAACACATACTTTCCATATTAATACCCTAGTATCGAATTCACCGTAACTATCGTAGGATTTTTTTAAACTCTTGATACCATATCTTTATACCTGATAGGTGGTTGGTTATTATCGTTTTGAACTCTTTATAAACTGAAGTTCGTGGTTTTGCAGGTCAGTTGTCATGTGGATACGATACCTGGACTCACCAGGATTATTACTTGTTCGATCTCCTACATTGGGGAGTAGCGCTCACACATTTTGAGACGAGTCACTAGGTTGATCGCTGGCCTGGTATTTAGGATGCACATGCTTGACCAGTACATCGATCTCCTTCTTGAGGGTCCAACAGTCGTTGATGTCATGCCCGTAGTCGTTGTGGTACTTGCAGAATTTGTGGTCGTCCCTCTTCTCATACTTGCATTTATTGGCAGATTCTTGTACCAGCTCCTCCCGTGGGACATAAGCGAGGACCTCCGTCTGGGGAGCACTTGGCTTTCCATATGTAGGGCACTCCTTGCTTCGAGGGCTCCTTTCTCTGGGTCTCTTGTCTCGAGACTCTTGACGCGGGGTTCCCTGAGTTCGTTTCTTTCGCCTGGTGTCTACACGGCGGGCAGGAGTGCCTTTCCCATTAGTCCCAGCCGGCTCCTTCGCTTCCTCGGAGATGGTGAACCGATCCATTACATTGAACATCTCTGCAAGGTTGTTAGGGGAAACTGGTGGAGTGCTCTTCGCAGGTGTTTGTTCCGTACTGCTTGAGTGAGTGCCGCTATGACAGTTACGTCCGGTGTCTCTTCTACATCGAGCATTTCGTCGTTGAATCTTTGGACGAAGGCTCGAATTGACTCATTCTTGTTCTGTTTGAGTGAGAAGAGGTGGGACGACTTCTTCTTAGGACGTCGACCCGTGACGAATTGCTTGCAGAACATATCGGCTAATTCGTCGAACGACCCGATACAGCCATCGGGTAACCCTTCGTAACAACATTCTGACCACTTGAATATGGTAGCATGGAAAGCTCTACAAAGGTATGGCTCATCGGCCTCGTGAAGCTACATCACGTTCAGATATTTATGGATGTACGACCACGGGTCGCCTCTGCCATCATAAGCTGATAAGGCATGGAGCTTGAACTTTGAAAGATGAGGAACAGAAGTGATATTCTCCTTCAGTGGGGTTCATCGGAGAGCCGATTGGATGAGTAGAGATCTCCCCTCTTCGTAGTTAGCTCTCAAAGATTGGTTTGGGATCTCATCTCTCCTCCCAAATCCACCTGCAAGATTGAGGGGGTTATAACCCGGGAGAGCACCGTAAATTACTTGATCCAGGATGTTGTGGGTCGCTTCCTTACAGTTGGAGGGGACGGGCTCTCCTTGGAGAACGAAGGCACGATTGTCAATCCCCATTCCACCGTATTGGTGTGACGTGGGGGTTGCGTTGTGCGGGCTGATCTCTTTTGATTTACTCTCGGATCTCCCTGATCCCTGAGCAAGGCTGCACCCCTAGTCGCCATCAGGGTCGGGTTCGGAAGTGGAAATTGCTCATTTAAGAGTGATGGATTTTCCATGCTTTTGCGTATCAAGGTCACCAAAACACCGAGACTCTTGTCGACCTGCTCCGTGAATTCGGTGAATTCCTTCTGGATCAGTTTAGGCTCCTTGGTGGCCTTTCCAGACCGCTTTGATGGGGACATAGAGTCCGAGGTGTCCTCCACCAGGATGCTGTTTGCTTTTTATCTCTCCTTCGGACCTTGGATTGGTCCGATCTCGTTGGGTCTAGCTGACATAGCTTTTGATCGCTTCGGGATGTCAAGCTAGTTAACGGATTTCCAAAGACGACGCCAAACTGTTAAGGCCAAAAATGACCGAGACAGTTGTCAAGCTGACGCAGACCCTTCGGGTTGGTCGGAGCCTCGTCAGTAAGTTGAATGAGACCATAGGTTGGAAGAACCAGGCCCGGTTGATGGGTGTTGGTTGGGATGCGATGTTTGAACGACCCTCGAACAGCTGGTACTTCGATCGTTCGAGGTGAGAAAGCTCGAAAGCGACCCCGGCGGAAGATGGAGATTCGTCGATCTACACCATAAAGACACGTATGGGGGTCGGATCTGGGTCCCGAGCCAAATCCCCTCCGATGCTTAAGTTAGTATGGGAACTTAAGGATGAGATGAAGCTTGGAGCAGCTGAGCTCGACCCCATGGAGGTTCATCTCAGAACTGTCGTCGCAAGCTCTTTAGTGTTGGAATTATCAGCTGAAATAGTAAAGTCTATGTATTAGATCTCGTAACTTGGGAATTATAACCTTCTGGTATTTATAGACCACACAGGTCCTTTTAGTGAAGTTGGAGAGATAACAGTCACCCATTATGGGGCTATGATCTTTCCCCTTTAATAGGAATGAACGTTGCCTACGTTCCTGCTAATTACGAGCATGTCTTTAATCCCATGTTTGAGTGAGGAGAATGCAATGAATGGCTGACCGATGGGCTTTGACCGAGTCGATGCTGGGCTTCTCTACGCGGGCCTCGCGGGCCTCGGTCATTTTTTGGTCGAATCATCTTGAGTGCCGGCCCAATGATTCAACACCTATGAACTTAATTAGGCTCGTTAGTGAATTCAATTAGTGTTCGTGATCCACGATAGTGGCACATACTTTGATGGTTTCCACCGACGTCCTATATTACTAATTGATGATCTACGATAGTAGCATCAATGAAAGCCATCAAATCACTGATCGAAACTCTAATCCACGATGGTGTCATGAGTATAGATTGAGAATAGGTGTCGTTCGTAATGCACAGATCGCATGCAAAGCCATCCACGAAGGTGGGGCTGAGTACATGATACGTTAGATGAGTGGCACAACGATAGTTGACCATGAATTCCACATTTTAGATGCAACAATCTCTCCATATAAAACCAATTCAACGTAGAAATTATAGCCTAGTATCGACATCCGCCGATTCTAGTGGTGACTCCTATTGCCCTAGGCTTTATTATATTGTTAAATTGAGATAAGGAATATCGGTGACAACCTTCAGAAACACCCACAACTGACATTGTTTTGCGACTTTGAATAAACCCAAGACCTTAAATCAACTGCCTCCTTGTGGAATCGATATCTTTCTATATTACAAAGCTTTGACACCGTGCACTTGCGGTACATTTTCGAAGTTAATGCGTAGCACATCAGCTTTTTCTTTTTCTTCTCCTGGAGACGAGCGAGCTGAGAAGCCCCATTAACGACAATGGGAAAATCCTAAGAGGTCTGTACCACTCCTTCCTCCAGAAGGGACACTTGAGGAGATAGCATACTTTCCTCAGCTTCTCTGATAGAAGCCTCGACCCCCCTCCTTCAATGTAGGTTCAACCTGGTACTTCAAACCAACCATGCCTGCAAGGAAAAAACAAAATTCAATAAGACGAAGATCAAACGGTTGATGGCCAGAGTTGGATCGACCTTCCGTCCATACAGTCTGGCACAACACCGAGTCGGACTACAACCAATTTGTTTTCCATATCCTCTCTAGCAGATTCAACAATGCATCGATGACTTCCTTCTCCTCTTTGGATAAAGGCTTGTCCTCAGCAGGACCCAAATCAGGCACACCCCATTCAGTGCAAAAGCTCGCCTTGCTTTGAAAGACCGCAAATACGAATTTGTCTTTCCAATTTGAATTCGAGGAAGGGAGATCGTCAAAAAGTTTCCTGCCTCGGCAGGCTGTTAACATATGCCAACCCAGATTCTTGAGGGGAGGAATCGAGAAGAAGTAATTGAACAACTCCGGTTCAACCTTCTTCATTACGCACATAGCAATGAAACCTACCAACACCCTATGGCGTTTGGCATCAGTTGGGAAAGGGAAAGGTTCAACGTACTCAGCAAATAGCGCATGAAAGGATGCATAGGGAATCTAAGCCCTCGATGAAAGGCTTTGACATAAACCTCGACCTCCCGATCGACGGGGCGATGAACCCTTTCATCCCTCTCCGACAAACGGATCTGGTTGTCGAGCCGGACATATTTTTCTTGAAAATCAGGGATTTGGTCTGCGCCCACTTGGAGATTTGGTTGACGATTAGGCTGGGCACTGCAGCTTCCTCCTTACTCTTCTGTGCGATATAAGCCGAGCTCCTACCAGAGGCATAAACAAATGATGATGCCATTTTCAAAGAAGAAAATCTAAGTTAGAAATGTCAAAGACGATGATTTCAACTTTTTTCTCCGGAACCGTCTTATTTAGACAAAGTGATCCCGTCGTGTTGAGACACGTGTCGGAGATTCGAACATCTAGTATCTTGGATTTCAAACCGGTGCATCATCCAAATCAGCAAAGCATGTGCTTTGGCGCCTAAAACTCGAGTATTAGTTTCTCGAATGCTGTGTCCCATTAATGAGATGTAACGTCGCTTGACCCCAACGGGCGAACTATTTGAGCTCGAGCTACGGGGGCCATTGTTGCATCATTTGGCCGGATCTCGGTGGGCTCGTTCAGCCAGTGACCAAAGTCCACAAAGCACACGAAAGAAACTTGAAGCAAACTCAGTCAAAGCCCATGTGCCATTCGAACGTTTGCACTTCCGCCCATCGAATGGAGAATTGTAGGAAGGAAGCTCGTAAATAGTGGGGACGTGGGCGACTGTTACTCCTATTAAGGGGGGAGGATCATGACGCCATAATCGGTGAGCGTTATCCTTCCAACGTCAGTGAAGAGACCGGAGAACTCTATAATTACACTGGAGATGAATAAAACAAGGGAGGTACGAGATTCGATACTCTGACATTTTATACGCCACTTAAAATTTCCTCCTCTAAGTAGCTTGCGACACTTGATTCAAGACGGGCCTCCGTGGGTCAATCTCGGCAGCTCCAAGCTCTCTCCCTTAAGTCCCATACTAACTTAAGCATCAGATGAGATTTGGGTCGGAACCAAGATTCCATCCACTTAACGTTCCTTTGTGATACAGAAAGATCGTAGAGTGTCTCAAAAAGAAGGTCGTATCTCTATAGTTGTTCGCTCAAGATGTGATCTATCTAGTGGGTCGAACGACCATCACACTCTAAGTCAGCCTATCAACTATCCCGGTTCTACTAATCAGGCTCACACGCAACCAGCTGACGAGGCTCCACCTCAACAGGAGAAGTCTACGTCAGCTCACATACCGTTAACGCCATTTTTGGCCTAGACACCTATAATATGAGATCAATATCGAATATTCTTCGAGCAAATTTAAAAAATTTATATTATAACAAAAAAATTCTGAATACTAAAAAAATTGAACACTGAATAATAAAATAACAATAATTTCATATTATTAATAGGTTTCTTTAATAAAGAAATAATCTATTTGATTAACCCAATTTAATATAAATATTTTTTCCATTATATAAAGATAACTAAATAGGAAAAAATAAGTTTTGAAGGCGGACGGTGAGAGCTGCCCCTCCTCCTCCATAATGGAATTCTCATCCAAAGAATGCAAGGCCTTCAACGTGGGCAACGTGGGCAAACAAATCCTAATGCAGCCAAAGCTTAACTTCCAGTTTGTGGGCCGTACTTTGTTTTGGTATATACTCATTACACTGAACTTGGGCTCCAGCCCAGTGAACCCACCAACCATCCCTCGCCCAATATATGTCGCCCCATCTACCCCGAACCTCAGCACAAGCAGCTCAAGGTTGGTTGAATTCCTAGCCTTTGTCAGTTTCCCACCCAAAGCAATGCTACGCCTGCAGCTTCAACTCTCCGTGCCAACGCTGGTCTCGTCGGTTCAGCCGCAGCCGTCCTCAGGCTCACGCTTGTTCTACAAGGTTACTTACTTGCTCTTCTTTTTTTTCCTTCTAAATGGTTAGTTTCAGAGACATCCGTGACACAAACGAATGCTTCTATATATCTCTCCTTTGAACAAGAGCAGAAGCCTCAGGAGTTCCACGCCTTCGGATAGAAGCTAAACCATGCCAAGCAACGCTAACCAACTCATTGGAGTTGGGGGACAAACCGCGACGATCTTCGGACTACTACCCAGTCTATCCACCCTCCATCTGGGACCCTCGACTCATCGAATCAATCCGCAGCCCTTACGATGTAAGTTTGTCAACCGAAGATCGATGCGGTTTTTTTGGGTCCATCTCACTTTCTCGATCTCATTCTGCAAGCGTGCCGACTTCAACGTGCGGGTCGAGGAACTGAAGGAAGAGGTCAAGCGGCTGCTCAAGGGAGCAGAAGAACCACCGGCCAGACTCGATCTCATCGACTCGATCCGCCACCTCGGCGTGGCCTACCATTTCGAGGACGAGATCGGGGCTGCCCTCGCGCGATTCTACGTCAAAGGGCTCGGTTCTCTTCATGGGTTGAAGGAGACCGCCCTTTGCTTCAGGCTCCTGCGAGAACACGGCCGCCATGTGTCCTCTGGTAATGAGCCCGGCCCCCCGGCAAATTATTCTCCCATTATATTAGACTCGTACAATGAAAATGGATTTGAAAGTTTGCACTTCGGAAATAGATGTCTTCGATCGAAAAGTTCAGAGAGGAGGGAGCGTTCATGGGTTGCCTACGCGAGGACGTGAAGGGCTTGTTGAGCTTGTACGAAGCGACCCATCTTTCGTTGCCTGGGGAGCAGATACTGGACGAGGCCAAAGAGTTCTGCATCGAGCATTTGCACTCATGCCTAGGCAACGAAGTCGATTCAAACCTAGCCGACCAAGTGAAGCACTCCCTTGAGGCTCCTCTGTATTGGCTGATGCCGAGGCTGGAATCTCGCCATTACATCGATGTGTACGCGAGAATGGAGAACAAGAGCTCGTGCCTGCTTGAGCTCGCCAAATTGGACTTCAATGTTGTCCAGGTCCTGCACCAACAGGAAATTAAGGAACTATCTAGGTAATCAATAGCTAGCAAGCTGATAAAGATGCATACACGCTAATTTTTTTTTTAATAAAAACCTCTGATCACATGTTAATAGATGGTGGGAAGAATTGGGACTGGTAAACGAGGTCGATTTTTCTAGGGATCGAATATTTGAGAATTACCTATGGGGGACCGGGACTGCGTTCGAGCCACAGTTTTCAAAGTGCAGGAAGGTGGTGACAAAGGTCATCAGCATAGTCAACGTCATCGATGATTTCTATGATACGTACAGCACTCTAGAAGAAGCTGAGCAGTTCACAACTGCAATTAGAAGGTTAATTTGCTATCTACATACAACTCTACCCAAACAAGCTGCATGGCTGATTTCTAAATTTTTTGTGGTTCATTTAGATGGGATCTCGATGCAATGGAGGACCTCCCAGATTACATGAAGCTGTGCTATTTTGCACTGTACAACTTCGTAAACGAGACCGCATATGACATTCTAAAGGACTCTGGGTTTGATGTTAGATGCTACTTAGTAAGAGAGGTACAATTATACATGCCTAAAACTACCACGTCAAAACTCAATTGATTAAGCTAAATACGTTCTTGTTGTGTTCACAGTGTATACGTATTTGTGACGCTTACATAAAAGAAGAACACTGGCTTCACCAAGCGATTACACCATCCCTTGACGAGTACCTGGAAAATGGTTGGATTTCAGTTTATTGTCCTCTTTTACGCCTTATATTTCGCTGGCCATGATTTAACGCAAGAATCGCTCGATCATTTGGAGCAAGCACATCGCTTAGTTTATCTCTCCACTCTACTTGTTCGGCTTATCGATGACCTAACACCTTCCAAGGTACATAAATAATATATTTATGATGAAACAAGAGCATAGCAGAGTCAAATAAGAGTCTTAACTATGTACTTGCTTTTATGTTGTAGGCTGAGACAGAGAAGGGAGAGGCGTCCATGGCAATCCAATGCCACATGAAGGACTCTGGTGAATCGTACGAGGCTTCGAAAAGATTTATTGAGGATTTAATCAGCCGATACTGGAAGGAACTTAATGAGGAGGCTCTCAATAGTGATCTTCCTCGAAACTTCATTTATGTAGCGATGAACACGGCCAGATCTTGTTTCACTATATTTCTAGAAGAAGACGGCATCGGTTCACCCACTGGCATAGTGAAAGACTGGATCAGATCATTATTCATTGAACCGATCCCCATGGAATGAATAATCGTAGGAACTTTTGTGCTTATAACTAGGAGTGATGGGACTCTCTGCTAAGCCTTCCCTTCTCTTTTTGAAATTGTAATAACACTGTAATGGTAAATTCATTACAATATCTTAAGGCTTGGTCCCCTGGATTCTATCGGCTATGTGATCCTTATTCTTTATGGCCTTACATTGTTGGCAGTCTCTCTAAATTCCTCTCAACCTTGATTCCAATCTTAACTACTCGACAACTCTCTGCTCCTCAAGCAGCCTAAAAGACTATAACTAATTTCATATATCACCAGTAAGCCATTAGGCCCAACCTCAGCCATTGGTGATTAGCTTCCACCTTAGGGCCAGGTTAGGAAATTGAGTCATTGTTTATAGTTTTGATGATAAGCAAATGTGTCATCTAATCTTTGAGTGCAGGTATATAAAGCAAATCAAGAAGCACTCTGTTTACTGGTGTTTTCTCACCACAGTTCGTTGACCGTCGGCTGTATGGTCAACGTGGTCAAGGGGCCGACTTAGGGGTCCCTTGGGATCGCCGAGCCCGCTTGTTCTTGGCGTGGGAGGAAGGAGGGTCGGGCGCAGACGGGGGAGTCCCCGGGTAGCGTCGATCCTCTGCCTTCGGAGAGCTGAGGAGAAGCCTCGACTCGGCGGGTCGCGCTCGGCCTCGGCTGGGTCGCGCTCGGCCTCGGTTGGATCCGCGTCGAGGGGTAGCCTCGGCGCCTTGCAAGTGAGTTGGTGCTTGAGCAGCCGTCCACCTGACGACTGCGACGGGGGTAGCCGACCGACGCTGAGGGGTAGCCTCGGCGCCTAGGATATCTTCTTCCTGGACAGATGAGGAAACTCGTCAGGGAGGCCGGACCTAGGTTCTGGCCAAATCCCCTCCGATGCCTAAGTCAGAACAAGGTCTGAAGGGATACTCGGCGGGGGAGATCCGGCTTGTAAGGAAGCCGGAACGTCAACCCAGGCGGCGCGAGTTCGGGGGAGGGAGGAAATGGAGTGGCGAATGCCTAGGTCGTTGATGGAGTACCTCTCTGTTGATTACCTGAGTCTCGATCCCTTTCTTCGTCGTCCTGGCCTTCCCCTTATAGGGTCCCTCGTGATTGCCCCACGTCCCGCATCCTCTCACGTCCCCACGATCCGCCTCCGCCTCCTCCCACTCGTGCGTAGTGGAGGGGTGGCCCATTAACGGGTCTGTTAATGGCCATTATGGGATCGCGGATTTCGAGGGGCGGTTAATCGGGCCGAATGGGGCCTAGTCGGGTGCCCCCGAGGGTGGAGTGGCGGGGCCTTCAGCCCCGTCCGTGGGCCTTTCCGGGCGGGCCCGTCTTCTCTAGTTAGCGTCCCCGTTGAGGCTGGGCCGTGGACCGTTGTAACTCGGGCTGGTCCAAATTAGTCGTAACAATTGCCCCCATCGCCCGCGCCGTTCGGCTTCCGTCGGTTCGGTTCGGGTGATGTGACTCTTTCATGATCCGATGGGTGCGTCAGTCGAGGCTCCGCCATTAAATGAATGTCATTATTACCGCTCCGTTTGAACTTCTGTTGGTGCGGTTTTCGAAGCATCGCCGTCGTCTTGATATCGCCACGTGCTCTCCATTGGCGGTTCAGATCCAACCATCGTCCTCTGTATATACGTTCCAATCCCTCGAGCTTCAACTCTTTCGCGTTCATTCCTTCTTGATCTCCGTTCTACCAGCTTCTTCTTCCCGACATCTGCCCTCTTCCCAGCTCTGATTAAGGTAATTCTCCCACTCTTTAACTCGGGCTATGGCCATGCTTAGAATATGTGATACACGTCCTGGCGGGCCGACGCCTGGTCCCGATCGTGCCCATCCCTCGCGGCTCAAAGCTCCTTCGCCGCCCCCGGGGGTCCCGGATAAAGGGAAAGGAAAACTTTTTCCGGATCCCGTTGGGGACGATGTGGCCTCGTCTTCCGAGCGATTAGGCATCCCTCCATCGATCCTCCGGTCGTCATCTATGGCCCCTATCTTAGTGATCGGTCCATATTTTACACCTTTTTTCTGCATATTTGCATGCCACTTCGGTTGCTCATATTGCGATTTTCACGATTATTCGACGATATTGCGTTACTTTTCACTATTTCTTGTTTTTGTCGGATTTCAGGAAATATGGAGCGATCGGGAGCAAAAAGGAGCTTAAGGGACTTGCACCCACTCCGGAGCGTCACCCAAGGCTTTTTTGAGGGCTATTCGGCGATGTGAGACGGGTGGAAGAAGAAGGAACTCCGTAGGAGCGACGAGGAGAAGAAACGGAGAAGATTGGGTATTTTAGCATGCCACTCGGCCGAGTGAAGGAGTCACTCGGCCGAGCAAGGAAGCCCGCTCGGCCGGCCAGATCGGACACGCAGCAGATTGAGTATCAGCGTGCACTCGGCCGAGCATCGCCAGCCCACTCGGCCGAGCACGGAGACGCCACCTGCCCGAGTGGCATCACGACGACGGCAAGCAAAAATCTCAGACTTACTGGAATCCGTCAGGCGATTGAGGGTTCCGACTCGGCCGAGTACCGAATGCCCCGCGGCCGAGTGAGTACAGCCACTCGGCCGAGTCACCTCCGAAGACAGACCCCACAAGACACCTGACTTACTGGAATTTTACAGGGTCTATCACTCGGCCGAGTAGAGAAGCCCACTCGACCGAGTAGAGAAGTCAACTCGACCGAGTGATGCCGAGGACACGCAACGCCCAGATTTTCAGACAGCCTCCCACTCTTTTGAAATCTGCTATCATTCCAGCAACCAAAGTATTTTTCTCATATTTTTTATGAATAGTAGACTTCATGACGGTTCCAACGCCGCCAAGAACGCGCCAATCGGAGGTCGGATGAAATCTGGAGAATTTCTACAAGTTGACGCTACAGTGCTGGAATTTCCACTCGGCCGAGTCACATGTTCCACTCGGCCGAGTGCGGCCTGGGCCCAGATTTTAAGTTGCGGTTTGGGCTGTTTTTGGGCACGAATTTGAGGGGTTTTCTAGGGTTTCTTGCTAGGGTTTTGGGGGAGTATAAGGGGTTTGTAGCCACCATTAGAGAGGATCCCCCATTATGTTTTCTTAGCCCACATATGTTTTTCTTAGGATTATTTTAGAGGTTAGGCCATGCCCTAGGCCCCTTCTTGGATCTAAAAGCTTGTATTTTGGATTGAAGATCTTCATCAAGCTAAGTATTTTCTTCTTTTTATTTGAATCTTTGTTTTTCTATCTTTTTGTATGCAAGCAATGATTTCTATTGATTCTCATATCCTTATTGCTATGCTAGAGTAGATTTGTTTTTCTAGGGTTTGAGGATGAACCCTATCGATCTAATTTCATATTTGTGATGAATGAATTTCTAAATTGCTAGAATTGCTAGGAGGTTAGGTTGTGATTGATTTACTACGGATAGCTAGGGATTTCCATCGATTTGGGATTTGCAAGAGATTGGATTCTAATCGATGGGAAGGCCTAGATATTCGATTTAGATTTACAATTGGATTTCTCTAGATTTGGTTTGCAAGAGATTGGACCAAAGCTAGGATTTTTAATTGTAAATCTATACCAATATTCGTTTGCAAGAGATTGGACGAATACGAACTATCACAACCTAGATCGTGACTCGAGTTTGCACGAGAGTGGGCTCGAGAAGCGATTGGACAATGATGTCGATCCTAATGCTAGTGGCTTAGGTTAGGGTTTGCACGAGAGTGGGCTCTAATCTAGGTTTGCTATAGACCGGCAATAGCGCGAGAGCGTGAGCTTGGTTCTCTATTCAGTTACGACTAGTTCACCTCTACGCAAGCCTAGTAATATTGAGATTCACTATTCACAATGACGAATGACGATCCGTAGTGGGGATTCCCTAGCCCTAGACTCTTTTATTGTATTGTATTTGAATCGATATCTGACCGATTTCTCTATCTCCGACACCGACATCCATCACCATTGCCATTACATTATACCATAACCATCTCCACCAATAAAATGTTCGTAGTCAAACCAACCTAGGATAGATTGGAGCCAACACCACCTCCTCGTGTTCGATACCCGCTCGCCACTTTGCCGTGCGCTTGCGGTAAAACTACAATCGTTCTCTGGGTATGTATCCGGGGCTGATCAAGTTTTTGGTCGTGCTCTTGGGTTGCATTTTGGAGCGATCAAGTTTTTGGCGCCGTTGCCGGGGAGGTGTTTCCCGTTGGGTGCCAATTTGTCACAATTAGGTTGATTAGACTACGGAAAAAAAAATTAAATAAATAAAAAGGAAATTTTCACCCCCGCCACCATTATTATCATTTCTATATTCTTTTGTACCACTGATATTTTTCTCCAGGTATTTATCTTTGTTGATCAGGTGCTATGGATTATACTACGTGGACCACAGATTTTGATCAAAGTGCTCAGATGGGAGAATACTATTATGATCAGAGTGCTCAGATGGGAGAATACTTTTTTGAGGAGACGCACTGGCCCGAGCTTGATGAGAAACAAATGATCTTTTTTGATGAGATGCATGCACACCAGGTGGAAATGCAAGCAGGGCTTGAAAAGAGTAACCTTCTATTGGAACGGGTAAAGAGGCAACTTGAAATGAATGCGCTCATGTTTAAGGTTGCGACGATTCCCAAAGATATCAGATCTGTTCCTTCATCTTGTGGGCAAGAAGCATCTCCAATCATATTACCAGAGCCAGAATGTGCCACCGTCGATCCCACATCCTACAATACAGCTGTTGCATATGAAGAGTGGATGGATGAAGATACAGTGGAGGAAGCAGAAATTGAGCCACCAGCACAGCCAGAGGATGATGGATTTCAGAGATTATTGGAGGGTCTCTTGGAGTCAGTGAGGTTCACCGGTTCAGAGAGCATTACAGCAGGTGATGCATTTGAGCTACGATTTGCAGATTTTGTTATGAACCGTGTTTCAGCTGTAGGAACAATAGAGGAGGACATCCATGTCAGTCTTGAGGGGGATAGACTATATTTTCGGATTGTTTGCGGGCATTCCCCTCCACATGATACATCCCCACAAGTTGACACACCTGAGCAGCCAGCATCACCATCCCAGAGAGAGCCTACATTGATAGTTGATGAGAAGGCAAAGGAGCACACTATCGAGCCAGAGCATATTGCCGAGGAGGCCTCACATACGAAGTCAGAGCATGATTTTGAGGAGGCCTTACACACAGAGCCAGAGCTTATCACCGAGGAGGTCGTGCATCGGGACGATGACACATCCATTCATGAGGATCCCGAGCACTATCCTCCTCCATTAGAGCTTCCGCAGCCACCTCATCCTCCCACTGACGCAGAGGACTACCCCACAGAGCTTTTGGCCCCCCTTCAGGGAGATCTCTTTACTCCCTCGCCCTTTATCTTTGATTTCCCTCCAGTGTATGATGTTTTTTATGATTCATCGTGCCTTTTGCAGGATTCATGTACATACGATCAAGAGGTACGATGGGACGTATATGAGGAGGAGAGCGAGGAGTTAGCACCCATGGACACATATGAATATGATCAAGGGGTGCACTGGGATGAGTCTGACGATGATGAGGAGCATCTTGATGGGTTCCACATCTATGATCTAGATTTACCTGAGCAGCATAGAGAAGACACCGTGAAGACAGCTATCACGGCACGTGAGGATATTGGATTATTTCTAGGGAAGTATCATCCACCATTATTTATTCCATACATTTCTATAGACGATTCTCTTTGGGATACTTTTATTATGAGGGTGAATTTTTTACGGCGAACTGATGCATCCTATTCTCTGCAGGGTACAGGTGGAGTCCTTGTGGGAATGCTGGAGGATGCATTGCTGGAGTTCGTTGGGGTCCGTGGACATACACGCCTGGCAGAGCCACGGAAAGAGCAGTTGGAGCAGTTGCCTGCACCGGCAAAGATACTGGATCCGCCTTTTGCTATAGGTGATATCAATCCAGTAGTGTAGAAATTTTTTATGCTTTGAATAAACACGAATTCTCTCGACAGCGAGAGGACCGTATAGATTTGCTTGAATAAATATCACCTCATATGATGGCAACAAAAATCTTTTACACCCCAAACCCATTATATATATTAATTCCCATCTTCATATTTTGATGTGTCACATCCTTTTGCTCACCACCATCGAGCATTTCGTTCAAGTGAAACCTCACTTTCTTATTTGTTTGACTTGATCACGCTTAGCAAAATCGTGATTTTATTGATCGAGTCATTTGAATAGGTTTGTTTAGTATAAGCTTGGGGGAAAGCGCTCTCATGCATCATTGTATGTGCATGTAGTTGCATTAGGATTTCATGTCATTCATTTCATCATTTTTCATTCACCCCCTTATTATTATCGTTGTTCCTCATATTCTTTCATTATGATCACATTGAGGACAATGTGAAGTTTAAGCTTGGGGGAGTGCATTTCCATGCCATTTAGATGCATTAGTTGCATTTTTACTTTATTTTAGGATTTTTAAAAAAAATTTCAAAATTTTTGCATCATCTTTTTGATTTTTCCATCTTATTTTCCTTTTATGTGTGTTCATGCATCATATTGTGTGCTTGTTTTTCTTTTCTTTCCTCTCTTTTATTTTATATCTTTATTTTCTTTTCCTCCTTTCGCTAGATTTGTTCCTTATGATGATGTCTCTTATTGCTTTGGCAACCATCACGATGCTTATTATTCCTTACCATGCTACTTAGAGTATTCCATAGTCTTGCTATTCACATGTGCTTGCAAATCTATTTCTTTTGATGATTACTCTACATGAATGCATGATACTAATTGAAGCTGAATGTATGGATTAGTGTTTGGTATGCTTTTGTTGGAAATGCACCAAGATTCACGCATCATTAGTATATCTGAAGCATCAGTTTTATTGTCTTATTCACCTTCTGATTGCATGCCTAATATGGTTGTAAACTTTACCGCTTGACTTCGCTTTTTATTGAGATGATTGAGAATATCCATGCTTACATATGAGTTTTAGTTGAAGTATTATTTTATTGAACCGTTCGTGCACATCTTAGAGTGAACCGAGTGCTACATTGTTTCTTTCTCCACATATATCTTTTTATTCTCTACATGCCACTTGAGTTCACCTCCTAAAGCTACTTATATCGCATCTATTCCCCAAAAATCCCCACAAAAGAAAAAGTTAGCTCCAAAAGTCCAAAAAGCCAAAAAGGAGCCAAAAGCCAAAAATACAAATCATATAGCTCCTACAAAAATCCAAAAAGAAAAGTGAGAAACAAAAAAGGTTCAAAAAAAAGAAAAAAAAGGAAGAAAAAAAATGTTTCTCTATCTCATTATTGGAGCCACAAAATACTTGGGAAAACCAAGGCAAAAATCCCATTTTCCACTATCATATTCCTTTAGATGCGATGCCTCAAGCTAAGCTTGGGGGGTGAACTCATTTGACCATATGAGTGAGTGCGACATTAGAGTGGAGAGGTGCACGAATGGGGAAGTGTGATAATGCTGAAACTTAGCACAATATATTAGATATGGAGATTTTTCATGATTTGAAACAAATATGTGAATGCCATGACTCTTATTCTATTCTCCATTGCATGCTTGGTGTGTATCATATATGCTTCATTTATAACTTTTGATTGAAAAGTGCATCGCCAACATTTGTATATTGAATCCTATGAAATGCGTGACGTGGATATGAATTAATTGTATGAATTTAGAGAATCCCTTTTGTTGTTCTTAAAAGCTTGCAAGTACCATGTTTATGTAAGATATGAAATCCTTATAGCATGTGATTTGTATTCTCCAAGTTATCGTGATGTGTAGCTTATGGCTTGAGATCTGAGAGAAGAATCTAGCGACCCCTTCCACTTCGTATTCTTTTATTTCATTTCACTTATTTTTCATCTCCCGAGTTCGTCTTTTTACTTATCTTCCTCGAGGACGAGTAAGAGGTAAGCTTGGAGGATTTTGATCGGTCCATATTTTACACCTTTTTTCTGCATATTTGCATGCCACTTCGGTTGCTCATACTGCGATTTTCACGATTATTCGACGATATTGCGTTACTTTTCACTATTTCTTGTTTTTGTCGGATTTCAGGAAATATGGAGCGATCGGGAGCAAAAAGGAGCTTAAGGGACTTGCACCCACTCCGGAGCGTCACCCAAGGCTTTTTTGAGGGCTATTCGGTGATGTGAGACGGGTGGAAGAAGAAGGAACTCCGTAGGAGCGACGAGGAGGAGAAACGGAGAAGATTGGGCATTTTAGCATGCCACTCGGCCGAGTGAAGGAGTCACTCGGCCGAGCAAGGAAGCCCGCTCGGCCGGCCAGATCGGACACGCAGCAGATTGAGTATCAGCGTGCACTCGGCCGAGCATCGCCAGCCCACTCGGCCGAGCACGGAGACGCCACCTGCCCGAGTGGCATCACGACGACGGCAAGCAAAAATCTCAGACTTACTGGAATCCGTCAGGCGATTGAGGGTTTCGACTCGGCCGAGTATCGAATGCCCCGCGGCCGAGTGAGTACAGCCACTCGGCCGAGTCACCTCCGAAGACAGACCCCCCAAGACCCCTGACTTACTGGAATTTTACAGGGTCTATCACTCGGCCGAGTAGAGAAGCCCACTCGACCGAGTAGAGAAGTCAACTCGATCGAGTGATGCCGAGGACACGCAGCGCCCAGATTTTCAGTCAGCCTCCCACTCTTTTGAAATCTGCTATCATTCCAGAAACCAAATTATTTTTATCATATTTTTTATGGATAGTAGACTTCATGAAGGTTCCAACGCCGCCAAGAACGCGCCAATCGGAGGTCGGATGAAATCTGGGGAATTTCTGCAAGTTGACGCTACAGTGCTGGAATGTCCACTCGGCCGAGTCACATGTTCCACTCGGCCGAGTGCGGCCTGGGCCCAGATTTTAAGTTGCGGTTTGGGCTGTTTTGGGCACGAATTTGAGGGGTTTTCTAGGGTTTCTTGCTAGGGTTTTGGGGGAGTATTTAAGGGGTTTGTAGCCACCATTAGAGAGGATCCCCCATTATGTTTTCTTAGCCCCCATATGTTTTTCTTAGGATTATTTTAGAGGTTAGGCCATGCCCTAGGCCCCCTCTTGGATCTAAAAGCTTGTATTTTGGATTGAAGATCTTCATCAAGCTAAGTATTTTCTTCTTTTTATTTGAATCTTTGTTTTTCTATCTTTTTGTATGCAAGCAATGATTTCTATTGATTCTCATATCCTTATTGCTATGCTAGAGTAGATTTGTTGTTCTAGGGTTTGGGGATGAACCCTATGGATCTAATTTCATATTTGTGATGAATGAATTTCTAAATTGCTAGAATTGCTAGGAGGTTAGGTTGTGATTGATTTACTACGGATAGCTAGGGATTTCCATCGATTTGGGATTTGCAAGAGATTGGATTCTAATCGATGGGAAGGCCTAGATATTCGATTTAGATTTACAATTGGATTTCTCTAGATTTGGTTTGCAAGAGATTGGACCAAAGCTAGGATTTTTAATTGTAAATCTATACCAATATTCGTTTGCAAGAGATTGGACGAATACGAACTATCACAACCTAGATCGTGACTCGAGTTTGCACGAGAGTGGGCTCGAGAAGCGATTGGACAATGATGTCGATCCTAATGCTAGTGGCTTAGGTTAGGGTTTGCACGAGAGTGGGCTCTAATCTAGGTTTGCTATAGACCGGCAATAGCGCGAGAGCGTGAGCTTGGTTCTCTATTCAGTTACGACTAGTTCACTTTAATGCAAGCCTAGTAATATTGAGATTCACTATTCACAATGACGAATGACGATCCGTAGTGGGGATTCCCTAGCCCTAGACTCTTTTATTGTATTGTATTTGAATCGATATCTGACCGATTTCTCTATCTCCGACACCGACATCCATCACCATTGCCATTACATTATACCATAACCATCTCCACCAATAAAATGTTCGTAGTCAAACCAACCTAGGATAGATTGGAGCCAACACCACCTCCTCGTGTTCGATACCCGCTCGCCACTTTGCCGTGCGCTTGCGGTAAAACTACAATCGTTCTCTGGGTGTGTATCCGGGGCCGATCAAGTTTTTGGTCGTGCTCTTGGGTTGCATTTTGGAGCGATCACTTAGTCACTAGGGAAATATGAGAGAGGTATTTATGTCATCCCTATGACGTCCGGATTCCCTTTGGAGATGAGCGGATCTGCTTCCCGCAGAGTAACGAGGTTGGCGTCTACGTCGAGATGTTCCATCTGGGGCTCCGCTTCCCCCTCCACCCTTTTATCATTCAATTCACGGATTCCTTGAAAGTCGCCCTGTGCCAGCTAACGCCATCCTCTGTCGCGGTGCTGACCGGGTTCATTGTGCTTTGTATCACTCACGGCCTGGAGCCGTCTCTCCCCCTCCTCTTTCACTTTTACCGGATCCAGACGGTTGGCCTCGGATCTTGGTTGTACCTCCGAGCCCGTGCGGGGCGGGTGTGCTTGCTCGGTCTGCCCCCTTGGTCGGGGAACTGGGACTCTAGCTTTGTTTTCGTTGTCTTTCCCCGGGTCTCGGTGATCTTGATAGGTTGGGGAAGTTCGCAACAAACCGACAGGGTGGTAACCTTATCCGAGGCCGAGCGGGCCGCGGTCCGCCTCCTGTCGTCACTTTCTCTTGAGGAGAGGTCGGTCTGGCATTTGCCGGACGACCTGCTTCTTAAGTGTACTCTGTGGTCCCCCGGTAAGTTGTCTTCCTTCCTTCCGTTTAACCTCTGGCTCACCCTGATTTCGCTTCCTCTCGTAGGGATGGCTGGCCGCGAATTCACCCATGATGTTGACGAGCTTATTCGGCTGGGATCTCGCCGGGGCCGTGGGAGCTCTTCCCGACAGGCGCCTCGCCGCTCTGTAGATGAAGAGTTGCACCGGTCCGAGCCTCCTTCGGGGAGGATTGAGGCCAAGTCTCCCCCACGGGTCGCATCGGGTCCCCCCGGAGGAGAAGTCACTGGGATCGACCCCCTCCTTGTTGAGGGTTCCGGATCGGCTCCTCGGCCGTCCGCGGGCGGGAGTCGCAAGCGCTCTCCCCCAGTTACCGCTGGCCCCAACGGAAAGAAGTCATGGAAGAACGGCGGGCGCGCCGCTTCCCCGGCTCCCGCTGTCGTGCCGATGGATCCCGGCAAGGCAATCGTGCTGACCGTCGTGGCCGACCCTGCCGCCTACGCCGTCGTCACTCCCTCGGCTACCCCTTCGGCCTTGGGGGCTGTCTGCGTCCTGCCGAGCGCCTCCGCGGGCCCCGTTGATCCCCCCGGGGACTCGGTGCCCCTTGATATGGCCTTGGCGAGTCGGCCGGTGGCGGACTCCGTCCTTCCGGGGACCGTTCCCTCTTGGAGTTATCCCCCGTGGACATATTGTTGGACTCTCTGGTCGGTCATCTCCGACAAGTTCGAATTCCTGTCGTTTTCGGATAGTTGCCTTGCCCTTCGATCCTCCTTGATATAATCCACCTATCTTTCGTTTGCAGGCCACCACGATGGTTGTTGAGGCGCAACGCCGGGCGACCCGATTAAGGAACTTCGAGGATTCCCTAAAACGGGAGCACGCTCGGGCTGGGGAGGTTGACGTAGCCCTTCAAGGTGCCCACATGGAAGCTCGGCAGCAACGCCGTCGTGCCGACGAGCTCGAGTCTCAAGTACATGATCTCAAACGAGATCTTGTGGATGTCCATGACTTAAGCCGAGAAGCAGAAGAAAAGTTCCGACGGGAGAGGGAGGATCTCTGGGGACAACTCGCCGAGCTGCGTCGGTGGCTCCGTTTCGTCGAGGAGGCTGAGAAGGGCGTCGACACGGCCATAAGGCCGAGGATTACGTCGGTCCTGAGGGAGGTCTTCGGGACATATGAGGACCTCCTCGCCCCTCGCATAGTGGAGGTCATCAGGGAGTCATTCCGACAGTTCGCGGAGCTCGCTCGGAAGCCGATCCCCCCTCCACTGGGACACGCCGACCCCCGCTGCTTGGAGCAAGGCGAGGCCCCAGATGACGCTATCTCTCGCGCTCCAGACCCCTGAAGAGCCATTGTACCTTGCCCCTTTTTTTCTTTTCTTGGGTGACAAATTTTGTTGTCAACAACAGTGCTTGAGAGGATGTTGCTGAGTGATATGTAACCCATACCATCAATGAAAACGATTTCTTCTAGTCAGTTCTTCTTGCGCCACTGGTCTCTTTTTCGGGGGTTCTCCCCCTTGGAATAGCCTTCAATGTTCCTAGACCGGACGGGCGTCGTCGCCCTCGTCTAGGGGTGTTGTCCTGGGCTCGTCTGGCTTGGGATGTCGTTCTTCCCGTCGATTATGTCTGTCGGGGTGATTGTCCTCAGCCTGGCGAGCGAGTGGATCACTCGGTCCACGAGGGAGGTCATCCCTCGGCTTATGGCCGACCGTCATGCTCGTTGGCTGGGGAAGTTGCCCCCAGCCTTACGAGCGGGCGGGTTTGCTCGGTTCGCGGGGGTGAGTACCACTCGGCTTATGACCGGCCGTCGTGCTTGCCGGTTAGGGGGGTTGCCCCCAGCCTTACGAGCGGGCGGTCCGCTCGATCTGCGGGGGTGAGTACCCCTCGGCTTATGACCAGCTGTCATGCCCGTCTGCTGGGGGAGTTGCCCCAGCCTTACGAGCGGGCGGTTCGCTCAGTCTGCGGGGGAGAGTACCCCTCGGCTTATGACCAGCCGCTGCGGGGAGAGTACCCCTCGGCTTATGACCAGCCGTCGTGCCCGTCTGCTGGGGGAGTTGCCCCCAGCCTTACGAGCGGGCGGTTCGCTCGGTCTGCGGGGGAGAGTACCCCTCGGCTTATGACCGGCCGTCGTGCCCGTCTGCTGGGGGAGTTGCCCCCAGCCTTACGAGCGGGCGGTTCGCTCGGTCTGCGGGGGTGAGTACCCATCGGCTTATGACCGGTCATCGTGCCCATCTACTGGGGGAGTTGCCCCAGCCTTACGAGCGGGCGGTTCGCTCGGTCTGCGGGGGAGAGTACCCCTAGGCTTATGACCGGCCGTCGTGCCCGTCTGATGGGGGAGTCGTCCCCAGCCTTTCGAGCGGGCGGTCCGCTCGGTCTGTGGGGGTGAGTATCCCTCGGCTTATGACCGGCCGTCGTGCCCATCTGCTGGGGGAGTTGCCCCTAGCCTTACGAGCGGGCGGTTTGCTCGGTCCGCGGGCTCGACTGGCGAACTCTCTGGGGAGCGGCATTCCTCCCACTTAATGGTTAACCGTGGTTGCCTTGATTGAGTCCTCCTATGTGTCCCGAATCGTCTGCTCAAAACAGGTGATTGAATCTGCACTGACAGAGTATGCCTTCATTCCCATGCGACAGTACATTTGGAGTAATGAAAAATACAAAAGACAGGGGAGGTTCTGGCAGGATAGCCCTCCCCCGGCGGAGCGACGGCTGTATACTATATCCCCTCACTCGATGACGCGCGTAACCGTCTGGACCGCGTTCACCCTTTTTCCTTTGTCCTGCTATTTGGACGCTCCTTCTCCCGAGGAGGGGTCGCTGGCGAAGTTCTTCATGTGCCCCCGAGTCACAAGCTTCTCGATGTCTTTCTTCAGATGCCAACAGTCGTCGGTATCATGGCCGTTGTCTTTGTGGTACTTGCAGTACTTCTCTTCATCCCTCCCGCCTTTCTTCATCCTTGGGGGAGGTCGGCTCATGTGTCCCTCCTTCTGGGCTTGCGCTAGGATCACGTCCGGTGCGGCGGTCACTGAGGAGTGCCGGGGCTCTTCCCTCCATGGTCTTCCTCTGGGCCTCTTCTCTTGTCGATGCTCCTCCGTGCCGTGACGCTTGCTGTCATCGCGCTTGGTCGTACGCCTGGTCTTACCTTCATCGACGGCCAGGGCCTCTTCTGTCAGCATGAAACGTTCCGCTCGGGCCATAATTCCGGCGAGGTCCTTCGGGGGGGGTCGCTGTGTAGTGATTTCTTCAAGCCCCTATGTCACATGCCTTTCTTCAGGGCCGCCTTCACAACCAGCTCGGGGCAGCTATCCACGCTCAATCGCTCCACATTGAAGCGACACATGAAGTGTCTCAGAGATTCGGCTGGTCCCTGTACCACATTGAACAAGTGTTCCGAATCAGGTCTTACCTACCGCCGGCCATAAATTGCTTGCAGAACAACTGGGTGAGCTCCTCGAAGCTGTCTATTGACCAACTGGTCAGGCTGAGGTACCAGGTCCGCGCGGCTCCCTGTAGGGTGGAGTAAAAGCCCCTACAGAGCAGGGTGTCATCGGCCCCCCTGGAACGCCATGACCCCCTCGTAGTCCATCACATGATCCGCGGGGTCGCTGATGCCGTTGTATTTCTCCAGTGTCGGTACCTTGGAGTTCGAGGGTATTCGTGCCTCGGTTATCCTCCGAGTCAGGGGGCATCTTTCTCCGCTGATGCACCCGGGTCGCTCCCCTTCACCCGCCTCTTGGCCGTTCGGTCGCAACGGGGGGGGGGGGGGGGGGCGACGGAAGCTTGACCTCCTCGTGGGCCTTCGCCGTCTTGGGTGCTGGACTCGATCGACACGAACATCCCTTCCGGCTCTTCTGGTGGTGGGTCCCTACTCGTCGGCTGCCTCCGCTCTGGTAAGACCGGACGCTCGCTGACCGACGATCATCCTGCCTACGTTTGTACGATCCGTGGCATAAGGATGAGGCCGTCCTCGAGACGTCGTCCGTTCGCTCCAAGTCCCTCCCATTTCCCTCTCTGAATGAGGTGGGAGTGGGAGACCGTGCTGGGGAAAAACCGGGCATGGTGAACCTCCTCTCCATGTTGTGCGCTCCTTTTCCTTGGTCGGCAACCACGGCGGAGCAAAGAGGTCGGCGATCCTCTCCCTGGCGGTAGGCCTGTCCCTCCCCACCCTCAGGGGTGGGAGTGCTGCTAACGAGCTGTTGAATCGTCGTGACTAAAGTTTGGATGTTGGTGTTGGTCTCCTGCGCGTAGGCTCGGAGTTGCCCCTGCGTGGCCAGCCGGGCATTGTCGGTCTCTCCGGCAGCGCAGCCGTTCAGGTTCTCAACGGGGGCGTGGTATGCGCCCTCCTCCGGGATGGGTGGCATGCGCCCTAAGCCATTGCTGATGGATTCCATTTTGGTGGTTTGACGTGGGTGTTAGTTTGTTCCCACAGACGGCGCCAGATGTTTATGGGTGTTTTCTCACCACAGTTCGTTGACCGTCGGCTATATGGTCAACGTGGTCAAGGGGCCGACTTAGGGGTCCCTTGGGATCGCCGAGCCCACTTGATCTCGGCGTGGGAGGAGGGAGGGTCGGGCGCAGACGGGGGAGTCCCCGGGTAGCGTCGATCCTCTGCCTTCGGGGAGCTGAGGAGAAGCCTCGGCTCGGTGGGTCGCGCTCAGCCTCGGCTGGGTCGCACTCGGCCTCGGTTGGATCCGCGTCGAGGGGTAGCCTCGGCGCCTTGCAAGTGGGTTGGTGCTTGAGCAGCCGTCCACCTGACGACTGTGACGGGGGTAGTCGACCGACGCTGAGGGGTAGCCTCAGCGCCTCGGATATCTTCTTCCTGGACAGATGAAGAAACTCGTCAGGGAGACCGGACCTAGGTTCCAGCCAAATCCCCTCCGATGCCTAAGTCAGATCAAGGTCTGAAGGGATACTCGGCGGGGGAGATCCGGCTTGTAAGGAAGCCGGAACGTCAACCCAGGCGGCGCGAGTTCGGGGGAGGGAGGAAATGGAGTGGCGAATGCCTAGGTCGTTGATGGAGTACCTTTCTGTTGATTACCTGAGTCTCGATCCCTTTCTTTGTCGTCCTGGCCTTCCCCTTATAGGGTCCCTCGTGATTGCCCCACGTCCTGCCTCCTCTCACGTCCCCACGATCCGCCTCCGCCTCCTCCCACTCGTGCGTAGTGGAGGGGTGGCCCATTAACGGGTCTGTTAATGGCCATTATGGGATCGTGGATTCCGAGGGGCGGTTAATCGGGCCGAATGGGGGCTAGTCGGGTGCCCCGGAGGGTGGATTGGCCGGGCCTTCAGCCCCGTCTGTGGGCCTTTCCGGGCGGGCCCGTCTTCTCTAGTTGGCGTCCCCTTTGAGGCTGGGCCGTGGGCCGTTGTAACTCGGGCTGGTCCAAATTAGCCGTAACACACTCAAAGCTCAAGTGAGTTCAACAAGGCCATGAGTCAAAGGAAACTAGACGATGAGCTCAAAGCCTCAAGGATACATCAAAGAAGCTTAAATGTAATTTTATTTTTGGTGTAATTGTTTATTCCTTGTCTTGGAATGTTAAGGCCTTTATTGAAGCAAACACAGAGAGAGAGAGAGAGAGGAACTTACAAAAAATATTTTAAAATAGTTTTAAAATTTATTTCCTAAGTTTTTAGAACCATGTCAGAATATCAGCATACTAGTCGACTAGTTTTATTGCTCTGGTTAACTACTACTATCAAATACATCTGACAGGTTCAAATTGACTGAACTAGTCGACCATTGTTATCCAACTGGTCGACTAGTGAGCCACTCATCAACCAGTGGATGAACTATAGTCTGCTAGTCCAGCCATTTATGACTCCAACTGTACCATTTGACTTTGCAATTTTTGGCCGTTTTTTAAACTGGGTACGCCCATGACGGGTTTAACCCAGGGGAAAACGTAAATATTAAAGGATTAAGGATCTATATGCAATAGCAATAAATCATTGTGGATAATTGAAATTAAGAGAAGTTAAGGGTTCCTAATGTAAAAGTATTATCATATACCCTATTGTTGGAAAGAACCGTTGTTTTTACAACATACAGATTCCAACATAAATAAACTTCTCCCACTATTCCTATATTTACCCATAGGAGTTTTCGTGAGAAACACGTGACATAAAAGTTACATTCTTTTCTCCCAACACAAAGAAGAAGAAAGACATGGTATTCTTGGTGGTGACAACGTATTTGGTTTCCTCTCATGGTTCTAAATCCGATCCAGAAAGCATCATAATTTCTCCTCTCGATCTTATTCCACTATAACGAAGGTGTGTGTTCATCTTCTTTGTAAATACACATTGGTACAAGACCTTATACAGGAGAATTCATTTTTCTCGGAATCTTTTCAGCCCTGCCAAATCTTTTTTGTTTTATGTGATCCATCCATGGGGGCTCTACCCGTCGATGCCATTCAAGTTTGCCTAGTGACTACATGCAGCAATAGGGTTTTGCTTACCACCTTCCCTGTCGACTGGTGATGGTCCTTTCCTAGCGAATGTAGTTGGCCCTAGCGGCTTTGCCCCCTCATGGATTGGCATGTCGTTTACTCGGGACAGGGACACTGAGGCACTGTTCAACATAGGGATGAGCATATCGGTCGGTTCGGTTCGGTTTTTGGCAAAATTTCCAAAATCAAAACCAAACTGAACTGGCATGTAACCCAACTGAACCAAACCGATATGGGTTGCATGACCGAAACCGAGTCGAACAGAATGGTTCGGTTCAGTTTTGGTGCTGTTTGAGTAGTCGACTACTACTTAAGCAGTGGTCGACTACTCAATGAAAAGGTACACTGTTTCTGGAGCCTGGGAGGAAGTAGTCGACTACTTCTTACGCATTAGCAGACTGCTTCCTCCTAGCTCGTATGTTCGATCGGTTCGGTTCGATTGGCTGAACCTGCCCAACAACCGAACCAAACCCGATATTTTTCCTATCAAAATCGAACCGAACCGACCGAACTCAATAGGTTCGGCTTGATTTCATGTGTGGTTCGGGTTGGCTTTTCGGTCGATTCGGTTTTTTGATATTTTTTGTTCACCCCTTATTCATCATGTCCAGCCAGAAAGGGCTTCGATCGCCAATTGTTATTAGTCTCTGCGGCTGTTAATCGGTCGAGGGTCTTCACCGCCCAACCCATGTTCAGGCCTGCCATTTATCAGTGGTCAACGGAAGCTTTGCGCCCTACCATTCGTCGGCCGAGGGGCTTCACATCCCAACCCTTGTTTGGGCCCACTGTTCGTCAGTGGCCACATGAGGCTCCACCCCACCGTTCATCAGTCGAAGGGCTTCGCCGCTAAACCCTGTTCGATAACCCAGTCGTCGGCCTTAGGGCGTTGCCCATCCCTCAACCTATGGAGCTCATCCCACTGTTCATTGACGAAGGTACTCCACCCTAGAGGTGGAAATTCGGGCCGGGCCGGTCTTATCAGGCAGGGCTGGCCCGGTCCGATTTTCTTAAAGGACCAGGCCGGCCCGGCCCGGCCCAATAAGACTTCGGGCAAGTCTGATGCGGCCCGGTCACGGTCGATAAAAATTTGGGCCGCCCAGCCCGGCCTAATAAGGTTGAAAGAATTATTTGGCTCTGTTGTTTATTAGATTTCTACACCCCATCTGTTAATGATGTATCTTTAAATGCTACTAGAATTTAATTTAGAATGCAAACTCCATGAATTCTGAAGCAAATTGATAGTTCAACATAGGAGCTTTTTTCTCAGAGTAAATTCTCGTGTGTTGAATTTTCAGAATGTAAACTCAATTTATCCACAAGATGTCTAGCTAGTTTATTTTTTGTCTGCAAGTTTGAATTGAGCTACTTCGTTTTGCAATAATTGTAGGGTTCAAAGATTGGTTTATGATCGAGCTATTTTGTTTCGTGAATCGAGCTACTTTGTTTGAATCAAGCAAACTCAAAAGGATTCCGTGCCGTGCCGTACGGTGCCGCCCAATGGGTCGAAAAGCTTGTCCCGGGCCCGGCACGGCACGAAAATGAACCGGGCCTGGCTGGCCTGCCCGATAATGATTTTGGGCCATAATTGTCGTTCCAGGCACGATCTTATCGTGCCGTGCCTGTACCGTGCTATCATGCCAGGCCAAAAATTGCCACCCATACTCCACCCAGTTGAACTGTCTGGGTGGGCTTAGCCCCGTCCGTTGAAATGACCTAGGGGCATCACCACCCCTGTTGAATGAAATTATGGCTACACCCCCACCCTCTATGTTGTTGGCCATATGGCTTCATGGCAAAAGAGGCTCAGTTCCCATCCATTGTGTCCTTGCCGTGGGTTGCGTTCTTTGCACTTGTGACTTGGTTATGAAGTTGGACCTATAGGGTAATCGGCCACCAGGTTGGAGTCTGTTTTCCGACCACCCTCCGTCGATTGGCTTCCTGTTGCTTGGCATGTGGTTACCGTAGCCTAAAATGTTGCCAATTTTGTTTTTGTTTTTTTGGTCTTGACCCTTGTAATATATGGGTGCTAGGTTCCTTGGGAATGTTTTTGTTTTTCTTCTCCTTCGAATTTTTTTGCAGTCATTTGGATTCATATTTTTGGGTCGTACCATTGCTTACATTGTTTAAAGGTTAGTAATCAAATTAATATGATTTCTTGAGATGGAATTGTTCAAAGGTTATTTTGGTGATGCTCTTAACTTAACCAATTTTATTAAGTTTTGTGATTAATTTGATTAGAAATCGATTAATTTTGATTATGACTGTGTGTGTTATCAAGCTTATATAATGCAACACTACATGGACATTAAGTTCCTTAAGAATAATATGCAAGAGTTTGTCAATCCACATGACGAGAATGAAATACTTAGTTGCTCAAGATAATTCTTAATGAAACTCATGATTGATGCACATCATTGGTGTCCGCAAATTTTTTCTGCATACATTGCTATTAATTCTCTTGCATGCATTTACTATACGAATTTCCATGAATAATATGTTTAAATTTCTAACTGATGGGTCAGATCGCAACCCGCACGCACGTGCATTCCACGTGCTCCCCAAATTCACGAGAGGGAGTTCCATCTCCCTCGTTCTCTCTCTCTCCCTCTCCGTGTCGAAGAAACCACAAAAAAAAACCCTCGCATTCTCTCTCTCTCTCTCTCTCTCCCCCCCCCGAAGAAACACGAGAAACCCCTCTCCTTGCACGATCAATTGTGCGGCGAACTCTCTTGCCCAAAGACGAAGACCCAAAGAAACCATCTCCTCGCGCGATCGAAGTTCTCTCTCTATGCCGAAGAACCCCAAAAAAACATCTCCCTCTCGCGATCTCTGTGTCCAATCTCTCGTGTTCTCTCTCTCTGCCGAAAACCCCCAACAAATTCTCTCCCTCTCGTGTTCTCTCTTGCCCGAAGAGCCAAAGAAATTCCTATCAGCCCTATCAGCAAGAGATTTATTGCAAATTCCCCAGCCCCTTGATCTCTCTTCGCGATCTCTCTCTCAACCAACCACAAAGCCCGAGCTCAATTGGTTCAATCCACCCCTGCTGCTTCAAGAAATTTCTTCGATGTTACATCCTCAAGGTATAATTTGGTCCAATTTGATTTATTCTTAATTAATTGTGTGGATTTAATCTTGTAGTTCATTTTGTGGTAACTATTGAGTTAATTTTGTGAAATCAAATATCAGAATGGCCTGCCTGCCTGATAGGTGATAATTATGGAGTTAAATTTGTGATAGTGCTAGATTGCTTGCTAAAAATTTTGCTGAAATATTTTGATAGTGCTAGATGTGTTTTTATTATCAATGAAATTACACATATTATGCATTTCTTTCTGTTGATGCTATTACAAATGATGCTGAATATTGCAAATGTTGCCACTGTGGCAGTTGTTTGCAATCTGTTTTTGGCCTGCATTATCTCTCTTTGTACATAATCTGTGAGCTACAAACTTGCATGCTTGTTTTCCATATGTTAATGACCAAGCAACTACAACAGCTGTTTCTGGTGGACAGGCCTGATCTAGGTTCCAGTAATTTGGAATTCAGAATTCAGGGTACTGACCTGTTTGTATAATATTTTGACCTGTTTGTATAATATTTTGGAGACTGAGAATAGCAAACTTATGAAGATAAATTATTTCTTTATTTTTTGTTGTTGTCTTGTACTGTTAAGGTTATGTATGATGTATCTCAATTAGTATGAATTCTGTTTTGCTATGTCGACTTTTGACCCCAAAAGTTTAAATTGCCATATGATCCATGATGATATCATTTTGATGGCTCCTCTGTTCTTTTTTAATATGATTGATAAAGGTAATCAGTTTAGCCTTAAATCAGTTGAAATTCGATCGTATATTGTCATTGATCAATTTTGATCTATAAGGATCAATATGCATGGCTCTATTTGCAGAAAGCTAGCTCCTCAATTCCAGGTCTGAATATCTCTCGCTTATGATCCTTTTTAAGCTCAATTCTAGTTTCTACGACAAGATTTCCCACCCATAAGCTTTAAATTCACAGGGATCGATTCGATTGCGTTGGACATGGAGTAAAAGCTGACATTGATCTGCGCAGTTGATCCCATCACCATAGTGAGCAAGCTTAGTATTTTTGTCAGGCTCAAGCTGAGCAAGCTGACATGTAACTTTGGCAATGCATTTTTGTCCTGCTCTAAGCATTTTCATTCTACTATTAGATGTTAATAAATAGTTATCACTTGTTTGAGCAACATCTGTAACTGGAAAACATGCAGGTTGCTTCTCCCCCAACTCAAAATATTCTGACGTTTTCTTTTTCTAATTGGTTCTAAATGTTGCTACAAATTTAGACATGTTTGCATGAAAAATTTGATCATTTGGAATTTTTTAATTATATATTTGTATGAACAGAATGAGAAGACTTGCTCGTTTGGTTTACAAGGAGAAGACTTGGTCGGTTGGTTCTGGGACAGACACTGAGGGAAGGGCTGAGGCTAACCGCCAATGTTTCGGCAACAAACTGGACTGAAGGTCATTTGTATCTTACTGTCGTCCCTGGTGGGCTTGCAGCTTATATGAAATCACTTATGTTGAAGATGCTATTACCAAGGGAGCATGTAAGATTCATATAAGCTCCTTTTTATTCTGATGTATTTATTCATATATTGCAAAAATTGCTTCTGTGATATTCAGTTAACCAAGCATCTAAGTCCTAATATATTGTGTATCAGTCCACATACACAGTTTAGAACTTTTCTGCTCTCCACCCCAGCCCCTCTACCTCTCTCAATCAGTTTATCGTAACCGCCCACAAAAACCCCTAATTTATAGATTAGGATTAAATTTATAAATTTCGCATGCCAATCTATAACGTATGAAAATTCAATCATGAATTCCTCGTAGTACAAGACATAAGACACCTCTTGTTGTAGAATTGTGTCAGTGTGATATATATCCATGTTGGCATGCTCGTGCCCCCGCGTACAAGGTAAAGACAACTGAACAAATGTGAACTCATAATCCAACCTGGAAATGCTGACACAAAGTCTGGATGCTTAACAAAGTCTGTCGTATTGGTGTTGCTGGCAAGACGACATATTGATTTTGTACATGTGTTTAACTAACCTGGCATTTCATATCTCAATAGCATCTTGATACCTATTATTGGACACTGATAAAATTCATTAATTTCTACAGTTGTGGTGGTAGATGTATTTCTACAGGTAGAGTCAGATAGATGGCAAAAAGACATGGTTTGAAGCTCCATATTGATGGTGCACGAATCTTTAATGCTTCTGTTGTAAGTATATGAAGCCATCTAAATGTATAAGGAACAATGTTAATTCCTTGACATGATATTATTATCAAGAATCCTTTTAATTTGGAATTTGTTTGTTTTTTTCCCAGGCTAAGTGCATTTTGGAAAACTTGAAGGATCAGCTAAGTATTTGATGACAATTTGCTCATCATGAAGGTGTTGGATATCCCAAGAATCAAAGAGGATCAAAAAATCTGAAGTAGTTGATGACAACTTGATCAAAGAGTGCCTTCTGTACAAAATCTGAAGTCCAATTTGCACGAAAGAGGATCAAAAAACTTATGAGCTCAGAGATTATGAAGAATTTTGTATTTCTGAAAGTTTGTATTTACTAAAAATTTGTTAGAAACAATAATTTTGTGAATGTTGGATGTTTGAGTGTATTGTTTTGAGAATTCTGGATATAATTTTTGTTGGAAACATATTAGTGAATACTGGAGACTTGATATAATTTTTATTAGAAATTTGTGAATGCTGGATGTTTGAGTATCATGTTTGTGAATCTGGAAATTTGTAACATATTTGAGTATCATTTTGTACCATTTTGTATCATCTTCTTTGTGAATGCTGGAATGTAAATCTGTTGTGGGGTTTACATAAGATGAGAATGTAAATCTGTGATAGGCTTACAGTTAATATCTTTGCTTATTCTCTCCTTCTAAGTTGATATCTTCTTTCTGCTTGTGGGGAAATTACCCGAAAATACCTCATGGTTTGCAATGGCCGGATTAGCAAATCCTAGTTCTATATTCTATGCACATGCATTTGATAGGATGCAAAAAATAGTCGGATCCTGCATGCACATCAAGGGAAACGATGAACTTTTTTCATCCGTAATACCAGGATAGCATGTCACAGAACTTAATCTCTGATTGTTAACTTAACTTTACCTGGATGCAAAGTTGATAAGAGCTGAAAAAAGAAGTAGGCATGCTTAACAAAAAAAATTATTAACAGTACAATTCACCTAATTTTATCTAAGATTGCACAAATCAAAGGATGACCATGAATATGCTATATTAGGTGTTTTGAAAGAAGACAAATGTTAAAGTGCATTCTATGTATGGGCCACAATCCTACTGATCAGAACATGTGCTTCAGATTGAGGTTGAGGTTAACCAAACCAAACCAATTAAGACATGAATATCACAAGTCAATAGACTAATAAAACAATCTCCATTTACAATTTTATGGCAAATAATACACCAAAATCTACCTGCTTGAACTATCATCAAAGAAGTTCAATATTCCATAACTGGATGATGACAAGATTACTTGTTGCAAGTGTAAAAATTCCATTTTCATTCATAAATGTTGTATACAGAGAGAGGGTTCCACAATTACATGTAAGACACTTCATACAAGACGTCCACATACACAGTATCATTTCAAAAAATATATATAATAGCTTGTTCAAAAAATACATAGTATCAGTATCAGTTCATGCTAGCCCCTAACATGCTAGCCCCTAACAGTTGCTACCCATGTGCTTGGTTCATCATCGGATGAATTCTTGCGAAACTGCGGTCGTAATTTGGGAGCTCATTTTTTCCCAAGAGAAGCTCCCACCAGCGCCAACGTCCTTTGCTCTTGTTAGATGGTTGTCCAGTGTCGAACCTGCTGCCTGGGCCTTTGCTTTGGCTTCCTCAGCGAGACGATCAATCTGGGCTTCTTGCTCTGACAGCAGCTTCACCTCATGTTTGATCACCTGAAAACACCCATCTGCAAAACTTAGCATCTCAATACATCACAGAAAATAATACCTGCAAAATTTCCACTATGCAAAATTTCCAGTACACAGTCAGTTTTATAGCAAAATTAGCACGCAAGCATCTCAATAACACAGAAAACATGCTATACAGATATATATTCAGGCTATGTTACATCTCAAACAACAGAAAATAGAAAACAAAATACAAGAGCAGGTTGCAAGTCATTTTTTGAACCAAAATGTTATGCATCATTTCAAGAGCAGGTTACAAATTACTTGTTTCACGATCTCATTTTGGGTATCAGATGATGCAAGGTTGTAGTTGAAAAGCATCTTATATAAATGAATGTTTTATGACAGGGTTTGAGTTTTTATTTAGAGAAAATAGTCACATAGAACACTACTCCAATATTTCACTATTAATGAATATGATACTTAAATAAATTATTTGTTAAGGCTAGTGTATTTTCACTTAAAATATGAGTGCAAAACAATTAGCCGTCATCTAGAACTCAGAGCAGAAGTCATCTGTCTTGAGCACAAACACTGGCCTTACACATGAATCAGGCAAATAAACATTTTTTTTCATTTCTCATACCAATAAAACATCTTTTTTCTGGTCTTCATTACATGGATCCACACAATTAATTAAGAATAAATCAAATTGGACCAAATTATACCTTGAGGATGTAACAGCGAAGAAATTTCTTGAAGCAGCAGGGGTGGATTGAACCAATTGAGCTCGGGTTTTGTGGTTGGTTGAGAGAGAGATCGCGAAGAGAGATCAAGGGGCTGGGGAATTTGCAATAAATCTCTTGCTGATAGGGCTGATAGGGCTGGGAATTTCTTTGGCTCTTCGGGCAAGAGAGAACACGAGAGGGAGAGAATTTGTTGGGGGTTTTCGGCAGAGAGAGAGAACACGAGAGATTGGACACAGAGATCGCGAGAGGGAGATGTTTTTTTGGGGTTCTTCGGCATAGAGAGAGAACTTCGATCGCGCGAGGAGATGGTTTCTTTGGGTCTTCGTCTTTGGGCAAGAGAGTTCGCCGCACAATTGATCGTGCAAGGAGAGGGGTTTCTAGCACCGGTCAACAAGTATACGCCACGTGAGGCTCGGAGTACGGAGAAGAGCCAATATACGTAACGAGATAGAGAGAGAATGCGCGACGCGGAGAGGGGGAACGTGGAATGCACGTGTCTCATTTTAAGCCCTTCCACTCCTGACCCTTAATGTTATATGTTAACATTAATCATTTAAATTGACAATTTTAGTTTGGTAAATTTTAATTATCAGAACCATCGCATCTGCCTATTTTATGTAAATAGTGTCATAATATTATTTTATGCAAATACTATTATTTCATAAAAGGAATATGTTTCTATCTGGATTTAGAATTTATATTCTATTTGAATACTTAAATTTAGTGGGATTACTATGGTATTCTGATAAAATGTGGGTACTTATATTTGTTCGAAGTGAACAAGATATAAGTATTGCTATATTTGTGCAAGTGTCTTTAAAATAATGATGAAGTTTTTAGTCATGGATGATGATTGGGAATTTAATGAACTTTCGACTCCATACTATTAACTAAATCATTATTATTAAAGATTAAGCTATAAGCAAAAGTATATAATTTTTGGGCAAATAAATTATCTTCTAAATGTCTCTATATTTCAATTATAACAAAAACCAACCTACAAAATGGATGCTACCAAAAACATAATTGCCGACCTTAACAAAGGAGGCCATCTTAATGGAGACAAATTCAATCTCAAGAATTTTCGTATCTAGGAAGTCTTAGAGGAACAAGAAGTCATTGAAGCCATCAATCATATCCTAGTAAGGGAAACACTGCCCATCATAGATGTGCAGTATATAATTACGATGAATGGAAGAAATAGGATGCCACTACGCGTAGTATACATGTAAGCTCTATGAAGGATGACATGGCTTGTGAGTACAATGACTATCCAACTGCAAGTGACACGTGGAAGGTCTTGAATGATAAGCTGAGAGAAACTTCTGTGTCAAAGTTGAGGTAGCTGACTATTAAGTTTGATACTTATAAGATGAGCTCCAATCAAATAATCAAGCAACATCTTTGGAAGATGTCCAGAATGATTAAGTAGCTAGCTGCTACTAGATGCAACCTCGCTGATGAACAACAAGTACAAGTTGTAATTTATTCCTTCCTCGACTCTAGGAACATATGAAATCCAACTTGACTCATAATGAAAGTGTCAAGATATTTGATGATGCGGCACATCCCGTAGAATTGGAAAATGAAATGTTATCTTTCCAAAAACCACCATCTTATTCCTACATGCCAGAGTCAAGTTCCATGAGAGGAATTTTCAAGAACGAAAGGTTCTAGAAGAAGAACAAAGGCAAGGATGCAGCTTTAAAATTCAGAAAGATGAAGAAGGTTGATGAGAAGATGATAATGATGACGAGTGTTGATAAGTTGAGGTGCTTCAACTGTCTTCAGAAGGGACACTTTGCTCAGCCCTCTCTCTCCCCTTAAAGAGACTGAAGTGGTTGGTCCTGTGATGACTGATTATTTTACATGTTCTTAATGGAGATTTTTCATGCATTATATCATACAAATTCACACTTTATATGTCACTTCATCATATTCCCGTTCCGTTTCACTCTTTGCATGTTTGTGTTCATTTCAGGTCAAAACTCAGCTATTCAGAGCCATTTGGAGTCAAGGAGTGAAAAGGTGAAGCAAAGGTGTCAAAACAATGATGATTTGAGGGATTTCAGCCCCCACATGACCATGTGTATCACCACACATGCCCATGCACAAGAGAAGCCCACACACGACCGAACACTTAGGGAAGAAGCTGGAGCTAGATCAACACAGTCGTGTGGCCATACACACGACCGTGTCACAAAAGGAGTCGAAAGAAGAACAGAAGGCGGGTTTTGAGCACTGTAGCAAAACAATCGTGTGGGTCTCCTATATGACCGTGTCAAATTGTGTCTTCTGCATGGTTATTTAGGCCATTCTATGAGCAAGATTGACATGACCATGTCGATTTCTCGACACGGTCGGGTCGGGTCGGTTTTCTGGCAAACCCAGTAGGGTTTTTGGTTTTTTTATTTAAGCGTTTGGGCACTACCGGAGAGATGGAGCCACGATTTTACTCCAGTTTTCTTTACCTTCTTCCTATGTAACTGATTTAGGCGTAGGAGTAAGGTTAAGGTAGACTAATTTTTTTTCCCTTGAAGAAGCTTGTGTATTTTGAAGACTTGGATTGCGATTCTATTGAGATAAGTGTTAGGTCAATAGCCATACGATATGTGACTATGTTGTCATTAGTGGCACCCATTTAGTCATCTGTATCTCTTAATTATCTTGGAATGAGAGATCTAGTGTATTGGCCATGTTGTATGACATGTTGAATGTTATGTTGCAACATGAGGTCGAACATGCTGTGTCGGAGGCTTCAGATCTTATTACAGTCCCTTCAAGGTATTCTGTTATATGCTGTTATGTTGAAGAATCGTTGATGATGCAGTTGGAAGTTGTTATCTCTTAGATTTGATTGAAGAATCTGTTGGAGAGATATTAGCCCGCAAATAGTGGTTGAAAGATCTTTGAAGATATTGCAAAACCACTTGCCTGTAGTAGTTCCTTAATTTGCGGGCTGTCGATCTGCATGGGATTTATCGAGCGATCTTCCTTATCTACTTCCAGATTGAGGGGGAGCAAAGTATCTAAGGTGTGTGCGGTTTTGCAACTAGGGTTACGACTTTTGCAAAAGTTTGCTGACGGCTACGCACAAAGGAATCAAGGAAGTTGATTCTAGTCAGTTCGGCAAGGGGATCTTGCATGCAAAGGGAGCTTGCATAGATTACTCCACGGGTTTGGTAGAGACCACCCATCACGGTTTGTATTGAAGGGGAGTTTGTTCCTCCTAATAGAAATCCGGTATTAGTGATTGTATTCATCGATATTTTTAGTGGAGTAATCTGATCTTTCTGGGCGTAGTCCTGCAGATGTAGGTGTGCGCACCGAACTACGTTACCAAATTTTGTGTGTCGTTGCTTGGTTTTGTGTTTAAGCATTATGCTTGATTGATTAATCTCTACGTACTGAATTTCAATTGGTATCAGAGCAGGTCATCTGTGCTACTTTGTTGTTGTCAAAGTGGGTGTGATCTTGGTTTTTCAGTAAGCAAATCATGAATACAAAAGAAGGCTCTTCCATTACTCATCCTCCGCTGCTCATCGGTGCAAACTATACATATTGGAAGTCTCGAATGCATGCTTTCATCAAGTCTCTTGATGAGAAGGCATGGATGGTCACTATTCAAGGATGGACTCCTTCGGTCGAAGTCGACAAAGATGGCTAAGAACACCTCAAGCCTGTAAGAGATTGGGGCCAAGAAGAAGATCGAACGGCTTTGGGAAACTCTAAGGCCGTAAATGCCATCTCTACAGCTGTTGATGAAGAGCAGTTTAAGTTGATCTCCACTTGCGAGTATGCCAAAGAAGCGTGGGATATTCTTCTAAATGTTCATGAAGGCACTAGTATAGTAAAAGCTTCTAAACTCAAAATGCTTGCTTCTCAGTTTGAAAATCTAAGGATGAATGATGATGAGACCGTAGCTGAATTCAATGGGAGGTTAAGAGACATAACCAACCAGGCCTTCCAACTTGGGAAAAAAATACTCTCAAAAGAAACTGGTCGAGAAAACCTTGAGATCTCTTCCAGACAAATTCTCTGCCAAAGTTGCAGCCAATGAGGAAGCCATGAATACTTCCGCCATGAGACTGGATGAACTCATGGGATCTCTCAGACCTATGAAATAAATCAGAAGCAGAATAAAAGGGACAAATGGGTTGCCCTAAAGGCAAAAGCTTGTGAAGTCTCTAAATCAGATAATGAGTCAGAGTTAGATGAAGAAATTTCCTTGCTGACCAAGAACGTCAGCAGAATGATAAAAAAGATTAGCAACAAAGGTTAGAATTTCAGATCTGGCAACGATGTGCCACAACCAAATCTTCCCACTGCAGGAAAGAATACCAGTCGCCCTACTCAGAGGCATGATCAGAAGAACAAAGGCAAAGGGATACAGTGCAGAGAATGTGAGGGTTTTGGTCACATACAACCTGAATGTGCCAACACCCTAAAGAAGCAAAAAGGGAAATCTTTAGCAAGCATCTGGAGCGATGATGAATCTGAAGGGAGTGCTGGAGATGAAGACATCACCAGCAACTATGTGGCCTTTACAGCTATCCTTAAAAGACAATCTGATTGCTACACTCATAGTCATGTTGGATCTGATGTTGGAACATCAAGTACAACGTCCAGCAATGAATCTGATTCTGAAGTTGATAGTGATGAGGATGTGAGTGAAGAGGACATTCGAACATCCTATCAAACTATGTTTGAAAAGTGGATGAAGATCTGTGAAACAAACAAAAATTTGATGGATGAGAATGTCAGATTGAAGAATGAAAAGGAAGAAGCCAAAGCTAGACTTCTGAAGGTCGAGCTCAGTCTCAGAAATCTTAAGAGCAACGTCAGAAAAACTCTTCTCAGAGCTGAGAAGGCTGAGAGTACTCTCAACAAGTGGAACTCTGACCGGTCAAAACTAGATGACATTCTAAGTATGTGGAAGACCTCATGAGATCGTACTGGAGTGGGGTACAACAGAGGAGGCTACTATCATGTCCCTAAGGAGAGACGAATTCTTGTGACCAAAGAGCTGGAAAGGATGGGTCAGCTCAAGGGGTATGAACAGAAGAAGAGGCCGAGTAAAGATACAACATCCAGCCGTCCTGTGTATGGCTACTGTAGGCTCATAGGACATGAAATTGCTTCAGTCCAAAAACTTGGTGGGCTCCGAAAGGTGCTTCTCTCAAGCGCAAGAGTCCGTTCAAGTAGTAAAATCTGGGAGTCCAGATGTCGAATCCTCGGGAGAATCTGTTGAAACCACAAGTCTAAGTCAAATAGAGTAACTACGAATAAAATCTAAACACTTTAATAGTGATGGTGAAGGTGGTATGAAAAGTGTGTGGTGATGGAATTGTTACGTGCGAACAACGAACTCTAATTTGTGAAAAATAGATATAAAAGGCATGTACATGGCATGGGTTCATTAGGATCAGCGAATCGTAAGCTTTGGTTGATCAAATATAACACAACGAAACCTCCTTTTGGGAGCGAATCGTCGGAAGATGTCCTTTTGGGAGTTAACGCATCAATTCTAATAATATATCGCTAAAGTTGTAAACGTGCATATGAAGTATGAAGCTCTCTTTTGGAGAGATCAAATCTCACCCTTGTGGGGTGATCATCTACTAGAACAATTCTTTTGGAATATGAAAAAAGCAGATTTAAGAACGACGATTAAAACTTTAGCAAATATAGCGATTAAGCGCAATAATACAACCAACGAATACGATTCACATCACCTAATTACTCCATACCATGCACATAAAATATTTAGCTACTCATGGTGCAGAAATAAACAATTTTCAGATCAGAATTCATAGGTTTAATAGCAAAATACGGAAGTTTAGAGGCAAAATACAAGCTAAAACACCCAAATACAAGCTAAAGTTGAAGAGAATATCACCAAATCTCTCTGAAAAGTCTTCAAAACTCTCTGGAAATTAGAAACTAGGCTCTGGAATTTTACAGAATTTTTGCAGAAGAAAATACGGCTCCTAAGTGCTCCAATACGCCAATTATACGCCCAAAAACCCTAGAATACGCTTAAATAATAAGATTGCGGGTTTATTGGGCTTAACGGGTTCAAACCCGCACAGTAATCGCACCCGAATTGATCTCAGCCGTAGATCTAAAGCGGGGCATTTGCTGGCCGTTGATCCAGGCGGGATCGTCTGAGGAGCCGCCACGTGTCTCCAAAAATTCGTGCGCAAGCGGATTCGGATCCGACTTCAGCTCGGAGCAACGGTGGACCGTTCGATCTGAGATTCGCGGCTCGGATTAATCCACGCCTTCGCTCGTTCGCTGCTCAGTGCAGGGTCGCTGTCGTCCGTTGGATTTAAATCCAACGCATCGCAACACGCCACGTCGCCCGGAGGCCGCTTCGCTCGTGAGCCGTTCGATCGCTCGGAAGGCCGTTCGATTTACGCCGCGTGGCAATCCAAATCTCCGAGCGCTGCGTTCGCCTCTCCGCTCGTTGTGGCCATCGAATCTCGCATCGACGGTAAATAAGAGGCCACGTCGCCCAATCTGTTTCGAATGCGGGGGGAATCGTAGCGGTTGGATGCGGCGGAATAGGGACGGATGCTTGACACGTGTCGTCGTTTGATTGGCTGCCGAGGGTATTTTTGTATTTCTTCTGTATTTCTTCACTTTAAATGGTATTCTGCATTCAAAAATTCATAGAAATTAGCACAGATCTCAGAAAAATACAAATAAATAGTCGTTGGAATCATGAGATCGAGACGGTGCTAGGAAAAATATAATAAGTGCAGAAATACTTCATTAAATTCTGTTTTGTGCATAAATAGTGTGTTTTCTCTAATAAATAAATGTGTAGAAAATACGTACGTACTAGAGACCAATATAGCATTACATTAGCACAAAATAGGGCCAAATGGGGGGTTAAATACGCAATATTGAACCCAAATCACACCCCCCAACTAGCGTTTTGCTAGTCTCTAGCAAAAAGAGCGATTAAAAATACGCCTAGATCACCTTATCAGATCTCAAATCATTCACCACCATACTACAACGACAAAAGAGATAACCAAACACTAATATCAATATTTCAAACTCATCAAGTAATGGTACTTGTGGGTTTCCAAAAATGAAAGTCAAGCATCTCAAATGGTTATAAAATAGACTCAAATTCACTATCAATTACTTCATAGCTCATAGTACACAAAATCAATGGCCCACACCGTTCAATCAAATATTTTAACTTGGAGCGTAGATGGTTCATGCAAAGCAAGCATCAAAAGTAGGATGGTATCAAGACATACACACGTCAATCTCTATTCATAGGAACTCACACCACATCTTGCGTTTTCTTTAAGCTTTGGAAGTTTTCTTGCCTCGCTAATCATGCACACTTATTCTCTATTTCTTTCACTTTTCTCCATAGTTCCGCGTAACGCGCATCAAGCAACATTCGCAGAAAAGTATATAACTTGGATCACTCCATCAAATAATTGAGGTTCCGGTCAATGGCTCCCAAATCAGACGATAATAGGGCATTAGGCCAAGAAGGGCCCCTCGGACTGTACTACTCGAGCCAACCAAGTTATTTCTTTAATAGCACATTTATTCATGTTTCTCTTCCTCATTCATCTCATTTTTTTTCTTCTTTTGTGTGTGTGCATAAACAACGTGGCACGATAACTTCCTCTTCTTTAAGTTTTCACAAGAATGGGTATCCTAATCATTTCAAATGACGTGGTACGTTTTTCTACCCAAAATCACACCAAGCATGCAAATGGCAATGAATACGAGAAAAAGAACAATGCTCCAGTTAATGTATGAATTATTGGTACATGAACTTTGGTGTGTTCCAGTAAGAGCATACCACTTGCTAATCCATAATTTCTAGATTCTTTAAGTCATCGATTAAGCTTGCCATTGAGATGTGTAAAAAGAAATTCACCACAAGCACTCAAATTCATGTAAAATGAGATTGAAATGTTGAATAATAGTGGTGGGGAAAATAAATCACGAGTGTACGGTGGTGAATAAATATCGAGAAATTTCATCACATAGGGGTCATTTCTAGGTAAAGATAGACTTTGGTGATACTTCTTAACTCAAAAATTTTTCAATGCAAAAAGGGAACTAAAAAAAATCCTAAAAGAAAAAGAAAAAGAAAATAAAAGTCCTAAAAGAAAAAGAAAAAGCAAATAAAAAAAATCCTAAAAGTTATTTCCCTCCCCCCAACTTAAAATAGACATTGTCCTCAATGTTAGGAAGAGGGAATCATGGAAAGAACACACCTGATTAGTTCCCACCCGAAGGTGGGTCTGTGAGATCCATGGTGCTCGCTTCCTTGGTCCAAGGCTCGTGAAAATGTTTCAATCTCTGGCCATTCACCTTGAACTCGCTTCCATCTTTTTCATTTAGTAAGAGCACAGCGCCATGTGGGAAAACTTCTTTGACGACGAAAGGGCCATACCACCTAGAGCGAAGCTTCCCAGGAAAGATGTGCAGCCTGGAATTGTATAGGAGTACTTTTTGGCCTGGGGTGAACTCCCTCCTCAAGATCATCATGTCGTGGACGGATTTCATCCTCTCTTTTGAAATTTTAGCGTTGTCGTACGCATTTCTCCTCAACTCCTCCAGCTCCAACAATTGCAACCTGCGAGAAGAAAAAGAGACATCAGTATCAAAATTCATTTTCTTTATAGCCCAATAAGATCTATGCTCTATCTCAACAGGTAAGTGACAAGACTTCCCAAATACAAGGCGGTAAGGTGACATCCCCAAAATTGTTTTGTAGGCCGTCCTGTAGGCCCACAACGCTTCAGGTAAGCGCAAACTCCAATCTTTTCTTGATGGATTCACCGTTTTTTGTAGAATTCCTTTGATCTCTCTATTTGCCAACTCTGCTTGGCCATTGGTTTGGGGGTGATACGGAGTGGAAACTTTATGTGTGACCCCAAACCTCTTCATTAAAGTAGCGAACATGCGGTTGCAAAAATGAGACCCTCCATCACTGATCAAGGCCTTTGGCACTCCAAACCTAGAGAAAATGTTCTCTTTAAGAAACTTAAGCACAACGGAAGTGTCGTTCGACCTGCAAGGAATAGCTTCCACCCATTTAGAAACATAATCAATACAAACCAAAATATAAGCATATCCAAATGAAGGTGGGAAAGGTCCCATGAAGTCTATGCCCCAACAATCAAATATTTCAATCTCTAAAATGGGGTTTAGAGGCATCATGTTACGTTTAGTAATACCCCCTAATTGTTGGCATGCTGCACAAGTCTTGCAATAATGAAATGTGTCTTTAAACATAGATGGCCAATAAAAGCCACATTGCGAGATTTTTGCCACAGTTTTGTTCGCTGAAAAGTGTCCACCACATACTCCATCATGGCAAAATTGTATCACACTGGTTATTTCATGATCAGGAATGCATCTCCTAACAATTTGGTCACTACAATATTTATATAAGTACGGATCATCAAAGAAGAAATATTTTACCTCGTACTTGAACCGTTTAAAGTCTTGAAGAGACCAAGTGTCAGGGGTCTTACCAGTTACCAGATAATTAACGATATCAGCATACCATGGAGAGGTGGAGACGCTAAAAAGATGCTCGTCAGGAAAGGAGTCCTTCAAAGGCACATCCGATGAATCAAGGCCTACTGTCAAACGTGATAAATGGTCAGCTACTAGATTCTCCACGCCTTTCTTGTCCTTGATTGTGACATTGAACTCCTGTAATAATAAAATCCATCGTATCAATCGAGGCTTAGCATCTTTTTTAGATAATAAATATTTTAAAGAAGAGTGATCAGTATATATCAAAATTGGTGATCCCAGAATATAGCTTCTGAATTTTTCCAACGCGAATACTACAGCAAGCAACTCCTTCTCTGTGGTCGTATAGTTCCTCTGAGCGTCATTTAGTGTCTTGCTAGCGTAGTAAATCACCACTGGAACTTTGTCTTTTCTTTGGCCTAGGACTGCACCAACTGCGTAATTGCTTGCGTCACACATTATTTCAAATGGTAGGGACCAGTCTGGCACCTGCAAAATGGGAGCAGAAATCAGCAACTTCTTTAAAGTTTCAAAAGAAAGTTGACACTCAGGTGTCCAAATAAAGTCCACATTTAAAGTAAGTAAGTTGCAAAGAGGGCGAGATATAGCGCTAAAATCTTTGATGAACCGCCTATAAAATCCTGCATGTCCCAAGAATGATCTGATGTCCTTCACGCATTTAGGACTTGGTAGCTTCTCAATTACTGCTACCTTGGCTCTGTCTACCTGTATACCATCTTTAGAAACCAGGTGACCTAGGACAAGTCCCTCTGTGGTCATAAAATGACACTTCTCCCAATTCAATAGGAGGTTCTTTTCAATGCACCTGTCGAGAACAAGAGCCAAGCTAGCCAAACAATCATGAAAAGAGCTACCATATACTGAAAAATCATCCATAAATACCTCAACGATTTTCTCAACCATATCATCAAAAATACTGAGCATGCATCGCTGAAAAGTAGCTAGAGCATTACATAAACCAAACGGCATTCTTTTAAATGCAAAAGTACCAAAGGGACAGGTAAAAGTGGTCTTTTCCTGGTCCTCAGGTGCAATCTCAATCTGGTAATAACCTGAATAACCGTCTAGAAAGCAATAATATTCATGTCCAGCTACCCTCTCTAAAATTTGGTCAAGAAATGGAAGATGGAAATGATCTTTTCTAGTTCTAGAATTCAACTTCCTATAGTCTATACACATCCTCCAACCTGTGGTGGCTCTAACTGGGATAAGCTTATTATTCTCATTCTTAACCACGGTGAGGCCAGACTTTTTAGGAACAACCTGTGTAGGGCTAACCCACTTGCTGTCAGAAATAGGATAAATAATGCATGCATCCAATAATTTTAGTACCTCGCCTTTCACCACTTCTTTTAATGTTGGATTTAACCTACGTTGCATTTCTCTAGTGGGTTTGGCGTCATCCTCTAAATAAATGTGATGCATGCATACAATAGGGCTTATACCTTTTATGTCAGCAATGGACCAACCAATAGCACCTCTATGTTTCCTCAGCACATCAAGTAATGAGCTTTCCTGCTCTAAAGAAAGTTTAGAAGATATTACCACAGGGAAGCTGTTTTCATCGCCAAGAAAAGCATACTTAAGATAGTCAGGAAGTGGCTTCAACTCTGGCTTTGGATCCTCCACCTCAGATGAAATTTGAATTGATGCATTAGGTGGCAAAGCCTCGAACCTAGGCTCCCATACCGCATTGAGCTCCTTCACGTTCTCCTGCACAAAAGACATGTCATCAGAATCACCAATAAAAGTCTCAACAATAGAAGCATCATCACAAAATTCAGAACAAATATAATCATCCACCAACGAATCAATCATATGCACCCTCTCAATCTCATCATCTACATGTGGCAACTTGCAAGTATTAAAAATATTCAAGTCCAAAGTCATGTTGCCAAAAGTTAGTTTCAGTTGACCATCTCTACAATTTATTAAAGCGTTGCATGTAGCTAGGAATGGTCTACCTAGGATGATAGGAGTAGCATTGGCAGTTTGGGGTCCCTGGATGTCTAGAACTATAAAGTCCGCGGGGTAGTAAAATTTGTCCACCTGAACGAGGACATCCTCAATGCATCCCTTAGGAACTTTAATAGATCTATCAGCTAGTTGCAATATAACAGATGTAGGCTTTAGCTGTCCTAACCCAAGCTGCACAAAAATAGGGTATGGCAATATATTGACACTAGATCCTAAATCCAATAAAGCATTTCCAATTTTCTTAGTGCCAATGGTGCAAGTGATGGTGGGTGATCCAGGGTCTCTAAATTTAGGTGGTGTATTTTGTTGCACAATAGAGCTAACCTGTTCAGTCAAGAATGCTTTCTTTTTCACATTTAACTTTCTTTTAACAGTGCACAAATCTTTCAGAAATTTAGCATAGGCAGGTATTTGATTAATAGCATCAAGCAATGGAATATTGATCTGGCACTTCTGAAAAATTTCACGAATTTCAGTTTGATACTTATCTTTGCTTTTCCGAAGTAGCCGATGAGGGTAGGGTGCTGCAGGTACATATGCTGCGGGTTCCTTCTCTTTAATGACGCTTTTGCTCACACCCACGTCCGTGCTCTCTTCCTGCACCTCCTCTTGTTCTTTAATTCCCTCTTCTTGGATCTGAATTTCCTCTTCCTGCTCAGCTTGTTTGCTCGGTGGATCAGGCTTCTGAATTTCCTTTCCACTTCTCAAAGTGGACACCGCTTGGCAAGGCTTCATATTATTTCCTGCAGAAGAAGATGAGCCCATATTAGGATTTGGAATTGACTGAGATGGAAGCTTACCTTTTTCTAATGTCGCTGTAAGCCTCGCCAAGCTCTCGCTCATCTGCTGATTCTGAGTCTGCTGAGCCTGAAATTGAGCCTGCTGCTGCTGCATCTGAGCTTGTTGCAATTGGATAAGCTGCTGAAGCGCATCGCCAAATGGTTGCATCTGCTGTTGTTGCACTGGCTCAGGGTCCCTCCTCTGGTTCCCACCTTGATAGTTGTTGTTGTTGTATTGAGGTTGTCGGAACGGAGGGGGGGCCTGCTGCTGCTGAGTCTGCTGATTGGGGCCCCAGTTCAAGTTTGGATTGTTGCGCCACCCCTTGTTGGAATTGAAGTTCTGGTAGTTCGAAGAAAATTGATTCACCCCAGTAGGATTTCCTAACATGCTCTTTAAGGCTGGAAGTGTGGGGAATGCACTGGTGTCATGGCCACTGACGTTGCAAAGTGCGCAAACCTGCTCTATCTCAACTGCCTTGGCCTCTTTCAAATTCATTGCATGAAGCTTGTTTGAGATCATGGCCTCCATCTTTGCCTCCAACGCATCCTCTTGCTTCAAATTATAAGTCACCCCTCGCGTAGGCTGGGATGGTGCAGAATGGCCTCCTCTCTCGTAGTCTGAAGTAGTGTCCCATGTCTGCGCATTTTCTGCTATCTCCTCCAGGTACGTCCAAGCTTCGTCTGGCTCTTTATCAAAGAATCCTCCATTGCACATCATCTCTACAAATTGCTTCATTTGCGGCTGCAGTCCATCGTAGAAGAAGCCAATAATCCTGCTTTTGTCGAAGCCATTGTGTGGACATGCGAGCAGCAACTCATTGAACCTTTCAAATGCCTGGTAGAATGTTTCCTCGCTTTTCTGGGCAAAGTTCATAATCTGCCGCTTCAGTCCCTGTGTCCTGTGAATAGGAAAAAACTTCTTTAGAAATTCAGCCTGCAAATCAATCCATGTAGTAATAGAACGTGATGGCAATGCATTCAACCAATTCTTAGCTTTGTCTTTCAATGAAAATGGGAACAGTTTAAGATATATCGTGTCCTCGCTAGTTTTCCCATCAAAGCATGTCAAGCAAACCTCCTCAAATCCTTTAATATGAAGATATGGATTTTCCTTGTCTAACCCATGAAAGGTGGGTAAGAGTTGGATCACCCCAGGTTTAAAATTGAAAGAATTTGCATTGGCAGGTAAAACAAAGCATGAAGAAGTGCTAGTCCTAGTGGGTCGAAGTAAATCTTTTAAAGTCCTAGGCACTCCAGGTTGCACATTATTCTCGTTATTGTTGCTAAAATTTTCATCCATATTATTATTAGCCATATCAAAACGTCGAGTCAACCTATGTGTCCTAGGAGTTCTATGCCACATAAACTAGCACACACACACACACACACACATATATATATATATGAAAGCAAACAAAAGTTTATATACAATAAAGTGGAAGGATCTCACCGAAGGTCCTCTGAATGAAATAAACCGTAGTAACAAACCGTTCTCCCCGGCAACGGCGCCAAAAACTTGGTGGGCTCCGAAAGGTGCTTCTCTCAAGCGCAAGAGTCCGTTCAAGTAGTAAAATCTGGGAGTCCAGATATCGAATCCTCGGGAGAATCTGTTGAAACCACAAGTCTAAGTCAAATAGAGTAACTACGAATAAAATCTAAACACTTTAATAGTGATGGTGAAGGTGGTATGAAAAGTGTGTGGTGATGGAATTGTTACGTGCGAACAACGAACTCTAATTTGTGAAAAATAGATATAAAAGGCATGTACATGGCATGGGTTCATTAGGATCAGCGAATCGTAAGCTTTGGTTGATCAAATATAACACAACGAAACCTCCTTTTGGGAGCGAATCGTCGGAAGATGTCCTTTTGGGAGTTAACGCATCAATTCTAATAATATATCGCTAAAGTTGTAAACGTGCATATGAAGTATGAAGCTCTCTTTTGGAGAGATCAAATCTCACCCTTGTGGGGTGATCATCTACTAGAACAATTCTTTTGGAATATGAAAAAAGCAGATTTAAGAACGACGATTAAAACTTTAGCAAATATAGCGATTAAGCGCAATAATACAACCAACGAATACGATTCACATCACCTAATTACTCCATACCATGCACATAAAATATTTAGCTACTCATGGTGCAGAAATAAACAATTTTCAGATCAGAATTCATAGGTTTAATAGCAAAATACGGAAGTTTAGAGGCAAAATACAAGCTAAAACACCCAAATACAAGCTAAAGTTGAAGAGAATATCACCAAATCTCTCTGAAAAGTCTTCAAAACTCTCTGGAAATTAGAAACTAGGCTCTGGAATTTTACAGAATTTTTACAGAAGAAAATACGGCTCCTAAGTGCTCCAATACGCCAATTATACGCCATAAAACCCTAGAATACGCTTAAATAATAAGATTGCGGGTTTATTGGGCTTAACGGGTTCAAACCCGCACAATAATCGCACCCGAATTGATCTCAGCCATAGATCTAAAGCGGGGCATTTGCTGGCCGTTGATCCAGGCGGGATCGTCTGAGGAGCCGCCACGTGTCTCCAAAAATTCGTGCGCAAGCGGATTCGGATCCGACTTCAGCTCGGAGCAACGGTGGACCGTTCGATCTGAGATTCGCGGCTCGGATTAATCCACGCCTTCGCTCGTTCGCTGCTCAGTGCGGGGTCGCTGTCGTCCGTTGGATTTAAATCCAACGCATCACAACACGCCACGTCGCCCGGAGGCCGCTTCGCTGCGCTTCGCTCGTGGGCCGTTCGATCGCTCGGAAGGCCGTTCGATTTACGCCACGTGGCAATCCAAATCTCCGAGCGCTGCGTTCGCCTCTCCGCTCGTTGTGGCCATCGGATCTCGCATCGACGGTAAATAAGAGGCCACGTCGCCCAATCTGTTTCGAATGCGGGGGGAAATCGTAGCGGTTGGATGCGGCGGAATAGGGACGGATGCTTGACACGTGTCGTCGTTTGATTGGCTGCCGAGGGTATTTTTGTATTTCTTCTGTATTTCTTCACTTTAAATGGTATTTTGCATTCAAAAATTCATAGAAATTAGCACAGATCTCAGAAAAATACAAATAAATAGTCGTTGGAATCGTGAGATCGAGACGGTGCTAGGAAAAATATAATAAGTGCAGAAATACTTCATTAAATTCTGTTTTGTGCACAAATAGTGTGTTTTCTCTAATAAATAAATGTGTAGAAAATACGTACGTACTAGAGACCAATATAGCATTACATGAGCACAAAATAGGGCCAAATGGGGGGTTAAATACGCAATATTGAACCCAAATCAGTATGCAACATTGGCGTGAAGTGAGAAATGTTAGATATTCTGACACGAAGATGAAGAAGAAATGGGTAAGGAAATCCGAACTGTATAGCATGGTGGCTTACACTTCTTTAATTGCCTTCTCCGAGAACATGTGGTATTTTGACAGTGGGTGCTCTCGGCACATGACCGTCAACAGAAATCTCCTTAGTGATTATACAACCTGTGACAAGGGTCACGTAACTTTTGGCGATGGACAAAGAAGCAAAGTTGTTGGGAAGGAAAATCTAAATGTGGCTGGTTCTGTCAATCTGAAGGATGTTATGCATGTCCAATATCTGAAAGCTAATCTTATCAGCATAAGTCAACTATGTGATCAAGGCCTATTAGTTCGTTTTACTAAAGAGAAGTGTTCAGTATTCAACGCAAATGAAGAGTGTATCCTTACTAGAAAAAGATCTACTAATAACTGCTACCTTCTCCAAGAAGCTAACACGTGCCTTAATGTTACCGCTGATGTTTTTGAACAGTGGCATCAAAAGTTAAGGCATCTCAACTTCAAGACACTGATGAAGATATCTAAAGATGGAGCTGTCAGAGGAATACACGTTCTAAACAAGAAGAAAGAGGGGGTGTGCGGTTCTTGCCAGCTAGGAAAGCAAAAGAAGACCAGCCATAAACAACTTCAGACGATTACTACATCCAAGATACTGGATCTTCTACACATGGATCTGATCGAGCCAACGTCTGAAACTAGTGTGGGAGGTAAGAAGTACATCTTTGTCTGTGTTGATGATTTTTCTAGGTTTACCTGGGTAGACTTTCTTAAAGAAAAGTCAGACACATTTGAAGCCTTCAAGAAATTGTGTACTCGTCTGCAAACTGAGAAGGGAAGTAGTACCTGCAAAATTGTCAGAATCAGGAGTGACCATGGAAAGGAGTTTGAAAACCATTCATTTACTGATTTCTGTGAGTCCCGAGGAATTGCTCATGAATTCTAGGCTCCTAAGACCCCTCAACAAAATAGAGTTGTTGAAAGGAAGAACTGCACCTTGCAAGAGATGGCTCATGTGATGTTAAATGCTAGGGAGGTCAGTTTAAAGTGGTGGGCCAAAGCAATCAATACTGCATGCTATACTAGTAACAGAGTTTATCTCCGTCCTAGAATTGAGAAAACTCCTTATGAAATCTGGAAAGGAAGGAAACCTGACGTATCATACTTTCTTATCTTCGAAAGAAAATGATATATTCTACAGGACTGTACTCCAAGAGGGAAGTTCGTTGCAAAAAGTGATGAAGGAATATTCCTTGGCTATTCTACTATCAGCTGTGCATTTAGAGTTTACAACAAGCGTACAAATACCATGATGGAGTCTATCAATGTTGTTGTAGATGATTTTGATCAAAAGGAGGCAGTCACTGTTGAAGGAAGGCATTCTTTGGAATACTGCACAGATGGAGAAGATCATGTTGAACCTATTGTTGCAACATCCGATACAACACAAGATCATATTGAACATAATGTTACAACACAGGATACAACATCAACTGAGGAACCTCAAAGCGACTCGAGTGATGCTCATGCTCCTGAAGGAATCACAAGAGTTATACGGAATCATGCTCCAGAGCTGGTAATAGGTGATGTTCTTGACGGTCGTCGCACAAGAGATACGAGCCGTGTCAACTACCATGATCTTGCCGGGTATGTCTGTTTCATCTCCTTAGCTGAACCGAAAAATGTGAAGGAGGCCTTGATTGATGAATACTTGGTTTCTGCAATGCAAGAAGAACTGAACCATTTTCAGCGAAATGATGTCTAGACACTGGCAGAAAGACCTAAGGGGATAAATGTCATTGGAACGAAATGGATTTTTAAGAATAAAACAGATGAGAAAGGCAACGTCACTCGCAACAAGGCTCGTCTTATGGCTCAAGGGTATACTCAGGTAGAATGTATTGATTTTGATGAGACATTTGCCCATGTTGCTCGTCTGGAGTCTATTAGGCTCTTACTGGCCGTAGCCTGTAGCTTCAAATTCAAACTTCATCAAATGGACGTGAAGAGTGCTTTTCTAAATGGAATAGTAAATGAGGAAGTGTATGTTGAATAGCCCAAGGGGTTTGAAGACCCATTTCTCTCTAATCATGTTTATCAGCTGAAGAATGTCCTCAATGGCTTGAAGCAAGCTCCAAGGGCCTGGTATGAGAGACTGACTAAATATCTTCTTCAGAAGGGTTATGAGAGAGGGGGAGCTGACAAGACTATGTTTGTTCAAAGAACTAAGTCTGCTATGATTATAGCTCAGATCTACGTTGATGACATAGTGTTTGGATCGACCTCTCAACAGCTTGTTCGTGAATTTATAGCTCTTAAGTAGAAGTAGTTTGAGATGAGTATGGTTGGAGAACTAAATATGTCCCTTGGTCATCAGGTAAAGCAATCTAATGAAGGTCTGTTCATTTCTCAGAGCAAGTATGCGAGAAATCTGGTGAAGAGATTCGGTCTGGAGAATACCAGACAAGTCTACACTCATATGTCTACAAGTGACAAGCTCTCCAAAGATGATGGTGGAAAATCAGTGGAGGTCACGTTGTATAGGAGCATGATAGGGAGCCTTCTATATCTGACAGCCAGCAGGCCTGACATCAGTTTCATGTGGGAGGGTGTGCTTGTTATCAAGCATGTCCTAAGGAGTCTCATATCATGGCGGCCAAAAGAATAATCAGATATGTTAGTGGTACAGCTGAATATGGTATATGGTATACCAAAGACACAAACACCTTACTGTCTGGCTACAGTGATGCTGATTGGGCAGGAAATGCTGATGATAGGAAGAGTACAACAGGTGGTTGTTTCTATGTGGGAAACAATCTTATCTTATGGTAAAGAAAGAAGCCGAATTCTATTTCTCTATCCACGGCTGAGGCTGAATACATAGCAGCAGGAAGTTGTTATACTCAATTTCTATGGATGAAGCAGATGCTGACTGACTATGGGATGGAGCAAGATGTATTGACAATTTTATGTGACAACCAGAGTGTAATCAACATCTCCAAGAATCCAGTTCAACACTCAAGGACTAAACATATTGATATTTGGCACCATTTCATCAAAGAATTGGTAGAGAAGAAAGTTCTAGTCATGGAATATGTTGCAACCTCTAGCCAATTGGCTGATATTTTCACGAAACCCCTCGATTCAGGCAGATTTGAAGAGCTGCGACAGGCACTTGGGCTGTGTCGTATCTGATGTTGCAACTTATGTTGCAACATGAGGGGGTGCTGGGCTGTGTTAAGTTGGGCATGTTTAGGGTCAGACTGTTATATTTGATCCCCCCCAAATTTATTCATCTTACGACGATCTTTTCTCTCCCAAAATTTTCAAAGCTTAGAAGAGTGCTCTTCTAGGGTTTCTTGATCCCTTCTTGTGTGATTCTCCCTCTCCTCTGCTGAAATGGCTCGTGCTCAAAGGCAAAAATCTCCTCAGGCCCCTCGTCGGTCCTCTTGACTGTCTTCCTCCTCAAAAAGGGCATTGTTCTCTTCCTCCCCTCCACGGGGTAAGAGAAAAGGGGTGGCTCCTTAGTCCGCTTGTGTCTCATCTTTTGGCATTTCTCCTCCCTCTCCATCTCAGATGTCTTCCCAGCACATGCATTGCCTTGTAGTGTCGAATTGGGAGATGGTTCCATTTTCCCTAATTTCAGTTCAATACGAGAAACCCTCATCATTCGATTCAGATTTGGATGAAGATTTTCCTGCTCCAGTCACAATTCAGGACTGGTTCTGGTATCTTAGGAGGACTGGTAAAAAATTGGACCTATCTTGGATGGACTTCACCGGTGTTTGCCTTGGTCCTTACAAATTGGACAAGTTGAGAGGTAAATTGATGAGTATTGAGGTGCCTGATGATGATGAGATTATACTTATCACCTGCCGGTGAAGGAAGTCTTCTGTTAAATTATCTTAAATTGTGGTTCTTGAGATTTCTGATTCTGAGACGTCCATCTCTGATGAGGATGCTGGTACCAATGCTGATGCTAAAGTGAATTCTGGCCTTACGGCTGTAGATGTCCAGCCTCAAATCCCTCCTGTCTCGGTTGATGTTCAAGATGGCAGCCATGACCATGTTGTTCCGGTTGTGAATGAAGAAGTTCCTCAAATGGAGGACCCTTCTATGGTGGAAGATTCTGGACTACCTTCTATACCCATATGCCTCAAATTCCTGAGGAAGATCTAGTTCAGGGGGGGCATGTGATAATTATTATGTTGCAACACAGTCAGAGGAAGCTCCTGAAGTTGCTCTAGAGGAGGCACCTGATGTTGCTGCTGAAGATGCACATCTTGATGGTGGTGCTGAAGATGCCCCTCTTGATGACCCGTGTGTAGCTCAAGCTGCTGCTGCTGATATTTCCTGTGATGTTGCACATAATGTTGCAACATCAGATGCAACATGCACCCCAGCTATGCAAGAAGAGGCTAATACTTCATCCCAGCCTGCTCTGCCTAGAGATGATCTTGTTCCCCCATGCTCACAAGGCCAGGACTGTTCCCAGGAAACGTGCTGCTCCTTCCAGCCATGTCTCTCCATCTCCTTCAAAGAGGGCTAAAATCCCTGTTGCTTCAGGTTCTTCATCTTCCCCTCTTTTCACTGCATCAGATACTATGAGCAAGGTATTCTTTGATAAAGCTTGCAAAAGAGATGGTCCCTTTACTCTGAAAGGGCCATTCATGCTGAGAAGTCCCTATCTGTTTCCTCCTTTGCCAAGACCAATTTTATATCCATTTTATATAACCTCAAACTCTTTCATGCTGCCACTTGCTTCAAATCTTTAAACTCTGCGTTGGTCAGAGAGTTCTACTGCAATTTGTTTAGGACTACATGAGATTCTTCATCTAGGTGGGCCTTTCATGACTTTATTAGAGGGAAGATTATCTCTTTTTCTCCCTCCGTTCTGAACAAGATTTTGCAATGGTCCTGTCCTCCCTCTCTGTTAGCTTTCGGGGAGTCCGTTTGAGATAATTATGACACTTTCATAAAGGTGGTCACTGCTGGGAAGTTGGTCAGTTGGCCTAAGTCCTCATCTTTTCCTTCCTCTTCATTGTCTGCAAAGTTCTTTCTGCTATATATAATTGCTACCAGTAATTGGCTTCTCACCTCCAATGTTTCTGTTGTCACCAAAGAGATCTGTAAACTACTGTATTCTGATGGAACTATGCAGCCCCTCAACCTTGGAAGAATCATCTTTGATTCTATCTTGTCCCTGTCAGAGTCATCCGGAGCTTCTCTTTCTCTGCCCCATGCTTGTCTTATCTCCATGATGCTACAGTCTCAGAAAATTATGTGCCATCTGCAACTGAATTATCTGTTCCTTCTGAGGGCATTAGATACACAGTCAAGTCTGTAGTTGTGAAGACTGATGATATTTCTAGTTTGTCCTCTCCATCTCCTGGAACCGGTCCTATATCTTCATCACCATCTTCTCCTGATAGTCAGCCATCCTTTGTCCCTTCTGTATCTGATCCTCGATGTCTTGTTGGCTCTCACTCTCTTATTCTAGAGGACATCAAAATATATGAGAATGCACTGGAGAATGTGGACAATTAGCTGTTGCTTCTTCAGGGTCAGAAAATTGTGTTTGAGCCTCAAAAAGCTATGTTTGAGGACTTGATTATTCTGCTAAAGTCCAAGCTTCCTCCTTCTTCTTTAGAATATGTGGATGATGTTGCTGGCAGTGGCTCGAAGTGAGGTATGTTTCTTTTGGATTTTGTGGCCCAAAGGGGGAGATATGATATGTGGGGGTGGTGTTTTGATGTTTTGATGGTGTATGTCTTGATGGTGCTGGTGGATATTTGGTTATGGATGGTATGTTGGATATCATGTTGAATATGTCTGCTGGATGGTATGTTGTCCATCTCAATCTTTTATGAAAATGGCCCTTCTGCCTTTATTGACATTCTTGCTTTTTTCCAATATGTTTTGACCTATTATGATTGTGCCACTAAATGCCAAAGGGAGTTTGTTAGGTCATACGATGTGTGACTGTGTTGTCATTAGTGGCACCCATTTAGTCTTCTGTATCTCTTAATTATCTTGGAATGAGAGATCTAGTTTATTTGCCATGTTTTATTTTATGTTGAATGTCATGTTGCAACATGAGGTCCAATATGCTGTGTCGGAGGCTTCAGATCTTATTGTAGTCACTTTAAGGTATTCTGTTATATGCTATTATGTTGAAGAATCGTTGATGATGCATTTGGAAGTTGTTATCCCTTAGATTTGATTGAAGAACCTGTTGGAGAGATATTAGCCTGCAAATAGTGGTTGAAAGATCTTTGAAGATATTGCAGAACCACCTGCCTGTAGTGGTTCCTTAATTTGCGGGCTACCGATCTGAACGGGATTTATCGAGCGATCTTCCTTCTCTACTCCGAGATTGAGGGGGAGCGGAGTATCTAAGGTGCGTGGGGTTTTGCGGCTAGGGTTATGATTTTTACGAAAGTTTTCGTAGAACTCCGGGGTGGAGGCTGATGGCTATGTACGTAGGAATCAATGGAGTTGATTCTTGTCAATTCGGCAAGGGGAGCTTGCATGCAAGGGAAGCTTGCATAGATTACTCCATGGGTTTGGTAGAGCCCACCCATCACGGTTTGTATTGAGGGGAAGTTTGTTCCTCCTAATAGAAATCCGGTATTAGTGATTGTATTCCTTGATATTTTTAGTGGAGTAATTTGATCTTTCTGGGTGGGCCCCGCAGATGTAGGTGTACGCACCGAACTGCGTTACCAAGTTTTGGGTGTCGTTGCTTGGTTTTGTGTTTACTCTTTATGCTTGATTGATTAATCTCTACGTACTGAATTTCATTAAGTTTTTCCGCTTTTATTTCATATGATTTCTCATTATTTTCTTGTGTTTATCTCTGTGAATGTTTCGATGTCTCTTGAGTAGTTTTTCATCTAGGGTGTGGTTGATTTCTATTGGGGGATAAATATGGATTTAGCCAATTGTTTTGCTATAGAATCACCATTTAGGGTTTTGCCTAAGATGATTACTATCAACATAAATTGATATCCCCAAATTAGTCGCTAACTATAGTAAGGGCTATTCTAAGGTTTTCAATTCATGTATTGATTCATACTATTTATGTCGTCAATGATAATTGGGCGTGAATTAGAGCCTTCCTAGAAACGACCAGAGTTCTATTCTCGATAGTGACATGACGATGGTTGGGAAATATTGTCGAGCGTCTTGCACTCGTCGTGTGACGATGACCAACGAGAGTTGGCTTGGTCACACGAGGAGTAGTTCTATCATAGCATCACGATAGTAGGGGGTAGGTGACTACATTAGGTGCGACAACCGCACCCTAAGATCAATTTGATAGCAAGAAAATGAGTTCATTCCCATATTCAACATACATTAGAAAGATACTTAGCCCTAGAGCTTTTCTTCTCTTCATATTCTCCCTCTTCTATAAAATTACCCACATAGCTAACCATAGCCTAGGATTGGCTAGTACTTAATCAGTCGACCTCCATGTGGATCGACCTGTAAGTACACAACTGACACTGTAGGCTTGTAGATATAATTATTGAAACTTCACGAACACAACACACTGTTTGTATCCAATTACAAAGCACCGATTTCGTGTTGACATGTTAAGATGCATAATATAATTGATGCTATTATGTTTTTCATTTGATTCTAAGGAAATAAATTAATATGATTCCTTGAGATGAAATTGTTGCAAAGGAAATGAACCAAAACTTTGAAGTTTTTTTACTGCTTCTCAACATATAACATACAACTATTGAAAAACACCCTAGAGGGGTGTGAATAGGGTGTATGGCACAAATTAAAAATATCAAGCAGCGGAATCAATCAGAGTGTACACAATTCCGCCTAGGCTCCCCGCCTATACTTTGACCTCTCCTTGAGGATTTACCCCTTTTATAACCAAAAGAAAACTGATCATACTTGCGGGTGGTGATGAACTGTACAAGAATAAGTACAAAAAATTCAACGCTCAATGATAGCTTCTGAAAGAAACAATTCAATAATATAACTCATACTAAAAATAATAATAAACAGATCCAATATAGAGACTAAAATCAGAATAATATTACCATAACATAAAGTGTGAAGTTCTGGTCGTCCTGGCAAAAGCAGTTCATCAATCTAAGCTCTGTAGAGAAAGTTATACACCTTTCAGCGTCGTCCATAGAACTCTGTCTTCCCTTTGATGAAGCTTTAGATTCATTGATGGAGGGGAAGATGTTGCGGCTTTCTAGGGATGATGGAGCAATGAAGGTTTGGCCGCTAGATGGTTAAAGCGAGATCTCAAAGGGGGCCGGCCACTATGTGCATGTATAGGGTTTATGCAATACAAATTCTTCATGAACATAAACTCTTATTGTAAGGACCCTGGCTATGAGAAAAACACTTGTAAGGACCCTGGCTATGAGGAAAACACTAGAAGGGGGGTTGAATAGTATTTATAAAATTTAACTAAGAAATTACGCCTAATTAAAATTCTAATTTAACAAAGATGCGGAAATAAGAATTAACAACAATGAACAATGCAAACAATAAGATGTTTCAAGGGTTTAGGTTACCCAAGTCAAACCCAACTTGTTCACGGTAATCCTACGTCACTTCCATCCGGATACCTTCGGATACTCAAGTTAGAACCCTAACTTGAGGTTTCCTTTAAAACCACTTGTAGCAATCCACAACAATCGATGTCCTTGAATCCCACAACTTGAGATCAAGCAAACCACTCTCACAAACCAAGAGTGAAATCAAATAACGAAAGTTATGAAATTATGAAATACACTTAAAATTCACATATGCCTTGAAGTAGAACTTGAAAAAGCAAAGTGAAGTGAGTGTTGATCTCTTCCAAGAAGAGAGTGAAGTGTTGAGTATTGATTCCCCGGATTTGGTTTTGGATGATGAGCAAACATAAATATCGTGTACTAACTGTTTGTGAGCGCAGTTATGGAGATCGTCGCCAAAAGAATACGTACATCAAAAGCGACGTCTCGAGACTTCTCAAATGCATGATCGTGAGCCTTGAAGCTTCGTTGAAGCTCAAAGAGTATTAATGAAGTCAAGAGTGAAGATTGAAGCTTTGAAGACGGTTCGTCATGTATTATTTATTGTCTTCTAGCTTCATAGATTAGAATGTTAAGCCTTGAGTATGACTTACATTAATATCTTCATTTCGCTTATATCTTAGAGCTAGGATTATCATAGAATCCATTAGAAACTTTCCCGAAGCTTAGCGCTTCTTCCCTCGGCTTCTAGTGCATCTTAGTTGGTTCAAGTAGGAGTACCAACCGACTAGATGACGATCTAGTCGGTCGGCAACTCTTCTTAAACCGACTAGATGTCCTTGCTCATTTCAGCTCAGCCATGTCGATCAATTAGTCGGTCAAAGAAGGTTCATCGACCGACTAGATGACGATCTAGTCGGTTAGAAATCCTTCTCAGACCGACTAGTTGAGCTTGCCTCTGTCAGCCTGAGTTACTGTTTACAGTTAGTCGGTCCAAGAACATTCATCGACCGACTAGTTGTGAAACTAGTCGGTCAGCATTTTTTCTTAGACCGACTAGTGTAACTTATATTCAGCTACGTGCATTTCACTCTTAGTCGGTCAAAGAACACTCACCGACCGACTAGTTGGCAAACTAGTCGGTTGGCAAGTCTTCTTAGACCGACTAGTTCATATTGCCTGGAAATCACTCTTTTGGCTGTCGAGATGTTAGTCGATTCATGAAGAATCACCGACCGACTAGTTGAGGAACTAGTCGGTCAGTGATCCTTCTTAGACCGACTAAGTGCTTCAGAAATAGATCCGTTGGAGCTTTAATTGAAACGTTTTTGCCTCTCTCTTTCATCTATCCTATATATACTTGGAGGGGTTCTTTCATAGGATCAAAAGGCTGATTATTTGAGACATTTGAGAATCAAAGAGGAGCCATTAAACTCAATTCCTAAGCTCTCTCTTCCTCACTAGAATCTCTCTCTCACTCTTATTTCAAAAGAGAGATTCATTGATTGTGAGCCTTCCAAGCCAAGGAGCTTGATCCAAGGTCACCAACATCCACCTAGGACTCCATTGCTGCTCAATATCTTGGAGCTAGGGTTTGGTGCCTTCTTCTTCCTCAAAATCCCTCTTTGCCCTAATTTGGTAAGTATACTCAAGGCATAGGATTTTGTGGTAAGTGTTTCTTTATTTCATCGTATTTGATATTTAAGATTGTCTCTCAGTTGTGAGAGAGGGTGTGATCCCGGTTTGTGGGAGTCACATGTCATTTGTATGATTTGGTCTTGTGAAGGTTTTTCACAAAAATTTCATCGTGCTAAATCTTGAGTTAGGGTTTCTAACTCAAGTATCCGGAGGGGATCCTGGTGGTTGGGACGTAGGATCACCGGGAACAAGTTGGGGAGACTTGGGTGGATCCAAACCAGTTACATGTTTTGTTTGCGTTTGTTAATTTCTTGTTGATTGTTGTTTATTCCGTATTGTCGTTTGTTTATTGCACAATAGTTAGGAATAACTCTCTTAATTATTTTAAGTACTATTCACCCCCCTCTAGTACGTGTGCAGTAGCTACCTCCAGGGCACTACAATTGGTATCAGAGCCAAGTTCATAGCTACACAGAGTCTGATACCAATCTACAATTGGTATCAGAGCCAAGGTAAAAGCTACAAGGTTAAAGCCATGACAAGCAACGACTACAACGTCTTCAAGGATCGTCAAGGAGCTTCTTCAGTTTTGGAAGGGCAATCCTCAGTTAGGCCTCCGCACTTCAATGGTACCAACTATGGGTACTGGAAATGCCGGATGGAAACCTTCCTCCGGAGCGCTTCACTTTGGAGAGCCACGATGAAGGAGTATGTCGAGCCCGCCGAAGAAGATTTCGCAAAGTGGACTCTCGTGGAAGTCGCCGCGGAGGTAAGCAATGCCAAGGCAATGAATGCCTTACAATGCGCATTGGAGCCCAAAGACTTCAATAAGATATGCACATGGAAGAGTGCATATCAAATCTGGAACTCCCTCCTCATCTTGCATGAAGGAACAAGTAGGGTAAGAGACTCCAAACTTGTTGTTGTTAATAAGGATTTCGAATTATTTCATATGCAACAGGGTGAGAAGATGAAAGAGTATTATGCTCGATTCGTTGACATTACCAACGAATTGGAGGCTCTGGGGAAAACCTACACCCAAAAGGAGAAAGTCTCAAAGATCATCGATGGACTTCCTTCTTGTTGGGAAAAGCGTACCTTCGCCATCGAGGAAGGTAATGACATGAAAACATATACTGTCACACAACTAATGGGTACATTGATGTCTTATGAGGTACGCAAGGACAGTAAGCTCATGATGGAAGAAAAGATAAAGTCGTACTTGAAGCAAGACGAGCCAAAGAAAAAGGTGATTGCGTACAAGGCCGCTCTATCTACCGATGATGAAGAATCGGAAGAAGAATTGGAAGAAGAGTTGGGCTTGGAAGCTTTGGCCGATATGGCAAAGAAGTTCGACCGATTCTTCCGACAAGGTAAGTTGAAGAAGAAGTCTAAATTTATTTCGACTAATGTCTCCTCTCCCATGTGTTATAAATGCAATACGCCAGGACATATCAAGCCGGATTGTCCTCTAAACAAACACAAGGAGAAATGGAAGGCATCCAAGCACGAAAAGTCGAGACGGCACAAGAAAGGACTTGTAGGCACTTTCACTGACTCCGACTCCTCAAGTGGAGAGTCGGACGATGAAAGAGTGGAGAAAGCACACACGTGCTTCATGGGAAAAGAGGAACGTGATCAAGATACCTCCTCCGATGAAAGCAAGGATGGAAGCGATCATGAAGGCAATGAGGTAACTATGGATGAACTTAGATTAGCCAACGAACAACTTTGGAATAAGTTTTCTAATTTGGCTAATAGATTTAATAAGACTAAAAATGAGCTAGATAGTCTTAAAACCTCGCCTAAACCTATCATAGTCAACAACGACACCGTTGTTGAAGATTTGAGAAATGAGATTGTAAATCTCAAGTCTCAACTTGAGCATGTTCATGTCGAGGATTCGGATGAACATGTGATAGCGGATTTGACGTCTCAAAACTCAACTTTGAGTATTGAGAATAAAAATCTCAAATCACATGTTTATGCACTCACATCGCAAGTGTCCACCTTGGATGCTTCGATGCGTTCTCTCACCGAGAAGCATGAGTGCACATTAGGCCGAATTCATGAATTCAATAAAGGTAAGGGCCATTTGGATAATATCCTAAATGACTTACTTCCGGCCAATCATCACATTGGCTTGGGGTGTAAGATGGGAGAGTCATCCAAATCGGCCACGACCTTTGTTAGGCCATCTTCCGAAGCTTCTACTAGTGGGAGTAAACACTTCATTGGTAGTTCTTCTACCAATGGTGCTTCCGCTAGGAACACACCCCCATTTGGAAAGAAACCCAATTTGGGTGGACCTCCAAAGAGGGGTCATGCTTTCATGTATGCCATGCCACGTAAGAACACACATCCGACTCCACATATTAGCACATATGATGATTTTTATGCTCCGCACCCACGAGCACGTGCACACCATGTGAGACACACTCATGCACGTGTTTCACCACATGCAAATGTTCATTCACATTCTCATATGAACAAGTATCATCATGCACCATTGCATCATATGCCATATGCTTACCCGCGACATGCATCACATAGAAATCAACAACGTATGCATGTTCCCAATAGGATTAGGACTCCCAAGACATACACTATTTGGGGTCCGAAGAACACGAGCATGTATAATAAGGATATGTATGTGAAATCATTTATTAATGACATTATTTTGAATGACGATTATGTTGGAAAATCACGGTCCTCGTGGACTTAGTTTCTGAAGGGTTAGTTTCCTTTGACCCTTCATTGCTTGGTATCATATGTTTAATTTCATTTTATGGGTACCAAAGCAATTATGGTAAGAATTGGTTTATTTTCCTTTTATTTGCATATTGATCTTGGATGTGCATGTTTATTTGAAACTTAAATTCATGTTGAATTTGAATTTAGTTGGGCTATGGGTTACAATTATTTGAATTTAATATGTTAAATTTGTTGCCTAACCCATAGGATCCAAAAGGATTTTTGGATACCAAAATGATGTTTTCTAGGTTAAATCCACCATGGGATACCAACCCTACCAACTCATTGATTTGGAAAGGATTTTCATTCAAATAGAGTTGATGGTGCTTAAGTGATGCACCAAAGTAGGGGGAGCTTAATGTTGTAAGTATATTCATACTTTTGATTTACATTGGTATCCATGTGTGTTGAATGCATCCATTGGTAGAATATATTACAATTGATGTCATTTTGTACTAGATTTGTGTATGCCATAAGTGTTTATGAAGTTAATATCTATTTTTGGCATAACACTTTTGCATGCTACATTTGGTATTCACATTGAATTTTTGTCTCTGATGTTGATTTCGTCGTTCGACGAGTTTATTGGATTAAATAGATTTGATTTCATGAAATCATAGAATTGTTTTCCATGCTCTCAATTCGGCGTAAATGTTGATTTTGTAGAGTATGTTCCAAAACTCAATTAGTGAAATTGATTTGAGTTTTGATGATTTCGTATTTCGATTTTCGCCTATGGCTTGATGATTTCGTTTTTCGATTTTCGCCTATGGCTTGATGATTTCGTTTTTCGATTTTCGACTATGGCTTGATGATTTCGTTTTTCGATTTTCGCCTATGGCTTGATGATTTCGTTTTTCGATTTTCGCCTATGGTTTGATGATTTCGGTTTTCGATTTTCGACTATGGTCACGTTGGCACGTATGATTTTCTTTGGTATTTTACATTGGTGTCATTTGGGCCGTGGTCGGATTCTTCGACTCCCGTGCTTTTCTATTTTTAGCCATTGTTTTTGTCGTTGATCTCCTCCCGCTCTTTTTGCTAATGCCAAAGGGGGAGAGAATTAATAATGACGATGTGCTAATTAATAATTCAAAGCAATTTACCATGAATCTAACTTGATATGTTAGATTCAGGGGGAGTGAAGATATAAAAATGGATTTAAATCCTATATGTCAATAATTGGTTCATATTTCATATCTTCCTCGTCTGCATGATGTGTATGATTAATAATTAATACGAGACTAACGTGTCATCAATGCAGGGGGAGTAAGTAAATTTCTAATTGAATCATTGTTATTGATTATTATTTATGTTGGTTTGTCATCATCAAAAAGGGGGAGAATGTTGAGTATTGATTCCCCGGATTTGGTTTTGGATGATGAGCAAACATAAATATCGTGTACTAACTGTTTGTGAGCGCAGTTATGGAGATCGTCGCCAAAAGAATACGTACATCAAAAGCGACGTCTCGAGACTTCTCAAACGCATAATCGTGAGCCTTGAAGCTTCGTTGAAGCTCAAAGAGTATTAATGAAGTCAAGAGTGAAGATTGAAGCTTTGAAGACGGTTCCTCATGTATTATTTATTGTCTTCTAGCTTCATAGATTAGAATGTTAAGCCTTGAATATGACTTACATTAATATCTTCATTTCGCTCATATCTTAGAGCTAGGATTATCATAGAAGCCATTAGAAACTTTCCCGAAGCTTAGCGCTTCTTCCCTTGGCTTCTAGTGCATCTTAGTTGGTTCAAGTAGGAGTACCAACCGACTAGATGACGATCTAGTCGGTCGGTAACTCTTCTTAAACCGACTAGATGTCCTTGCTCATTTCAGCGCAGCCATGTCGATCAATTAGTCGGTCAAACAAAGGTTCACCGACCGACTAGATGACGATCTAGTCGGTTAGGAATCCTTCTCAGACCGACTAGTTGAGCTTGCCTCTGTATAGCCTGAGTTACTGTTTACAGTTAGTCGGTCCAAGAACATTCATCGACCGACTAGTTGTGAAACTAGTCGGTCAACATTTGTTCTTAGACCGACTAGTGTAACTTATATTCAGCTACGTGCATTTCACTCTTAGTCGGTCAAAGAACACTCACCGACCGACTAGTTGGCAAACTAGTCGGTTGGCAAGTCTTCTTAGACTGACTAGTTCATATTGCCTGGAAATCACTCTTTTGGCTGTCGAGCTGTTAGTCGGTTCATGAAGAATCACCGACCGACTAGTTGAGGAACTAGTCGGTCAGTGATCCTTCTTAGACCGACTAAGTGCTTCAGAAATAGATCCGTTGGAGCTTTAATTGAAACGTTTTTGCCTCTCTCTTTCCTCTATCCTATATATACTTGGAGGGGTTCTTTCATAGGATCAAAAGGCTGATTATTTGAGATATTTGAGAATCAAAGAGGAGCCATTAAACTCAATTCCTAAGCTCTCTCTTCCTCAGTAGAATCTCTCTCTCACTCTTATTTCAAAAGAGAGATTTTTTGATTGTGAGCATTCCAAGCCAAGGAGCTTGATCCAAGGTCACCAACATCCACCTAGGACTCCATTGCTGGTCAATATCTTGGAGCTAGGGTTTGGTGCCTTCTTCTTCCTCAAAATCCCTCTTTGCCCTAATTTGGTAAGTATACTCAAGGCATAGGATTTTGTGGTAAGTGTTTCTTTATTTCATCGTATTTGATATTTAAGATTGTCTCTTGGTTGTGAGAGAGGGTGTGATCCCGGTTTGTGAGAGTCACATGTCATTTGTATGATTTGGTCTTGTGATGGTTTTTCACAAAAAATTCATAGTGCTAAATCTTGAGTTAGGGTTTCTAACTCAAGTATCCGGAGGGGATCCTGGTAGTTGGGACGTAGGATCACCGGGAACAAGTCGGGGAGACTTGGGTGGATCCGAACCCGTTACATGCTTTGTTTGCGTTTGTTAATTTCTTGTTGATTGTTGTTTATTTCGCATTGTCGTTTGTTTATTGCACAATAGTTAGGAATAACTCTCTTAATTATTTTAAGTACTATTCACCCCCTCTAGTACGTGTGCAGTAGCTACCTCTAGGGCACTACAATTGGTATCAGAGCCAAGTTCATAGCTACACAGAGTCTGATACCAATCTACAATTGGTATCAGAGCCATGGTTAAAGCTACAAGGTTAAAGCCATGACAAGCAACGACTACAACATCTTCAAAGATCGTCAATGAGCATCTTCAGTTTTGGAAGGGCAATCCTCAGTTAGGCCTCCGCACTTTAATGGTACCAACTATGGGTACTGGAAATGCCGGATGGAAACCTTCCTCCGGAGCGCTTCACTTTGGAGAGCCACGATGAAGGAGTATGTCGAGCCCGCTGAAGAAGATTTCGCAAAGTGGACTCCTGCGGAAGTCGCCGCGGAGGTAAGCAATGCCAAGGCAATGAATGCCTTGAAATGCGCATTGGAGCCCAAGACTTCAATAAGATATGCACATGTAAGAGTGCATATCAAATCTGGAACTCTCTCCTCATCTTGCATGAAGGAACAAGTAGGGTAAGAGACTCCAAACTTGTTGTTGTTAATAAGGATTTCGAATTATTTCATATGCAACAGGGTGAGAATATGAAAGAGTATTATGCTCGATTCGTAGACATTACCAACGAATTGGAGGCTCTTGGGAAAACGTACACCCAAAAGGAGAAAGTCTCAAAGATCATCGATGGACTTCCTTCTTGTTGGGAAAAGCGTACCTTCGCCATCGAGGAAGGTAATGACATGAAAACATATACTGTCACACAACGAATGGGTACCTTGATGTCTTATGATGTACGCAAGGACAGTAAGCTCATGATGAAAGAAAAGATGAAGTCGTACTTGAAGCAAGACGAGCCAAAGAAAAAGGCGATTGCGTACAAGGCCGCTCTATCTACCGATGATGAAGAATCGGAAGAAGAATCAGAAGAAGAGTTGGACTAGGAAGCTTTGGCCGATATGGCAAAGAAGATCGACCGATTCTTCCGACAAGGTAAGTTGAAGAAGAAGTCTAAATTTATTTCGACTAATGTCTCCTCTCCCGTGTGTTATAAATGCAATAAGCCATGACATATCAAGCCGGATTGTCCTCTAAACAAACACAAGGAGAAATGTAAGGCATCCAAGCACGACAAGTCGAGACTGCACAAGAAAGGACTTATAGGCACTTTCACCGACTCCGACTCCTCAAGTGGAGAGTCGGACGATGAAAGAGTGGAGAAAGCACACACGTGCTTCATGGGAAAAGAGGAACGTGATCAAGATACCTCCTCCGATGAAAGCGAGGATGGAAGCGATGATGAAGGCAATGAGGTAACTATGGATGAACTTAGATTAGCCAACTCTAATGGAACAGTAGAAGCCCCTCTTATAGGTTCTCCCAAATCCTAAAACAAAATACCCAAAACCCCCTTTGAAATCCGTGTGGAAACAACCAATAGATAGAATTTACAGTACAGACAGTCGTCTTTGTCGACTACTGCATTGTGTTCGAGAGTAGATGAGAATTCAAACGGTAACTTACCACGTAGGACAGTCGACTGATGAAGGTTGGGCATGCGCCTGAAAACCATCAGTCAACTAAGAACCTTCTGCAGGCGACTGATGCATAAGTTGTGGAAACAAAGACTTCTGGGTATACTAGGACATGCGACTGACATTGAATCCACAGGCGCCGGTGCCATAGGCAGGCGACTGGAAAACCAACATCAGTCGTCTATTGCACAAATGGGTAACTTGCCAAAATCAAAGTTCTTGGCAAGTGTTGGACAGGCGACTGTAAAAGCATATACAGGCGCCTATGCCATGGGCAGGCACCTGTAAATCCTTCTTACATCTCCAACAGGGGCTAGTGCGAAAGTTGACAAAACTTAAGAAGTTTGGGCAAGATGAGACATGTGACTGACTAACAAGTCATAGGTGCCTGACACTAGACATGTGCTTGTACTTTGTACAGTAGTCACCTGATGAAAGTTAAGAACTGAAAGCCCAAAAATCAAGTCAAACAGAGTGTGCATAACAGATGACTGTTGAATAATTCACAGTCGACTGTTTTGATACAGGCATCTGTAAATTGAACGGCAGTCGCCTGTTGGAAGTATAAATTGCACAACTTAGAATAAAAGAAGTTGAAAATCTAGGAATTTATTTCTAATGACTTCCTATGCTAGAATGAGTGAAGTACGTGAGCTTCAACAATAAACTACTTCAAAACTACATTCTAATAATAAAGAAAAGAGAATAAAAAGATTGCATTTGATTTAGCATCTCTTCTTTCTCTTGAATGATTTTGAAGTCTTCTTAAAGTCTTTGAAGATCTATTCTTTAACTTTGATCACCCAATCTTCAACTTTGAGCTTTGATTGATCTTCATGGTCATCCATTGCTATTTGATTTATGATAAGCTTAGGCAATGGATCAACTGTATGTATGTGATTAGTCACAAGTATATATGTTTGTCCATCATCAAAACCAAGTAGGAAGAAGTCCAATACTCAATATTCTCCCCCTTTGGTGATGACAAACAAACATAAACAAAAATATAAATAATTGTGCTTAAGAATACTTACTCCCCCTACATAAATGCCAATCAAGTTAGACAATTAATATATGGACATCTAATGATCAAATTAAAGCAATAGTATGATATACATGAATGAAATGGATTCAAGTATTGGAATTTAGCATTTTTGAATCGAAATTCATTATATCTTACTCCCCTGAATCTAAGGCAACTTCAATCTTAGATTCAAGGTTAGCTTCTAATTAGCACAAAATTATGGTTTGTTTATTTCTCTCCCCATATGGCATTATCAAAAAGGTGGAAGTAGAAAAACAACAACAATAGTGCTAACTAGACTAAAAACAATCATGGGAGTATAAAGAATGAGATATGTATTTAATGTGATACCAAATGAAAAACGAGAAAGCATGAAGGTGTGTCACACAAATACGTATAAAAACTCATCAAAACTAAGTTGACTAGAGATAATAGAAGTCCAATAGCAACATGTATTATGTGATTCATCTCAACATTCAATTATAACATTTAATAGCACAAGAAGAGACAAAAATTGCACAACATTCACATGAGAGAGTAATAGAGTCAATGAAACATCATATTAACATATGTAAAAGTGAGCATACATGGAGTACACAAAAAGATTACCAACTCCACATAAACAAAAGTGGATGACCAAAATACATAACCATCCAATGTGCTACAAGGACCATCACTAACAGACAAACATCTATATATTAAACTGTATATCTATCACACAACAATACATCAGACACAGACTTTTAACCCTAACAAAAAAATCTAGGTCCTAGGGTAAGTAGTCATCAAGAAGCATTAGTCCAGCTAAACGACGTTGGAGTCCTCAGGAGCTCTTATCTCAACCTGAAAGCCATGGGTCTCTGGATCTGAAGACGTAACGATAGTAGCAGCAGCAGAGTCATCCTGAGGAGCCTGAGAGGCAGGGTCAGCAGTACCAGCATCAGATGGCTCTGGAATCGGAGAGACGACAGGAGGACGAGGCTGGGTGATGTCAGTAGGAGGGGCCTGATCATCACCTGAAGGAGTAGGAGGGATATCCTGAGAGGGCTGAGCAGCAACCAGCTGAAGATAATGCTGGAGGGATGCAGGGAAGGGTATGACATGGTGCTGGAAAGATAGGTGGAACAGCTCATAAAGACCAGCTACCTTCTTGTCCAACTCAACAAGAATGGGATCAGGAGAGGGTACAGTTGAGGATGAAGGGATCGATGAATCACCAAGAGGAGCAGCAGACGAAGAAGGGCCAGAAATAGACTGCCTCTTCTTTGCTGCAGTCAGCAGAGGCGAAGAAGACTTCGACTTAGTCGATGCATCAAGAAGAGGGCCAAATGGGACAAACTCATATGCAGAAAGATCAATGCCAAAATGGCGAAAGACACGATTAAGGATTCTATAAGGAACATGGGAAGTGGTGGATGTGATCTCGATATGGTCCATCCTGTCAAGTATGACCTTGCCCAGTTCACCTCCATCCCTGAGAATATCGCATTCATGCACTTGAGTATCTTATGGGATGGCTGGTCAAAAGATCCGTACTTAGGCAGGATGTTGGACTTGATCACATGGTGGACAGCCCAACCTCTAGGAGTGAACATGGATGATCTGACTCCAGAAGTGATGATACGAGGGACCTTACGGAACATGTCCCGAAGGACGACATGATCTAAATCAGCACAAGAAGAGATGAAAATATCAGCCGGTAAGGATCCGGTGGAGGGAATCCTAAAAATAGTCCCTAAAAGCTTGGCGCAAGCTTGATCGGGGTCCCCTGAACAATGGTGTCTAAAATCCCCGACTCTGTATACTCACCTAGAATGCGGTTAGCATATAATAATTTAACGAGCATGGGGTATGGTCTAGGGGAATCAACATGTGAATACCAAAATAGATCGACCAATTTGGTCGTAGTTATAAGCTGTGATAGGTTCTGGGAAGTGAAAGCTAGATACGAGATGAAACGCTCCTTGAGGAGCTTGACGTTGAACATAAAATTATATGTCCCCAAACACGTGTCGTCATGACACATGGGGACATGTGAAGCAAGAGCAGATTGAGGAGGAGACTTAGGTGGATTTTGTCCTTGGGCTTCAGCTTCATGGCTAGCCTGGGTTTCAGAAGCATGATGCTCAACATATGGTTCTTCCTCATGAGGAGTGGAGGACAAAGCTAGGGGCCGAGTCTGAGGTGCTTGTATACATCTACGTTTGAGGGGAATCTCCTCACTAGATGAAGACGGGGCATACTCAGATTCAGCATACTGCAAAAACTCAAAAGAAGGAGTTGCATTCTTGGTTCGAGGTTTTTGACGGCCTTGGGTGGGAGGGGGCTTAGGAACCCTAACCCTAGGTTCCTTGGGAAGCTTAAGGGACTTGCCCTTGGAGGAAGAGGTCTTGGGTGCCATCAGAAATGAATGCAAGCGAAATTGACAAAAAACGACAATTAGGAGATACTATGGTACAAATATGAGTGTAAAAGGAGAGATTTATACCACAGACGACCGAGAAGAGAGGAGACCGACCAAAGGAGGGTGATCGGATGGAAGAGGATGTCCGAAGTCGACGGAGAGGAGAGAGCATGATCGACGAAGGAGGAAGAGAATAGGGCTAAGTTTGAATCGCAAGGAAGAGAGGAAAGACCCAACCGACGATTAAAAGGAGCTGATGGAGTGATCTGGTTCATTGGATCAAAAATAACGGATCAGATCATGGGCTATGAACCGCCAAACTTGGTAGACAGGCGACTGATGCACATCGTGCAGTTGCCTGTCAAGCCCTCATAAAAAATGACTCAAAAAGAAGACAACCGCATGTAGAAGAAAATACAGTCGCCTGGATTTGGACAGGCGTCTGTGAAATGACTTACAGTGCCTGCGGCACAATAAAATTTTGAAGAAATTTTGAGCCATTTCTCAGAAAAAATAGTGACAATTGGGCAGGCGCCTGATGATCAAAATACAGTTGCCTGGTGGATTGCCAGTCGCATGTAAAATGACCATTAATTGCCTGTCATGAATAAGAGTTATGAAGGCTAAAAACTGGAGATTGTGCAGTCGACTGTAGAAGAAATAACAGTCGACTGTCCTCGTTCTGAAATCCAGAATTGAGTTAGAATCAAGGATTTGAGACTTCTCACCCTTAAACCTATACTCTAAACACTCTAATAACATAAAATAGCCATCATAAGCATATAGACTAACACACATATCAAGTATATTAATCTCATCATCAAAAATCTCCAATAAATCTCTTTGAAAACAAATCTGAAAATATGACATATTCAACATGAGATATGGAAATGATCATATGAATACAAAACAAGTTATAAAACATGAACATGAGCTCCTAAATTTCAGATTCACCTATAATCCCTAACTCTCCACGCAAGCTCACAAATGAGTCTTCTGTTATAGATTTAGTGAAGATGTCGGTGATTTGTTTTTGGGTTTCAATGTACTCTAAGATGGATCATTAATAAAATGGTGTCTCACATCTATGTGTTTGGTACGGGAGTGGTGTACCAAATTTTTAGAAAGACATACTGCACTTTGGTTATCAACCATGATAGGGCAAGTATCCCAATTGACACCATAGTCTTTGAGTGTGTGTTTCATCCAAAGGACTTGTGCATATGTAAGACCCACGGAAACATATTCTGCTTTGGTCGTAAACAATGATACGGAGTTTTGCTTCTTGAAAAAACCAAGAGACAATGGAATTTCCAAGAAAATGGCAGTGCCACTAGTACTTTTTCTGTCTGATTTGCATCCAGCAAATTCAGCATCATTATATGAGACTAGCTCATATGTGCTAGATTTAGGGTAAAGTAACACATAATCTAGTGTTTGATTGAGGTAACGAAAAATTCGTTTAACCATAATCAAGTATGATTCCTTAGGTCTAGCTTGATATCTAGCACAAAGACATACTGAAAAGATGATATCGGGCCTATTAGCAGTTAAATAAAGTAAGCTACCGATCATACCTCCATATAGACGAATGCCTACATCTTTCCCGTTTTCATCCTTATGTAGATGGATGGTCGTACTCATGGGAGTCCTTTTCCTTGAAGATGATTCCATCCCGAATCGCTTGATAAGCTCCCTGGTGTACTTGGTTTGGTGTATGAAAATCACATCCTTCATTTGCCGAATTTGAAGACATAGAAAGTAGGTGAGCTCACCCATGTGGCTCATCTCAAATTCTTCCTTCATAGATTTAGAAAATTCTTGGCAAAGATCAAAGTTAGTAGAACCAAATATAATATCGTCTACATAAACTTGAATAAGGAGGATGTCATTTTCATAATCATTAATGAAAAGAGTTGAATCAACTTCACCCATTTTAAAACCTAAATCCAAAAGAAAGGTTTCGAGTCGATTATACCAAGCTCTAGGAGTTTGTCTCAACCCATATAATGCTTTCTTAAGTTTGAAAACATGATTAGGAAATTTTCATGTATAAAACCGGGTGGTTGAGAAACATAAACTTCTTCGTTAATTATGCCATTTAAAAATGTACTTTTAACATCCATTTGAAATAATTTAAAATTCTTATGAGATGAAAAGATAAAAGCAACCTAATAGCTTCTAATCTAGCTACGGGGGCAAAGATTTCTTCGAAATCAATACCTTCCTCTTGCCGGTAGCCTTTAGCTACTAACATTGCTTTGTTCATTGTGATGACCTCGTTCTCATCCGTCTTGTTCTTGAATATCCATTTGGTCCCAATGACTTGGTGACCACTTGGAAGAGGGACGAGCTCCCAAACTTCATTTCTTTCAAATTGCATGAGCTCCTCTTCGATTGCGACGATCCACGAGCTATCTTCACATGCTTCTTGGATGTTCTTTGGCTCAATGGTAGAGACACATTCGCAATGAGAGAACTCATCAATTCTTGACCTTGTTCAGACACCCATACCAATATATCTAATTATTTGGTCATGGGGGTGGTCACGAACGGTCAGATAAGCCTTGGGATTACCTAGATCACTTGGAACATTCTCAACATTTTCATTAGTAATGTTAGTCTCAATAACATCATTAATTTTAACATTACTAATTGAATCACATAAAACATCTACACTATCAACAACAACATGAGGAACATCAAAATCTTCATGAAATGAAACGTGTAGTGACTCCTCGATCGTTGAAGAAGTTTTTTTGTATATCCGGTAGGCTTTGCTACGTGTGGAATATCCAACAAAAATTCCTTCATCGGAACTTTGCTCAAATTTTTCTAACTTACCAAATTGTTCTTTATAAAACATTTTGAACCGAAAACTCGAAAATACTTAACTTTAGGCTTTTTATCGTAAAATAGTTCAAAACAAGTTTTGTTCGTTCGGAGCATCACTAGGATCCTATTAAGCATATAACATGACGTGTGCACCGTCTCCACCCAAAATTGAAGTCTAAGATGACTATCATGAATCATGGTGCGTGCACACTCAATAAGAGTCTTATTCTTTCTCTCAACAGTACCATTTTGTGGTGGTGCACGAGGAAAAGAAAAGTTGTGAGTAATCCCGTTATCATCACAAAACTAGAGAAAAGTTCATTCTAAAATTACCCTCCATAATCACTACAAATAGTGATAATGGTGGTTCCTAAGAAATTATGAATTTTCTTTGCAAATATGTTAAACTCATCAAAGGCTTCATTTTTATTAGTTAAAAATGATACCCGTGTAATTCTAGAAAAGTCATCTACAATGACTAATCCATAATGAGCATTTCCTAAAGATGATACTCTAGTAGGCCCAAATATATCTAAATGAAGTAATTCTAGGGGCCTCTTAGAAGTTATGCCATATTTAAGTTTAAATGAAGATTTACGAAATTTACCTCGTTGACATGAATCACAAAAGCTTTTCTTATTAAAAGATATTTCGGGAAACCTTTGACTAAATCATGCTTAGCTAATTTATATAAATGCTTAAAGTGAACATGCCCAAAACGGCAATGCCATGATAATTGTTCATTAGAATGAGCAACGAGGCAATGTTCAAATGATTTAGGCATACTTAAAATATAAATATTTTTATGTCTAATGCCAGAAAATAAAACCTGTGAATCATTATCAATAATACTACACAAACCCTCTCCAAAGTTAACTTTGTAACCTTTGTCACAAAGTTCACTTATAGAGATGAGGTTATGAAATAAACTTTCTACAAAATAGGCATTATCAATTAATGGTTTGGATAAGTTACTGACTTTGCCTACTCCGATAATGGTTCCCTTTTGATCGCCTCCAAAGGTGACCGTTGCACCGTCCTTGATGCAGATCACATCGGAGAGCAAGGAGGGATCTCCCATCATGTATTTGGAGCAACCGCTATCGAGTATCCATCCTTTCCTTTTAGATCAAATATTTCTTTTATTGCTCTCTTTCTTGTTCTTGGGTACCTACATAGTATAACATAAGCTCATGGTACCCAAGCTTGTTGGGTCCAAGGGGATTAGCCCCTTGGAAACCAAGTCCAAGTGGACTTTGGCTTCTCAACATAGTTACCACTATTTATCACATTACTAAAATACGAACTTACATATGCATTCCTATCATTTTTGCTAGCGTTCTTGGGACCCCAAATATTGTATGATTTGGGAGTCCTCTTCCTAGTTGCATGCACATTAGGTTGAGGTCTACGTGGTGCATGATGCTTAGGAGTATGAGGTCTAGCATACGAAGGTAGAGGAGAATATGCATGCGTCATATAAGGATCATATGCAAAAAGTGGAGCATGCATATTATATGGTGCATATGGAGCATACATATGATGTGGTGGATATGCATGATGTGTATGAGCATATGAGTATGTAGGAGCACGTGCATGAGTATATCTCAAGTGTGGGTTTGCATGTGCCCGTGAGTGTGGATCATAAAACTCATCATGCATGTTCACATAAGAAGTAGGAGTGTTCCTACGAGTGTGAGTGTTAGTGTACATAAAGGCATGTCCATTCTTTTAATTTCCACCCTTAATGGATTTCTTGTCAAAAGAAGGAACGTATGTAGTAGTGACTTTCTTGGAAGGTTTGCTACTAATAGTGTCTTTGTCACTACTAGTGGATGCACCGGAGATTGCCTCAGAAACTCTGTAGTTACACCACTATAGGAGGTGCGAGATTTGGATGTATTTGCTTCCACATAACCAAGTCTAATACGATGTGTGTCCGGAAATTGGTTTGAAAGCAATTCATCCAATTACCCTTTCCCTTTGTTAAATCTCTTAACTTGGAAGAACATTGAGCTCATTTTTCTCCCTAAGGGAAGAAATAGTAGTGTCCAAAGTGGACACACGTGTGGTGAGCTCGTGCATTGGATTTTGATAGAATCATTCTCAATACCCAATTGTGTGTTTTGTGAAGCTAGATCAACACTATCTTTAGAAGAAACATGATCTAATTGAGATTTGATGGAATTTGTAGGGGATCCTGTCTATGGGGAAAACACTAGAAGGGGGGTTGAATAGTGTTTATGCAAATTTAAAAGGAATTTACGCCAAATAAAATGGAATCCAACAAATAATGCGGAAATAGAATAAAACCCAAATAAGAAACAATTGCAAACACAAATATGTTTCTAGGGTTCGTATTACCCAAGTCAACTCCCGACTTGTTCTCGGTAATCCTACGTTCCTTCCACCCGGATACCACCGGATACTCAAGTTAGAACCCTAACTTGAGGTTTCATTAAAACCCATTTGTAGCAACCCTACAAGTGTAATCGAATACAATCGATGTCCTTGACTCCCACAACTTGGGAGCAAGCAAAACCCGCTCTCACAACCCGAGAGCAAATTCAATATATGAAAATAAAGAAATCTGAAAGTAACACTTACAATCACCTATGCCTTGAAGTAGAACTTGAAGGAGAAGTGATGTGTGTTGAAGAACTCTCTTGGAAGAGATGAGAAGCCCTTTCTCTTGACTGCACCAATTGCCTAGATGATCACTCTTTGGTTCTAGGTTGGAGAGCAAGAGAACAAGGATTTGGAATTCTTAGGGCTTTGGATTTGAGAGCTTTTGACTTTAAAAAATGAAAGCTTAAGATCAATGAGTAACCTTTCAATGGAATAGTAGAAGCCCTATTTATAGGTTTCTCAAATCCACAGAACAGTTTGGGCAAAAACTCTTTTGGAATCCGTGAGAAAAATCTCAACGGATAGAAACAGGACCCGTAACAGTCGACTGAAGAAGAAACCTCAGTCGACTGATGCACAGTCAACATGGGTAGGTAAGAATTCATAACGGTAACTTACCACGTGGACAGGCGACTGATGAAGCAAAGACAGCCGACTGTTAAACCAACAGGCGACTGTACTTTCTTCTACAGGCGATTGGCCGAGAGATGGGTAAGTTAGATAAATACTGGAAATCTCACAAGTAACAGGACAAACGACTGATGCAAGGAACACCGTCGACTGTTAATCAGAACAGGCGACTGTAAATCCTCAAACAGACAACTGTCAAAAGCCTGAGAAATTTCCAGAGAGCTGAGTCAAAAAAATGACTCACAGACAGACGACTGTTGCAGCATAGACAGTCGACTGATCAAATATACAGTCGATTGTATATACAGCATTAGTCGAATGGCCGTTAAAGTCAGATCAAATAGAGTTTGGGCAAATGATAGACATGCGACTGATTTACAAAGCACAGTCGACTGTCACTAGGACAGGCGCCTGTGAATCATTCATCAGTGGCCTGTGCGAAATAAACAGAGAAGGCCCAAAACTATATTGTAAAAGTCTGTGCATAACAGGCGACTGTCGAACAATACACAATCGACTGTTTTTGAGACAGGCGACTGTAAACTGTTAAGCAGTCGACTGTTATAAACAATCCTTGCACAACCAATAGAGAAATGAATTGGAGTCAAAGGATAATTGATCTAATGATGTCCTATGACTGAATGTAGATGTGTGTGACTGCTCCATCAAAGTTCTACTTCTAAGCAACATACTAGAAGAGATAAAAGAAAATTACATTTGACGAATAATCTCTTCTTTCCCTCGTATGCGCTTGAAGTCTTCACGGAGCTTCAATCATCATCTATGATCAACCAATTCATGTCATTTGCCTTCAATGAAGTTTGTGAGTCATCCATTGCTAGTAGATCTTCATAATTAGCTTAGGCAATGGATTAACTGCAAAATAGGGGATTAGTCACAAGTATTTATGTTTACTCATCATTAACACCAAGTAGGGAGAAGTCCAATACTCAACATTCTCCCCCTTTTTGATGATGACAAACAAACATAAACAAAGAGATAAATAATTGTGCGTAATGAATACTTACTCCACCTACATAGATGCCAATCAAGTTCGTTAACAAATATTAGGGCATCTACATATCAATTGAAGCAAATGAGTGAGATATGGATGATTTTAATTCAAGAAATCTAGGAATTAAAATCCCTATTCATTGTAATCTTACTCCCCCCTGAATCTAAGGCAACTTCAATCTTAGATTCAAGTGTTAGAACATACTTAGCACATTCATTATGAATCTTGTATGTTTATTTCTCTCCCCCTATGGCATTATCCAAAAGGTGGGAGCAAATAACAACAACAATAATAGTGCTAAATACGAACTAACAACAATCAAGGAGTTTAAAGATATATCGAATCAAAACTCATAAAATCACATAAAATCACATCATATACATATGTGAGTAATGGAATTTAAGTCCAATATCAACATTTTAGACATACACAACGAAAATACTTTCAAAAGTGATTTCACAAATGCGTCATACCAGAGATAGCATGGAAAATCGAATATCAAATTCATTTATTGTCTCAAAATCATATCAGATAGAGTATAGCATACATGGAGACAACATAACATTCATCACACAGATAAGATAAGAAGTATAGCATAGTGTGACACAAGATAAATAGCAACATCATATATCTATTATACATTTGACAACGATTTTTGAATCATAGGGCTGACTAGGACAAGCTAACTAGGACAAAGGGGTTGATAGAAAGACGGTTCAGATTTGATCTTGGAAAATTAACGGTAGAATTGAGATTCAAAGAGAAAATTTGGGAAAACTTTTTGAATTGATCTGAAATAAACTCGGTCAACATTATCTTTGAAAAAGTAATGAAGTGCTTCGATGTCCACCCGTGCCAGAGCATGACGTGCAGCTTCAATTTTGAGAACACGAAAAGCCCGCTGAGCATGCATGCAAGGCTGACATAATTACTATTTGAGAAATGAAACGTTGCGTTTCTCAAGCCCCAATGTTTAGTGGACCTTTCCTCAAGCGTCTATATAACCGTGAACATTTGTTGCCAACGCAAAAGAATGGCACCGGTGGCTGCAGGCAAGAACACGGAGCCATCCCGCCAACCAGATTTTATGTGCCCGAGCCACCAAGGCCGGCGAAGCCTCCAACCCCGCCAAACACGACGTTCTTCTGGTCATCCACAGAGCGAAGGCCGAGCTCGAATCGAAATGCCCACACACTGTCTCCTGTGTCGACATCGTGGCCTTTACCGCCCGCGACAGCGCCTCCCAAGCTGGCGGCATCGCCTACAACGTTCCCTCTGGCCGCTGGGACGGAAGAGTTTCGTTGCAGTCCGACATGTTCGCCAACCTCCCCGCCCCTTTCTTCAACGTTCAGCAGCTCCAATAGAGCTTCTCCAGCAAGGGACTCTCGCTCGACGAGATGGTCACCCTCTCCGGTGCCCACTCCATCAGCATCTCGCATTGCTCCTCTTTCTCCAGCTGTCTCTACTCCTTCAATGCCACGACGCTGCAGGACCCCTCTCTGAACGCGGGGTTCGCCGCGTTCTTGAGGGCCAAGTGCCCGGCTTCGTCGGGCCAGGACGGGATGGTCCCGCTGGATGTGGTGAGCCCAAACCGACTCGACAACAGGTACTACAAGAACCTCAGGAACAACAAAGGGCTGCTGATTTCCGATCAGTCTCTCATGAGCGACCCGTCGACAGCGAGGACGGTGAGGGACAATGACAACCGCAGGGATGAATGGGCCGCCAAGTTCGCCACGGCGATGGTGAAGACGGGAACCATTGACGTGCTCACCGGATCCCTGGGCGAGATCAGATCCAACTGTCGGCTCATGAACTGATTCAAAATTAGTGGTTTTGGATTAGTTAATTAGTTTCTTCATTCGTTTGTTCATTTTATAGATCTTTTTATTGCTCTAATTTCATTTTGTGATTGCCTTGCGCAATTTTGTGGTATACAAGTCCCCCCACAAAAATGGGTTGTTTAGACAATTGGCTGAAGCTTTTCTTTGTAAATTCTACATTATAGTAGCTAGAAAATGTTTTAAGATTGAGATATCTGGAAATTGCAATTATTTATAAAAAGTATGGCTAGCAACATTCCTCACAAATCGTCGTCATGAGAACGGGCCGGGCCGGGCCTCCTCCTGGCCGGGCTGAACATTGCAATCCCGCAGTCGAATGATGTGAATATCGAGGCTCTCACAGGTTTGCACAGATGTGCTTCTTGCCCTTTGCTGAGAGGCGGTTTTTATGGTGATGCATTTGACAGCCTCTGGAATGAAGCATGCCGTGTCACAGGAGTAGAGCCATCATTACGTGAGCATATATTCAGTGTACTGATATGAAGGCTATAAGCCTTGCATTGCGGTCGAGCAGACAAGTAGTGGAGCTACGAGAAGCCATTGCTTCCTCGCTGAAAGCGCTGATGGCAGCAACAGGCGCCCCTATCGGCCATGTGATTTCTGAAGCATCAAGACTAAGTCGGCAGAGTGGGTGGTGCGATTTATATGAAAACGTGCTCGCATGAACCTATCCACCTTGCAGTTCATCTGTCAAGCTGGGGGCAATGGAAGACATGCATTAGACGTGCTGAAATGCAAGGAACTTTCTTTCCCGTAGTTCATTCTTTCTTATTGTGGGTCCAATTGTCAACATCAGTCAAATATCAAATCTATTTCTTCTTGCACTCTCAAAAGTGCAGATTATTTTCAGACTCCTGAATTTTTCCACCTTAAAAACTCAGATTTTTTCCAACACTAGGTAGCCTTCTTTCTTCCCAACTATGCAGCTATATCAAGTAAAATTAATTAATTAATTAGGCACAATCATGGTAGAGACAGCTCATCTACCCCCACTTAAGCCCCTCTACATGCAAGGCAAGAGATTTGTTGATAATCAATCAACCTCAAAGATGAATACCCCCAACAAAAGTAATCAATACCCCCGCCAAAAGGTAGAAGCCTCAATTTGTTGATAATCAATCAACCTCTAAGATGAGGCCTAGAATACCTATATGTTAAAACACAACTGTTTTTGAATCCTAGGGCTAACTAGGACAAGATAAAGAGTGCCTATGATTTGGTCTTGGGGAGTGTAAGGTTGATATGAGTTTTGATAAAGTTTTGGTTGGAAAATCTAAATTTAGGTTGAATGTGTTTGGGAAACCCCAAATAACTTTACTGGAATGTGTGGAAATATTTTGGGTGAAATCACAAACACATTAAATAATTTTTCCACTAACAATTTAAAGTTTGTCAACTACTCACTGTGCCCGAAATCTACGTGAATGTTACGACTAATTTGGACTAGCCCGAGTTACAACGGCCCACGGCCCAGCCTCAAAGGGGACGCCAACTAGAGAAGACGGTCACGCCCGGAAAGGCCCACGGACAGGGCTGAAGGCCCGGCCACTCCACCCTCGGGGGCACCCCACTAGCCCCCATTTGGCCCGATTAACCACCCCTCGGAATCCTCGATCCCATAATGGCCATTAACGGACCTGTTAATGGGCCACCCCTCCACTATGCACGAGTGGGAGGAGGCGGAGGCGGATCGTGGGGACGTGAGAGGAGGCGGGACGTGGGGTAATCATGAGGGACCCTATAAGGGGAAGGCCAGGACAACAGAGAAGAGGATTGAGACTCAGGTAATCAACAGAGAGGTACTCCATCAACGACCTAGGCATTCGCCACTCCATTTCCTCCCTCCCCCAAACTCGCGCCGCCTGGGTTGACGTTCCGGCTTCCTTACAAGCCGGATCTCCCCCGCCGAGTATCCCTTCAGACCTTGATCTGACTTAGGCATCGGAGGGGATTTGGCCGGAACCTAGTTCCGGCCTCCCTGATGAGTTTCCTTATCTGTCCAGGAAGAAGATATCCGAGGCGCCGAGGCTACCCCTCAGCGTCGGTCGGCTACCCCCATCGCAGTCGTCAGGTGGACAGCTGCTCAAGCACCAACCCACTTGCAAGACACCGAGGCTACCCCTCGACGCGGATCCGACCGAGGCCGAGCGCGACCCAGCTGAGGCCGAGCGTGACCCACCAAGCCGAGGCTTCTCCTTAGCTCCCCGAAGGCAGAGGATCGACGCTACCCGGGGACTCCCCCGTCTATGCCCGACCCTCCTTCCTCCCACACCGAGAACAAGCAGGCTCGGCGATCCCAAAGGACCCCCAAGTCGGCCCCTTGACCACGTTGACCACACAGCCGACGGTCAACGAACTGTGGTGAGAAAACACCCGCAAACATCTGGCGCCGTCTGTGGGAACGAACTAATACCCACGTCAAACCACCAAGATGGAACCCATCAGTAATGGCCTAGGGCGCATGCCACCCATCCCGGAGGAGGGCGCATACCACGCCCCCCGTCGAGAACCCGAACGGCTGCGCTGCTGGAGAGACCGACAACGCCCGGCTGTCCACGCAGGGGCAACTCTGAGCCTGCGTGTAGGAGACCAACACCAACATCCAAACTTTAGTCACGACGATTCAACAGCTCGTTAGCAGCACTCCCACCCCCGAGGGTGGGGAGGGACAGGCCTACCGCCAGGGAGAGGATCGCCGACCTCTTCGCTCCGCCGTGGTTGCCGACCAAGGAAAAGGAGTGCACAACATGGAGAGGAGGTTCACCATACCCGGTTTTTCCTCGGCGCGGTCTCCCACTCCCACCTCATCCAGAGAGGGAAATGGGAGGGACTCGGAGCGGACGGACAGCGTCTCGAGGACGGCCTCATCCTCACGCCAGGGATCGTACAAACGTAGGCGGGATGATCGCCGGTCAGCGAGCGTCCGTTCTTACCAGAGCGGAGGCAACCGACGAGCAGGGACCCACCACCAGAAGAGCCGGAAGGGATGTTCGCGCCAATCGAGTCCAGCACCCAAGACGGCGAAGGTCCAAGAGGCGGTCAAGCTTCCATCGGCCCCCCCGTTGCGACCGAACGGCCAAGAGGCGGGCGAAGGGGAGCGACCCGGGTGCATCAGCGGAGAACGATGCCCCCTGACTCGGAGGATAACCGAGGCGCGGATACCCTCGAACTTCAAGGTACCGACACTGGAGAAATACAACGGCATCAGCGACCCCGCGGATCATGTGATGGACTACGAGGGGGTCATGGCGTTCCAGGGGGCCGATGACACCCTGCTCTGCAGGGGCTTCTACTCCACCCTACAGGGAGCCGCGCGAACCTGGTACCTCAGCCTGCCCGGTCGGTCAATAGACAGCTTCGAGGAGCTCACCCAGTTGTTCTGCAAGCAATTTATGGCCGGACGGCAGGTAAGACCTGATTCGGAACACTTATTCAATGTGGTACAGGGACCGGCCGAATCTCTGAGACACTTCATGCGTCGCTTCAATGTGGAGCGATTGAGCGTGGATAGCTGCCCCAAGCTGGTTGTAAAGGCGGCCCTGAAGAAAGGCCTGCGACATAGGGGCTTTAAGAAATCACTACACAGCGACCCCCGAAGGACCTCACCGGAATTATGGCCCGAGCGGAATGTTTCATGCTGACAGATGTAACGACCGGTTTTTGTAATGACTATTTTATATGAATAATATTGGATGATTCCCTCTTTATGTGTTTTTCCGTTAGAAATCCTTACGTTTAACTTCCTAATATCTTAATCTTAGAACTAGAGTAATTCTAGAGGCCATAGGAGTCTTCCCGAAGCTTCGCGCTTCGTTTCGTCACTTTTGGTGCATCTTAGTCGGTTCGTGAAGGTGAGCCAACCGACTAGATCGTAATCTAGTCGGTCGGCAATCCTTCTCTGACCGGCTAGTTCTTGTCAGTAAATTCCAGCTTAGTTACTGTTTACGTTTAGTCGGTCTAAGCTCAATCTTCGACCGACTAGTTCCTAAACTAGTCTGTCAGGACTTGTACTCAGACCGAGTAATTCTGAGTCCTACTGTACTGTCTAAGTGACTGTTTATGGTTGGTCGGTCTAAGAACAATTACCGACCGACTAGTTCCTAAACTAGTCGGTTAAGATTCCTTCTTTGACCGACTAATTCTCAATGCTTAATATCTACCCAATTTCCCTCTTAGTCGGTGTATGAACGATCAACGACCGACTAGATCCAAAACTAGTCGGCCGACGGGCCTTCACAGACCGACTAAATATGTCTACATGTACCAACCCTGTTCACGGTTTGGCTTTTAGTCGGTCTAAGTTAGACGACCGACCGACTAGATCCTAAACTAGTCGGTCGACCACCCTTCTCTGACCGACTAAACTGCCCAGTAAACCTAGGTTAAGTCGTAGCCGCCGTTTCGTTTTCTATTTAATCCCTTCGATTCTTTCATTCCTTCTTCATTCTTTCTGAGCCAATCTCTTACCCAAATCATCCCCAACCTTCCTCAAACCATTTCCTTCCTCCCCGTAGTTTCCCTCTCGCCATTTCTTGCGCCGGCCACCTTCCCTAGGCCGCCAGGATCTCGATTTCAGCCGTAACTTTCCAGGATCGTTCTTCCGTCGCCGAAGCCAGATCTGTTTTGGCGTCATTCGTCCGCTGCTCTTACGGTTAGTAGATCTACCTTTAATCTCACCCTAACCCTCACCGTAATTTAGAAAACCTAATAAAAATTGATTACTAGAGGTTATAGGATTTCAATACAGATGTGGATTAGATATGTAATTCTAATTTTCCGTTTTGCCAAAACAGCGAACCCTATTACCGTAGGACACCGATCTCGTGACTCACGTCAAACAACAACTTCGGTACCAGGCAAGTGAAACTTTCCAATCTTCACGTTTTAGCGTACAAGAGACTAGACCGTGAAATGATAGCGTCTAGGCGCAATTTCAATTCTAGCTTGACAACGAAGCTAGAATTTCCCTTGTCATGCCATGTCATAAAATTGCCTGTCATGTTTAATTTTCCTTAACGGTGCGCAATTGCATTCTAATATTGTCATGTGCATCCATTCTACATATCATGTTGCAAGTTGCATCGTAGCACACGCTACAAAATCCTCGTACAATCCGTGTTTCCGTGTTACCGGCTAGGCACCTGTTATGCGGGCATAACCCTACGCCATACGTGTTAAAAACACTTCCTGGCTCGTGATCCAGAAGCGAGCATTACTTGTTCGGGGGTAATGCCCTGGCTCGACACACGTGGAGGGGTAGGGATAAACGGTCACTTGAGCGTAAGAGTTGGCCCGTACAGCCACTCTAGCCAAAGGGTGGAATCTCGGTGCACGACGTGCTTACAAATTCTTGTACTTGCCATGTAATTGTTTACTTACCATGCCATGTTTACCTACGATGCTATAACTCATGCCATGTCCCAAACTGCTGTTACAGTACTTGCTTCTCACTTTTCATAATATGTCATGTCATACCATGCTCTAGAACTGCTAGGTTGTTTTTATTTCCTTTAGTTTCCTTGCACAAGTCTTGTAGACTTGCTGACATGTGCCCCTTCTCTTTGGGTGACGCATGTTAGTTGCTAAGCCAGAGGTTGCAGTTGAGAGCGACGAGTTCGTGGAGTTCATGCCCGATCCCGTTGCTGACGTTGAGTACGAGGACACCAGTGACCAGTCCTAGTGCTTCTTTGTCCTCTCTTTTTGTCGGTTGTGTTGTTGTCGGTGAGTAGCACCGTTGTTGTTAGTTTCCTTGTTGGCCATGCTAGGCCTTGCTTTTGGACTCCTTTTTGTTTGCCTGGTGGCATTTCTGGTTGTTGAACTTATATCTGGACTCTGAGTTGAATAATTTTTAATTATTTGTCTCTTTCTCTATTATTGTTATTGTTGTTTCGAGTCACATTACAGGGACCTGCTACTTTGTAATATTTGACGCTTATCGGACTTGCGGCTTTGTAGCTTCAAGACTGAGCGGACCTTCTCACGCTTCGCCTCCACGTTTTTGGGAAGCGGGGCGTGACAGGTTTCTTTGGTGGCCCATGCAGGTCCTATTTTCTGTAACTGTGACTTAATCGGAACAACGATAAGAATGGTAGAATGTCCAATAAATAATTTCAACACCGAGTCATAAGGCTGAGAGTCTGATTTGTTTCGTTTTCCTGTGTCAATAGATGGCTGGGAGACGGAATACCCGTGCTGGAGGTGGTGTGCCCCCTCGTGTCGAGGAGCCGGATCGGGAGCCCACCAATGGGGAGATCATGCGGATTATGCATCAGATGATGCAGGTGCAGCAGGGGATGCTGCAGAATGCCCGGAATGTTCCACCTGCTCGAGCAGCGCAGCCTGTTCAGAATGTCCCTCGCTTCGAGCCCAGAGCGAAGCAGTTTCGGGAGCTGGGTCCCGCTTACTTTGATGGGACCGAAGGACCCCTGGCTGCAGATGAATGGACCGGGAACATAGAGGACAACTTGAAGATGTCGAAGGTTGACCCTACTGGATGGGTTGACCTGGCGAAGAGGCAGCTTAAGGACAATGCACGGAACTGGTGGGATGCCGAGGAGGAGTTGCTGGAGGAGCCGATATCTTGGGATACCTTCAAGTCCAGATTTGATGAGGAATATTTTCCGAAGGCTGCCAGGAGGGAGATGGCGCAGCGCTTCATTGACCTGAAGCAGGGGAGCTTGACGGTGGACCAGTACCACCAGGGTTCACCCGGTTGAGTCGTTTCGCACCAAAGATGGTGCAGGACGCTGATGAGAGAGCACAGAGGTTTCTGCAGGGGCTTTCTTTGGATCTTCAGAGCTATGTGACTTCTTCTGATGCGGAGTCTTATCAGAAGGTTTTGATTGTGGCGAAGAGGCAGGCTTTTCAGCAGGTCGTTCAGCCGAGGCGACAGGCGTTTCTGATGACTGCTGTTGAGACCGAGGCGGTGGATGAGGTTATTGCAGGTAACCCTCAATCTAGCTGTTCTTTCAGTGGTTAGTTTTAGTTATTAGATTATGTTTGGGTTGTTTGCATATGTTTGTCTGCTTGAATAGAATTTGATTGTTAGACTGTCTGTTAGGTGTGATTTTGGTGTGCACGTTTCCTGCACGAGTCCTCTTCGACTCAGGTGCATCGATGTGCATTATTTTCCAGAGCTTCGTGGAGAAGCATTCCTTGTCGACTTCCCCTCTTCCCAAGAGTTGGGATATCGTTATAGGGAATGGCGTGGTCGCGATGCATTATGGTTGCAACTCTTGCCCTTTGGTGGTCTGTGGACATGAGCTCTACGCAGATTTTATTGTCCACGACATCATCAACTATGATGCCGTCCTCGGGATGGATTGGCTAGGGAGTTTCTACGCCACGATCGATTGTCGGAGGAAGAAGGTGGTGTTCGAGATCCCCGGACATCCGGTGTTCGAGTTCAGCCGAGGTAGCAGTTCGCTTGGTCCGGTCAGGTTTCGGGCCAAGCCGATGGAGATCGTTGCTATGCAGATGGAGCAGTGTCGGCCTGCGGTAGTGCGTGACTTCGACGACGTCTTCCCCGAGGAGATGTCTGGATTGCCACCTGATCGAGCTCTCGAGTTTTCGATCGATCTCATTCCAGGGGCGCAGCCTATTTCGAAAGCGCCGTATCGCATGGCACCAATAGAATTGGAGGAATTGCGGAAGCAGCTTGATGAACTTCTTCAGAAGGGTTACATTAATCCCAGCGTGTCTCCGTGGGGAGCATCGGTCTTGCTGGTGAAGAAGAAGGACGGTTCGCGTCGTATGTGTGTGGACTACCGGAAGTTGAATGCGGTGACCGTCAAGAATCGATATCTGTTGCCTCACATTGATGATATTTTTGATCAGCTGGGAGGATCGAGGGTATTCTCTAAGCTGGATCTGAGGAGTGGTAATCACCAGCTAAAGGTGAGGAAGGAAGATGTTCCGAAGACAGCTTTCAGGACGAAATATGGACACTACGAGTTCGTGGTTATGCCTTTCGGTGTAACCAACGCACCCGCGGTATTTATGAATCTAATGAATCTGATCTTCTATGACTATTTAGATAAGTTTGTCGTTATCTTCATTGACGACATTCTGATCTACTCGAAGTCAGAGGAGGAACATGTGTCGCACTTGAGGACAGTATTGGAGATTTTGAGGAAGCATAGGTTGTATTCCAAGTATTCCAAGTGCAAGTTTTGGCTGGATAGGGTTGCTTTTCTCGGGCATGTGGTGACTGGAGATGGTATTTTGGTGGACCCCGAGAAGATTTAGGCTATCAGGGAGTGGCATGTTCCGCAGTCAGCGTCTGAGATCCGGAGTTTCCTTGGGCTTGCAGGTTACTACCGGTGATTCATCAAGGATTTCTCCCGTATTACCGAGCCGATGACCAGATTGACACAGAAGGATGTATCTTTTGTTTGGTCTGATGACTGCGAGGGAGCTTTTGGTGTCCTGAAGGAGAGATTGACGTCTGCCCCTGTTCTTGCTGTGCCCGATCGGAGTGGATGATTCGAGATATTTTGCGATGCTTCTGGCAAGGGTCTCGGTTGCGTATTGCATCAGCATGGGCACGTGGTCGCGTATGCTTCTCGTCAGCTTAAGGCTCATGAGAAGAATTACCCGACGCACGATTTGGAGTTGGCCGCTATAGTGTTTGCATTGAAGATTTGGAGGCACTTCCTGCTGAGTGAGAAGGTGAAGATCTTCACCGATCACAAGAGCTTGAAGTACATTTTTACTCAGAAGGAGCTCAACATGCGACAGCGTCAGTGGTTGGAGCTCATGGCGGACTATGAGATCGATTTGCAGTTTCACCCTGGTAAGGTGAATGTGGTCCCGGATGCGTTGAGTAGGCTTCCAGCAGTGATGTTGTTGACTTTGCAGTGGAGATTGCAGCAGGATTTTTGCGAGTCCGGTATTGAGATTGTTCTGCCTGGAGAGGTCTCTCCGTTGATGTGTATGCAGATACAGTCGACGATCGTGGATAGGATCAAGGCTGGACAGGCTGGAGAGCCGAAGTTGGTGAGGATTCGAGAGTTGGTGGAAGCCGCTTACTTCATGATTCATGAGGATGGCTCGTTGAGATTTGGAGCCAGGTTGTGTGTGCCAGCGGGAGACATCAGAGAGGAGTTGTTGGCGGAGGCACACAGTTCGCCGTACTCTGTGCATCCTGGTGGCACCAAGATGTACAAGGATCTTCGTTTGAACTATTGGTGGCATGGTATGAAGAGGAGTGTGGCTCGGAGTGTAGCCAAGTGCTTAGTTTGCCAGCAGGTAAAGGCAGAGCATCAGCGAACGGCAGGGTTGCTACAACCGATTCCGATTCCGGAGTGGAAGTGGCAACACATCACTATGAACTTCATGACTGGACTACCTCGGAGTCCGAAGCAAAATGACGCGATTTGGGTGGTCGTAGACCGATTGACCAAATCCGCGCACTTTATTTCTTTCCGAGTGGGACAGTCTACTGAGGCGCTAGCGAGGAGATATATGGAGGTAAATCTTTTACTCTCCATTTTAATTTCCTTTTCCTAGTTTAGATAGTGATGTAACGTGAATCGTGCAGGAGATCGTACGACTTCACGGAGTCCCCGTGAGTATCGTGTCGGACAGAGACACGCGATTCACATCTCAGTTTTGGCAGAGTCTGCAGAAGAGCTTGGGTACGAGTCTGAGTTTCAGCACGGCGTACCATCCGCAGACGGATGGCCAATCCGAGAGGATGATCCAGATCTTGGAGGACATGCTGAGGGCGTGTATATTGGACTTCAAGGGTTCTTGGGAGGATCATCTCCACATCGTGGAGTTTGCCTACAATAACAGCTACCAGGCGAGTATTGGCATGGCACCTTTTGCCGTGCTATATGGGAAGAAATGTCGATCGCCACTGAGCTAGGATGACATTGGAAATCGGGATCTGTTAGGACCGGAGATGATTGTAGAGGCTGTTGATGTTGTCAGGAACATACGGGAGAGGCTGAGGATTGCTCAGGACCGTTTTAAGCATTGGGCTGATGCTAAACGGCGTCCATTGGAGTTTCAGCCAGGTGACCATGTGTTCTTGAAGATTTCCCCGAATCGTGGAGTGATTCGCTTTGGGAAACGGGGGAAGCTGAGCCCGAGATACATTGGACCATTTGACATTCTGGAGAGGGTTAGCGAGGTAGCCTACCACTTAGCCTTGCCACCATCTTTAGAAGGAGTTCACGATGTTTTCCATGTGTCGCAGCTTCGTCGATACATCAGCGATCCATCTCACGCTGTAGATTTCTCGGAGATCACCGTTCGCCCCGATCTGACGTATGACCAGCAGCCTGTGCAGATCTTGGACAGGCGTCAGAAGTCACTTCGGATCAAGACCGTCGATCTTGTTAGGGTGATGTGGCGACACGGCTCGCCAGGAGAGTCTACTTGGGAGAGAGAAGATGAGATGCGTGAGCGCTACCCACTTTTGTTCCCTGACACGTGAGTGTTAGGAAATTCCGAGGTCGGAATTTTTCTTAAGGTGTGGAGGATGTAACGACCGGTTTTTGTAATGACTATTTTATATGAATAATATTGGATGATTCCCTCTTTGTGTGTTTTTCTGTTAGAAATCCTTACGTTTAACTTCCTAATGTCTTAATCTTAGAGCTAGAGTGATTCTAGAGGCCATAGGAGTCTTCCCGAAGCTTTGCGCTTCGTTTTGGCACTTTTGGTGCATCTTAGTCGGTTCGTGAAGGTGAGCCAACCGACTAGATCGTAATCTAGTCGGTCGGCAATCCTTCTCTGACCGGCTAGTTCTTGTCAGTAAATTTCAGCTTAGTTACTGTTTACGTTTAGTCGGTCTAAGCTCAATCTTCGACCGACTAGTTCCTAAACTAGTCGGTCAGGACTTGTACTCAGACCGACTAATTCTGAGTCCTACTGTACTGTCTAAGTTACTGTTTATGGTTGGTCGGTCTAAGAACAATTACCGACCGACTAGTTCCTAAACAAGTCGGTTAAGATTCCTTCTTTGGCCGACTAATTCTCAGTGCTTAATATCTACCCAATTTCCCTCTTAGTCGGTCTATGAACGATCAACGACCGACTAGATCCTAAACTAGTCGGTCGATGGGCCTTCACAGACCGACTAAATCTGTCTACCTGTACCAACCCTGTTCACGGTTTGGCTTTTAGTCGGTTTAAGTTAGACGACCGACCGACTAGATCCTAAACTAGTCGGTCGACCACCCTTCTCTGACCGACTAAACTGCCCAGTAAACCTAGGTTAAGTCGCAGCCGCCGTTTCGTTTTCTATTTAATCCCTTCGATTCTTTCATTCCTTCTTCATTCTTTCTGAGCCAATCTCTTCCCCAAATCATCCCCAACCTTCCTCAAACCATTTCCTTCCTCCCCGTAGTTTCCCTCTCGCCATTTCTTGCGCTGGCCACCTTCCCTAGGCCGCCGGGATCTCGATTTCAGCCGTAACTTTCCAGGATCGTTCTTTCGTCACCGAAGCCAGATCTGTTTTGGCGTCATTCGTCCGCTGCTCTTACGGTTAGTAGATGTACCTTTAATCTCCCCCTAACCCTCACCGTAATTTAGAAAACCTAATAAAAATCGATTACTAGAGGTTATAGGATTTCAATACAAATGTGGATTAGATATGTAATTCTAATTTTTCGTTTTGCCAAAACAGCGAACCCTATTACCGAGGACACCGATCTCGTGACTCACGTCGAACAACAACTTCGGTACCAGGCTAGTGAAACTTCCTAATCTTACTTTAGGCCATGCTTCTTAGGCCAATACACGTTTTAGCGTGCAAGAGACTAGACCGTGAAATTATAGCGGTCTAGGCGCAATTTCAATTCTAGCTTGACAACGAAGCTAGAATTTCCCTTGTCATGCCATGTCATAAAATTGCCTGTCATGTTTAATTTTCCTTAACGGTACGCAATTGCATTCTAATATTGTCATGTGCATCCATTCTACATATCATGTTGCAAGTTGCATCGTAGCACACGCTACAAAATCCTCGTACAATCCGTGTTTCCGTGTTACCGGCTAGGCACCCGTTATGCGGGCATAACCCTACGCCATACGTGTTAAAAACACTTCCTGGCTCGTGATCCAGAAGCGAGCATTACTTGTTCGGGGGTAATGCCCTGGCTCGACACACGTGGAGGGGTAGGGATAAACGGTCACTTGAGCGTAAGAGTTGGCCCGTACAGCCACTCTAGCCAAAGGGCGGAATCTCTGTACACGACGTGCTTACAAATTCTTGTACTTGCCATGTAATTGTTTACTTACCATGCCATGTTTACCTACCATGCTATAACTCATGACATGTCCGAAACTACTGTTACAGTACTTGCTGCTCACTTTTCATAATATGTCATGTCATACCATGCTCTAGAACTGCTAGGTTGTTTTTATTTCCTTTAGTTTCCTTGCACAAGTCTTGTAGACTTGCTGACATGTGCCCCTTCTCTTTGGGTGACGCATGTTAGTTGCTGAGCCAGAGGTTGCAGTTGAGAGCGACGAGTTCGTGGAGTTCGTGCCCGATCCCGTTGCTGACGTTGAGTACGAGGACACCGGTGACCAGTCCTAGTGCTCCTTTGTCCTCTCTTTTTGTCGGTTGTGTTGTTGTCGGTGAGTAGCACCGTTGTTGTTAGTTTCCTTGTTGGCCATGCTAGGCCTTGCTTTTGGACTCTCTTTTGTTTGCCTGGTGGCATTTCTGGTTGTTGAACTTATATCTGGACTCTGAGTTGAATAATTTTTAATTATTTGTCTCTTTCTCTATTATTGTTATTGTTGTTTCGAGTCACATTACAGGGACCTGCTACTTCGTAATATTTGACGCTTATCGGACTTACGGCTTTGTAGCTTCAAGTCTGAGCAGACCTTCTCACGCTTCGCCTCCACGTTTTTGGGAAGCGGGGCGTGACAACAGAAGAGGCCCTGGCCGTCGATGAAGGTAAGACCAGGCACGGGACCAAGCACGATGAGAGCGAGCGTCGCGGCACAGAGGAGCATCGAGAAGAGAAGAGGCCCAGAGGAAGACCACGAAGGGAAGAGCCCCTGCACTCCTCGGTGACCGCCGCACTGGACGTGATCCTAGCGCAAGCCCAGAAGGAGGGACACATGAGCCGACCTCCCCCAAGGATGAAGAAATGCGGGAGGGATGAAGAGAAGTACTACAAGTACCACAAAGACAACGGCCACGATACCGACGACTGTTGGCATCTGAAGAAAGACATCGAGAAGCTTGTGAGTCGGGGGCACATGAAGAACTTCGCCAACTAGAGAAGAAATTGTTACGACTAATTTGGACCAGCCCGAGTTACAACGGCCCACGGCCTAGCCTCAAAGGGGACGCCAACTAAAGAAGACGGGCCCGCCCGGAAAGGCCCACAGACAGGGCTAAAGGCCCAGCCACTCCACCCTCGGGGGCACCCGACTAGCCCCCATTCAGCCCGATTAACCGACCCTCGGAATCCGTGATCCCATAATGGCCATTAACAGACCCATTAATGGGCCACCCCTCCACTATGCACGAGTGGGAGGAGGCGGAGGCGTATCGTGGGGACGTGAGAGGAGGCGGGACGTGGGGCAATCACGAGTGACCCTATAAGGGGAAGGCCAGGATGATGGAGAAGAGGATCGAGACTCAGGTAATCAACAGAGAGGTACTCCATCAACGACCTAGGCATTCGCCACTCCATTTCCTCCCTCCCCCAAACTCGCGCCGCCTGGGTTGACGTTCCGGCTTCTGAAGAAAGACATCGAGAAGCTTATGAGTCGGGGGCATATGAAGAACTTCGCCAATGACCCCGCCTCGGGAGAAGGAACATCCAAACAGCAGGACAAAGGAAAAAGTGTGAACGCGGTCCAGACGGTTACACGTGTCATCGAGTGAGGGGATAGAGTAGACAACCGCCGCTCCGCCGGGGGAGGGCTATCCTGCCAGAACCTCCCCTGTCTTTTGTCGCCTTTTTCTTTTTCATTACTCCAAATGCACTGTCTCATGGGAATGAAGGCATACTCTGTCAGTGCAGATTCAATCACCTGTTTTGAGCAGACGATTCGGGACACATAGGAGGACTCAATCAAGGCAACCACGGTTAACCATTAAGTGGGACGAATGCCACTCCCCAGAGAGTTCACCAGTCGAGCCCGCCGACCGAACAGACCGCCCGCTCGTAAGGCCGGGGGCAAATCCCCCAGCCAAGGAGCACGACTGCTGGTCATAAGCCGAGGGGTACTCTCCCCCGCAGACCGAGCGAACCGCCCGCACGTAAGGCTGGGGGCAACTCCACCAGCAGACGGGCATGACGGCCGGTCATAAGCCGAGGGGTACTCTCCCCCGCAGACCGAGCGAACCGCCCGCACGTAAGGCTGGGGGCAACTCCCCCAGTAGACGGGCATGATGGCCGGTCATAAGCCGAGGGGTACTCACCCCCGCAGACCGAGTGGACCACCCGCTCGTAAGGCCGGGGCAACTCCCCCAGCCAAGGAGCATGACAGCCGGTCATAAGCCGAGGGGTACTCACACCCGCAGACCGAGCGAACCACCCGCTCGTAAGGCTGGGGGAAACTCCCCCAGCAGATGGGCACGACAACCGGTCATAAGCCGAGGGGTACTCTCCCCCGCAGACCGAGCGAACCGCCCGTTCGTAAGGCTGGGGCAACTCCCCCAGCAAACGGGCACGACGACCGGTCATAAGCCGAGGGGTACTCACCCCCACAAACCGAGCAAAACCGACCGCTCGTAAGGCTGGGGGCAACTCCCCCAGCCGGCGAGCACGACGGCCGCTTATAAGCCGAGGGGTACTCACCCCCGCAGACCGAGCAAAACCGCCCGCTCGTAAGGCTGGGGGAAACTCCCCCAGCCGGCGAGCACGACGGCCGGTCATAAGTCAAGGGGTACTCACCCCCGCGGACCGAGCAAAACTGCCCGCTCGTAAGGCTGGGGGCAACTCCCCCAACCAACGAGCACGACGGCCGGTCACAAGCCGAGGGGTACTCACCCCCGCGAACCGAGCAAAACCGCCCGCTCGTAAGGCTGTGGGCAACTCCCCCAGCCAACGAGCATGACGGCCGGCCACAAGCCGAGGGATGACCTCCGTCGTGGACCGAGTGATCCACTCGCTCACCAGGCTGAGGACAATCACCCCAACAGACAGAATCGGCGGGAAGAACGACATCCCAAGCCAGACGAGCCCAGGACAACACCCCTAGACGAGGGCGACGACGCCTGTCCGGTCTAGGAACATTGAAGGCTATTCCAAAGGGGAGAACCCCCGAAAAAGAGACCAGTGGCGCAAGAAGAACTGACTAGAAGAAATCGTTTTCATTAAGGGTATGGGTTACATATCACTCAGCAACATCCTCTCAAGCACTGTTGTTGACAACAAAATTTGTCACCCAAGAAAAGAAAAAAGGGGACAAGGTACAAGGGCTCTTCAGGGGTCCGGAGCGTGAGAGATAGCGTCATCTGGGGCCTCGCCTTGCTCCGAGCAGCGGGGGTCGGCGTGTCCCAGTGGAGGGGGGATCGGCTCCCGAGCGAGCTCCGCGAACTGTCGGAATGACTCCCTCACGACCTCCACTATGCGAGGGGCGAGGAGGTCCTCATAAGTCCCGAAGACCTCCCTCAAGACCGACGCAATCCTCGGCCTTATGGCCGTGTCGACGCCCTTCTCAGCCTCCTCGACGAAACGAAGCCGCCGACGCAAGCTCGGCGAGTTGGCCCCAGAGATCCTCCCTCTCCCGCCGGAACTTTTCTTCTGCTTCTCGGCTCAAGTCATGGACATCCACAAGATCTCGTTTGAGATCATGTACTTGAGACTCGAGCTCGTCGGCACGACGGTGTTGCTGCCGAGCTTCCATGCGGGCACCATGAAGGGCTACGTCAGCCTCCCCAGCCCAAGCGCGCTCCCGATTTAGGGAATCCTCGAGGTTCCTCAATCGGGTCACCCGGCATTGTGCCTCAACAGCCATCGCGGTGGCCTGCAAACGAAAGAGAGGTGGATTATACCAAGGAGGATCGAAGGGCAGGGCAACTATCCAAAAACGACAGGAATTCAAACCTGTCGGAGATGACCGACCAGAGAGTCCGCTAATATGTCCACGGGGGGACAACTCCAAGAGGGAACGGTCCCCCGGAAGGACGGAGTCCGCCGCCGGCCGATTCGCCAAGGCCATATCAAGGGGCACCGAGTCCCCGGCAGGATCAGCGGGGCCCGCTGAGGCACTTGGCAGGATGCAGACAGCCCCCCTAAGGCCGAAGGGGTAGCCGAGGGAGTGATGACGGCGTGGGCGGCAGGGTCGGCCACGACGGTCAGCATGATTGCCTTACCGGGATCCGTCGGCGCGTCGGCGGGAGCCGGAGAAGCGGCACGCCCGTCGTTCTTCCGCGACTTCTTCCCGTTGGGGCCAGCGGTAACTGGGGGAGAGCGCTTGCGACTCCTGCCTGAGTACGGTCGAGGAGCCGATCCGGAACCCTCAACAAGGAGGGGGTCGATCCCAGTGACTTCTCCTCCGGGGGGACCCGATGCGACCCGTGGGGGAGACTTGGCCTCAATCCTCCCCGAAGGAGGCTCGGACCGGTGCAACTCTTCATCTACAGAGCGGCGAGGCGCCCGTCCGGAAGAGCTCCCACGGCCCCGGCGAGATCCCAGCCGAATAAGCTCGTCAACATCGTGGGTGAATTCGCGGCCAGCCATCCCTGCGAGAGGAAGCGAAATCAGGGTGAGCCAGAGGTTAAACGGAAGGAAGGGAGACAACTTACCGGGGGACCACAGAGTACACTTAAGAAGCAGGTCGTCCAGCAAATGCCAGACCGACCTCTCCTCAAGAGAAAGTGACGACAGGAGGCAGACCGCGGCCTGCTCGGCCTCGGATAAGGTTACCGCCCTGTCGGTTTGTTGCGAACTCCCCCAACCTGTCAAGATCACCGAGACCGGGGGAAAGACAACGAAAACAAAGCTAGAGTCCCAGTTCCCCGACCAAGGGGGCAGACCGAGCAGGCACACCTGCCCCGCATGGGCCGGAGGTACAGCCAAGATCCGAGGCCAACCGTCTGGATCCGGTAAAAGTGAAAGAGGAGGGGGATTGACGGCTCCAGGCCGTGAGTGATACAAAGCACAATGAACCCGGTCAGCACCGTGACAGAGGATGGCGTTAGCTGGCACAGTGCGAATTTCAAGGAATCTGTGAATTGAATGATAAAGGGTGGAGGGGGAAGCGGAGCCCCAGATGGAACATCTCGACGTAGACGCCAACCTCATTACTCTGTGGGAAGCAGATCCGCTCATCTCCAAAGGGATTCCGGACGTCATAGGGATGACATAAATACCTCTCCCGTATTTCCCTAGTGACTAAGAAAGGGGCCATAGATGACGACCGGAGGATCGATGAAGGAATGCCTAATCGCTCGGAAGACGAGGCCACATCGTCCCCAACGGGATCCGAAAAAAGTTTTACTTTCCCTTTATCCGGGACCCCCGGGGGCGGTGAAGGAGCTTTGAACCGCGAGGGATGGGCACGATCGGGACCAGGCGTCGGTCCGCCAGGACGTGTATCACCTATTCTAAGCATGGCCATAGCCTGAGTTAAAGAGTGGGAGAATTACCTTAATAAGAGATGGGAAGAAGGCAGATGTCGGGAAGAAGAAGCTGGCAGAATGGAGATCAAGAAGGAATGAGAGCGAAAGAGTTGAAGCTCGAGGGATTGGAACGTATATATAGAGGACGATGGTTGGATCTGAACCACCAAGGGAGAGCACGTGGCGATATCAAGACGGCGGCGATGCTTCAAAAACCGCACCAACGGAAGTTCAAACGGAGCGGTAATAATGACATTCATTTAATGGCGGAGCCTCGACTGACTCACCCATTGGATCATGAAAGAGTCACATCACCCGAACCGAATCGACGGAAGCCAAACGGCCCAAGCGATGGGGGCAATTGTTACGACTAATTTGGACAAGCCCGAGTTACAACGGCCCACGGCCCAGCCTCAAAGGGGACGCCAACTAGAGAAGACGGGCACGCCCGGAAAGGCCCACGGACAGGGCTGAAGGCCCGGCCACTCCACCCTCGGGGGCACCTGACTAGCCCCCATTCGGCTCGATTAACCGCCCCTCGGAATCTGCGATCCCATAATGGCCATTAACGGACCCGTTAATGGGCCACCCCTCCACTACGCACGAGTGGGAGGAGGCGGAGGCGGATCGTGGGGACGTGAGAGGAGGCGGGACGTGGGGCAATCACGAGGGACCCTATAAGGGGAAGGCCAGGATGACGGAGAAGAGGATCGAGACTTAGGTAATCAACAGAGAGGTACTCCATCAACGACCTAGGCATTCGCCACTCCATTTCCTCCCTCCCCCAAACTCGCGCCGCCTGGGTTGACGTTCCGGCTTCCTTACAAGCCGGATCTCCCCCGCCGAGTATCCCTTCAGACCTTGATCTGACTTAGGCATCAAAGGGGATTTGGCCGGAACCTAGTTCCGGCCTCCCTGACGAGTTTCCTCATCTGTCCAGGAAGAAGATATCCGAGGCACCGAGGCTACCCCTCAGCGTCGGTCGGCTACCCCCATCGCAGTCGTCAGGTGGACGGCTGCTCAAGCACCAACCCACTTGCAAGGCTCCGAGGCTACCCCTCGACGTGGATCCGACCGAGGCCGAGCGTGACCCAGCCGAGGCCGAGCGTGACCCACCAAGCCGAGGATTCTCCTCAGCTCCTCGAAGGCAGAGGATCGACGCTACCCGGGGACTCCCCTGTCTACGCCCGACCCTCCTTCCTCCCACGCCGAGAACAAGCGGGCTCAACGATCCCAAGGGACCCCCAAGTCGGCCCCTTGACGACGTTGACCACACAGCTGACGGTCAACGAACTGTGGTGAGAAAACACCCGAAAACAGTGAACATTCAAATGCAACATTGCTCCAAACAAATGCATGCAACTTTCCATGAAACCCTTGGTGTGCTATCTGTTTGCTTTTAATTACCTACAAATTAATTAATTAATTAATTAATTAATTAATTAATTAATTAATTAGGCACAATCATGGTAGAGACAGCTCATCTACCCCACTTAAGCCCCTCTACATGCAAGGCAAGAGATTCGGTGGTCTCTCAAGTCATTGACCACATCACTATGCACATATAAATGATGTCATGCATCATGTCATGTGAAGAGCAAAACTTGGATGACAAGTAACCGATGGTCAAGTCCATGGACATCATATGCAAATGCATATGCCAATACAAAAGGCATAAAATATTTGTCAAGTCCATGGACCTCATATTTATGCATGTTTACGTAACAAAATACATTGTAAAGTGATAGATGAAATAAATTATAATTTATTAACTATATAATAGATAACCCATGCACACGAAGCATATAGCCAAAAAAAATCTCTAACGAAGAGGATGCGATGCACGAACGCAACCGAAAAGAGTGTGAAATATGGATGTGTGTGCCGATATCGTTGGGGATAAAAGGTGCAAAATCCAGTGGTTAAAATGCAAAAACCCATATAGTGACAAACATGTAAATAAGTGGGTGATTTTTAGGGTTTTGGGAGTGAATGGCACAGATGTTGTTAGAGACAAAAATTTAATAACATCATGCGGAACAATTCGCAACACTAACATCGTGCAAACCAAGGGTTTTAGTATACTGTGATCATTTGTCAAAATCCCGCAATTTGCTGTCAACTACTCTCAATTTGCTTGCTCACAATTTGCTTGCTGTGGGATTTGACAAATTGTCACCGTGTACTGTGGGATTTGTTCACAAATTGTGTGAGAGCACAAAATCATGGGGACCACTTGCTCTCAACTTACTCAGTAAATCGTGTGTGCCCGTTGAATAAACATGTTCACAAATTTGATATGATTTGAATAAACATGTATTTAAACCGTACCCGAATTTTTTTAATAAACAAATTTGGGATGCCAAATGCATTAACTAAATATAATTTAGATTTGGGATGCATAATTGTTTAATAAACAAATTTGATTTAGATAATAATTTTAGAGGGCGCCCACTAAAATTATTTACGCTAATTTTTTCGGCGCCGAAGGTACCTGCGCTGAAATTGCTCTACGTCGAAATTGTTGTTCTGCGTCGAAGGCGCACACGTCGAATTTCATGTTCTGTGTCGAAGGCGCATGCACCAAATTTGTTGTTCCGCACCGAAGGCACCCACGCTGAAGGCGCCCGTGTCGCTAAATATTTTTACGCTAATTTGTTGTTCTTTTAAATTTTGGTTGTAGAAATAATTTTTTGGTGAACAAAGATTTCGCAAGGGAAACTCTTAAATGAACCGTGCCCACGGGCACGGGTTATGACTATAGATATATAAAAGATGAGTACATCAACGGATGGACATCTACATGTCCATCACACAAAAAAATACATCAAGATCAAGACAAAAAAATACATCGACATGACAACAGCGAAGTACATCACCATACATATATAATGTCTATATCAACATCATCCATCATACAAAACAACATCAGCAGATGAATCACTCAACCCAAACAAAAACAGACCACACAAAATAAAATCTAGGTCTTCAGGTGAGTGAACAAAAACAGCTGTAGCAGCCTCAGTCAATATGAATGACGGAGGGGTCCGACGGGCGACCAGAAGATCAGAACAAGAGCCGAGCAGAGCGACGTGTAGGAAAAGCTGGAGTCTTCTTCTTAGAAGACGAAGCACAAACAGCAGATGATTCAGCATGAACATGAAGTGGAGTCTAGGCACCGGAGGTCTGAACCACATAGGGTTTAGGCGTGAAGCCAGGAGGAGGAGAAACACAAGCAGGAGAAGTGTCCTCAGATGTAGCAAACAGAGCCTGAAGCTCAGTAGGGATGGGAAAACCATGAAGCTTAAAAGAGTTTAACTGAAGCTTAAGCAAAAACGAGAGCTTCTTATCCAAAGATACGGAAATAATTTCAAGAGCAGAGACTCGACTTTTCGTTGTGCGTTGTTCGTCGCATCGTGTTTATTTTACAGCTGACAAAGAAGAATCTCCTCGTGGGATACGAAAAGAGGAGACCTAGGAGGATGCTCAGCTGGCTGAGAAGTGTGTTCAGCAGCATGCTCAGAGGATATGGGGTCACCGATAGTGATATGAAGAGGTTCTCCAGAAGATGCAGGCGAGGAGGGAGTCGGATCAGGCTTCGGTGAAGGAACCGGCTCATCAAGGAAGTCGAGAGAGACTTTAGGAAAGATATGATCAAAAAGAGCCATGGCCGTACATGAAACTAGGGCAAAACACAAATGTGGACGAACCCTAACAAGGAAATTTCACGAGATAGGAGGATGAGATCAAACCTAGTCGAGCGACGAAACGAAGGCAACGACAACACGAAATCAACTCACGAAGGGAAGAAGATCGACGGCTTTGGAAGAGAAATCAAGCGGAAATACGAAGCGGTCGAAACTGATGAGAGAGAGTCGACGTGGGTAAATGATCGGGCTTCGTCAAATATAAAAGTTGGGGAAAGAATCTGGGTCGTTGGATCAAGGAATCGACGGCTCGGATCAAATCACTTAAACCGTCTCAACAGATGATAGTCGACTGATGAACAGAAGTCAGTCGAATGGATGAAGTGATAACAATAAAGCTCAGAAAGATGGGCAGTCGACTGGCAAGTAACAAGCAGTCGCATGTCCATTGGACGGTCGACTGCCATAAACTCAACAGTCGACTGGCCGAGAATTAATACAGTTCATCAAAACAACAGAGAGCACTGTAAGAATTCGACAGAGAGAACAGTCGCCTGATGACTAAAATGCATTCGCATGTTAAACTAACAGTCGACTGTAAAACAGTCATGAGTCGGCTGTGCGAAAGATACCAATTCTCAGACTGAGGAGATAGAGTAGGGCAGTCGACTGTCGAAGGAAAGACAGTCGTCTGTCCTGGTCCAAAAATGCACAGTGAGATAGAATTCCAGAGAATAAGAACACTCACCCTAAGACCTATACTCTAATCATAAATACATCGTAAAAACAATGTAAAAACAATAAATCCATTGAAACACAAATCACTACAATCAATCTCAAAAACTCATGAAATCAATTAAATCACAATTGCCTTTCTTAAACACTATATATAATAAAGCACATGAAGATAGGCAACAAAATTATATGAGCTCAAAAAGAGTTATAACATGAATGATTGAGCTTCTAGATTTCAGATTCACCCATAATTCCTAATTCTCCACGTTACCTCACAAATGAATCTTCTTTAAGAGGTTTAGTGAAGATGTCGACAATTTGTTTTTTGGGGTTCAATGTACTCTAAGATGATGTCCTTCTTAGCTACATGATCATTTATAAAATGGTGTCTCACGTCTATGTGTTTGGTACATGAGTGGTGTATCGGATTCTTGGAAAGACATATGGCACTTTGGTTATCAACCATGATCGGGCAAGTATCACAGTTGACACCATAGTCCATAAGAGTGTGTCTCATCCAAAGAACTTGTGCACATGCAAGACCCGCGGCAATATATTCCTCTTCAGTCGTGGACAATGACACCGAATTCTGTTTCTTAGAAAACCAAGAAACAAGAGAATTTCCTAGAAAATGACAAGTGCCACTAGCACTTTTCCTGTCGGACTTGCATCCGGTAAAGTCGGCATCACTATATGAGATTAACTCATATGTGCTAGACTTAGGGTAAAGTAACCCATAATCTAGAGATTGATTGAGATAACGAAATATTCGTTTAACCGCAATCAAATGTGACTCCTTAGGTCTAGCTTGATATCTAGCACAAAGGCATACGGAAAACATTATATCGGGCCTACTAGCGGTTAAGTAAAGTAAGCTACCGATCATACCTCGATATAGACGAACGTCTACATCTTTTTCGCTTTCATCCTTGTGTAGATGGGTAGTAGTACTCATGGGAGTCCATTTGCTTGAAGACGATTCCATCCCGAATCGCTTGATAAGCTCCCATGTGTACTTTATCTGATGTATGAATGTGACATTCTCCATTTGTCGAATTTGCAATCCAAGGAAGTATGTGAGCTCTCCCATGTGGCTCATCTCAAACTCATCCTTCATTAACTTGGAAAATTCTTGACAAAGATTAAAGTTAGTAGAACCGAAAATAATATTGTCTACATAAACTTGAATCAAAAGAATGTCATTTTCATAATCTTTAATGAAGAGTGTAGAATCAACTTCTCCCATTTTAAAACCTAAATTCAAAAGAAAGGTCTTAAGTCGATCATACCAAGCTCTAGGAGCTTGTCTCAACCCATTCAACGCTTTATTAAGTTTGAAAACATGGTTTGGAAATTTTTCATGAATAAAACCGGGAGGTTGAGAAACATAAACTTCTTCATTGACAAACCCATTTAAAAATGCACTTTTAACATCCATTTGAAATAGTTTAAAATTCTTATGGGATGCAAAAGATAAAAACAACCTAATAGCTTCTAATCTAGCTACGGGGGCAAAAGATTCTTCGAAATCAATACATTCCTCTTACCGGTAGCCTTGAGCTACTAACCTTGCTTTGTTCCTTGTGATCACTTCGTTCTCATCCATCTTGTTCTTGAAGATCCATTTGGTCCCAATGACTTGGTGCCCACTTGGAAGAGGTACGAGTTCCCAAACTTCGTTTCTCTCGAATTGCATTAGTTCTTCTTCCATTGCCACTATCCAAGAGCTATCCTCACAAGCTTCTTGGATGTTCTTTGGCTCAATGGAAGAGACAAATGCGCAACGAGAGAATTCTTCAATTCTTGATCTCGTTCGAATACCCACACCATTATCACCAATGATTTGGTTATGGGGATGGTTACGAACGGTCGGGTAAGCTTTGGGTAAACATGTATCACTAGGAACAACTTCAACAATTTTGTTAGAAGTGTTAGTCTCAACAATAGAATCATTAATCTTAACATTATTAAGAGAATCACAAAGAATATCTACATTATCATCATCAACATGAGGAAAATCAAACTCTTCATTAAATGAAACATGTAGTGATTCCTCAATCATTGAAGAAGTTTTGTTGTATATCCGGTAGGCTTTGCTACGTGTGGAATATCCAACAAAAATTCCTTCATCGGATCTTGGCTCAAATTTGTCTAAGTTACCAAATGTGTTCTTTATAAAACATTTTGAACCAAAGACACGAAAATATTTTACTTGAGGCTTTTTGTCATAAAACAATTCAAAACAAGTTTTGTTCGTTTGGGGTCTCACTCGGATCGTGTGCACCGCCTCTGCCCAAAATTGTTGTCCTAAATGACTATCATGGAGCATAGTGCGTGCACACTCAATAAGAGTCCTATTCTTTCTCTCTACGACACCATTTTGAGGTGGTGCCCGAGGGAAGGAAAAATTATGAGTTATCCCGGTGTCATCACAAAACTTAGAAAAAGATTCATTCTCAAATTCTCCTCCATGATCACTACGGATAGTGATTATGGTGGATCCTAAGAGATTTTGAATCTTCTTTGCAAATTTGGTAAACTCTTCATAGGCTTCATTCTTATTAGTTAAGAATGAAACCCAAGTAAATCCAGAAAAGTCGTCTACGACAACTAATCCATAATGAGCATTACCTCAAGAAGCGGTTCTAGTTGGCCCAAATAAATCTAGATGAAGAAGTTTTAGGGGCCTCTTAGAAATAATCCCTTCTTTAAGCTTAAATGAAGATTTACTTAGTTTACCTCTTTGACATGAATCACAAAAGTTTTTCTTATTAAAAGCAATCTTAGGAAAACCTTTGACTAGATCATGCTTAGCTAGCTTATATAAGTACTTGAAGTGAACATGACCAAAACGGCGATGCCATAATAGTTGTTCACTTGTGTTAGCAACTAAGCAATGTTCTATGGTTTTAGGCAAGCTCAAATAATAAATATTTTTACGCCTAATACAGGAAAATAAAACATTTGAATTACAATCAACAATTATACACAATCCTTATCCAAAGTTAACCTTGTAACCTTTGTCACAAAGTTGACTTATGGAAATGAGATTGTGACACAAACCACTAACTAGAAAGACATTAGTAATTAAGGGTTTTGAAGGAATACCAACGATACCTACTCCAATGATGGTTCCCTTTTGATTACCTCCAAAAGTGACTGTTGCACCATCCTTGATGCTAATCACTTTGGAGAGCAACGAGGGATCTCCCATCATGTGTTTGGAGCAACCGCTATCAAGAATCCATCCTTTCCCTTTAGAGCTAATGAGACATTTATTGCTCTTCTTCTTTCTCTTGGGTACCTATATAATATACCATAAGCTTATGGTACCCAATGTTTGTTGGGTCCAAGGGGATTAGCCCTTTGGAAGCCAAGTCCAAGTGGACTTCCGCTTCCCAACATAATTACTATTTCTAATCACATCATGAAAATAGGAATCAACATAAGCATTCCTATCATTTAGACTAGTGTTCTTAGGACCCCAAATAGTGTAAATCTAGGGAGTCCTATTCCTAGTTGCATGCATATGTGTTGGATTTCTATATGGTGCATGCTTCTTAGGAACATGATTTCTAGCATAGAGATGTGGTGGAGGATATGCATTGTACATTTTAGGATGATATGTATGCTTGGGAACATGCATATTATATGAAGCATATGGATCATGCATGACATGTGGTGGATGAGCATACATGAAAGAATGATGCGTATGAGCATACAGATGTGTAGGAGCACGTACATGAGTATTTCTCATGTGAGGTTGTGTACGTGTCCGTGGGTGCGGAGCATAAAATGTGTCATGATTATCCACTTGTGAAGTAGGAGGTTTCCTACGTGGATGAGTGTTAGTATACCTGTAAGCATGGCCTTGCTTTTGGTTTCCACCCTTAGTGGGTTTCTTTCCAAAAGGAAGAGAAGGTGAAGTGGTGACTTTCTTGGTAGGTTTGCTATCTATAGTGTCTTTGACACCACTTGTGGATGCACCGGAGGAAGGCCTCACAAAATCTATAGTGACACCACTATAGGAGGTGCGATCATTTGATGCATTCGCTTTTACAAATCCAAGACCAACACGATGTGTGGTCGGAAATTGGTTTGCAAGAAAATCATCCAATTGTCCTTTTCCCTTATTGAATCTCACAATACGTGAGGACATGAGCTCATATTTCTCCTTTAAAGAAGAAATGTTGGTATCCAAGGTGGACACACGTGCTTTGAGCTCGTGCACTTGGGTTTTAAAAGAATTATTCTCTAAACCCAATTGTGTGTGACGTGTAACTAGATCACTATTATCCTTAGGATGTGTTTGATCTAGTTGAGATTTGAGGGAATTCACCTCATCTCTCAATGTGACATTTTGAGAAGCTAAGTTTGCTTTCTCAAGAGTTAAAGTATCAACAATGGTGTCTTTGTTGATAATGCATGGAATGGATGACTTGCTAATATTAGATTTCTTTAAGCTAGTATATCTAAGCATTAAAGATTGATATTTAGCAAATAGCTCTTCATTAGCAATACGAAGTTCATCCATTGTTACCTCGGTGTCGTTCGTGTCAGAATCACTCTCATCGGAGAGTGGGTCTTCTTGGGCCATGAAACACAAGTGAGTGCTCTCACCCTTTTCATCATCGGAATCACTCGATGATTCATCACTTGAGTCATCGAATGTACCTACGAGTCCTTTCTTCTTGTCTCTCTTGTTCTTATCTGACTTGTGGTACTTCGGTGCCTTCTACTTCTCTTTGTTCTTTAGCATTGGGCAATCCCTCTTGATGTGCCCTAGCTTATTACATTTATAGCAAAGAGAGGAAGTAGCATTAGTAGACTCAAAACGTTTGTTGGAGGGAAATTTACCTTTGTCGAAGAAGCGTTGGAACTTCTTCGCCATTTGGGCCATTTCACCCAAATCCATCTCGTTCTCGGATTCATCACTTTCGGAGGATGATGAATTGGCGTTGAATGCCAAAGCTTTCTTCTTGGCCTCCGAAGGATTCATCATTGCTCTAATCTTTAATCGGTTCTCTCGTCTTACCTCATAAGACATGAGAGTCCAGATAAGATTTACCACGGTGTAGTTCTTCAAATCATTAACCTCCTTGAACGCGATCGCTCTTCTTTCCCATTTGAAGGTCATCCACATGATGATCTTCCTTACGTTTTCAGGTTCGGTGTATATTTGGCCAAGGGCTTCCAATTCATTTGTGATGTCGGTAAAGCGACCGTACATCGATGAAATGCTCTCATTCTCCTGCATATGAAACAAATCAAAGTTTTGCACAGCAACATATAACTTCGAAAGTTTTACCTTATTCGTTCCCTCGTGGGTAACGATGAGATGGTTCCAAATTTGATATGCACTCTTACATGTGCATATCTTGTTGAACTCATTCGGGTCCAACGCACAATGAAGAGCGTTCATTGCTTTAGCAATGTTGACTTCGGCAGACTTCTCGGAAGTCGTCCATTTATCGAAATCTACTTCGGTGGGCTCGACGTATTCCTTGTGGAGGGTTCTCCAAAGCGAAGCACTCCTAAGGAACATCACCATCCTACATTTCCAATAGCTAAAGTTTGTACCATTAAACGCGGAGGGCGCACCGTAGATTGACCTTCAAAAAGTGTGGACGCTCCATCACGATCGTGATTGTTGTATGAAGGCGGCGGTGGAACGTTGTTGTTATTGAATGCCATAGATATAACCTTGCGCTCTGATACCAATTGTAGGGGATCCTGTCTATGGGGAAAACACTAGAAGGGGGGTTGAATAGTGTTTATGCAAATTTAAAAGGAATTTACACCAAATAAAATGCAATCCAACAAATAATGCGGAAATAGAATAAAACCCAAATAAGAAACAATTGCAAATACAATTATGTTTCTAGGGTTCGGATTACCCAAGTCAACTCCCGACTTGTTCCCGGTAATCCTACGTCCCTTCCACACGGATACCACCGGATACTCAAGTTAGAACCCTAACTTGAGGTTTCCTTAAAACCCACTTGTAGCAACTCTACAAGTGCAATCGAATACAATCGATGTCCTTGACTCCCACAACATGGGAGCAAGAAAAACCCGCTCTCACAACCCGCGAGCAAATTCAATATACGAAAATAATGAAATCTGAAAGTAACACTTACAATCACCTATGCCTTGAAGTAGAACTTGAAGGAGAAGTGATGTGTGTTGAAGAACTCTCTTGGAAGAGAGGAGAAGCCCTTTCTCTTGACTGCACCAATTGCCTAGATGATCACTCTTTGGTTCTAGGTTGGAGAGCAAGAGAACAAGGATTTGGAATTCTTAGGGCTTTGGATTTGAGAGCTTTTGACTTTATAAAATGAAAGCTTAAGATCAATGAGTAACCTTTCAATGGAATAGTAGAAGCCCTATTTATAGGTTTCTCAAATCCACGGAACAGTTTGGGCAAAAACTCTTTTGGAATCCGTGAGAAAAATCTCAAAGGATAGAAACAGGACCCGTAACAGTCGACTGAAGAAGAAACCTCAGTCGACTGATGCACAGTCAACATGGGTAGGTAAGAATTCATAAAGGTAACTTACCACGTGGACAGTCGACTGATGAAGCAAAGACAGTCGACTGTTAAACCAACAGGCGACTATACTTTCTTCTACAGGCGACTGGACGAGAGATGGGTAAGTTAGATAAATACTGGAAATCTCACAAGTAACAGGACAGACTGATGCAAGGAACACAGTCGACTGTTAATCAGAACAGGCAACTGTAAATCCTCAAACAGACGACTGTCAAAAGCCTGAGAAATTTCCAGAGAGCTGAGTCAAAGAAATGACTCACTGACAGACGACTGTTGCAGCATAGACAGTCGACTGATCAAATAGACAGTCGACTGTATATACATCATTAGTCGACTGGTCGTTAAAGTCAGATCAAGCAGAGTTTGGGCAAAGGATAGACAGGCGACTGATTTACAAAGCACAGTCGACTGTCACTAGGATAGGCGCCTGTGAATCATTCATCAGTGGCCTGTGTGAAATAAACAGAGAAGGCCCAAAACTATATTGTAAAAGTCTGTGCATAACAGGCGACTGTCAAAAAATACACAGTCGACTGTTTTTGAGACAGGCGACTGTAAACTGTTAAGCAGTCGACTGTTATAAACAATCCTTGCACAACCAATAGAGAAATGAATTGGCGTCAAAGAACAATTGATCTAATGATGCCCTATGACTGAATGTAGATGTGTGTGAGTGCTCCATCAAAGTTCTACTTCTAAGCAACATACTAGAAGAGATAAAAGAAAATTACTTTGACGAATAATCTCTTCTTTCCATCGTATGAGCTTGAAGTCTTCACGGAGCTTCAATCATCATCTATGATCAACCAATTCATGTTATTTGCCTTCAATGAAGTTTGTGAGTCATCCATTGCTAGTAGATCTTCATAATTAGCTTAGGCAATGGATTAACTGCAAAATAGGGGATTAGTCACAAGTATTTATGTTTGCTCATCATTAACACCAAGTAGGGAGAAGTCCAATACTCAACAGAATTCACCTCATTTCTCAATGTGCCATTTTGAGAAACCAAATTGGCTTTCTCAAGTGTACGTGCGTCAACAATGGTGTCATTGTTAGTGATGCATGGCATGGAAGATTTACTAACATTTGATTTCTTCAAATTAGGATATCTAAGCATAAGAGATTGATATTTAGAAAATAATTCTTCGTTAGCAATACGAAGTTCATCCATAGTTACCTCGGGTTTATCGTTCTCACTATCGTTTCCTTTGGAGAATGTATCTTCTCGGGCCATGAAGCACATATGTGCCCTCTCACCATTCTCATCCTCGGATTCGCTTGCGGAATCTCCACTAGAGTTATCGAAAGTCTGAACGAGTCCTTTCGTCTTGTCCTTCTTGAATTTTTTGGACTTGTGGTACTTCGGTGCTTTCCACTTTTCTTTGTTCCTTAGCATTGGGCAATCATTCTTGATGTGTCCTGGCTTGTTACACTTAAAACAAAGAGAAGAGTAGTTGTTAGTGGAATCAAATTTAGATTTGAAAGGGAATTTACCTTTGCGGAAGAAGCGTTGGAACTTCTTCGCCATTTGCGCCATTTCTTGCAAATCTATTTCGTTCTCGGACTTATCATTATCAGAGGATGAAGAGGTGGCCTTGAATACTAACGCCTTCTTCTTTGCCTCCGTTGGCCTTATCATGCCTTAATCTTCAATCGGTTCTTCCTTTCTTACTTTATAAGAGATAAGAGTACCAATGAGATTCACCACGGTATAGTTTTTCATGTCATTGACCTCCTCAATGGCAATAGCCCTTCTTTCAAACATTGAGGTCATTGACATGATTATCTTTCTTACCTTCTCTTGTTGTGTATATATTTGTCCGAGAGCTTCAAGCTCATTTGTGATGTCGGTGAAGCGTCCGTCCATCATTGCAATGTTCTCACCTTCCTGCATTTGAAACATGTCGAAGTTTTGCATAGTAACATATAACTTTGACAATTTTATCTTGTTCGTTCCCTCGTAGGTGACGAAGAGATGGTTCCATATTTGATATGCACTATTACATGTGCATATCATGTTGAGCTTATCCGGATCCAATGCGCAATGAAGAGCAGTCATTGCTTTGGCATTGTTCACCTCAACAAACTTTTAGGCTGGAGTCCATTTGTTAAAATCTTCTTCGATGGGTTCTACGTAATCCTTATGGAGTGTTCTCCACAGAGAAGCACTCCTTAGGAATGTCTCCATCCGACACTTCCAATAGCCGAAATTCGTGCCATTGAAACACAGAAGACGAACCGTTGATTGTCCTTAGAATACGGTAGAAGCACCATCACGATCGTGATTGTTGTACGAAGTTGGAGGAGGAACATTGTTGTTGTTTGATACCATAACTATAGTCTAGCTTCGATACCAATTGTAAGGACCCTGGCTATGATGAAAACACTAGAAGGGGGTTGGATAGTGTTTATAAAATTTAACTAAGAAATTATGCATACTTAAATTCGTAATCCAACAAAGATGTGGAAATAAGAACTAACAACAACGAACAATGCAAACAATAAGATGTTTCAAGGGTTCGGATTACCCAAGTCAAACCCAACTTGTTCACAGTAATCTTATGTCCCTTCCACCCGGATACCTCCGGATACTCAAGTTACAACCCTATCTTGAGGTTTCCTTTAAACCTACTTGTAGCAACCCTACAAGTGTAATCAAATAACAATTGATGTCCTTGAAACCCACAACTTGAGATCAAGCACACCACTCTCACAAACAGAGAGTGAAATCAAATAACAAAAGTTATGAAATTATGAAATACACTTACAATTCACATATGCCTTGAAGTAGAACTTGAAGGAGAAAAGTGAAGTGAATGTTGATCTCTTCCAAGAAGAGAGTGAAGGCCTTTATCTTGTCACCATCAATGCCTAGAGGATGTCAACTTCAATTCTAGGTTGGAGAGCAAGAGAGAATGAGATTCCATGGCTTAGAGAGAATGAGAGCTTGAGAGCTTGAAGATGAATTCTTGAGTTGCTAAGAGAATGACTAAGAGGCTCCAATGGAACAGTAGAAGCCACTCTTATAGGGTCTCCAAAACCCTCAAACAAAATACCCAAACCCCCCTTTGAAATCTATGTGTAAACAGCCAACAGAAAGAATTTACAGTACAGACAGTCGATTGGAAAATAAACAATAGTCGGCTGCTGCAATGTGTTAGAGGGTATGTGAGAATTCAAACTGTAACTTACCACGTAGGATAGTCTACTGATGAAGGTTGGACATGCACTTAAAACCATTAGGCGACTGAGAAACCTTCTGCAGGCGACTGATGCATAAGTTGTGAAAACAAAGATTTCTGGGTATACTAGGACAGGCAACTGATATGGAATCCACAGGTGCATGTACCATGGGCAGGCGACTAGAAAACCAACATCAGTCGTCTGTTGCACAAATGGATAACTTTCCAAGATCAAAGTTTTGGGCAAGTATTGGGCATGCGACTGTAGAAGCATATATAGGCGCCTGTGCCATGGGTAGGCGCCGGTAAATCCTTCTTACATCGCCTGCAAGGGCTAATGCAAAAGTTGACATAACTTACGGAGTTTGGGCAAAATGACACAGGCGACTAACTAACAAGTCACAGGAGCCTGACACTAGACATGTGCATGTACTGTGTACATCGGTCGCCTGATGAAAGTTAAGAACTGAAAGCACAAAAATCAAGTCAAAAAGAGTGTGCATAACAGATGACTGTTTAACAATTCACGGTCGACTGTTTTGAGACATGCGCCTGTAAATTGAACGGCAGTCACCTGTTGGAAGTCTAAATTGCACAACTTAGAATAAAAGAAGTTGAAATTCCAGGAATTGATTTCTAATGACTTCCTAGGCTAGAACGAGTGAAGTGCATGAGCTTTAACAATAATCTACTTCAAAACTACATTCTAATGAGAAAGAAAAGAGAATAAAAAGACTACATTTAATTTAGCTTCTCTTCTTTCTCTTGAATGATCTTGAAGTCTTCTTGAAGTCTTTGAAGCTCCATTCTTTAACTTTGATAACCCAATCTCCAACTTTGAGCATTGATTGATCTTCGTGGTCATCCATTGCTATTTGGTCGTCATGATAAGCTTAAGCAATGGATTAACTGCATGTAAGGGATTAGTGACAAGTATTTATGTTTGCTCATCATCAAAACCAAGTAGGGAGAAGTCCAATACTCATCATGAATTACACATGAATTCTTGAGTTTGAATTTGACTTGATCCTTCTTCCCCCTTGATTTCATTAGTCTTCCTTTTAATTAGTAATCCTCAAATAACTAGTATTCTACATCAACTTGATCCCTTAGAACATCTTTTGGAAGTCAAATCTGGAAGTTTGACTGGTCAACAGGTTAAATCTGGGTGTCTGTGCATAAGGCATGGTCATGCCACATTTCTACTATGACTGGCACAGTTGTGCCACGTTGGTAGTAGCTTCTACAGGATTCTGCATGGGCGTGCCAATTTGCCGATATATTTGGCACAATCATACCAAATGAAAAATAACTTTTCCCAAACTAGCAGACTGTGGCACGGGCATGCCGATTTTTTACTAGGTTGGCACGGCCATGCCAAACACTGTTTTGCTCCGTTTGACCTGAAATTCAATCAGCACACATGTTAGAGCCATACAACTTGTTTGGCATCATCAAAATTAAGTTTTGACCTTCATTAGTATGCTAACTAAGCCAACAATCTTCTCCTTTTTGATGATGGCAAACATGCATAGAAAATTAAGATAAACAATATAGAGCTATGTCGAACAATATGCATAAGATCATGAACATTGTGTAATGCATAATTTGTGACAAGCTCCCCCTATATATGTGCTCTCATGAAATTTTTTGTGACAAGCTTCCCTGAAGTCCAAGCATATCATATTTCTAACTCTCCCTCTCAAGCCCCCCCCCCCCCCCCCCCAAAAAAAAAAAAAAAAATTCATGCATCAGTTAATTTTCTATCTCCCTCCCCCTTTTGACATCAATCGAAAAGGATAGTCATAGACAAGACAATATCATCGACTCCATTGAAATTTGTAAGCATAATGCATGAAAAAATATTAGCATACCGAAGAAACACGAGATGATAATGACTTTCATATCAAAGTGTACTTCCCACTAACTCAAGACATACATAATATCAAAACATCAAAAGCATACCGACATTGCTCAAAAGTAAAAAGTAAATATTATCAAATAACTTACTTGAATTATCAGTGCATGCTTAGTGGACCAAAAAATCAAACCCATAAATTGTCTTAAACAAATTTTCCGTATTCATTTATTTGGAATAAACTATCAAGCATAATGTAGGGAGACAGCTAATATAAGATACCATGATTTTAAATTTTGGGTCCTTTAGAGTTGAGGTGTGCTAAATGGTTACTTTATCTACCACAATCACGCGCATTACTCAACACACCCCCGAAAACTGGTTATTAGCCGTCGGGATCTAAAAGATTTTCATTCTTTTATTTTTCACTATCTTTTTTCTTTGGCCAATTTTTTTTGCCAATTTGACATATTTTTCTCTTTGCTTTGCTTTTTCTTTGTCTACGTTATTGTCTTAAAATAGTGACACATAAAGGCATCTATATATTCGACTCCTGCTACTTAATTCATCCAAAAAGATTCATATATATCTCTCTCTCTCTTACAAAAGAGGGCAGTTTTTGAATCTTTGTCCCATGTGGCAATGTCCCGTCGCCACATGGGACAATCCCTCCACCTCACCATCTACCTCACATCTCACACCCAAAAAACACCAAAAGAACCACACCCAAAAAACACCAAAAGAACCCCCCAAAAAAGAACCCAAAAACAGTGCCATTTTCTCCCCCTTCCATTAAATTGCACAATAGACCCTTCTTCCCCTTTTGCATTTTGGTCCTTTTTTCATGCGAATTTGCGTGTTTGTCCCTTTTTACCCCCCGATGCTGTCGACACGCACACTCACGCTTTCTGCTCCTTCCCGGTTTCGCGCGTGCACCGCTGTCGTGTTCATGGGGGGGTTATTTTTGCTCCGTGCACCAAGTGCACGGGTAATTTCTAGTCTATTATACATTTGACAGTGATTTTTGAATCATAGGGCTGACTAGGACAAGCTGACTAGGACAAACCGGTTGATAGAAAGAGGGCCATGATTTAATCTTGGATGATGAAGGGTTGGGATTAAAAATTGAGATGAATGGTTTGTATTTTTGAGTTTTTGTGGGTCCCATTTCTTTTCGTAAACAGCCATTTGACTTGGGAAAGCAAGTCTGCTTTTGGGGGAGAGCAAGGGGATTTTTTTGGGATAGCAACAGCCATTTGATTGCTGAGATCTTTCCCAAGAGAGTAACAGGCATGTAATTGCTAGAGATAAAATGCAAAGGGAAAGAACGAGAGATCACTCTTACTATAATTGGAGCTTTGATTCGATTTATTGATCTCAAATTGTGCGGGTCCTTAAGGTGATTTCTCGACCTTTTCTGATTTGGATCAATTTTTATTTGATTTGAGACTGCTAGGTCTCTTCTGCTTCGCATCATTGGTTTTTTTAAACCAAAGTTTTGATGCTTTAAATTGCTTAAATCGTAGATTCACTCTTTAAAAAGTTCACTAAAGATTAAATTTTTTTGAACAATCTACAAGATCGAAGTCATCAGAAAGAGAGGGTGCGCAAGGGCCAGCTCCAATACCTCATCAAATGGTAAACCCCCTCAATTTTGTTGCATTTTTTCATATTTTCAAATGAACCCCCAATTTTTTGGCAGGAAAGGTTGGCCAGAGAGCGCCAACACCTGGGATTTTTTGGCTGTTTTGATATCTGTATATGTTGATGAAGAGGATGTGGTGTTCAAGAGCATGGCCATCCTGATTCGAAGAATCCCCCCCCCCCCTCTCGATCGCCGGTAGAGTTCTTGACGACCACCCCTCCTCTAGATCGATCGCCGATAGAGTTCTTAAAGGCGCCACCACCTCCTTTAGATCGATCACAGGTAGAGTGCTTGAAGGCCCCCCCTCCTCCTCTCGATCGATCGCCGATAGAGTTCTTGAAGGGTTCTTGAACTGGGAGCAGTCTGATCGTAACCCCCCATCCCCTCGATCGATCGTTGGTAGAGTTCTTGATGGGTTCTTGAGCAAATGACTCCTCAAACAGTTGGATTAACCCCCTCCAAAAAAGGATCGGAAGAGCAGAAGGATGATGGGGGCGAGCTTGCTCGCCCTCCGTGGAGCTGGATGCGGCTTCTTTGCGTTTTCCTTTTTTGTCCTTCTTTTTTTCTTAATTTGAGTTTTTTAAATAAAAATTGATCAGAAATTGATTTGATTTGTGAGTGAACTGAGAGACCGTGGCCTTGAGCAGTGAACAGTTTGCGTTCCCCGATGTGCGCCTCCCTGGCTCCCACAGCTTTCCTGGCTTGGGATTGCATGTTGGGCGACAAATAGGCAACAACAAACCAGATGTAGAGAAATGTCTGCTCCGGCCTGGCCTGTTTTTCTGGCCCGTTTGGTTGCAAGGAATCGCAACTTTTGTTATGACAAGCCTAACGCACTCAAAATGTATGCATGTTTTTTGTTTTTAGACAAAATTTTAAAATTATTTTGGAAATTAATCAATTTTAAATCTATATTACAATTGAGAAAAGATTTTGAACTTATCATATGTGGCAGTGTCATGTCAAGTTTTAGGGGGAAATTTCTTGGATTGAAGGAAAATTTGTTGGGAATACACAAAATCATTAAAACTTTTTTTGAAAACTTATTTATTGGGGGGAACAAAAGTGGAGGGAAACTAACTCATTTAATATTAGTTATGAAAAAAAATGTTCTGCACACACAATCTCATCTTGGGAATGAACGCAAGCTGTTGGAGAATGAACGTGGGAGATGCTGTCAACTCATTGATCCGCGTCGCAAAACTCTGCAAAATTTCGATCCCATGTGCTGATATTTTCAGGGAAAACTAAATTTTTGGGAACTAAGATTTTGAGGGGACCTAATAATTATTGAGGTTTAATTATTGATGTTTGTTTAAAATTAATGGGTTCAAGATTTTTAAATGAACATTGCCCCAAGGGCACAGGTTATATGTATATGGGCCGGCGCCGAAGGCACAGGGCTAAATTTTTTACACTAATTTGTTGTTCCACGCCTAAGGCGCCCGTGCCGAAATTGTTGTATTACGTCGAATTTGTTGTTCTGCGTCGAAGGCACCCACGTCGAATTTGTTGTTCCGCGCCGAAGACGCAAGCATTGAATTTGTTGTTTCGGCACCCACGATGAGGTGCCCACGCCGAAGGCGTCCGCTAAATTTTTTTACACTAATTTGTTGTTCCGCGCCTAAGGCGCCCACGCCGAAATTGTTGTATTACGTTGAATTTGTTGTTCTGCGCCGAAGGCACCCACGTCGAATTTGTTGTTCTGCACCGAAGGCGCAAGCACTGAATTTGTTGTTCCGCACCGAAGGCGCCCATGCCGGAGGCGCCCGTGCCGCTAAATATTTTTAAGCTAATTTGTTATTCTTTTAAATTTTGGCTGTGAAAATAATTTTTCGGGTAATAAAGATTTCACGAGGGAAAATCTTAAATGAACCGTGCCCGCGGGCACGGGTTATGTCTAGTGTGTGTGTGTGTCTATATATATATAGACAATAAAAAAGAGTTCAATCTTTTAGAGCCTAAACATCATCTGATAATTTTCCATAAATTATATAACTATATCAACTCAAAAAATTTAAACAATTAAGTATGATAAAAATGAGCAATCAATCACGCATAATTTGATATGGGGATTCTTCATCAACATAAAATATCTTCATCAAAATCATTTTTATTGTGTCTTGGATTTCTAAAAAATTTCATACAAAAAGCTCATCAAGATTTCAAATTCATCATTGATATTCATGTATGAATATCCAAATGTGGATATCAATAACTCACATATATGCACATGCAAAGGATGAGATAGTCCATGATATCTTGATCCAATATGAATCTTCCAACGCATTAAATATGTCATAAAAGTTAATGAAGGTAAGGTAATCAAAGATAAAAACTTTATTTACCTCCATTTGCCCAAATCAATGCTAATTTTCACCAAGACGATATATGATATCATCCGAATCCCATTGATGCACCTGCAGAAGAAGATGCACATTTTGGTGTCCACGTTTTGGATACAGAAGTTGTTGGATCCTTTGGATGGCAAACAACACTAGAAGGGGGCTTGAATAGTGTTATGCAAATAGTAAATCTTTTTCGGTCTAATTGGTTAGCACAATTATAAACCTTCTAATGTTGCCTAAGAAACCAAGTAGAGTGATCTACGCTTGGTTCTTAATCAACTTAGGTAATCTTAAAATAAATCAGAGAGAAAACACTTCTGGTAGTCGACTTCCTATGAACAGTAGTCGACTCCCAACGAGATTTTATGCACAGCCCTGCTGAAAGAATAAGTAATATAAGATTACAAAGAAATACAAGAAAGAATCTTTACACAGCGGATACAAAAAAAGGATTGATCTTGCAATATATTATAAACAAGTTACAAGAGATATAATGCTCAACAAATCAAGATATAAAAATAGAGACAGACAATCACAGAAATGCAAACGCAAACACACGGATTTTAACCTGGTTCCCCACAACCTTAGGTACGTCCAATCCCCGACCAATCCGGTACGAGATTTCCACTATTTGCCTTAGCAAATACAATCACCTAACTCCACTCGTTAGGATTTCCCACACACCTAGCCTTGACCAGGATTTCCGACTGCAACACTGCAACACCTAGACTTCTCTAGGATTTTCAACACCCTTACAACAAAGGGCAAATCACAAAATGAACACCAATATCCAACTCACCACAATATTTGGTGGAGTTTGGATTTACACCCAAATTCTATAGCCAAAGTAATAAATAACAAAGTGTATTCGTGGCTAAAAGAATTCAAATATGATCTTCAGATCACACAAAGATATGAGAGTAATTCTTTGTGATCTGGATCGTTTGTTTTCAAAAATCCATTTAATAAAGTCAAAATAAAGAACAGGTATTTTGAAAAATGTTAGCCAAATAAAATTGATCTCACAAAAAAATTAACAGATAAAAATAAGAGATCAGAAATTTAGAGTAGATTTGGCTAAGATAATGAGAGCAAGAAAATTGAGAGATCGTTGAGAGTTTTAGCACAAGAATGAATTCTTCAAATTGATGTTGTTCTTAAAAATGATCTCATATCCTCCTCTATTTATAGTGATAGGAGAGGATTCGAATTTCAAAAACGGGTTTGACTTTTTCCCCGAAAATCAAGGAAGCAATAAATTGGAGAGACAATTAAAACAAGTCAAAACGTTGAAATTCGACAGCTGGTAGTCGACTCCCTTAGGGTGGTAGTTGACTCCCAGAGCGTTTCAGATGAAAATCTGTTTCCAGCTGGTAGTCGACTCCCACTCTTTGGTAGTCGACTCCCAGAGAGTTTCTTCTGAAACTTAGCTAGCAAGAGATGTAATTAACTCCAGGGTGTAATGGAGATTAATTACCAAGATAGGAAAAAGCTAGCAATTGCTCTCAAGAGTTTTGAAATGATTTGAAAACATTTGAAAACATTTAAACTTTGAAATCATTTTGAGTGTGTGTGTTATAATTACTTTTGGCTTTAACATAATCCTAAGAAAGACACAACTCACACACTATAGACTTAGGACGAGTCTTCATGAAGCTTGATCCAATGATGAAGTAGATGCGAGCTTTTCTTTGAGCTTCTTTTTCTTTTAAGCGTGAGCTTCATCATTTGAATTTAGCAACGTCGTCTTTGTCTTTACTAAGTGTAATTTGTACTTCTTCGGAGTATGCATGAACCTTTTCATTTATCACATAACATGCACACTTTAGATGAAGTGTAGTTAGTACACTAACTTCATTTGGTGTGCTCATCATCAAAACCACTTGGGGGTGGAATTCAATTTCCATCACTCTCCCCCTTTTTGATGATGACACCCAAATGAAAAATGAAGTAAGTTTAAGTAAAAATTATGACTTAAACGAAACTTACTTCCCTGCTTTGATGCGGTACTCCCCTGCATCAAAGCCGTTAGCAAAGTAGTATAATATTCCATAAGCATTTTTGAATTTCATACTTTTCTGCCCTTGTCATCATACAAAAAGAAAAAGACATATAAAATTACAGAAATTAATCTTTATTTAATTCTTTTTCTCTCACAATACCCAAATCTCTACGATGTTTAGAGAATACATCTTTTTGCAGAGGTTTCGTTAGAATATCTGTAATTTGATATTCAGAGGGGACATATTGAAGTTCAACATCCTTTTTGACACAGTGATCATCTATAAATTTGTATCTAATATCAATATGCTTTGTTCTAGGATGAAAAACAGAATTTTTAGTGAGATTAATAGTGCTTTTATTATCACAGTAAATTACACATGTAGATGTATTAACACCATAATCTACTAGGACTTGTTTCATCCAAAATACTTGAGCACAAGCAAGTCCAGCAGCTATATACTCTGCCTCAGTGGTTGATAGTGAAACTGAACTTTGCTTTTTGCTAAACCACGAAACAAGGGAATGTCCAAGAAAGTGACATGTTCCACTTGTACTTTTTCTTGTGGCTTTACAACCAGCATAGTCTGCGTCACTAAAAGAGGTTAAATCAAATGTGCTACCTTTGGGATAAAATAATTCAAAGTCAGAAGTGGTTTTAAGATATCTAAATATGTATTTTACTATTTTAAGATGTGATTCCCTAGGATCACATTGAAATCTAGCACATGCACATACACTAAACATTATATCAGGTCGGCTAGCGGTTAAGTAAAGCAAAGAACCGACCATACCTCGATATGTTTTCTGATCGACTTTTTTACCTGCTTCGTCTTTGTCTAGAGAAGTGGATGTTGCCATAGGTATGTTCTTCCCTGATGCGGTTTCCATCCCGAACCTTTTGATCAAGTCTTTAGCATACTTCGTTTGATGAATAAAGGCTCCTTCTTTTCCTTGTTTGATTTGCAATCCGAGAAAGTATGTGTGCTCGCCCATATGGCTCATTTCAAATTCTTCCTGCATTAACTTAGCAAACTCTTGACACAGATCTTCGTTAGTAGATCCGAAAATGATGTCATCTACATAAATTTGGATAAGAATAATATCATCATGAATTTTCTTAACAAATAAAGTGGTATCTATTTTTCCAACATTGTAGCCTGAGTCAATTAAGAATTTTCTTAATCTTTCATACCAAGCTCTTGGAGCTTGTTTTAGGCCATATAAGGCTTTGTTTAACTTATACACACATTTTATTTTCTTATCATGTTCAAATCCGGAGGTTGTTCAACATAGACTTCCTCCTTTATATAGCCATTCAGGAATGTGCTTTTCACATCCATTTGGTATAATTTAAAGTTTTTATATGATACAAATGCAAGTAGCATCCTAATAGATTCTAGTCTAGCAACAGGAGCAAAAGTTTCATCGAAATCTATACCTTCTTCTTGTGAATATCCTTGTGCTACTAACCTTGCTTTATTTCTTACCACATTTCTGTCTTCGTCTAGTTTGTTTCAGTATACCCATTTAGTACCGATGACTGGACGATCTTCCGGTTAAGGTACTAACTCACATACTTGATGTCGCTCAAATTGTAGAAGTTCTTCTTGCATGGCTTCAATCCATGCTTCATCTGCAAAAGCCTCATTTACTTTTTTCGGCTCAATGTTAGAAACAAATGCAACATGCGTCATGTGTTCTATTTGAGATCTAGTTCTAACACCTGCATCAATATTACCAATGACTTGTGCGTGTGGGTGATGTGTAACTTCAGGAAACGATTTTGGTAAAGAATTTGGAGTGTTATCAACAGAGATAAGTGTTTTATCAAATATAGATACAGTGGGTATATTATCATCCTCAATATGATTGTTGTAAGAAAGAGATTCATCAAATGTAACATGTAGGGTTTCAACAATAGTTTCTGAACATTTGTTGCAGATTCTATAGGCTTTACTACATAAAGAATAACCGATAAATATGCCTTCATTCGCTTTGGACTCAAATTTATCTAAGTAATCTTTAGTGTTCAGAATATAGCATTTACAGCCAAAAACTTTGAAATAAGATACTTTCGGGATTCGTTGGAGCAATAATTCATACGGAGTCTTTTCAAAAGGTTTTCTTATTAAAACTTTGTTTTGAATATAGCACGCGGTTGCAACAGCTTCCGCCCAAAAACTTTTTGGAAGGTTGCTTTCACACAACATTGTTCGTGCACACTCTTAGAATGTTCTATTTTTCCTTTCAACTACCCCATTTTGAGGAGCAGCTCTAGGAAAAGCAAAAGTATGAGAAATACCTCGTTCTTCACAAAATATTTTAAAATATTCATTTTTAAATTCACCACCGTGATCACTTCTTAAAGAAATAACTTTCAAAGAGTATAAACGTTCAATTCTTTTGAAAAATATTTCGAACTCATAGAAGGCATCATTCTTATGGGTTAAGAATAATACCCATGTATATCGAGTAAAATCATCAACTATGACAAATATGTATTTAGAGTCATAAAGAGACGGAGTTCTAGTTGGGCCAAACAAATCCATATGGAGTAGTTCAAGTGGCCTATTCGAGCTAAGAGCTCCAATACTCTTAAATGTACTTTTATGCATTTTGCCATGTTGACATGAATCACATATTTTATCCAATTTAAAATTCAATTTAGGAAGTCCTTGCACCAACTCTTTCCTAGATAACTTATCCATGTTTTTGATGTTTACATGACCAAAACGTCTGTGCCATAGTAAAGGGTCATTTGTTGAAACAATCAAGCATACATTTGAATCATATTCATTTATTCTAAGCACATAAATATTTTCTACTAGCTTACCTTTAACAAGAATGTTTTTCATATCCTTGTCATAGACCAAGCAAGAGTCAAGTGTAAAAATGACTTTCATACCTTTATCACACAATTGGCTTATGCTTAACAAGTTGTGCTTTAGCCCACTTACCAAGCTTACGTCTTTGATGAGTAATTTTGAGGGATCGCCGATGTTACCTATGCCAATAATTTTAACTTTCTTATTGTCTCCAAAAGTCACAGTTCCTCCATCATACATTTTTAGAGAGCTAAGCAATTTTGTGTTCGATGTCATGTGTGCGGAGCATCCGCTATCCATTATCCACATGCCCTGAAAGAAGATAATTTGACACGTTTGGTACCCACTTATGATTGGGTCTGATTTGTTACGAGAAAAAAATTTCTATCATTATGTACAGTCCTAAATGTTGGGTATCAAAGAGATATTCATAAAGCATGCGGATACCCTAATAGATGCACATATGGGAGGATCATTCATTAGGAACCCAAATTCGATTCGAATTTGATTTCCTGTGTACATTTTTTAACATGGTAGAAACATAAATATTCTTTTCAAGTTTGCCTAAATGTTTTGGTACCCAAATTGTATTATTAGCAAAACTATTGGAACCATGTATGTAATGTGTATTGTGTGTAACATGATTGTGACGATAGACTTTGTGATAAGAATTATCATAGTGATCATTATGCTTAGCATTCTTACTATTTAAAGGAGAATAATTCTTTTGCACAATATTTTGAACGGGTTTGTCATACGAAGTAGATGCACGCATACAAGATAAAGTAGCTTTTACATTTGGTTTGTTCTTAACTTTTTCAAGTCGTAGAACAAGTTCCTCATGTTTGAGCTTACTTGAAACTATATCGCTTGCAAGAATATTGAACTTATCATTCAAGGTGGAAACATATAAAACATGTTCATCTTTCAAATCATCATGGTCACAAACTAATTTATCATACTTGATTTTTAATTCCTTATGATCATCAGTACAATGTTTTATAGACTCGTATTCATTAGCAAGAGAGTCAAATTTAATTTTTAGATTATCATGTTCCTCATGTAAGATCTTATTCTTTTTGTCCAAGATTTTGTGTTTTCTTGTCAGCCGTTCATATTCTCTATAGAGATTTTCATAAGCACTGGCAATATCAAATTCATTTTCTTCATCGGAACTAAAATCACCAACCTCGTTTTTATCGTTTTGACGAGCCATCATGCTTACTTCGTCTATAGAATTTTCATCATCTGATTGGATTCTCTCTATGAGTGTTTGAATCTCATTTGATCTTGATCTGAATCTTTCATCCAATAAGCTGAGGATTTCGTGTGCGGTTTCAGCCCTTTCTACAAGATCTAACATTTTATTAGTTAAACCAGTGCAAAGTAAATGCATTACCTTTATGTTGTTAAAGTAGGCTTCCTCTTGATCAGGATTCCATTGAGTTTGAGGAGTGGTTGGAATCTCGTATTGTTCTCTGAGAGATCTTGAGTAATTTAAATCTTGTGCTTCCAAGAAGATCTCCATTCTCCTTCTCCATTGGGAATAGAAGTTGTCGTCAAAGATTGGAGGAGTATGAATGTTGTAGAATGTTGTTGATGCCATCGCCTTTGACCTCGCTCTGATACCAAGTGTTGGATCATGTGGATGGCAAACAACACTAGAAGGGGGGTGAATAGTGTTGTGCAAATAGTAAATCTTTTTCGTTCTAATTGGTTAGCACAATTATAAACCTTCTAATGTTGCCTAAGAAACCAAGTGGAGTGATCTACGCTTGGTTCTTAATCAACTTAGGTAATCTTAAAATAAATCAGAGAGAAAACACTTCTGGTAGTCGACTCCCTATGAACAGTAGTCGACTCCCAGAGAGATTTTATGCACAGCTCTGTTGAAAGAATAAATAATATAAGATTACAAAGAAATACAAGAAAGAATCTTTACACAGCGGATACAAAAAAAGGATTGATCTTGCAATATATTATGAACGAGTTACAAGAGATATATTGCTCAACAAATCAAGATATAAAAATAGAGACAGACAATCACATAAAATGCAAACGCAAACACATGGATTTTATCCTGGTTTTCCACAACCTTGGGTACATCCAATCCCTGACCAATCCGATACGATATTTCCATTATTTGCCTTAGCAAATACAATCACCTAACTCCACTCGTTAGGATTTCCCACACACCTAACCTTGACCAGGATTTTAGACTGCAACACTGCAACACCTAGACTTGTCTAGGATTTCCAACACCCTTACAACAAAGGGCAAATCACAAAATGAACACCAATATCCAACTCACCACAATATTTGGTGGAGTTTGGATTTACACCCAAATTCTATAGCCAAAGTAATAAATAACAAAGTGTATTCATGGCTAAAAGAATTCAAATATGATCTTCAGATCACACAAAGATATGAGAGTAATTCTTTGTGATCTGGATCGTTTGTTTTCAAAAATCCTTTTAATAAAGTCGAAATAAAGAACAAGGATTTTGAAAAACGTTAGCCAAATAAAATTGATCTCACAAAAGAATTAACAGCTAAAAATAAGAGATCAAAAATTTAGAGTAGATTTGGCTAATATAATGAGAGCAAGAAAATTGAGAGATCTTTGAGAGTTTTAGCACAAGAATGAATTCTTCAAATTGATGTTGTTCTTAAAAATGATCTCATATCCTCCTCTATTTATAGTGATAGGAGAGGATTCGAATTTCAAAAACGGGTTTGACTTTTGCCCCGAAAATCAAGGAAGCAATAAATTGGAGAGACAATTAAAACAAGTCAAAACGTTGAAATTCGACAGCTGGTAGTCGACTCCCTTAGGGTGGTAGTCGACTCCCAGAGCGTTTCAAATGAAAATCTGTTTCCAGCTGGTAGTCGACTCCCACTCTTTGGTAGTCGACTCCCAGAGCAGTTTCTTCTGAAACTTAGCTAGCAAGAGATGTAATTAACTCCAGGGTGTAATGGAAATTAATTACCAAGATAGGAAAAAGCTAGCAATTGCTCTCAAGAGTTTTGAAATGATTTGAAAACATTTGAAAACATTTTAACTTTGAAATCATTTTGAGTGTGTGTTATAATTACTTTTGGCTTTAACATAATCCTAAGAAAGACACAACTCACACGCTATAGACTTAGGACGAGTCTTCATGAAGCTTGATCCAATGATGAAGTAGATGCGAGCTTTTCTTTGAGCTTCTTTTTCTTTTGAGCGTGAGCTTCATCATTTGAATTTAGCAACGTCGTCTTTGTCTTTACTAAGTGTAGTTTGTACTTCTTCGGAGTATGCATAAACCTTTTCATTCATCGCATAACTTGCACACTTTAGATGTAGTGTAGTTAGTACACTAACTTCATTTGGTGTGCTCATCATCAAAACCACTTGGGGGTGGAATTCAATTTACATCAGAAGTGTTAGCAGATGATTTACTTTGCTTTATTTGATATTTAAGAACCCATATGAAATTATCAGGATAAATGCAAGCAAAGCAATCATGAATGACATGTCCCTTCTTATTACAATAAAAACATGTAACATTAGAGTGCCTATGATTTGAAGAACATTCATGCTAGATGTAGAGCTTAAGTATCTAGCAAATCTCCTTTTCATGGTGTTCTAAGGTTTTTTACGTGCTTGCTTATTTTTAAATCCTAGACCAAAGTTGCTAGAATGATTATTTAGCACATCTAACATGTTATTAAAACTCTTTTAACAACTAGTGAATTTTTTATTATGTTGTTAAGATTTTGGTTTCCCAAATTCTTTAATCCTCATAATTTTTCTCTTTTTCACTCTTATCAATTTCACTAGCAATCTTCTTTTCTTTTTTCAAATTTTATCTTTCTTTTTCTAGTTGCTCAATTTTTCCTTCAAAACTAGAGACCTTGCAATTCAAAAATCTAAGCTCAGAATCTTTAAGATTTAAGGAGCTAATTTTCCCATTTAAATCTTTAGCTAAATTAGAGTTTACAAGATCTAACTTATCTAATTTGATATTAGCCTCTTTTAATTCTAAGGTCTTGGTCTCTAACTCAGTTTCATCGAAGTTATCAATTATCTCTTTTAATTCTCTCCATTTAATGAGCAACTCATCTCTCTCATGTTCGACACTTCCAAGTCGGTCTTTTAAAGATACACGAAGTTTTTTAAGCTTAGAATATTTTGGAGCTGTCTATAAAGAGATCTACTAAATATTCATATGCTTCATCCATATCAGCAAACATATCTTCACTAAAGCTACGTCCATCAAGAGAGAAGAGTTTAGATTTTACCTTTTCGCCGCCAACCATGAAACATGTCCCATTGACGTTCTTCCCATCATCCTCTGAAGAAATATCCTATGTATCACTATCTCCCAATGTAGTTATCATCCCTTTCTTATGCGTCCTCTTGCCTCCATCAAATTCTTTTTCCTTTCCTTTGGATTTTAGAAGATGTCAATCTATTTTCATGTGACCTTTCTTGTTGCATCTAAAGCATTATCATTATGGTACTGAACCCTCTTCATCATCTCCTTCCTTCTACCTATTTCCCCAAATATTTCATGTTTTCCTCTTATTATGTCGTAGGAAATTAGTGACGCTCTTGGTTAGGCCTTTAATTTCTTCGTCATCAGAATCATTAGGTGTCTCATCTTTGACCTTAGATGGTTTGAAGGCCAAATTCTTTTCATTTTTCTCCTTCTTTTCATGTTTCTCCTCCTTCTTTAGCTCATTTTCATTAATCATCTTCAACTGTACTTCATACGCCATCAACTTCCATAAGTTGCTTGAAGGAGATTTATGTCAAGTCATGCGCCTCCTCAATCACTGTTCGCTTTTGGATCCATTCGCCAGACAAGTAATATATAATCTTTACAACCAACTCTTCTTCTGAAATGTCCTTTCCCAAAGCTTTAAGTGGATTGATGATATCTGCAAAAAGGAGAAAACATGGCATCCATAGATTCATTAGGCATCATAGCAAAATTTTCATATTTTTGCAATAGTAGACGGATATGAGTTTTCTTCACTTCATAAGTTTCTGCATGTGTAACTTCAAGCCTAGTCCAAATATCCTTAGCAGTAGAGAACGAACTAATATGGTTATATTTAGTTTTATTAAGACCACAGTGCAAAATGCTCATGGCCTTAGCATTGAGACTCTCTAACCTATCGTTCTCTTTCTGCTGCTCAGGTGTGGGTTTTTCAACTAGGGTGAAGCCATTACTAATTATTTTCCATAATGCTATATTGATTCCTTTGATGTGCAGGGACATGCGTTGTTTCCAATAACTATAGTCCGTACCATCAAACAAATGTGATCTAAGATGTGATTGTTTTTCTTTTGGATATGGTGGTCTTGTGAATATGTGTGTGGTATTTGTGCCTTAGGATCAAAATTCCACTAGACTTCGAGTCTAAAGGAATTCCTACTCTGGTACCAATTAGAAACACCCTAGAGGGGGGGAGGGATGTTGAATTGGGTATATGACACAAATAAAAAATCACAATCAATCAGAGATACGTAAGCACAGATTTTTAACGGAGTGGCTCCCCGCCAAGGCTCCTCGCCTATACTCCGACCTCTCCTTGAGGATTTAAGAAACATTTTATAACCAAAAATGAAAACTTGATCACACTTACATGTGGTGATCGAACCGTACAAGAATAAATCAAAGAATTCAATGCCCAATGATAGCATCTGAATGAAATTAGTCAAAAACAACAACTCAATCTAAATATAATGAAATGTTGATCAAATGCCGAGATTAAAATAAGAATAATATCACCATAGCATAGAACATGAAGCTGTGGTCATTTTGGAGAAAACGATTCGTCAATGTGAGCTCTGTAGAGAAAGCTATGCACTTTCCAGCGTCGTCCGTAGAACCCCTTCTTCTTCCCTTTGATGAAACTTTAGATCCTTTGATGATGGGAAAATGTTGCAACTTGCTAGGTTTGATGGAGCAATGAAGATTTGGCTGACTTGGACGAGATACATCAAAGGTGGCCGGCCTCTAGAGCTATTTATAGGATTTATGAACCTACAATTCCCATTACCCATAAACTCATTGATTCCACAAGAATTCTTGTGTTATTGTTTCTGTCACACCCAGCTTCCCATTATACTTGGGGAGAACGAAGGTTGATGCTGCGAGTTGTATGCATGCGGTTGCGTGCATGAAGGTCAGGATCCCGCGAGGGGGAGGGTTGTTCGGATTTATTATAGGAAAAGAAATAGTGGGGATCACGTGGGTTACATTGGAGTTAGGATAATGAATTGATTCGTGGAGACTTGATCGGATCTGTGGGTTGGTGGGTACGTGGCTTGCCCATTTGAGTTGGTTAACCGCATGGAGGGAAAATTGCATGAGTTGGGATACGTCGCATGTATCAAATCATGGGTGAGTTTGGAAGTTGTTGTTGGGGATTTAGTTAAGATATTGATTTAGATTTTTGTTCATATTTGAATTTTTATTAGGGAAAAGATTTGAATTATGATATTATAAAATCAGTTAGTATAATTAAGATTAGGAAATATTTTTGTTAGAATATTTTAGATTTGGTCGTTAAGAATATATTTAGTCAAGATTGTTTAGAATTTGATTTGGTCAATAACTGACCTTGTTGAGATATTTGGATTAAGGAAATAGAGTTGGTTACAATTGATTTGGAAATCAATTCGATTCAGATTTGTTTTGCTTTAGGAAATCAGTTCAGTTAAGATCTTATTAGGAAATCGATTTGATTAAAATTTTGGGTTACGATTTGATTTGGGGAATCGATCTAATCGGGAATTGATTAGGAGGGATCGATTTGGTTAAGACATAGGATTTATTACGATCACGGTCTGATTTAGAAAATTGATGTAGCTAAGATTAGATTAGGAGAATCACTTGTTGGGATGATCGAGTTAATACGATCTCACCCCTATAATCAACATCAACCACAGGTTAATAAAGAAGACACCAATGTGATCGTGAAGTCGCGAGGATCACGAATAAGAATTCCAATCACGATTTCAAGCTATGATAAAAATAATAATAAAATCTTAAGACAACTATTCGAATAAATCAACTAATGAAATTATGCACGAGATACATACAATAGAAACATGCCGTTACAGTTTGACTTCAAAACTTCTTCATCTTTTATTTCGTAAGTCTTCCTTTTAATTAGCAATCCTCAAGTAACTTGTCTTCTCCATCAATTCAAACACTTAGAACATCTCTAGGAAGTCAAATCTAGAAGTTTCACTGGTCAAACTGGTTAAATCTGCTCTTCGGTGCATGTGGCACGGCCGTGCCACATTTCTACTATGGCTGGCATGGTTGTCCGACTTGGCCAGTAACTTATGTAGTAATCCACATGGTCGTACCGATTTTCTCATATACTTGGCACGGTCGTGCCAAGTGAACAGTAACTTTTTCTAGACTGTGCATACTGTGGCACGATCATGCCAAATTTTGAACTGGTTTGGCACGGTCGTGCCAAACATTGTTTTGCTCCATATTGCTTTGTTTGACATTGTTTTGATATGAAACTCACTAGATGAAAGTATTAGAGCCACAATACTTGTTTGGCATCATCAAAATTAAAGTTTTGGCTATAATTAGTGGGCTAACTATAGCTACAGTTACTTCTCCAAGAGGGATCGAGATTTATGGGATCAACTGAGTAAGGGCACTGGGACAGAGCAGATGGATGGGATTCGGTCATAGATCAATCTTTGATCGGAGGGATCGAGATTTGGGGGGAGGGGGATCGTTCTTTTGGGGACAATGTATTGGATTTCTACGCTTACGAGGAAATGGGGTGTCTTTTAGTGAGGGTTTCACTGACGGAACCATCAGTGAAACTAAAGGTAGTGGGAGTTTCATTGACGGCTTCGTCAGTAAAACCAACTTTCACTGATTAAGCCAAATAATAAATTTAAATTAATTCCTCAGATTTAGCCAAAGCTAGTCGATAGAGTTACCTACTCAAGAGATTAATCAACTTAATCTAATTACTTGCAATGAAAGAGAAATGAAACACAGCGAAATAATATACAATTAAGCAAGCAAGAGAGAGTAGAGACAATCACAACGCAAACACCAACGATTTTATCCTGGTTCACCATTCCTTGGGCTACTCCAGTCCCCAACCTCTTGTTGGGATTTCCACTAACCAACTCTCTTAATCAAGAGAGCAAATGTCTCACCAAGAGGGCTTCCAATACACGTGCCTAGTTTCACTTACAAGGTCTTCCCAATACAATCAATTACCTCTCTCCAAAGAGGACCTTCAACAAGGCCTTGTAAATACAACAATTGTAAGCAATGAATAAACTCACCAATGCACTCACCACCACTTTCTTAGTGGTTTTACAAACCTTCCTTGAAAGTGAGCTTCCTCTTACAAAATCCTAACGCCAATGGAAGAAGCTTTTGTGTTATCAAACTTATTTGATCTCAAAGAATTTGAGATCAGTGAAAGCTTGATTTGAATCTCAGAGAATCAAGAGAAAACTTATAAATATTAAAAATCAAATAGGCCCAAGTGCTCCCATCCGGATCCACGATATACTCCATTGACTGACAAGGAGGCACGGTCCGACCTAGGATAAGTGCGACATCCCGACAAAAGCACCCCCTGGCCGTCGCGCCGCCTGACAAAGGCAGGTCAGACACTCCTGTTCCCAACGTCCTTGTCTCCTCTCACGGTGAGAATTTTAAGTCATATCACGCCCTTGGTCGACATCGCGCTGTGTAAAGGCGTTTGGACGAAGCGGCTGAGACCGCCCGAAGGGCCCACCAGGACGAAGAGGCCGCCCACCACCAGCTCCGCCTTACTGGGAGAACCGCAGGTCGGCGGCCGAGACACCGATCCCCTCACTCACGACTGGTATTTTGGCTTAGTGAGGTCCGTTGGGAGATCCGTGACCGACTATGCGCATTGAGATGAAAATCGGTCTCAGAAGGTGGTCGCCCGAGTCCTGATTGAGGGGGACACGTTTCCTACGGAAGGCCAGCCCGAAGCCCTAGGGGGGCCCTCTCATCCCCGACGAAACGCGAGTCCCTTCATGCTGAAGAGATCAATAGGGAGCCTCGAGACTGCCCAGGCATTTGCTAAAATTCTAGCCACCTGTCAAAAAGACACCGTCAGCGAGATCCACTTGCTCGACGTCGATGAGGGCGTCCCGACCGGATGAAACCTTACCCACACGATGCGTGGAGGGAGTCAACATAACCACCGTGCCCTTGGTTCTCCACTATACAAATTCATTGCCTAAAAGCTTTAGAGGTTCAAATCTGAAAATTAGGGCTTGAAAGTTGAAATCTTGAAGATAAAAGTTAGAGCCTATAAATCTCAGAAAATATTCAATACTTGGTGCCTAAATTTCTAAGCTAAAGCTCCTTAAATAGCCCTTGAAAAACCATTGAAAATCTTGGACAAAAGTGCCTTCAAAACGGTAAATTCGACAGCACTCCGCAAAACTCAGGGCTGTGTTTTTACCCAACGGTAGTCGACTCCAGGTATACTGGTACTCGACTCTCACCAATACTACTATTGACTCCAAATTGTACTGTGTTCGACTCTTATTGGGTCCAGGGAGTAGAACTCTTCTCCCATTCAAAATAGTCGACTCTAACAAAAAAGTAGTCAATTCACATTGTGATATGGAGTTTTTAAACTTCGCATTATGATATGAAGCTTACATTGGAGACTAATTGCCCAAGCCAAAGACTCATGAGAAGTGCAAGATTTCAAAGACAAGGAACGCAAGCTCATAGAAATGCATCAAGTTCACAAATATAAGTGAGTGGTGTAATTTATTTTAATTCTTGTCTTAGAATGTTAAAGTCAGTAGATGAAGCTTGCACACACACACACACACACACACACACACACACACACACACACCAAATGATGTTTCAAAACTTCATGAAATAAAATTAAAATAATTTTAAATCTTTTCTAAAACATTTGTGAAATTTAAAACATCAATTGGTGTGTGTGTGTGCGCGTGCGCGCGTGCAAGCTTCATCTAATGACTTTAACATTCTAAGACAAGAATTAAAATAAATTACACCACTCACTCATATTTATGAAATTGATGCATTTCTGTGAGATTGATTCCTTGTCTTTGAAATCTTGCACTTCTTATGAGTATTTGGCTTGGGCAATTGGTCTCCAATGTAAGTTCCAAGTCCCTAGACTCTTCATCATCAATCTTGTGCTTTAATCTTCTTATAATCTTCAAGTTTGACCATTGTTGAACTTAATGACCTACACTCCCAAATCAACTTAAAAACGCAATTAGTAACACTAATTGTTTGCTTAATCATCAAAACCAACATGGGGTGTTGCAATAACCAACAGATTGAACTCTTATGCACTTATGCCGTAATATGAACGTATGCTCTATTCATGCTTATTCTAACATGCTAAGATGCAGTGAGAGTTCTAAAGATTTCTGTAACACCATGCGTTGATGCAAGGGGAATAAGTATGTCTTAAATTTCTCATATTATTTCATATTTTTATCATTTGTTTGTCATCATCAAAAATAGGGAGAATGTTGGATATTTGATACCCCATATATAGTTTTGATGATGATTAACAAATAATGATACTGATTATTTTAAATGAGTGTGTAGGTGCAAAAAGGGTTTTCATATGAAGAGTTTACAATCAAGGGACAATGTTAACCAAAGTTGACCAATGAAGCCTAAAGCGGTGAAGTCAAATCAAATTGGAGCTTGTAGTTAAGATAGAATGCGGAGGAAGCTCATTCAAATGCAATGGAAGCTTAAGACTATAAGGCATTGAGAAGATGGACTTCAATCTACATCAAGAGGGTATTTTGATGTGTTTTATGTATTTTTTAGTCCATGAACTTAGAAATGTTAAAGTATTTGGAATAAAGCTCCACACACTCTTAAAATCACTCTTACATACTTCTCTCCTTTTTTCTATAAAACAACATTGGGTCACACTTGCATACATCTCCCCCTGTTGACATGATCAAAAAGCTTACAAAGAGGGTTAGCAATAACCAATAATAAAGAAAAATAGTATAATGTATGAAGAGATGACATGAATAAAATCAACGTTGCTCCTTCTCACTAATGATACCATGATCTCTTCTCAACTTAATAAAAGAATCACTCTTGAGAGCCTTAGTGAAAATGTCAGCTACTTGATGATTTGAATGAATATTTTGATGTGGTTTGATGTGGTTTATGTATTTTTTTAGTTCATGACCTTAAATATGTTAAAGCCTTTGGTATAAAGCTCCACACACTATTAGAATAATGTTTTAAACTTATAAAATTATTTTGAAAATATTTTAAACATATTTTGAGAGTGTTTCACACTCCTCCATGTACATGTCTATGTATCAAGAGGGAGTCGACTCTCAGATAAGCTGAAATCGACTCCTAGAGTCTTGACCGACCCAGAGAGGTTTCGGCCATTGGCTGGTAGTTGACTCCTACCAAACTAGGAGTTCGCTCCTAGGACTAGTAGTCGACTTCCAAATGAACATGAGTCCACTCCTTGGTCCCCAACAGTCAAAAATTGACTGCTTCCTTAATTGACGTGATTTTATTGATTCTAGCTATTGGGAGATTATTTTCCCTAATTGTCTTATACAAAAATCATATTTAAATATTGAGAGACTTTGCTAGTTTTAACAACAAGAAAAAAAGATTTTTACAAGTTTTTCTAAGCAATTTCTTAAGATTTTCAAAGCTCTTAATCTCTCTTGCTCTCTCAATTTCTAGGCCAATTTTGATCTTGATTTCAAAAAACTTTTAAGCAATTTATATCTGGCCTTCTCTTGATATCAATCATTAGAGCTTCATTTCTAGACTTTGAGATTGTATCAATAAGTGTTTTTGATTCTCAATCCATTTTATTCTTCAATCTTTTTCTTGAGATCAAAGTTTTCTACAGCCACTTATTCACACAAGCTTCAACTCAATCGGCTATAGGATCGTTGTAATCGCTGCAAAGTATAAGCATAACTACAAGGGTGGTTGGTTGATAAGTTGTAAGTACTTGGTTTGTACTCGGTTATTGGAAAGCCTCTTGCACAAGGACCTCACATGGTGAGGTTGTTGGTTATAGAAGCCCTCTTATCAGAGAAGAGACAAGGTTGCAAGAAGCATTCTAATTTGAGGCAAGTTAGTTCTCACTTGAGAGTTGGGTAGTGGAAATCTAAGTCGGTTGGCTTGGTACTAGAGGTAGCTCGGGGGTGGGTGAACCGGTATAAATCTCTCTGTGTTTGCATTTGGTATTGCCTCTCATATCTCATATCTCTCATTGCTTGCTAAGTTATTTAATTTTGGTTATGCACTTTCATTCTATTGCAAGTAATATTGTGTAGTTGATTAAGTACGCAGTAGACTAAAATTAGTAGGAGACTTAGGCTTTACTAGAAGAATTTTTATTAAGCTATTTTTAGCAACACTATCCAACCACCCTTCTAGTATTGCTTACTGTCTACAGGATCCTAACACATGATTTTAGTTATGATTCATGCCTTGCAATCAAAGAACATTATATGGATAACTTTGGGATCGAATAAACAATCTTTTAGTTAAAAGTATAGGAAGAGTTACATCAAGCACCCGTCAATGAACATCATCATAAAGACATCTAGAGCATTACCATTGATAGATCATCCAATGAACTTAGAAGTAGTGTTGAAATTATATTAACTTTCCCCTAGAGGTAAGATGTATGAATACACTTTAAGGTTTGAATTTAAATGCCCTAAAAATGAAGAAGTGTATGAGACACTAGTATCTAACTTTTGCCTCATTCAGGTTCAGTAAGAAATGTTTTAGTTTGTATCAATTCTTCTTTGATTGTAAGCCAATTCAAAGGCATATTCGAGGCAAGTAAATCCCAATGAGAAATAAAATTTCTAACATCTTAGCTTCCATGCAAATCTTTACATAGCAAATTTATTAAAAAATATACATTTATATAATCGCTTACACAGCTTAAAAAAAATTCCCCCGCTCCGTTTACACAGCGCTTAAAAATATACATTGAATCTAACGGCGCTTTTTGGGCTTGGGCGCAGTCGGCTAATTTAATATCCAACTATCACCGAGGAAGTTGGGGGGAAAAATTCGCATTCTTTTAGGGATGCGGTTCGAGTTCGGCCGCTGGAATCTCATTCTTTTAGGGCTTGGGGGGACAAACTTCCCGTTTCCCGCGTGAACCCTCCCTATCCAAACCCTCTCGTAGCCCTAAATTAATTTCCCACGATCTCCTCTCAGGCATCCCCTCCTCCCAACCCTCGTCTCAGGCAGCGGCGCTCCGACCTCCCCCTCCTCGCAGCGGCGCTCCGACCTCCCCCTCCTCGCTGCGGCGTCGCCGATCAGCGGCGTCTCCGACCTCCCCCTCCTCGCAGCGGCGTCTCCGATCAGCGGTGTCTCCGACCTCCCCCTCCTCACAGCGGCATCTCCTCACAGCGGCGTCTCTGACCTCCTCCTCCTCACAGCGGCGTCTCCTCACAGCGGCATCTCCGACCTCCCCCTCCTCACAGCGGCGTCTCCTCACAGCGGCGTCTCCGACCTCATCCAGTTAGATCGATCAGCGGGAGACGCCCTCATTCAGTTCGATCGATCAGCGGCGTCTCCGACCTCGTCCAGTTCGATCGATCAGCGGCGTCTCCGACCTCATCCAGTTCGATCGATCAGCAGCATCTCCGATCAGCTAATTATTTCAGGTGAATCCATAGTCTCTATGTCTCTTATTATTTCATTAGAATTTTGGATTGTGACTTAGTACAAATGTGGAAAATTAACTTTATATTAATTTTTGTAGTATTGTTCTTGATGGATCGAGATTGGGTAAATGCGGCTCGATTATTTGAACGTATAAGAAAGGGGTGGAAGAGTTGTGTGCTCATGCAATCAAGAATGCTAAAAATCCGATGTTCAATAAATGTCCTTGTCGAAAATGTCTAAATGTAAAAGAAGTTAGTGGTGAAATGAAGTTGCATGAGCATTAATGTGTCACGGTATTGATAGAACATACAAGGTTTGGACATATCATGGTGAGAGAAAAGGTAAATGTAGCTCAAGTTGCAAACGTAAATATAGTTCATCAAGTCAATTGGGCTCCCAATTTGAGTTTGAAAATATAATGAACACAAGTAGTATGGGAGATGGTAATGATAAGTCTAGCCATGTTAAGAATTTTCCAAGTGTTGTCAATGAAGAGTTGTGGGATCATCCTGATATGTGTGATGACTTAAGAGAGGATTCTGGGTTACCATTGTGGCCGGGTTGTACAAAGGCTTCAAAATTGTCAGCTGGGTTGATTTTGTACAACTTAAAAGCTAGTCACCAAGTTTCTGATGTGTTCTTCACGGAGATGTTAGAAGCTGTAAGTGGGCTACTGCCAGATGGGAATGTGCTCCCTGGTAGAGCGTATGATGCTAAACAAATGCTCAAATCTATCGGGTTAACACATGAGAAGATCCATGCTTGTCCGGATGATTGTATTTTATTTAGAAAAGAGTACACAGAATTGAATGAATGTCCCAAGTGTGGCAAGAAGCGATATAAGAAAAACAACTCCCCGGCCAAAGTTATGTGGTACTTTCCTATAATTCCTAGATTTAGGAGGTTGTATAATAGCGCAGAAGATGCTAAATACTTGACATGGCATCATGATGAAAGAATTAATGATGGAATGTTGAGACACCCAGCCGATTCACCTCAGTGGAAGACATTTGATAATAAATATCCGTAATTTGGCAAGGATCCAAGGAACTTGCGCTTAGTACTTTCAACAGATGGAATGAACCCTCATGGTCTTCAGAGTACTTTCCATAGTACATGGCCCGTGATTTTGATGATCTATCACCTGGCTCCTTGGTTATGCATGAAGCGAAAGTATATGATGCTGTCTATTTTGATATCAGGACCTAAGCAACCTGGTAACGACATTGACATATATTTGGCTTCTTTAATTGAGGACTTAAATGTGTTGTGGGAAGATGGTGTTGATGTATACGATGGATACAAAAAGGCTGATTTTAGATTGAAGGCTATGTTGTTTGGAACAATCAATGATTTCCCAGCTTATGGCAACCTTTCTGGATATAGTGTGAAGGGGCATTGTGCTTGCCCATGTTGTACAAATGACACAGATCATCTTCAATTGAGTCATTGTAAGAAGTCGGTTTACATGGGGCATAGATGGTGGTTGGATCGAAGTCATCCCTACAGAACGATGTCCGAGGCATTCAATGGTGAAGTTGAAAATCGGTGTCCACCTTCTACATTGTCTGGTGTTGATGTGCTGAAGGAGGTGGAAAACATTAAGACACAGTTTGGTAAGAAGTTTGCAAAGTTTGTTCCCACTAAAGGTTTTAAAAAAGAATCAATCTTTTTTCAGTTAGTCTATTGGAAGGACTTGTTTGTTAGGCATTTTATTGATCTCATGCATAATGAGAAAAATGTTGGTGCTAGTTTGCTAAATACTTTGTTAGGTGACAATTTGAAATCTAAAGATGGACTCAATGCACGAATGGACATGGTTGATATAGGAATCAGAGAAGAACTTGCACCTGTACCAAAGGAGGGAAAGCACCATACTTGCCTCCTGCTGCTCATACTTTGTCTAAGAAAGAAAAGACTGTGTTACTCGAGACACTCCACTCCGTGAAGGTACCTGAGGGGTACTCGTCCAACATACAAAGTCTTGTATCTTTATCCGAGTTGAAATTGATGACTTTAAAATCACATGATTATCATGTCATCATTGAGAATTTGCTGCCAATTGCAATGCGTGCTATTTTGCCAGAAAATGTACGTAAAACTATCACAAAGTTATGTTGGTTTTTCAAAGCCATGAGCAGCAAGGTCATAGACCCAAGAAGCCTGTCAAGTCTACAAAAAGTGATTATAGAAACACTTTGTGAGCTTTAGATGTATTTCCCACCTTCTTTCTTTGATATCACGATTCATTTGACTGTACACTTGGTTTACGAGACGAGGATGTGTGGTCCTGCACGTATGAGATGGATGTATGGCATAGAGCGGTATATGAAAGTGTTGAAAGGTTATGTGAGGAACAGGTACCGACCAGAAGCTTGCATCGCTGATACCTATGTAGTTGAAGAAGCGATAGAATATTGGTCTGAATATATTCCAAATGTCGAAGCAATTGGACTTCCAAGTACTCGTCACACTGATAGGATTGACGGTGAGGGTGTAACAGGTGGTCAACCAATGTTGATCAACCTCGAACATTGGCGACGGATACACTTGTGTGTTTTACATAACACAATTGATGTTCCTTATGTTGAGTTGCACAAGCAGGTTATCTCAAGAAAATATCCAGAAAAAGGCTCTGATTGGATTGAAGTGGAACACAATTTTACCTTCATTGATTGGTTTAAGTGTCATATTGGTGATAAGATATTAGAGAAAAGTGATTCAGTATCGGAAAGGGCTAAGTTTTTGTCAAGAGGACCTGATATGCATGTGTACTCTTACAAATGTTATCTCATCAATGTATACACATTCTACACTAGAGAACACGATGAGAGGAGTACTATGCAGAATAGCGGTGTTTCTATTAATGCCACCGCACTAAACCAGACAGATGCAACATACTTTGGACAAATCGTGAATATGTGGGAAATTGACTATGTTGGATTTCGAGTTCCGTTGTTTGACTGCAGTTGGGTTAGCATTCCTCACGGGGTACATGTTGAAAGTTCTGGATTCATACGGGTCGATTTGAAAAAGGTTGGGTACAAAGACGATTCGTTCATTATGGCAACACAAGCTAATCAGGTGTTTTATGTCAGTGACCCAGTTGATAAGAAGTGGTCCATTGTTATATTGTCAAACAAGTTCAATAACAGTTACCAAGTTAGTGACCATGTTGATGAGGACGTTGACACAATTAATGATCCTTCTTTTGAGAACCTGTATGTGTGCCCGAGCACTGATGATAATTGTCAACACTTATATGCAAGATATGATCATGATGAAGGTGAATATGTAAATCCAGATTTAGTTAATATACATGGTCATGAACGAGCAAAGCCAACTACGAAAAGAAAGAAGATAACTAAAGCGAAGAAGAAATGTATTCTTTCTTCCTATTATATATTTGTTATTTATATATAGTCATTTCAGCTACAAATACAAATCTGCTTTAGACATGCATTAGATTGTGCTTACTTCACTTAATTGGAATGAATAAGATATGTAGAAATTGTTGTAATTTGCATTCACTCTCATCTATTAATCTTGTCATCTTATGATCTTGTGCTTCTCTTATTTGCAGGATCATGGTTACTGGATCCCAGCACAAAGAGCATGCTAGTGGGGATGGTCAGGGTGGTTCTAGAAGAGGTGAGACAGGGGGTTCCGATGGTACTAGTGGCATGTCTCAGATTCAGTCTCGAGGAATAGTTACTATGGTGAATGTTAAGAAAAAAAGGGCCAAAGGAGAAGTAATAAAGGTGAAATGGAATGAAATGGGTCAACCAATTGGCAAAGAGTCGATGACCCTAGCACACTTCATTGGCTCTTGTAGTAGAAGAACTTTTCCAATCACGATTACAGATTGGCGTAATAAAGATTTGACAGCCCTGAAAGACCAATTTTGGGATGAAATCAAGGTATATTCATGAACTGTTAGTAATCTGAATGTCAATACACAAACAGTGAGTCCACCATGTAATTTCTTTTGGATGACACAAGACTCCACTTAATATTTCTTCTTTGTTTTCCCCGTGCAATTGCAGCTAAGTTTGCAATTGGATTGGATTGAATTCAATTTTCATATGGATCTGACCTAAACTAAAACTCATTTAGGCCTACATAACAGCATAGTACAAGATCAGTTGACATACTATTCAAATTCAAATATTCCAAGGGGAAACATCAGAATATTTAAAGATACTGAGAGACAAATGACAACATCCTAGTGAACAATACAAATATATTGTTGTTGTCAGCCACCTGGAGTCTCACGATATTTCGAAAATCAAATCTATGCATACTTTGTTCCCAAGGCCAACCTCTATTTGTTTGCCCAAGATCAATCTTACAAATGAAATATTTGCAATCCATCCACACTCAACAGATGACACCAAAAGCATTTGAATTCAAAGCTGGCAAACGCATTTGAATTCAAAGCTGGCATCTTCAGCTAACTCAGTTGCTTAATTTAGAGGCCATTAGCCTAATATTAAAACTAATCAAGATATATTAAATATATTGGTGTGGGCTCAGGAATTAGTCTTAAAACTGTTGTGTAATTCTTATTAGTAAAGAGTGTTGGGAATATTGGATGGTTATCATAAAGTTTGTTACTAGCATCTGGAAATTGGAAAATGAGCGGGCTCGGGTATAAGCCTTTAAACTGTTGTGTTATTGCAAATTTGCAATTCTCAGTGCATAAGAAGGACAAGAGTGATCACAGTAACAATGATACATAACCTGTATAATGCATGTACATAGCTTGAGAAATTTTTATGGCACATAAGATATATTAAATATATATCACTATCAAGGCAATCCACTATGAGATATTCATATCACAAACACATAATATACTGTTAAAACAAATATTGAGTGCCTAGTATCCATGTTAAGAGCACATAACACACGTTCAATATATCCAACACAAAATTCTTGATTCATTATTTGCGGTCATTTATATCCTTCTGTATATATGTTAGTGTGGTAATTTGCTGATCCATTGCTTTAACATTACGCTTTTGAGTGCCCACATATCAATTATGCATTTCATTTTTCTGAAACAACATTTAATTGTTATGGCGGTGATCATTTTTATTCAAATAAGCATTCAATAGCAAGGACTCATATTCTAGGCCTGGATTTGCCCTGCAGATCTTAACCTGGATAGTTGCAGCATTTCTGATAGCCATCAACGGCTACCTTTTCCTGGAATTCTTCTCCTTTGAAATACATGGCCCAGTGCTCGGATCGATCATATGTGCTGGCTTAGCCGTATATGTGGCATTTGTTGTTTACCTTATCTTGTATGGTACTCCCCTATCGGCTCGCCTTATGAAGTCTCTGAGCAGAGGCAACTAAAATGGGCAAAAATCTGTAAAGCAAAGCGTCATAAGCACCAGGTGCTTGCTAATCTGTTGGTAAATTAAGAAGTAGCCCAGGTTAGTGTAGTTAATTGGGTCCTGGCTTCTGCATGTCTATACCTATCCTTCTCATGGGATGGAAACGTGATCTTAGGTCAGTGGCAGGAGTTGGCAGATCAAGTCTTGTAAGATGAAGAAAGAAACATCATGTGATATTAGGCAGGAGTTGCCTAGTATCCATGATACTTTAATGTTCTGAACTTGTTTGGGCAGTCTAAATTTGGTTAATTATTGCTTTTATTGAGATAGTGAAACCTCACTCCTGGATGGGCAGATGACTTGCAATCACAGACTCTACTTCTGTTCTTTAATACATGCTTCATCAGGTTTAACTGTGAACTCTACTTGCAGGTTACCCATGCTTCCATGATTTAAGTCCATTGATTCAGATAATACAAATCTGTTCATATCATATGAAAGACATGATTGTTTGCTAATTTAAAGAAAATATTTCATCATCAATGATGTGTATGATTATTATGTTATGAAGGAGGAACATGTGTTACATTTCATTTAAAGCTAAGACCTTTACTTACATCTTTCATCATTGCTTCATCATGAATAGGAAACATTTGCCGGGGTGGACAAAACGCACAAGAAACTGATTCTTCGTCGTGCCGGTTACCTGCACAGAGTCTTTAGAACGAGGTTAAGGAATCTTGCCAGAGATAGCCATTGCAATTACTCGGATAAGCCACCTTTCATATACTCACACTTGTCTTCCGTGTCTCCGTTTTGGAAAGATTTCGTGGCGTACTCTTCGACTCTAGATTTTAAGGTAACGTTTACGTTATTTCATTACTTTCAATTTGAGGACACTACAATTTAAACTAACTAATGACAACACTCAATTGTAGGAAATAAGCAAAATAAACAAAGTGAGAGCGGAATCAATGGAGGCGCGATATAGGAAAGCATGTGTGGGTTATGCGCGTCTGAGACAGCAGATTGTATGTATTGTAAAAATAAGTTGTATCATCAACCAAGCTGATGGATTTGAATGGTTTTGTTTGTTTGTTCTTGCTAATTGTGGCCTTGAAATTCGCAGATTGAAGAGAAATTACGTGAAGGGGAAGAGTATCCTGTAGTGACTCGCTTAGATACTTGGAAGAAAGCGAGGATGAATGCTGAGCACCAGGTTGATGATCCTGCTGCCTTGCGAATACTGGAGGATGTGGTAATATTCTAAGACAAAGATTGATTATAAATGAGTCATGGTTACTTGTGAACTTAAATTCTATGGTTAAGTTGATCTAAATTAATTTCACTTCTAATGTTTCTATTAGGTTCGCATAACACAAGAGTTGGGAGAAGAGGAGCTGAATGATATTAGAGTTGAAGACTTGTTGGATCGAGCTATTCCTCTCGTTTATTCAGGCCGTGTACGAGGATGTGGATTTGGTGTCACAAAGAGATCTTTGTCTTCTGTTCCTGAATTGTCTGAATTGTCAAAGTTGAGAAGGCAATTTGATGCGAGTGCACCTAGTGTCGCATCCCCCTCAGGCGATGGAGCACGTGGCAGCGGAGGCGTCATCACTTACGTACGTCGCAGGAGACGCGAGGCGCGGTTTAGGCCCTTTTCTTAGTGGGAGAGTATTTTGGTCTTTTACCAAAATCCCTCCTTTCTTTATATTAGGTCTAGCCGTCATCTTATTGGCTTATGCTTGAATTGTGAGAAAACTCTCAAGCGTCATTTGAAGGTGCTTAAACTTTGGTCTGTTCATCCAAAGTGGGGAGATCGATCTTGTCTCTAATAAGATCATTATCTTGTTATCTTTTGTTCTTCAATCAAGAAAAATATAAATCCTTTTCCTCTCTTTTAAGTTTCCACATTTAAATTGTGAATCGATCTACGATGATTCACATCAATTGGTATCAGAGCACTACGATTCCATGGCAACTGGGACGAGAGCTTCCGTGGACGAGAAGATCCAAGGTCTCCGCGACGATCTCAATCAAGAGATCGAGGGATTGAGGAAAACGATGGAGGCTTCGATCAAGGATCACGCAAACACCCAAGAGGACATTCAAACGGAACTTCGGATCATGAGAAGGGAAGCCGCGGAGTCGGAAAGGGATCTTAAAAGTTTGAAGGACGCCACGGCTGCGATTCCGGCGATGATGGCAATGTTGCATGACTTGACCAAGGAGAAGGCGGTGGATTGCGACAAGGGGAAGGCGACGGAAGAGATCCAAGGAGATTCCGGCGTCGATTCAACAAATCAGGAATCCCCGAGCCAAGGGGGAACATCCGCGGCGGCGGTGGCTCAAACCCTAGCCGGCGCGCTAGGGTTTGGCGTGACAGGGCCTGGGTTTCCAACCGCAGACCCTGTCGGGCCTGTTTGGGGGCCGACAGGCCCGCACGGCCTTCCCCAGGCCTGGGCGGGGCCTGTCGGCACCAATCGGCCTTCGGCGACCCCAATCGGGATCGTCGAAGGACCGGCACCCCCTTCCGGGGGTGCCCAAGGATCGCCGACCCTCATTGGGGGTCGGACAAGCCTCGCGACCCCTGCCGGGGGTCGACAGCCCCAGGCGGGGCGGCGAAGGGCTGTCAACCCCTTTTTGGGGCCGGGCGAGCCCGCTGGACCACGAGCGGGGGTCAGCAGGCCCAGGCGACCCCCAGGGGGCGTGGCGAACACGGGAAGGCCCTTTGGGGGTGTGGCGGGCTTCATGGTGGGCCCGGGGAAGCCCGGGGAGATGGTGGAAGCGGATGGGCTTCGGGAGTGGCGATTGGAGCTCCTGCGGATCAGTTTTGGAGGTCAGAGGCGTCGTTACAAGGACCCAGGCCTGTGGGGGACCTCGGACAGACTTTTGAGGGCTTCCCGAGACATGGGCAGGGCCCAGGAGGATTGGGGGCGGGACAGCGCCTACCCAGCCTTACGGAGGAGCGCGAGCACCCACTTTTGCACCACCACAGAGGCATCCGGGGCATTACTACCAGGATGTATCGGGGGAGCCCCAGTGGCCTGAGGGGCCATACGGAGAGGGTGACGGAGGGCCACCAGAGGGCTACAGGAGAGGGGGTGACAGAGGTGTGAGATTTGGAGGAGATATGGGACAGTTGGGAGATATCAATGCTGATCGACGTCTGCAGAAGCTGAAGATGCCAACGTTTGAGGGCACGGACCCGGACGGTTGGATCTTCAGGGCAGAGCGCTATTTCCAGGTGATGGGGTTGTCTGAGGCAGAGGTGCTGCGGGCCATTGGGATCTACTTCGAGGGCAAGGCCCTGGCGTGGTACCGATGGAGGGCAGCGAGGACCCCATTCCGCAGTTGGGAGGAACTTACAGCATACATCCTGGATAGATTTCAGGAGACATAGGCGGGGGATTTCTACGAGCAACTGTCACCCCTGAGACAGGAGGGAACAGTGCAGGACTTCGTGGAGAAGTTCGAGCTGTTGTCTAGCAGGGTGAGGGGGTGACAGATGAGATGCAGATAGGGCTGTTTATGAGTGGGCTTAAGCCCTATATACCGGCGGAGCTACGGATGCAGAGCCCTCAGTGCTTGGAGGATGTCCTTCGCCTAGCTCACAAGGCGGAGTAGAAGCAGTCAGAGGAGAGACGCATTAGGGGGACTTGGGGGCGCAGGGCCAGCGCAACCAGGCAGCACCAGCACCACCTAGACCAGCTATCGGGGCACCAGGACCAGTACCACCTAGACCAGCTGCAGGGGAGGTCCGCACAGCCGTACCTGGTAGGCGCATGACGGAGGTTGATATGAGGGCGCGGCGGACGGCAGGCCTATGTTTCAGGTGTGACGAGAGGTTCACCCCCGGTCATCGATGTGCGAGCAAGTTGCTGCAGATCGTGATCGTGCCCGACGAGGAGTACCCTGAGGAGGAGCCTGTGATTGCATCGGAGCCTGAGGAGGAACATGTGCACATGGACTTTGCGGAGGTGTCGCTGAACTCCATGGTAGGGTTCACTCCGAACCATACCATGAAGTTGGCAGGGACATTGGGGGATCGGATGGTGACGGTGCTGATTGACAGTGGGGCGACCCACAACTTCATCTCGAGGAGGTTGGTAGAGCGTCACGGCCTAGAGTTGAGTACGATGGAGTGTTGGATATGGAAGACGTTTGTACACCCTTGTGGGGGATGTACGAGGGAATACGGACCTCGAACGTCGCGTACACGAAGTCGTGTGCAAAGGGAATCTGTTCCCTTGCGGAGAGGATCTCTGGATGAGTAGGAAAGTCGCATTATATATGCATAAGTGCATGCGACATATGGCTAATAAAGGGGGAATATCTTAAGCTTATGTTGTACCATGCATATGGTACAACTTAAGCTTATAATGTGCCATGTATCATGGTACACCTTAGTTAAATTGTTCCAAAGGAACAATTTACCCTAAAATAACTACCTTGGGGGCTATAAATAAGACCCAAGGGTAAGCCATTTCTTACACTTTTGCATGGCATTCTTGCATGCATTTTCATTCTAGCGAAGCTCTGCTGAAATACTTCCTCTCCCTCTATCCAAGTTCTTAATCTAAAAGTAGAGATTTAGATTGTGGATTTAGTAGCCTTACTCCGTTCGTGAGAAGACTCGATCCGTCGTGGCGAATCCGAAGGCAAAGTTCCGAGACTACCGTGCCGCATACGCAAGTGTAAGTCTCAACTTTATTTATCGATCCTAACTCTGTTTTGGCAGGATCCTACATTGGTATCAAAGCCATATGGGTTCGCCCCGGTCAAACCGTCGTCCCGTCGAAACTATGAACGAGTCGTTGTCTTTTTCACGAATGGGTATCCTACCATTACGGATATGGTAGGAACGCTTCGTGACGGAGAGAACGCAGCGGTTGTTCTTTTCACGTTAGGGTCTCCTATCATTACGGATATGGTAGGAACTCTCCGTGACGGGAAGAACCGACCGTTCACGTAGTATGTTATTTTTCATTTTTGGCACACGGCCATTAGAAAATAACTAATTTCTCGACGAACGGGTGCTTCATCGAGGAAGATGATGGTAGTTATCTCCATCGGAGAAGATGAATATTAGTGCATGTGCGCCATCGCCAAATGGGCTATGAAGGCTATGCACCCCCCTCCACTTGCGGAGGGGGTTGGCTACGGCCAATAACCACCATGGCCACCCCTCCGGCGGGGTGTGCGGAAACCCCATTCAAAGGGGGTGGCCAGCCATGGCCAAAGGGGCCATGGCCGGCCAATGCCAAATGGCCTTGGCCATGGCCAAGCCATGGCCAGCCATGGCCAGGCCGACAGTGGCCGGCCAAGACCAGGCCGGCCTGGCCGGCCCTGGCAGAGGCCAGGGCCAATGCCCTGGCCTCGGCCAGGGCATGGCCGGCCCTGGCCGGCCTCGGCCAGGGCAGAGGCCCTGGCCGAGGGGCCAGGGCCCCTGGCCGAGGGGCCAGGGCCCCTGGCCGGCCAGGGCAGAGGCCCTGGCCGGCCCTTGGCCAAGCCTCGGCCAGGGCAGAGGCCCTGGCCGGGAGAAGTTACAGACCAAAAATAATTGGTCGACCAATTTGGTCGTTTTGGTCGACCAATCTGGCAGAAGGTCTGGGTCGATTGCAAACTTGCCAACTGACCCATACGGGGTGACAAAAGGCCTTGGCCAAACTCGAATGTGCCGATTAGCCCATACAGGGCTAACCACAGTACCGACTAGTCCATACGGGGCTAACGTTTTAATGAAGTTTTTCATTGAGCTCTACTCCTTGAAGATTAGCCATAGTGCTCTACTTCATGCGAGATTAGCCATGTCATTGTGCTCTACTCTACGGAGATTAGCCAATGTACACATAACATTGTGCTCTACTCTACGGAGATTAGCCAATGTATTTTCAAATTTTTTTTGAAAAAGGTGTTTTTCAAATAGGTTATGTCCCGTCCTTAATCGGGATAGCGCAATTTAGAATTCCAAGTCCTACCACGATCCGGCCATGTTTATCTAACCCATGGGTGTGTAGAACAGGTCTCGTGGCTTGGCAATTGTTGCGCTAAAATTCTTTGCGCAAACTCTCACCTATTCCATTTTGAAAGATATGTTTTTCAAAAGTATTTTTCCGCTGCTAATACCATACGGGTATTATTTCTGATTTCTTTTTACTTGAGATAAGTAAGAGGGATACTTTGAAAGTTACTTCTAGATGGTAGTTGGGAACGTAGTGAACTTCTCGATTCTAGAGTAACATTTCAACGCATCCAAGGAACTTATCAAGTGTTTAAAGAATCGAAACTATATGCATAGAATTTTGATCGTGTTTTTCATTCTCTTTGCAGTTTTTTGAATCGAATATGTCTACCGCTTCTAAGAACATTGTCGCAGAGCTTAACAAAGGTGAAAAGCTCAACGGCGACAATTATAAACTTTGGTCAATAAAAATCCAATATGTTTTGGAGGAGCAAGATGTGCTTGAAACACTCCAAAACATAATGGAAGAACCTGAGTTGGGCAATACGGCCCAACACAAGAGGGACCGGGAAGCTTATGATACTTGGACTCGAAAGAACAAAATAGCACGTATTACGTTACTGTCCGCAATGGACAATGACATAATGCGTCTATTTCGGGAATTCGACCTAGCCAAAGACATATGGTCTGAGCTAGAAATAAAGTTTGGTGGAACTTCGGTTACCAAACTCCGCTCCTTAAATATTCAATTTGATTCGTACAAGATGCGGCGAGATCATTCTATGAAAAAGCATCTCCGCCACATGGCGAATCTCATAACTGAATTGAAGGATGCGGGTCTTGCGATGTCTGACGAACAGCAGATCCAAGCAGTCATTCGTTCACTCCCAGATAGCTGGGATAACATGAAAATGCACCTCACTCATAATGAGTGCATTAAAACTTTAAGCGATGTATCTAAACACCTCGAACTCGAGGAAGAGCGGATTCAAGCCGTAAAACCTAGTGCAGAAGTGCACATGGCCGCTAGTTCCTCACATGGAGGAAATAAGCGGAATAATAAACGCTTAAGGTTTGTGAACGAACGAAAGCAAGAACCGGAAACCTCAAAGAAGACTAAGTGGCAAAAGAATGTGCACTCAAAGAAGAAAAACTTGAAGAAGATCAAGTGCTTTAAGTGCAACAAGTACGGTCACTTCACCCGTACGTGTACGGATGGAAGTGACAAGGTAACTTGTAGGGCTAGTTACATATGTGTTTCTAGTTCCATGTTTCTTGCTGAATCTAACTATTTTTGGTTGATTGATTCAGGGGCCACAGACCACGTAGTGAAGGACAGAAGGTTCTTCGTAGAGTATCAAAGGATAACTCAAGGAACAAAGTGGATATACGTCGGCAACAACACTCGTGTTGAAGTCAAGGGCGTCGGAACATGCAAGCTTGTTCTCGACAACGGCCGGACTCTATTATTGCACGACTTCCTCTTTGTTCCAGATATTCGAAGGAATATCGTATCCGTGGTCATGTTAATGTCTTTAAGTTATGAATGGAGGTTCTATAAACAAAATATTGACCTTGTTTGTAATAGTTCTTTAGTTGTGTCGGGTAATGTTTGTAATGGATTGATTGTTTTAAACACAATGTATGATGATTCTTCTTCCATTAATGAAAGTTTCCATTTGACAAATGCTTCTAACTCTGAATCTGAGATCATTTGTTGGTATGCAAGACTTGGTCATATTGGACCAACTAGAATGGATAGACTTGCCAAAAGTGGCTTGCTATCTAATGTTTCAAAAGTTGAAATGTCAACTTGCGAACATTGTCTTGTAGGGAAAACTTGTCGCAAGCCGTTTGGAATTGGCACAAGGGCCGAAGTTCCATTACAGCTTATCCATTCGGACATTTGCGGTCTAATGAATGTTAAGACAAGATGCGGGAAGTCCTATTTCATCACATTTATTGATGACTTCACCCGTTTCGGTCATATTTATTTGATTTCCCACAAACATGAAGCTTTATCTTGCTTCAAAAACTATATGAGTTTAGTGGAAAATCAACTAGATCGCAAGATAAAGGTCTTGCGAACCGATCGGGGTGGAGAATATCAATCAAAGAGTTTTAAGGAACTCTGTGATGAAAAAGGCATAGTTCATCAAATAACTATGCCTTACACTCCGCAACAAAACGGTGTTGCGGAAAGAAGAAATAGGACATTGATGGAAATGGTCCGATCAATGATGTCTCAGGCAAATTTGCCCATCACCTTTTGGGGTGATGCATTATTGACGGTAGCATTCATCTTAAACCGTGTACCCTCGAAGTCGGTAAGTTCTACTCCTTATGAGTTGTGGAACAATAGAACTCCAGACTTAAACATTCTAAAACCTTGGGGTTGTGCCTCTTATGCACATTTATCCTCTCACAAATATGGCAAACTTGGGCCACGTGGGAGGAAGTGTATCTTCATCCGATACGCTAAAAACTCCAAAGGATATGTTTTCGTCGGTCAAGAGGACAATGGGGGTCTTATAGAATTCGAATCGAGGGATGTTGTCTTCTTGGAAAACGAGTTTCCAAGACAGGGTAAGATAAGTCAAGACTTATCCTTGTTTGAGACTTGGGATCAAGAAGGATCGGAACGTTCGAGTGGGAGAATTCTTGGTGAAAAAGAAAATACGTTTCAAACTTCACCTATGAATGATACGAACGATACCAATCCTATTCCGAGTGGGAGTGATGTTATTCCAAGTGGGAGTGATATCATTCCAAGTGGGAGTGATCAAACTCAAGCAAGACGTAGTAATCGAACGAGGCTAACACCTCTGAGATTTGAGGATGAATTTCCTCAAACATTCATGACATTACTACAAGATGATGACGAACCTGTAAATTTCAAGCAGGCCGTCACATGCACGGCTAAAGATAAATGGATATCGGCGATGGAAGAAGAACTTCAATCCATGAAAACAAACCAAGTCTGGGACTTGGTTGATTTACCTAAGGGACGTAGAGCCATTGGGAACAAGTGGGTTCTCAAAATCAAGCATAAGGCTGATGGCTCCATCGAGAAATATAAAGCTCGCCTTGTTGCGAAAGGTTTCACGCAACAGGAAGGAATAAACTACGAAGAGATTTTTCTCTCCTGTCGTGCGTTTTACCTCCAAAGGCGAGGGTCTATGTTTGGAAATGTGTCCCAAAGATCCAAAAGAAAGCTATGGAAAAGGTTCCATACTCCAGTGCTGTCAGGAGTCTGATGTACGCCATGATGTGTACCAGACCGGACATTTGCTATGCTGTTGGTATGGTAAGCCGTTACCAATCCAACCCAGGACAGGCACACTGGAAAGCGGTGAAGAGGATATTAAGGTACCTCAAAGGGACTGCGGACTATGCATTATGCTATTTGTAGCATTTTGCATGGCGGTCCAAGAAGCTGTTTGGCTTAGGAAATTCTTAGACAGGCTGACGGATGCCACCGACTCAAGCACTGTTCCTATATACAGTGATAGTCAAGCTTCGATTGCCTATGTCAAAGATCCTTATAAGACTAAACACATTGATATTCGATTCAAGTTTGCGAAGAACTATGACAAACGGAAGGAAGTAGACATAGGATACATATCCACGCATAAGATGATAGCGGATCCCCTTACTAAGGCGATCCCCAGAGATGTGTTTTTTCAAACACTTATCATCTATGGGAATGCGTAGGTGCTGAGCTGTATCATATAATATTTCCCATGTCTATAGAAGATCAAAGTTTAATTTGCATACAAGTTTCTTACAAATGATTTTATGTACATTTGTGTTTAAGTCTCAGCTATTTTATTGTGTGTATGTCGGACAGATTAAGGTTGGCTCTCTCACATGAGCAACCGCCTTATCTTATCAGATGGATAAGATAGAGATGAGACTAGTTTAAAGTCAAAATCATTAAATGATTTAGAGTCGTGACTTAAACAAGATAGTCGAATGAAAGATCTGCATCATAAGGATGCTTACAAAAGATCTGAGATCTATATCACAAGGATATTTGAAAGAGATCTCATAGGATTTTTTAAATCCTATCTGTCTTATGCAGGATGAGAGTCCGGGAATATTTCATGAGTAGTAAGGGGACTCAAAAGATAGGCACTGTGGTGTCTGATCTTTCATCCGTACAACATCATTAAGACATACTCTCCCTGGGAAAGGAGTGATGTTGTAATACGTGTTCATACCACGTATGCATTTCGACCACTGAGTTAGTAGCAATAGTGTTTGCTATTATGTGAGACTCAAAGGCCATACGGGTCTTAACTCTTACCCTCAAGGACTCCAATTGGTTCCTTTAGATTTGACGAGATGATCGCTATCTTAGCGTGTTGCTAATGAGCTATGATAATTCGGCTCGGCGGGGCACGTTAGAAAAGCGAATCAAGTCAAGATCAGAAGGTTCGCAAGAAGAGGAAGATTGATTTCATATTCACATTTGGACTTTAAATGATTCAAAGCTGGCCAGCCAATTGTAATCCAGATGGGATTCAATTGTTGAATATAAAGTATAAGAAATGTGAAGAAATAATCTAGGGTAAAGCATGCGTTGAACTACTCAACTTTGCACCTTCGAGGTCGTTGTGTATCTCTAACAAGTGCACAACAACAGACTCTACGCGCATGACGGTCGCACGGTCTATTTCTCGGTATGATAGATGAAAGAACTAAGAGAAAGACGTTCTCTTACAATCCCCTCAAGTGTGAGTGGGAGATGTTGGATATGGAAGACGTTTGTACACCCTTGTGGGGGATGTACGAGGGAATACGGACCTCGAACGTCGCGTACACGAAGTCGTGTGCAAAGGGAATCTGTTCCCTTGCGGAGAGGATCTCTGGATGAGTAGGAAAGTCGCATTATATATGCATAAGTGCATGCGACATATGGCTAATAAAGGGGGAATATCTTAAGCTTATGTTGTACCATGCATATGGTACAACTTAAGCTTATAATGTGCCATGTATCATGGTACACCTTAGTTAAATTGTTCCAAAGGAACAATTTACCCTAAAATAACTACCTTGGGGGCTATAAATAAGACCCAAGGGTAAGCCATTTCTTACACTTTTGCATGGCATTCTTGCATGCATTTTCATTCTAGCGAAGCTCTGCCGAAATACTTCCTCTCCCTCTATCCAAGTTCTTAATCTAAAAGTAGAGATTTAGATTGTGGATTTAGTAGCCTTACTCCGTTCGTGAGAAGACTCGATCCGTCGTGGCGAATCCGAAGGCAAAGTTCCGAGACTACCGTGCCGCATACGCAAGCGTAAGTCTCAACTTTATTTATCGATCCTAACTCTGTTTTGGCAGGATCCTACATGGAGAAGTTCACTATGTTGCTGGGCACAGGGAAGATGGAGGAGAGTAAGGGGCTCTGCAAGGGGGTGTTTTTCACTGCAAGGGCTTCAAATAGTGGACTTCTTGCCGCTGGAGTTGGGCAACGTGGATATCATATTGGGAGTGCAGTGGCTGAAGAAGCTTGGGGAGATGAAGGTGAACTGGAAGCTTCTACGGATGGAGTTCCAGGAGGGAGGCAAGACTGTGGTGCTGACAGGGGACCCGACCCTCTGCTTCTCAGTAGTGGCCTTCAAGACCATTACGCGAGCGTTGCGGGATGAGGGAGATGGCTTTTTGGTGGAGTGCCAGGGGTTGTCAGTAGAGGAGGAGCAACATGAGGAGACTCCAGAGGAGGTGGATTCGGTGTTGGAGCGGTACCAGGAGGTCTTCCAGAGCCCGCAAGGGCTACATCCGGTGAGGGGGCATGAGCACACGATAGTACTGCGTGATGGGGTAGCACCGGTGAGCGTGTGCCCTTACAGATACCCGCACGTGCAGAAGGATGAGATAGAGAGGATGGTGCGGGAGATGCTACAGGCTGGAGTGATCCAGCCAAGTGTGAGTCCTTTTTCTTCTCCCGTACTACTGGTGAAGGACGGTAGTTGGAGATTCTGCGTCGATTAACGGGCGCTGGATAAGGAGTCTGTTGCCGACAAGTTTCCTATTCCGGTAATCGACGAGCTGCTTGACGAGCTGCATGGGGCGACGATCTTTTCGAAGATCGACCTGAAGGCGGGATACCACTAGATTTTGATGCGACCAGAGGACGTGCCAAAGATCGCCTTCCGCACCCATGAGGGACACTACGAGTTCCTGGTCATGCCTTTTGGCTTGACCAACGCTCCTTCGATATTCCAGGCCTTGATGAACAAGGTCTTCCAGCCTTACTTGCGGCGGTTCATCCTAGTCTTCTTCGACGACATCCTCATCTACAGTAGGAGCATGGGAGAGCACATTGACCACCTGGAGGTGGTGTTCAGGGAGCTGATTGCGCATCAGCTATACGCCAACCGAAAGAAGTGCAGCTTCGGTCAGGCGAGGGTTGAGTACCTGGGGCACGTGGTGTAAGAAGAGGAGGTGGCGGCCGACAGATCGAAGATAGCGGCCATGCTGGATTGGCCAGTGCCTATTACTATACGGGCACTACGAGGCTTCTTGGGGCTGACGAGCTACTACAGGAAGTTCGTCAAAGGGTACAGCACTATAGCGTGGCCCCGCACGGAGCAGCTGAAGAAGGATGTGTTCCACTGGGGGGAGGAGGCCACCAAGGCCTTTGAGGCCTTGAAGGTGGCGATGACGACGGCGCCAGTGCTTGCCTTGCCAGACTTTGGCAAGGCTTTCGTGGTGGAGACTGACGCGTCGGGGTATGGTTTGGGGGCGGTGCTCATGCAGGAGGGGAGACCCATAGCCTATTTCAGCCAGGTGCTATCAGCTTGGGCACGACTGAAATCGGTCTATGAGCGGGAGTTGATGGCCATAGTGTTGGCAGTACTGAAGTGGAGACCCTATCTGTTGGGTCGAGAGTTCGTGGTCAGGACGGACCAGAGGAGCCTTAAATACCTTCTCGAGCAGCGGCTAGTCACGAAGGAGCACCAGCGTTGGTTATCCAAGCTGGTAGGATACCGCTTCGAGATAGAGTACCGGCCTGGGTTGAAGAACAAGGCTGCGGATGCCTTGTCTCGACGGGAGGAGTGTGTGGACTTGAGGGCATTGTCACGGCCCATGTGGCTGGACTGGGAGCCCATGTTGCAGGAGGCGGATGGTGATGCGGAGTTGCAGCAGATCCGCGGGCTGTTACAGAGTGGGGCGGACGGGTCGTCAGGATATTCGTTGGAGGGGTGACGACTACTTTATCAAGGGAGGTTAGTGTTGCCGAGGACCTCTGCTTTCATACCCGTTTTGTTCCAGGAGTTCCATAGCTCCGTGACGGGGTCACTCGGGGGTGCAGCAGACCTATCAGAGGATGGCCAGAGAGGTGTACTGGCCAGGGATGCAGAGGGGGATTGCACGCTTAGTTGCAGCTTGTGACGTCTGTCAGCGTCACAAGTACATGGTGATGGCTCCAGCGGGGCTGCTACAGCCGCTGGCACTACCGGAGAGGGTGTGGGAGGATATCACCATGGATTTCATCGACGGGCTACCACGTTCAGAGGGGTACACAGTGATCATGGTGGTAGTAGATAGGTTGAGTAAGTATGCCCACTTCATTCCCTTGAGGCATCCTTACACAGCCGTATCAGTAGCATCGACGTTCATGAAGAAGGTGATACAGCTGCATGGGGTACCTGCGTCCATCGTGTCCGACAGGGACAATGTATTCATGAGCATCTTTTGGAGGTAGCTGTTTAGGGTACATGGTACAGTCCTGAAAAGGAGTACCGCTTACCACCCTCAGACCGATGGTCAGACGGAGGTTGTCAACCGCAGCGTGGAGACGTACTTATGGTGCTTTGCTTCAGACATGCCTAGGCAGTGGTACAGGTGGTTGGCGTGGGCGGAATATTGGTACAACACCTCGTACCATTTGAGGGCAGTGACGACTCCTTTCAGGGTGTTGTACGGACGTGACCCTCCACCCTTGGTGCGCTTTGGGAACAGCCAGACTCTGTGTCGCGAGTGGAGACTTACATGGAGGAGAGGGATGGGCTGTTGGAGGAGCTGCGGAAGCACCTGTTGCGGGCTCAGCAGGTGATGAAGGCTCAGGCGGACGGACATCGACGGACGTTAGCTTCCAGGTGGGAGATATGGTCTATCTCAAGCTACGTCCCTACAGGCAGAGGTCGATGGCGAGGAGGCCGAACGAGAAGCTGGCGGCTCGTTACTTCGGTCCATATCAGGTGGATGCCACGGTCGGACAGGTGGCATACCGGTTGAGGTTGTCGGCCACTTCGACGATTCACCCTGTGTTCCACGTGTCGCAGTTGAGGAGGGCGATTGGAGACCATGTTGTTTCCCCCACTCTTCCCCCTACACATACGAAGGACATGGAGGTGTTGTTGGAGCCCTTAGAGGTGAGAGCGGTTCGTCAGGGAGCGGGACGGCGGAGAGAGGTGCTGATCTACTGGGCAGGGCTACCAGACTGCGACGCTACTTGGGAGGATTATGATGTGGTCCAGGCGCAGTATCCGGATTTCCACCTTGAGGATAAGGTGGCTCTTTTAGGGGGGTATTGATGCGATCATGCGAGCGCACCTAGCGTCGCATCCCCTTAGGCGATGGAGCACGTGGCAGCGGAGGCGTCATCACTTATGCACGTCGCAGTAGACACGGGAGCGCAGTTTAGGCCCTTTTCTTAGTGGGAGGGTATTTTTGTCTTTTACCAAAATCCCTCCTTTTTCTTTATATTAGGTCTAGCCGTCATCTTATTGGCTTATGCTTGAATTGTGAGAAAACTCTCAAGCGTCATTTGAAGGTGCTTAAACTTTGGTCCGTTCATCCAAAGTGGGGAGATCGATCTTGTTTCTAATAAGATCATTATCTTGTTATCTTTTGTTCTTCAATCAAGCAAAATATAAATCCTTTTCCTCTCTTTTAATTTTCCACATTTAAATTGTGAATCGATCTACGACGATTCACATCACAATTCAATAGACTAGAGAAAGAAATCCAGGAGATGAAGACCAATCAGCCGATGGCGACTTCTTGTGGTTCTAGCCACATGGATAATTTCGATGATGATGCCATGGATTTGGATGATGACCTTGATGTTCCGGATCCAGATCTTCCTGAGGTATATTAAGCGACTATACAAACTGACCCTTTATTTATTCATTAAATCATATTCATTAATATATTTTTCATTACTAGGTTCCTATTACATGTTATTTGTACGTTGCGAACCCCCGGAGACATGTCGGGCAAGATATTTTGCATAATGGCCCGAAGAAGATTCTTCATGGTGTTCCACTGCCAGAAGTATACGCGAGGATACAATTTGAGGTGGCGGTGGAATCCGAGAGACATTCAGGGGTGCCTCAACAAACTGACGAGGTTAGGACTGTTGGAGAAGCGGCTGGACATTTTATTTCATGGCCAAAAAACTTCGTCTCTTTGAAAATAGAGGTAAAGTCTATTTAACTGGTATCTTTGTTTTATGTTTTATATGAATACTCTATTTATATTAAAATTTGTTTGTAGCGTACACCTCTTAGGAAGATGGATAAGAGGAGCCAGAAAATTCATACAGGTTCTAATAAGCCTACTTTGAAAACTATGGAGTCAACATTTTGTGCTAAGCAGGTATGTTATCCCAAGAGTGGAGATTCTCCTCACGATTTCATAGTGTTGCACCTTTTACGTCTCGCACCCCAAACTACTGTGAACAATATAGAAGTTCCTATTAAAGCATATTTTGATGGAGAGGCTTGGGATGAACTTATTATTTATGAAAATATCTTGGAGGTTTTGGAGGATAGATGGCTAAGTGCCACAAGCATTGCCTTTTATATCAGGTAATAAAATTATTAAAAGTTGTCCATCTAATTTGATATAAATGTTTTACAAAACTCATTTCTTATGTATTGTTTAAAGGTATTTGGGTGATGTTTATCTATCCGAAAATGCCGAGTTGGCCGGCAAGTTTTCTTTTTTGTCGCCCCATAGTGCGCCAATGGTAGGTAGTGGAACATCGGCCAATCATTTGGCCGAATGTCTCCTGAAGTAGACAAGACAGAATCATCTATTATTGATACCGCATAATGTTGGGTGAGTTCAATATAATATTAAATAATTATATGTTTATCAAATATGTGATTTGTCTAATTTTTTTCAAAACATTATGCAGTCATCATTGGGTATTGGTTGCTATCAATACCCAAACAGAGTCGATATACTTCATGGATCCACAAAATGCAAAGATTTCACAACGTGTGGATTTGAAAAACTTTGTTGAAAGGTAAATATATCTTCAAGTTGTTTTCATTACAAATCTATATATACATTTGTATAATATTGTTTAATTTATAAAAACAGTGGTATAAGAGGTTATCGAACTCTCCGAGGTGGCAATATCAGTAGAGTGGCATACAATAGATTCAAGTGGGTTAACATTTAGGTAATACTTTACAATTTTGAAATTTATTATATACGAAATATTATTGTAATAAATTTTATATACTTAATTGGACGTTATTTTCATAGTGTCCAAAGCAGACTGATGGCATTCATTGTGGTCACTATGTTTGTTGCTTTATTGAGGATATTTTGAGTTTTGGTAATACGACTATTCCTATTCATGTAAGTAAATCGTTTTAGAACTACTTAATAGTTTTGAAGTATTTGATCTCGTCTAACTATGTTTTGTAACTTTTATGTTTTACAATTTGTTAATATGGAGTCACTCAAGTATTATTCCCCAGAAAGAATGGAAAATTTTAAAGTCAATTGGACGGGATACTTGTACAATCGATTCCTCAAGGAAAAGATGAAGTGTTGAAGCGCTTTCTAATGCGTGTCGCGCGAAATTGCCCTAATTCAAGGTATATTTTACACATGCTAATGTCAGTGAGCGAGTATTATTCAATATGCTCAACATGAATCACTTTAATGGTAATCACATGCTAATGTCAGTGCAACTTTAATCACTTTGATCCATTTTCAGGTCAGGCTTCAACATATGCTGATACTTTAATTTAAGTATGTCATTATTTTACTGATACTTTAATTTAAGTCATGTGTCATTATTTTAGTGCTTATGCTACATAATATGGGCTTTTGTTAGTATTCTCTTGCGCATATCATGTCGTCATCGCATTGCACGACATATGAAGGGTTATTACCATTTCTCACTTTGTGTATTCAGTTAATGATGATTATATTGCAATCTGTTCGTTAGATCATAATGAATCCCTCATCCCACTTTATTTATAAACTTCATGGTTTGACATTCTAGTCTAATAAAAAAATAGGTAAATTAAATTAAACATCCATATATTTTCATTGATTCTAGCTTAACACCCCCCATCTCCTATTACTTTCTATAATAAAAGTCGCCGGCTAACAATTTTGCTACCTTTTCTATTATTTGATCCTCATTTGCAACCACTTGGGTCCCATCTATTTTAGATTAGTTTAGAATAAACAATGTAAAAACTCACATATTATTTGCTATCTTTTCTGATATCTTTGTTCTTTCATGGCAGCATTTATCCTCTTTAGGAAAATGATACAATATTATGAATGTAATATTGCTTCAGTCCCTCAAACATTTTGCTCTCTCTTCAGCTTCCAATTTCTTGACCCTCAGACTTTTTACATAAATCAGTAGAGGTCCATATGCTTCAGGGCTGATATATTTTTCTTTTTCAGTTGTTTGCCTGGAAACTGAGTATTCTGCTATGTCCTCATCTCTCATATCCAAGTTAGATTAAGAAGTAGAACTGAACAATGCGACCACATCACGAACTAGAGAGTATATACGCACTTCACATTTTCTCTCTTCCGACGCAACTTGTGGCACGGCGGTTCCATATTCTATACTCTCCCATTAGGCTTGGTAATTGGATTCATAAGAAATGAAAATATTACATTGTGTGTATCAAATGCACCCTAAACTATCCTCCATACCCATTTATTTTAAGGAAGTATCGAATTGAAACCATCATTTTACACATGGAGTAACTGACTCTCTACCACCACCTAGCTTGACAGACCTACGTTATTGCTTCTGCATCAAATGAGATGTATCAGAATGTGTTTTGCTGAAAACATTTCATGCACATACTATGAATAATTCAGATCACCATAGGAAAATGCATCCCAAAAAATCATCAGGTATCACGTCCAGGTCGCAAGCAGCAAAGTAGATGCACTAATTTATACTACTCTTGTACTAATATGATGGACACATGATGCACACTATGGGTAGGGCCTATACATAGTGTCTCGTAATATCAAAGAAGTACAAGGTTTGGGTATCAAATCACGGACAAGTTGACAATTGAAATGTGTTTATAACTTGCAAAAGTATCCCTAGCATGTCAATAAAACTATATATCACTGTAGGTTAGAAAATTAGATGGCAGAAAAAGAGAGGAGGAAAATTAGACGACATTGCCAATCAGATTCCTTTGTTTCTATCTTATGGTTGTGATTAATTATTATTCAACTTCAATGGATAATGATAAACTTTGAACAATTAAGATATCATACACAAAGTGCAAAAATAAATGAATGTTGTCTGTCTTTCTAATGTTTACTACTTAGCTGTTTTATTATTTTAAGCGTATGCATTAAATGCTTTTTATTCATGCCATACTGGATCTTTTGATGAGTGCATATTGTGCGCATAATGGGAATGAAGATATCTAGAAATTTGATCTTTTAACTGTACTTAACTTTAGTTGCACTATGAGCTCTTTCGAACTGGGCCTTCCAAGTAATCATGGGGGAACAATGTTCCCTTCAATAGGATGGACTGTGATTTATCATGCCAAGTTTTCCCTTCAATATTGACTTTATATCCTTCTCTTTTGAGTTCCTGGCTAGCAACTTGGACTTGGGGGAGACTTGCTGTTTGATGGTGAAGAGGATTCAACCGGTGAGCCATTTGCAGCAGAAGTGGATGATGCAATCATAAATGTAGTCTTTCTATAATTTGAGAGTTTCTATGTAACTTCCAATTGTTTATTTGCAAAAATATGACTAGGCTTGATGGATTATCCGGTAAGACCCTTTATGATTTGGCTTGAGCCATAGGGTAAGTTTGTGCATGCGTTTATCTCAAATTTTATTATACATCAAATTTACTGTTGGATGATACTTGCTTTTTTAAAGTTAACATGTCATGTTGACAAGGCAGATGGGCAATCTTTATGCCAAAATATTTGACATAATATATTAATACATTGTATACCGCAATCTTATTGTGCAAGTGACGGCACACATAATGCAGAAAGAGATAAAGTGTGGACTAAGGGCCTGTTCTTTTGAGGGTAATGGGTTTGGGGAAAGTGGGTGGAATAAAGGAATCAAGAGAGAGAAAATTTTAGTTTTGTGTTCTTTTGGATGAGAAAGTGGAAGGAGAAAGTGGAGGAGAAAGGAATTCCTCATAAAATCCCTCATTTTAGTTTCTTTTTAGAGGGGAATAGAGAGGGAAAGAGGTTTTGGGAATCCCTTTATAATCGGTTTTCCCCCTATTCCCTTCGTTTACACTCAAAAGAACAGGCCCTAATATTCGTGTTCTTATGTCTACAGAGGGCCATCAAACTGCTGTTTTCAAAAGCACTGCTGTTTTCAAAAGATATGCCGTGTGCTTCGTTTTTTATGTTGTTGCAAAAAACACATTCACAGATTAACATTGCTTTGTGGCCTATCCATGTTGACAACAAGACTTTTAGTGTAATTGATGTTTTTTGGATGAAATTTATAGTAATGAATGTTATAATTATTATTTTAAAGCTAATATGTCAAGAGTAGGAAAAATCTTAAAAATAGCGGGCTCATGTATCTTTTGTTATCTTGTAAAGTCTGAAACTCAGGATCATAATTGTCATCAGCTTGGAAGTCTCAATTGAAGAGCAAGTGATAATCGGAAGATCGATGCCCTTTAAAAGTGATATTTGCTGCTGCTGCTCCAAATGCTTCATTCAGAGCCAATCACCATGGCGCAGCTTCTGTCAATCCTCAGTCTTATGCTGCTGTTCTGCCTGAAATTGGTGCCAAAGATCCCCTTGATGGGAAACGAACCGATGATCTTGAACCTCAGTGACCACATGTGCATCCACATACCATGGATAAGACGAAGGCTTCGAGGGAAGGAGCTGCTGGATGGAACGGATCAGATTGATGCTGAATCCTTGTAGTGTTTGTGAGCCGGGAACTCAAATTGTTACATGATGAATGGTGAATTTAAACTCTGCAGTAGAGAAGTGAATGTCATGCCGCTTGACAAGACTTTTATATTCATCCATCAAAATGAAACAATTAATATTCTGTTTTTTGAAACTCCACTGAAATTTTTTTTGTGTATGAACGCATGGTTGACGCATTACGTCCGTATTGGCATATAGATGTGTCGGGACCCGTGCAATATGAGCTGTAGATCGTTCATATTGCGCTTTCAAAAGTGCGCTTCCAAAAGTGCTACGGTAGTAAATCGCTATCTTAGCAAACCACTTAGATAGCGCTTAGAAAGTGCTATGCAAGGCCAAAATCAAAATTTCTCGAGTAATCTTTAATAGCGCTTCCAAGAGCGCTATCTTAGTAAACCACTAAGATAGCGCTTATAAAAGCGCTATCCAAGGACAAAATCAAAATTTCTCGAGTAATCTCTAATAGCGCTTCCAAGAGCACTATCTTAGTAAACCACTTAGATAGAACTTAAAAAGCACTATCCAAGCTACCATAGCGGTAGCTTGGATAGCACTTTTATATGCGCTATCTTAGTAAACCACTACGATATCGCTTATAAAAGCGCTATCCAAGCTACTATAGCGGTAGCTTTGGATAGCGCTTAAAAGCGCTATCCAAGTGTACAAAAAAGCGATAAGCAAGCGTTTTTTTAAGTAGTGTGGTAAGCTAAAAAAGACTACTATGGTGAAATATATATCAAAACCAAGCATCAATGAAGATGAAACCATTCAGATAGAACAAATGCATACTTGGATAAGCACTACAATGATCTACATTAAGGATGGTACGATTACCAATTACAAAATCAAAGTTAAGAAACTATTATGGAAGCTGTTGTAGTATACCCTCCTCAATGACAAATTTATTAGAATGCCTTTCATCAAATCACCAGCTTACCTATATTTAAAGTGTGGTAAGTGAATAAGTGAAAACCTTGCTTCATGGTATTCCTAAAGGAATATATGGAACTCGCCAATGGAGAATGGAAATAACACATAAAACCCATGTTAAGACTTCTATTGGCCCTTCATGCAACAAGATTCTTAAGAAACAATAACCATATGTGAAGTCTGTCAGTGCCATGCCAAGAAGGAAAATGCCTCGCTAGCGAGTTGGTGCCTATCTTGACTCTAGTCCCCTTTACTCCATGGGGATTGGATTTTAAGTGGCACATTCCACCTAGCAACAAGCAGAAGTTCTTAATTATCATCATCAACTACTTCACAAAGTGGATCGAGGTAGAAGCTCTCAGAAGCACCACGGCCTGGAATGTGAAAAGTTTGTCTGGAAAGACATGTTTTGCCTCTTCGGGGTTCCCCACACCATCATCACCCAAAAATAGGGCATAAGTGATATCTGTGTCATTAACAATGACTAGTAAGCCAAGGCAACAAATAAATAACTTACCTTTTGAAGAAAGATTGGGCTCCTAAAAGCAAGCTCCTCCACTTATTGGGCAATCATCTGACTTGCCATGCATCTAGAGGGAGCTTTTTTCCATGGCCATCCCCACAAAGATCATTGTAGCTCCATTGCTAGATGGCACATCTGCAAACAAAAGTGATGGCATGAGAAGCAATCGCCAGGAACGTCGATTAAAAAGAATACAATCACCCTCGTCCTTGACCTCTACTTGACATACTGGACAGATTCTTACAAGGGATGAGAAGATTACTTTAGACTAGGGATGGCAATTCTACCCGTGTGTACGGATACTCGCGGATACATGTCTGTTTGGATACGGGAATAGGTAGACTTTTATACTCGCGGATACAAGGCATTTTAATATTAATATATTATTCTTATAAAGTAAATTACATATAAACCCCAATTACATATAAACCCCAATCAATAAAAAAATTAAAATTAAACACAACAAACTTAAGGCTTAAAAAGAATGTTATTTTTTTTGGGTTCTTCGGAAAAGATGGTAAGACGCGCGCGCGGGGGAGCCACTCACCCGGGATCGAACCCGGGTGGCCTCGCAAGCAAGCGAGGGCTTGTGCCGCTGGAGCAACGCTCCGTTGGCAAAAAAAAAAAGAATGTTATGCTAATCATTTGACTCTTTATACATGTGTATTTTTACTACTTCACTACTTTGATGTTTGAAAAAATATATAATTTTCAATAATTTTTTCATGTCATTCAAAAAGCTTGCAGTATAAGGTAACGGGTATGGGTACACATACCAATCGAGTATATGGATATCCATACGATGGGTATGTATATCCATACCCATACCCAGCGGGTACACATGTACCTAGGGGTATCCGTATACCTGATGGGTATGTGCATTGGTACAAAAATTCGCCGGTCACCGGTTTGAGTGCGGGTATGGTATGGGTAAATTGAGCGGGTACGGGTATGAATAGTGCATATACATGCCTGCCCACCCGTTTTGCCATTCCTACTTTTGACTATCTCTTTATATATGTAGGATAATAGATGCATCACCTACCCTCATTAAGTAAATCAATCGAATGGCCCGTGTCTTGAGAATCATGAAGGTGTGAAAACCAGGATTCTGCGCTTGGGATTGATGAACAAAACTCAAAGGAAGGGGCAACTGATACAACCCAAAAATATGATATGAGAGAAGCACATGATTTTAGCCCATAAGACAGCCCAATAATAGGGACGGAAGTAATGGCCTGACCCGCCCGACCCGACCTGGTTTTGACCCGGCCCGCAACCAGGTCGGGGCAAGCTTGGGCTTTGTATGCGACCCGGCCCGCCCCAATAAACTAAAGAGATTCTGAAAAACCTTACTATTTTGATGCGGACCATGCAGTCAGAGAATAACCCATAACTCATACTATATTCAACGATTCTCCTAATTGGGTCAATTCCCAATTCCAAATTACCAAATAAATGAAAATTCTCCCAATTCACAAATAAATTTTTTATTTGGGATTCATATGGATGACACTAATGACTTGACCCGACCGGCCCGACCCGGCCCGACCCGGTTTTGGTAAAAAAGAATCCGCCCCGCCCCGGCCCGCGACCCGTCCCGCCCCGGCCTGTAGATGGGTCGGGGCAAGCTTGGGAAGTTAAATACCCGTCCCGCCCCGCAATATTGCCATTCCTACCCAATAATAAACACGACTTAAGCTCACCTAATAGAATCTTGGTTCCATTTTGTAGCAAACCCCACAAGATTGCCATCTAAACTTCTAGAGTGCATTCGAGAGTATTCCGCAAATAGAGTCCTACTCATATAGAAGTTCTGCTGCCCTGAATACTCCCAACTCTTGCAGGTTAATCAAGTTAAGGTTACGTCAAAAGATCGTAGATCTAGACCCTGCAAATATTTATATAAGATGAGATCCTTGAAGTCTCAAGGATGACATACAATATTTTCCTGAAAAATGTGAGAACTAAAGATTTAAAGATCTAGATGTTCATACAAATCAAATAACACGTATCTAGATAAAACATGCGGAACCTTAAAATTTTACCTTCTCTGATTAGCGGAAGCGTATCTGAATCCATCGCCAATAGTCTGAAAGTGATCCTGACGATAACGTAGCGGATGATCTTCCAGAACAGCACGAATCAACTGTTGGAGAAATCATTTGGCTTTCTCCCAGTTTCTCTCCTAGCGCCAGGGCGTAGAAATGACAGCTAACTTAGTTCGTGTGCTCATGGGATCATGACCGCATATATATATATATATATATATATATATATATATATGTATGTATGTATGTATGTATGTATGTATGTATGTATGTATGTATGTATGTATGTATGTATGTATATGTATGTATGTATGTATGTATGTATGTATGTTGTAGAAGAATATGCCCTCAGATCATTTGTATTTAATGCAAATGATAATTTAAGCTTAGATAGGGACTATTTTGCATTTGATGCAAAAGAGATTAAATGTGTTTTAAATAGTTTAAAACAATATTTAATTATATAAACGCAAGGAAAAGTTCACGGGTAAGACGGAAATGTCCCGGTCTACGCCCAGGTTCGAACAGTGTCCAAATCGGACGCCAGATGCTCAAGATATGCCAAAAACAGCCCTTTGATCAGATCGGGTCAGACCAGGCTGACCCAGGCTAGACTGGGTCTGGCCTGGGCGCCTGGCCAGACCCAGACAGCCTGGAGCGCCCAGGCCTAGGCGGGCTCGTCCAGGTGCTGGGCGCCTGGGCCTGTGCCCAGGCGGGCCGCCCAGGCGCCGTGGGCGCCTGGGCACCCAGGCGCCCTGGGCGCCTGGCCTGGCCTGGGCCAGGCGCCCAGATTGGGCGCGCCAGTCTGGGCGCGCCTAGACCAGTTTCTGACCTGGTCCGGGCTCGCCCAGCTGGCCTGGTGGGTCCCACTTGTGCAGAAATTCTGGCCCTAGGGCAGAATTGTTTTGACGGCTCAGTTTTTGTGAAAAACTAGCCATGGGCTGAACTTTGAGCGATTAATTGGAGGGTCAAACGAACTCCGATTGACGAACAGTTTTTTTTCCTATGCGTTCACCGTTGAACACCCTTCAGATTGATAGGTTGTATCAATCTTGAATCTCAACGGTTAGGGAGTTAAAATTCACGGAAGTTTGCACTTTGTGAAGGGCAAACTAAATTGAATTTAATTAACTCTAAATTAGTCCCACATCGGATTTTGAGAAAAGGGGAGAGTCTGCCGCCTCTATAAATAGAGGCCTCCCCCTTCCTCCAAACTCGTCCCAAGCTCTAGATCTGAGCGGCTCTCGTAAATGTTGGAGCACGCTCGGATCTAAGCTTAAATTAATATTTCTCCTCTCCCTATAAATTTCTGCCTTACTCCTGAGGGCTCTAGTAAAGCCGCAAAGGAGTTCGGATTTAGATCCGAAATCTAGGCGGAGGTTTCACTCGCGTGAATTTCTTCGGCGCGTGGTTGGCTCGGCGACACGGGATTGATCGCCTCGGGATACGGAGCGGTTCGAGGAGCGGTTCGGGGAGCAGTTCGAGGAGCGGCTCGGCGTAGGACAGGGAGCGGCTCGGAAGACGTTGCGGAACTTCTCGCCTGCCCCAGGGCTGAGATTCCGGGTATGTGTTTAATTAAGCATTAGTTTAATTTAATCGCTGTAGGCTAGATCCTTCTTGGGATGGTCAGACCCATCCCAAGTCGGCTTAGATCTTGGATTAGGGTCTTGGACCATAGGGTCAAATGTTAATTAGATTAACATGCTTATTTTTCCGCTGCTTTTCTGTCTATGTTCCGTCCGACTTAGGACGGGCATAGAGTTTTTGTGCCCTAAGGGTCCCAGAATTCCCTACAGTGGTATCAGAGCATAGGTCTGCGTAACGATCTAGCCTGCGATTTTATTAAACATATGAAATGCTTTTAAATACTTTTAAAAATGTTTTTAAAGTTATGAGATAATTTTTCAAAAATGTTTTAGATGTTCAAATATTCTATTTGATAAATTTTGAACATGGAATTTTTTTAAATAACGTTTTAAAATTTATGTGATAATTTTTAAACCAAATTTAAATCTTTTAAAATTTATGTGATAAGTTTAAAGTGCCTAAAATTTTATATGATAAAATTTTAAGCATTAAAGTTTTTTTTAAAAAATGATGTTTTAATTTTATGAGATATTTTAAAACTGATTTTAAAGTTTAAAAATTTTATGCGATAAATTTTTTAAAAGTAGCATGCAAATTTGTGATTTTAAAAACAAATTTTTTATGAGATAAAAATAAAATATTTTTAAAATTATATTTTAAATTTAAATGTTAAATTTATGTTTGCATGCTAAACTTGTTTATGCGATAAACTTAGTCTATTTAATTGTTAAATAGTTGTGCACTATCTTTATGTGATAAATTAGTATAGCTTTATTTTAATGGCTAGTTCTTCTTGTCCCTTATTTGATAACACAAGACAACCCTTTAGGTTAGCCATTAAAAATGATTAAAATTTATTACTTGAATTTTAATGACATGCTATGTTTTAATAAAATATTAACAACACTTCAAGACCTAATTCATGATTAGGGTAGTCCCTTTAATGATTTCTTAATTTTAATTGTTATAATTAATTTTCATTAAAGGACTTCGCTTTTAGCGTTGGTTAATATATTTATTAAAATCCTAATAACGATTAGGATAGCACGTGAACCTTATAGTTGATAAGGATTTAATAAAAGTTATTAAACAAATCCTAAAATTTTGAATTTAAGGATGCAACTAGTTGATAGGATTAATTAGTTGTTAATAAAAGCTGTTTAGTCTATGGCACACATACAAAAATGACAAGCTTCATTCAATGGACCATGATCCAGTCAATGTGCTTGGCTAAGAGTTCTGGATCACCCTTTAAGGGATAGTGATCCTGGCTTAGTCAATTCCCTGGCTGTGTTCCACTGGACCGCAATGTCGCGAATCATGATTGTATGACACCCTGGACTATATCTAGTCAATGCGTTATAAATCTTATTAAAGATTAATTCGTATCCCTCCTTGATTTTGGAGCTTGGTAACTCAAAGAAGACAATTATAGTTGTTGAGTATCCTTAAGCTATGACATGTTTATCTTTAAGGAACAAACTCCAACATACACGTGATGTAGTCTCGACTTGACCCAAATCGATACGTCGGGTCTCCTCGAGCATCGATCTAAGTCAAATCTGGACACGAAATCAAGGGTCTGACTAGACCAGTCATTATGATTTGTTGAGTCTCCTCAAGATCATAAGTGATTGTGGGTAAAAAACGATAGGGAGTCACATGTGATGTGATTGACTAAGAGTTAGTCTACCAATCATGGAACCAATCAACTTGTTGAGTCTCCTCAAGGTTGTGAGGTTCAGGATGATTGGATCCCTCTTTCACTAAATTTTAAATATTTTAATTCGATTAAATCGTTCGTTATTAAGCTTTGAAACGATCGTAAAAATAGTGGGAGGATATAGATAGATGAATGCCAATCTACCTATATTTAATATTGAACATATGCTAAACTAGGGCAAGACTATGTTTACCGAAGGAATCGAAATATAATATTTTAATGGAATAAGTTAACTGGTCAAATAGGTTGATTAATTGAATATCAAGCTAAATTCTAATTGATAGAATCAAAACTATATTCTCGTTGACATTAAAATGACCTTCTAAAGAACAGACTTAAGAAATATGATTTCATTAAGTTCTGGGTCCAACAAATAAATTCACGCTACATGTCACTCGTCTCTATATGAGGCAGCTTGAACATATAGGATATTCGAAGTATGTTTCTCCCTACAACTTGTCGAGCTACCCTCAAGGTTGTATGGACAAACAAATTCTGATCCGCAAAGTTCGAGAATTCGATCAAATTGTTTGAGTCGAATACGAGTGCATGAGCTGTGCAAGGCTATATATTCCAACCGGACCTTGAGACAAGCAACTTCTTGAGCTACACTCAAGATTGCAAATCTCAGGCGTTTGGATACATGAGATGCTTGCATAGCTATTTATTTATGTTGGGCTAATTAATATCTAAATGTGATTTAGAAAAGGAAGAAGGCACTCCGGCAAGTCAATTGAGAAAGTTAGTTTAATTTATCATTAGTAAAGGCATAAGGAGGATGAAATGAAAATGTGACATATTTTGATGTCACGATTTCATAATTATTGTTATACAAAAGGTTAACACATTTTGACGAATGTCGTCACATTGCTTCTGAAGCAATGAGTAAAATGTATAATGATAATATATATATTAAATGTTAATATATAAATACACAAGATAGTAGCAAACTTATATGGCAAAATAGACTAGGCCGTATCGAGAGACTAAGCTTCACAAGTCACATAAAGAGGGGTCTAACCTCTCGTATTATGAAGTCTGCGGACACTTGGGAATCTTACCCTCTTAGATATAATGGCCGAAACCCATCTGTAAGACAGTGGGAGAATGAGTTGTCGAACTCAGTCTAGTACATACTGATGTACTCGAGTCTAGATTAACCAAAATAAGTTATTCGTATATTTTATTAAGACACGTGTTCTTGATGAAACACAAGTCTGATAAAATAAAGAACGAAATGACTAAAGTATTTAAACTGATTCGATTAGATCGAATGGTCGAATACTTGGCTACATAAAATCTTGCATAATTAAAAGAAAATGTGATTTTCTCTCAGGTCAAGTCTGTTAACACATCCGTGTGTTAAAAATATGAATCACACTGAGTTAGACTTGGTGCGATCCATAGCAAGTGACTCTGCGTTAAGTCCCAGATAGTAATGCCTATTTTTTGATAATGATCTATGAGGACATTATCAATAAGATATTCATTAAATCAATCATTATGAAGTTGTATAATTACTCGAATTTCGTGAGACGAAGAGTCGAGTTAAACATCATAACTGATGATGACTCAGTCAACTTCTAGGATAAAATTCGGAGTAGTAACTCCGATTTAAAACTTGATGCAACCAGAATAGGTCCGTGTGCGTAAATAAATTTTGGAATCTAGTTTACGTGCCCAAGGAAAATGTTTCCTCACTTACTGTAAGTAAATCTTTAAGTTGAAAGATTGGTGCAGAAAAGAAAATAGTGAAGTACAATCATGTTGGTCGAGAACGATTTTTCCGTAGTAATTCCTAAAAACGGATTATTATGAAACCGTTTTCACCAGCAGATGTGTACAGATCTACTCGGACCAAGCTCAATGTAAACGCTCAAGTTGACCATGAAAATTTGAGCATTCACTTATAAGTTCGTTTTTCTAAATATGATTTAGACGAACCAACTTATATGAATTGGCCAGAAAGTTTTCAAGGTCAGTGGGAGCGTATAAATTACATGCGAGGCATCAAAGAGACGTAACATATATTTTTGACGAAGTGATCAAAATAGTTTGATACTTTGTCAGAAATAGATATGAGCCAATTGAAATGACCAATAACTAATCATCGTAAGGTACGATGAACTGGATAAGATCCAAGTAAATAAAAATATTATGGATTCCGACAGACCAAATGAATTATTTGAATGAGATTCAAATGGTTGGTCTAATATGAACATAGAAACTCCTTAAGTCTATAGTGTAGACGGTTTTAGCAGATCCACTCACGAAGGCTCTACCACAAGAAGTCGGGAAAACTTATGTGTAAAAACGGTATTAGATACCGAGATAAATGGGCCTGAGTGCAAGTGGGAGATGTTGAGAGAAGATACCTTCGAGGCAATCTATCTCTGTGTGTGAATAGCACAAACGTCTTGTTCGAAATAACAGTAAGCTGTTTGGTAATAATTTATCTAAAGTTATGTTATAATGTAGTTAACATTGAATATTAACTTAGGTAAAGTCCTGAGACTTCATGCGAGGTCAAACAAGTATCGAGATGAGTATCTCGATCATGGAGAAATGTTTGACCGTTTGTAGCATAAGTCTAAAAGGGTTCGTGGTCGTAGATGTTTCGAGATAAGGATATCGAAACATCGGATAGACCATTGTGTCTTAGTCTTCACCGTTTAACGGTGGCGATGATCTCATGATCGCTTGACTTGGCGAAGTCGTAGACGAGACACATGTGCTCATTAGAGAATGAGTTCATTGAACGATCCACAAGAGTTATCATATGGTTATATTGACAAATATGTCAATGATGACTCTGAGTGATGATAGGCTAGTTGGTCTTTTGACTTGAGGTCATTTTGACGAACCTGTGCGTGAACGGTGCCACTTAGATCAAATGACCTAGCTTCGAGGCAAGGCCTGTCGAAAGGTCTTTGATTGGGTGACACTTGAAGCGTATGAGGAGAGTAATGACCAAGAAAGGATTCGTCTCTCCCGGTCAATGGGAGTTAGTGTCGTAGGGTTAGTTCGGTCTTTAGTAAAAACTCTGGCCAGAGTATGTTGGAAGAAGTCCAACATTTTTGACTAAAAGATCGATAGAAACTAACCGGAGTCAAGTTATTGGGGTTGACAGTTTGTCCGTACCCTAGACTTGACTTACACGACATAGTTTAGACGAAGAGACTATAACTGCGGAATTCATCACGGAAACAGTCAGGGTGGTCCCGACAATACTCATGTCAATGAGTCAACCATATAATGATGATTCCTGAAGCAGGGACGGCAACCACTGCACGTGGTCACTGCCGTATAGGGCTTCGAGCCCAACCTGTTGTAAGGGTCAGGCTGTAGGGTCTCACACAGAGTGCGATCTTCGTCTAGTAATATGTAGAAATTAGTTAGGGAGAATAATTTGCATTTGATGCAAGGGATAAAATATTGCAAAAGATGTTTGCAATCATCTCCTGCATTCGGGATAAATGATCCTGAGTGCAAGTGGGAGATGTAGAGGAATATGCCCTCAGATCATTTGTATTTAATGCAAATGATAATTTAAGCTTAGATAGGGACTATTTTGCATTTGATGCAAAAGAGATTAAATATGTTTTAAATAGTTTAAAACAATATTTAATTATATAAACGCAAGGAAAAGTTCACGGGTAAGACGGGAATGTCCCGGTCAACGCCCAGGTTCGAACGGTGTCCAAATCGGACGCCAGATGCTCAAGATATGCCAAAAACAGCCCTTTGATCAGATCGGGTCAGACCAGGCTGACCCATGCCAGACTGGGTCTGGCCTGGGTTCCTGGCTAGACCCAGACAGCCTGGAGCGCCCAGGCCCAGGGGCAGGCCCAGGCGCTGGGCGCCTGTGTTGGATATGGAAGACGTTTGTACACCCTTGTGGGGGATGTACGAGGGAATACGGACCTCGAACGTCGCGCACACGAAGTCGTGTGCAAAGGGAATCTGTTCCCTTGCGGAGAGGATCTCTGTATGAGTGGGAAAGTCGCATTATATATGCATAAATGCATGCGACATATGGCTAATAAAGGGGGAATATCTTAAGCTTATGTTGTACCATGCATATGGTACAACTTAAGCTTATAATGTGCCATGCATCATGGTACACCTTAATTAAGTTGTTCCAAAGGAACAACTTACCCTAAAATAACTACCTTGGGGGCTATAAATAAGACCCAAGGGTAGCCATTTTCCTTACACCATTTTGCATGAAATTCATGCATGCATCTTCTTCATAGCGAAGCTCTGCAGAAATATTTCCTCTCCCTCCATCCAAGTTCTTAATCTAAAATAGAGATTTAGATTGTGGATTAGTAGCCTTACTCCGTTCGTGAGAAGACTCGATCCGTCGTGGCGAATCCGAAGGCAAAGTTCCGAGACTACCGCTCCGCATACGCTAGCGTAAGTCTCCACTTTAATTATCGATCCTAACTCTGTTTTGGCAGGATCCTACATTGGTATCAGAGCCATATGGGTTCGCCCCGGTCAAACCACCGCCCCGTCGAAACTATGAACGAGTCGTTGTCTTCTTCACGAATGGGTCTCCTACTATTACGGATATAGTATGAACGCTTCGTGACGGAGAGAACGCAGCGGTTGTTCTTTTCACGTTAGGGTCTCCTATCATTACGGATATGGTAGGAACTCTCCGTGACGGGAAGAACCGACCGTTCACGTAGTATGTTATTTTTCATTTTTGGCACACGGCCATTAGGAAATAACTAATTTCTCGACGAACGGGTGCTTCATCGACGAACGGGTGCTTCATCGAGGAAGATGATGGTAGTTATTTCCATCGGGTAAGAGGAAAATTTGGTGCATGTGCACCATGGCCAAATGGGCTATGAAGGCCATGCACCCCCTCTCCCCATGCGGAGGGGGTTGGCTACGGCCAATAACCACCGGCGACCACCCCATCAAGGGGGAGGAATAAGTGCGGCAACCCCATTCAAAGGGGGTGGCCGGCCATGGCCAAAAGGGCCATGGCCGGCTGATCGCACCCCGGATACACGTCCCGAGGCGACGGTTGTAGTTTTACCGCAAGCGCACGGTATGGTGGCGAGCGGGTATCGAACACAGGGAGGACGAAAGACCGTGCTTGCTCCTGATCAACCTGGCTATTTAGGAACAGAGATAATTGCCTTGGGCGATCCTGTCACAATCGTCAGACAAATTTGCGAAATATCAAATCAAATAAAGAACGTCTAGGGAAAGGGGAATCCCCACTACTCACCGTATTTCATAAATGTGGTTTGCCGGTATCGAAATCGCTAGAATGAGAATTTGGATGAACTAGTTGCAACTAAATGTGGAACCAAGCTCACGCTCTCGCGCTGTTGCCGGTCTATAGCTATCCTAGGTTTGGGTCCAATCTCTTGCAAACCCTAGCCTAGGGAAGCTAGCATTAGGATCAACATCATCGTCCAATTGCGCACCGAGCCCAATCTCTTGCAAACTCGGTCCACAATCTAAATTAGGATAGTTCCTACCCGTCCAATCTCTTGCAAACGGGTATCGGCACGGAATTGCAACCGGAGGTCCTAGTATCGGTCCAATCTCTTGCAAACCGATATCTCGAAAATCCGACTCCAACCCAATTCGGATTTCTAGGGCTTCCTATCAAATTGGGATCCAATCTCTTGCAAATCCCAATTGATATGAATACCTAGCCATCCGTAGTAATTCGATCCCAATCTAATCCCTAATAACAATCCTAGCTCAATTTCTACCAATTCAACACAAATAGGAAATAGGGCTTGTAGGGTTCATCCCCACGCCCCGAGACGTGGAGACTACTCACAAATCATAGCAATAGCACGAAAATAATCAATGAAATAGGCAATGGAATTCATCACAACAATGATATAAACAATAAAAATAGAGTTTTTGGGGAAGAGAAATGCAAACCAATGTAGATCTTCAATTAATCCAACAAAAATCCAAGTTTTTCTCTTCTCCAATCACAATTAATAAAGCTAAAAAGTAGACCCAAAAAGCTGCAAAAAATCTGAGAGATGGCTCCCAAAACTAGGGTAAAAACAGAGCTTAAATAGCCCCAAAAATCGTCTAAAAATCCTGACCAAAACGCCCCTGCACAGCCTGTTTTCCGCAAATTTCGCTACAGGCAGCGCATCGCACTCGGCCGAGTGACAAAAGTCGCTCGGCCGAGTGAAAACCCTGTCAATTTCCAGTAAGTCGTGGGCTTCAGGGGTCTTCAGTTCGGGGGCGGCTCGGCCGAGTGAGTTGTCGTCACTCGGCCGATGGCTTCACTTCACTCGGGCGGACGGAATTTACCACTCGGCCGAGTGGGTCTTCTGAAGCTCAGATGGCCGAAAAACAGAAACTTCGATATTCTGGAGGGGCTTCGTCTGGGCGCCACTCGGGCGGACGTGGTATCGTCACTCGGCCGATGTGGTCTCCGTCGCTCGGCCGAGTACACATGGAAATCGTGTCTGAACGGGTCGGCCGAGCGGTGTCTCGCTGGTCGGCCGAGTGGCTCCTCCACTCGGCCGAGTGGGACACAAAAAATGCCCATTCTGCTTATTTTGGCCTCCTCGTCGCTCCTGCGAAGTCCATTCTTCTTCCGCTCCTCTCCAATAGCAAAATACCCCTCGGGGAGGTCGTCGGTGGCCGTCTATCGTGAGCGCATCTCATGATCACTCCAAATCGCGCCAAATCACCTGAAATGCGACAAAAACAACAAATCGTGAAAAGCATCGCAATATCGTCGATATATCGTGAAAAACATGATTTGGGCGATCCAAATGGCATGCAAACATGCGGAAAAAGGGTGTAAAATAAGGAGTGATCAAAATCCCCCAAGCTTGCCTCTTACTCGTCCTCGAGGAAGATAAGTAAAAAGCGAACCCGGTGGATTCGGAAAACAAAAACGGTGAAAAACGAAAAAAATGAAAAACGAAGAAGAATGAAAACCAAACGAAAATAAATAAAGAAAGAAAGGAAAAAGCGAAGAGGAAGGATGCTAGATCATTTTCTCAGGACGTGGGTTTCACTTACTCTTATAGCATGCACCGAATGAGAGATACATGTCAAAGAATCTCATTTTGATATCATAGTAGAATAGTGCAAGTAGAAAATAGAAAACCCACGAACAACGGTATAATCATGAAAAACGGAATAATTTTAAAATTAACATCGCCTGAATCATCTAAAGCGGTATACAAATCTCAGATCACACACTTTTCAATTAAACGCTTTCTATCTGGAGTATAAGAGTATCACATCATAGAATAGAGAGAATAGAAAAGTATGGATTTCATGAAATGAATGTTAGGCTTAGATTTCTGGATTTCGTAAAGCTAGAAACAATCTCGCCGAGTATAGAATATTACTTAGCCTAGGTTGTCGTGCGATGTCAAGTAGTCACTCTCTCACACATCAATGGATCCCCTCCCCCAAGCTTATCTATAAGCGTGGTGGCACAAAAATATTTACATCCCCATTTTTATATAGCTCCAAAGACAAAGAAGGGAAAGAAGAAAGAAAGTAAGCGAGATGGGATCTTTTATTGAGGATTTTTCCTCTTTTCTCTCTTCTTTTTTTTATATACAATGATCCCAACTCAGAGAGAGGTAATGATATACAAGAATGTTTTTCTCTCTTTTATTCTTCTCCTTTTTTTTGAATAAGAGATTTGGAGCTAGGAATTAATAGCGGGGGAAATGCCATAAAATAGAATCACTAAAGGGAGATTCACCAATGATTTTTAAAAGTAGAGAAATGATGTTCAAGATTTGTGGAGAAAGAAATAAATATAACTCTCGGCTCACTCTATAAGACATGCACGACAACTTCAGCAGGGTAATCTAATCTACTCAGTTGCGATCACAAAAAAGCTAACTAATCCAGATATATCATAGCTAATCATCATTCAATCATCCGGAAGTGAAGTGTACAATTCATGCATATAGAAGTGATAAAGGAAAAGAAATCAGTACTCCAGACATAGGCATTCAATGCGTGAATCTTGGTGTGTTCTCTGTGATAGCATACATATGAATATTCAGGCTCAGCTAATAATAAAATTTCATCCATTTTCGTGAGGAAAAAGTGTGGGTTACTACTCCTAAATGCAAAGCAAGTCATAGCATATGATATCAGAAATGAAATCTAAGACACGACAAATATAGTCATGCATATAGAATAAGCTAACTCCACGTAGACATCATCACAGAAAATTCATCTCTAGCATGAGATGAAAAAGAAAGAAGTAAAGATAAAAGGAAAATAGAACTATGCAATGCGGCACACAGGGAAGTAAGGAAAACGTGATGCATGGCAAAACAAAAGGAAAATAACGAAAAATGAGTGCAAAAGTGAAAAGCGGTGTGAAAAACTGAAAATAAAGGTGGCAAATCGAAAAAGAACGTGAGAGCTCACTCCCCCAAGCTAAACGGCACAGTGTCCTCAATGTGCAAAGTGTGGCACACAGAGAGACAAGTAATGTGAGGGGCAAGTGAGGATGCATGCATGATGGGAAAAAAAAGATAATGAAAGGAAAAAAAAGAAAGAAATGAAAATATGATGCGGAAATGATGCATGCACAAACAGGAGTGATATGAAAATAAATACGGCACCAAAAACGCTCCCTCTCTCACAAAAAGATATATATAAATGTGATCAAAATGAGAATCCCAAGTAGATATGATATGATATGCACAAAAAGATATGATCAAAAATATAATCCCAAAATAAGTGAGAGGAGGGGGGGGTGGACAAAAGTGCAACAGGACCTAGCAGAGACGGGCAGCACAACGGCAGGAATGGATAAAGGCATCAAGAGTGCCTAAGAAGGCGGTGCCGCGCCGTCTCCGTCCTGAGGCGGAGGGGGTGGTGGTGGTGGTGTAGGCTGCTGAGCTGGGGCGGGCGTGGAAGTGGAAGCAGGTCTAGGGTGTGTGGAAGTGTGTGTGGGAACCTGCTGGGTAGGCGGGGGTACGCGCGGAAGACGCTCTAAGATCTGTGTCAGGCAGTAGTGGATCTGAGGGATCAGGTCAAAGCGTACAGCCATCGTAGAGACGGTGGAGGACAGGGTCCTAAGGTCTCCTCTAAGACCACTCATCGCCAACTCAAGAGCACGTATGCTCTGCAGTACAGTGTCGGGCGGGGGTGGTGCAGAGGGACGCACCGGTCGGGGCTGCGCAGGGCGAGGCTGGCGAACGCGAGTGGAGTATGTAACGGGCTCAGCAGGGAAGGGGACAAAAGGTGCCGCGCCAGCAAATGTGGGCCTGGCCTCAGTGTGAGGCCGGGGCGCCGGCTGGTGAGAAGTGGAGGCGGCGGCAGCAAAAGAAGCGTGCAAAGGTGGCAACGAGGTGGCAAGAGAGGTCAGTGGCCCAGAAGTGTGGACAGACGCCACGACGCTCTCGGAGAATACGGCAGCTGTGGAGACAGAGGACTCAACCGCTGGGGTGGAAGTGTGTGTACCAAAAGGCGCAATCCCAGCGGTGATCATGCTAGCCATGGTCTCCACGACTGCGGCGAACGAGGGTTCCCCACTCTCAACAAAGGTCTGCGGGCGCTCGGGGAGAGCGGAGCAAAGGGGCTCCACGGACAGAGGGCCAGAGGTGGCATCGGGAGTGGTGGGGACAGCCTCGGAAATGGTGACAGTGGTGGAAGTGGGCTCAGCAAGAGTACTCTCGACACTGGTAGAGGTGGGGACAGAAGTGTCAAGAGCAGCGGAAACGTCAGAAACAGGCTGAGGGGCCACAGGGTCGACGGGGTCGGCAGCGGGCTCGGCAGGGTGTGCAGCAGGGGCCTGCTCGGCCTCATCGGCCTCGAGCACGTAGGCGGCGGGGATGAGGACATACATCGCCGGAATCCAGTCAACGTGGGCTGGTGCAATCAGAGTCCGAGCAGGGCTCGGAAGAATCATGTAATCGGCCCCATAGGGGTCGTGCAACCAGACCCAGTGACGCTCGCCATGCGAACGCAGCATCTTCATCCGGGCCATAACGTCTATCGACAAGGAAGTGGGGCCCGGAACGCGTCGCAGGTCGTCGGGTAGGTCCTCGCCGGTCATCATGGTAAGCAAGGTGATCAGACCGCCGCAGCATATCGGTGAGCGAGCGCCCACCGACACAATGATACGGTCTAGAAACCAAGCCGCAATGTCGATCACGACGGCGGGGACAAGCTCGTGTCCATCCCTAGATAGAGCTCTGGGACGTGTCATCGCATAGAGCATGTAGAGCTCTGGCGTAGACATCGTGCCCGGCTCATATCTGGCCAGAAAGGTGGTCGCCATAAGGCGCTGGGCAATACGTAGGCAGGGGTGGACAATGGCCGAGGCCTTGGCCCTACTAGGGTCAAAGGCGGCGTGGTGGCCTGTAATCCGGGCCCAGAAGGCGCCAGCGTCGAAAGAAGGTGGGGGGATGTGGGTAGGGCCGTATCTGCGATCGGCTCCGGGGACTGCGGGCCATGAGAAGAATGCTCTCATCATATCGAGAGTGACCTGGCACTCTCGATCCATGAACCGGAATGAGCATCCCTCATCGGTCCGGGCGATCGAACTCAAAACCTCAAGTGTCGGACGGGTAAAAGTATCCGCCGACACCTGGAAAAAATCTCGCCAGCCCACGTTGTCGTACAACGTGAGCATCCCCTCAAGTACCCCCAGGCGTCCTAGGTCAGCGAGGTGTGCGAACCTGGAGGGTACGATCGAGCGCTGGGAGATACGCTCGAAGACGGCGCGGTGTGCGTCGTCTCGGAACGTAATCCCGAGCGGCCCGACCAGTGGAGCCGGTGGTGGTGGCTGTGGATCGGCGGGGAGAGGCTGTGCGGGCTGTGGGTGCACTGCAGGCTGTGCGGGGTGTGCGGGGCCTGCAGGCTGTGCTGGGTGTGCGGGGTGTGTGGGGGACGGTGGAGGAGAGTCCTCCAACTCGTGGGAGGGGCCGGCATCATCCGACCGCTTCCGCTTGGCGGAAGCTCTCTTCGACCGCGGCCGTGTCCGGGGCGGCATATCGGCCCAGAGCGCGCCGAAAAGTGAATGAGTGCGGCATGTGCAAAAAGAGTGGAAAGAGTGTACCAAAACACGCCGCGAGTGCTAAGCGGTGGAAGCGTGCGAAGTCCGCGCCTCCACGAAGTCCGAAACAGCCCGCAGGAGCTCCCCTGGCCTCCCCTAAGCTCCAAAAAGTAACCTACGCATGGAAAAGCGATATCAGCGAGTAATAATCAAAATGTATGGAGCAATAGGGGTATAACAGATAGATATGGGAATTGATTCGGGTTAGGGGTTCGATTAATACACGAATCCTCAAAAACTACGCAAAAAGAGAAGAAAACGGGCAAATCGAGCTATACCGGAGGCGATCGGAGACGAGGCCGCCGGCGGCGACTCGGGCGGGGCGCGGCGTCGGTCGGCCGGCGGTGGCTGGCCGAGCGGCGGCGCGCGCGCGGGCGTGGTCGGGCGAGTGGGGGTTGGGCGAAGGGAAATCGGGCGAGGGTAGGCGAGGGGGCGCGGGCGGATTTGGGAATTTTAGATTTCGAAATCCGCGCCCCTTCGTCACTTATATAATAGAAAGTTACGACTCGGCCGAGTGACGTAGTCACTCGGCCGAGCGAGGCAAATAAAAATTTCTCCCCGATATCGCTTCGACCGAGTGGCTTTGCCGGCCTCGGCCGAGTGGAGTAAGTCCATTCGGCCGAGTGACTCAAGCTACTCGTCATGACTCGCCCTAGGAGGGTATCCGTTTTACTCGGCCGAGTGAATATATATACTCGGCCGAGTAACAGTTATAATGAAATGAGGAAAATGGACAGAGAGTTGGGTACAGCAGACTTCCCTCGTTCGTGAGCGGCTCGGCCGAACGAACTTCTGGACTCGGCCGAGTGACTAGTATACTCGGCCGAGTGAGCCTTAATTTCTGCTGTTTATCTTTGTTTTGGCTCTAAACTCCGTCTTTCTTTCTCCAGTCGATTTCCTCCTCCTCCTGAGCGTCGAGCGCCTTCTTGGGGCGCTCCTCGTCGTCTCGTTCATCCTCCTCATGATGATCTACCTATCTTCTCTCCTGTCAAGAAAAATAGGACCCGTTATCACAAAATTTTTGGTCGGATGACTCAAAATACTAAAAATTTCTAAAACGAAAATAAAGAAAAAGTAAAAATAAAGCAAAAACCGTCGGGTTGCCTCCCGAAAAGCGCTCGTTTTAGGTCGTGAGCTCGACCCCCTATAGTTTTCAATCAATGCGGGATGTTTGGTGCATATGAGATGCACCCGTCAAACTTCCCGGGGAGCGCGCTTGGATTCGAACGTGGCGGCGTAGCGTTCTCCCGCGGTGGTCTCCTATCTCGAATAGTGTTAGGGGGAGGCTCCCCCAAGCTAGCATTTGCCCCGGTCAACGGCTTAACCGGCGATGCCGATTTCCGTGCCGGCGGAGCTTTCTTTGGAGACTTTAATTTTGAGAGCTTGCAGAGCTCCCGAATCCTTGCGACATCAGCGTCGCCTTCATCTTCAACAGCGGAGAAGTCGGGGGAATCGTCTTCAATCTTTTCATCTTGGCCTAAATTCGGGCCTTCATCAAATTCTTCATCAAAAAGGGCACCAATTGAGTGAGGAATCGCTTCCTCTATCACCTCATCGAGGAGGTCCATGTAGTCGAGTTCCTCGTGATAAGGCATATGCTTCATAGCCTTAGGAATGTGGAGCTCCACCTCAATGTTTCCGACGTTCAAGGTTAAGGTACCTTCGCGCACGTCGACGATGACTCCGGCGGTGGCGAGGAATGGGCGTCCAAGTATCAATGAGGTGTCTCCCTCCTGCTTAATGTCCATGATGACGAAGTCACATGGCAAGCATATTCCACCCGGGGGATGTCTTCGGCGATCCCCACCGGCCTTGTTATCCGGCCATCGGCTAATTGAATGCGCATGTCGGTGGGTTTCAACTTTGTCCCGGTGTTAAGCTTTAAGAACATGGAGAGGGACATGAGGCTCACACTAGCCCCAAGGTCGACCAACGCCTTTTGAAGAGGCACGCCGCCCAAAGTGCAAGGAATCCGAAAACTCCCCGGATCTTTAAATTTTGCCGGCTCCTTCTCCCTCTTGGTGAACCAAGAGCCCTCCTCGGCTAGCATTATCTTCTCCTTCCTTTTCCTCCCCGAAATCAAGTCCTTCAAGAATTTAGCATACGTGGGGATCTCGACGATGGCGTCGAGGAAGGGGATGTTAAGGCTAACTCCTCTTAGGTACTCGAGAAATTTTGCTAGCCTCTTCTCCATTTTCGCCTTAGCGAGCCTTTGGGGGAATGGGACCGGTGGCATGAAACGCCTTTCCTCAATTAATCGCTCCGCCCTAGATTTCTCCTTGTCTTGTGGCTCCTTCTCCTTATCAACCTCAACTACCGGCTCAACCGGCTCCAAGCTTTCCTCCACGGCCTCCTCAATAGGAATCATGGCGGGGGTGGTGTCCTTCCCGCCTCTAGTAGTGACGGCAACTACGGCGTTGATGTGACCCGTGTTGCCCCGTGGGTTTTGCTCCGGTTGCGCCGGCAATCTTTGAGTGTTCCGGTTGAGCAACGCTAATTGCTCCGATATTTGAGCCACTACGGTATTGAGAGATTCTTGCCCCGCCTTCAAAGTAGCATTCACCTTATTTTGCTCGACCATGAACGCCTCCACTCTAGATTCGAAGTCGGTTCGTTGAGGAGCTTGTGGAGGGTTTTGATTTTGATTCCTCCACCCTTGGTTGTATCCGGGAGGCCTATACGGTGGGACTTGTTGCTTTGGTTGAAAGTTTTGTTGCGGAGGCCCCCTTGGTGGATAGTTTTGTTGTTGGGGTGGTGGTGGTCGAGCTTGTTGAGGCGGTGGTTGTGGTGGGTTCAAGGCTCCTTCATTGTTGGCGTAGGAGAATCCCGGATGATTTCTTGCGGCCGGATTGGACCAATAGCCTTGGTTCCCCGCAACATATTGTATTTGCTCCAAGGATCCGTCTCCTTGCTCTCCTCCCGAGTACATGACTTGAGATTGGTCTTGCCAATCACACATTTGGTTGGTCGGTGCGGAGGTGGATGGGCTTCCTTGGGGCTCCGTGATATATTTCTCCAATCTCTCCACCACCTTGTGGAGAGAATCAAATTTGCTTGTGAGCTCCGCTACGGCCTTTGCCTCGTAGATGCTAGTTGGCTTTAAGGAAGACGTGGAGTGTCCTCGCTCATCGCCCCACTGTTGGTTATTTGAGGCCATCTCCTCAATTAGGGCCGTAGCTTCCTCGGGAGTCTTTGACAAGATTGCACCATTCGCCGCGGCATCAATAATTTGTTTGGTCCCCGGTTGGAGACCGTTGTAGAAGCTATGAACTAGCTCCCAGTCCTCTATACTGTGGTGCGGGCATTGGTGCTGCAAATCCTTAAATCGCTCCCAAGCTTCATAGAGCGTCTCCTGTGGTCCTTGCTTGAAGGACATGAGAGCACTCCGGATCTTCACTGTCTTGGACGGCGGATAGAATTTGTCAATAAATGCGCTCGCCAACTCGTCCCAAGTAGTGAAGACTCCGTCAGCCTGCGTCCTCAACCAATAGAGTGCCTTGTCCTTAAGCGTGAAGGGGAAGAGGCGCAGTCTGATAGCGTCGTTGGAGACCCCCGGCATCTGGAATGTGGCGCACGTTGACAAGAATAGTTGGATGTGGTAGTGGGGGTTCTCATGTGCGTTCCCATGAAACGGGTCTTGTTGCATCAACACCACCAATCCAGTCTTTAGCTCGAAGTTCTTGTCGGCCGCCAACCCCGGCATGGCAATGGACGAGGTGGTAGAAGAAGTCTTAGGCCGAAGCCTATCTCGAATTGAGATTATCCTTGCCATCCTTGCCGCCAATTCTTCAGGAGTTTCCTGGTTGGTCATATACCTCCCTTCCGGATCTTGTCTCTTTTCCGCTCTAAGTCTCCGCGCGGTACGTTCGATCTCGGGATCAAATAATAAGTCTTCTGGGTCCGCCGTAGATCTCGTGTTCATGCACAGGGGAAACAGAGTTTCAAAGAAATGATTAATACCGTGGAAGGGTTAGGCAAGAAATAAGAAATAAAAATAATGATAATAATAAAAAGAAAAAGAATAGCTAGGGTGAAAAAGAATCAAACGCAATCGCCTCCCCGGCAACGGCGCCAAAAACTTGATCGCACCCCGGATACACGTCCCGAGGCGACGGTTGTAGTTTTACCGCAAGCGCACGGTATGGTGGCGAGCGGGTATCGAACACAGGGAGGACGAAAGACCATGCTTGCTCCTGATCAACCTGGCTATTTAGGAACAGAGATAATTGCCTTGGGCGATCCTGTCACAATCGTCAGACAAATTTGCGAAATATCAAATCAAATAAAGAACGTCTAGGGAAAGGGGAATCCCCACTACTCACCGTATTTCATAAATGTGGTTTGCCGATATCGAAATCGCTAGAATGAGAATTTGGATGAACTAGTTGCAACTAAATGTGGAACCAAGCTCACGCTCTCGCGCTGTTGCCGGTCTATAGCTATCCTAGGTTTGGGTCCAATCTCTTGCAAACCCTAGCCTAGGGAAGCTAGCATTAGGATCAACATCATCGTCCAATTGCGCACCGAGCCCAATCTCTTGCAAACTCGGTCCACAATCTAAATTAGGATAGTTCCTACCCGTCCAATCTCTTGCAAACGGGTATCGGCACGGAATTGCAACCGGAGGTCCTAGTATCGGTCCAATCTCTTGCAAACCGATATCTCGAAAATCCGACTCCAACCCAATTCGGATTTCTAGGGCTTCATATCAAATTGGGATCCAATCTCTTGCAAATCCCAATTGATATGAATACCTAGCCATCCGTAGTAAGTCGATCCCAATCTAATCCCTAATAACAATCCTAGCTCAATTTCTACCAATTCAACACAAATAGGAAATAGGGCTTGTAGTGTTCATCCCCACGCCCCGAGACGTGGAGACTACTCACAAATCATAGCAATAGCACGAAAATAATCAATGAAATAGGCAATGGAATTCATCACAACAATGATATAAACAATAAAAATAGAGTTTTTGGGGAAGAGAAATGCAAACCAATGTAGATCTTCAATTAATCCAACAAAAATCCAAGTTTTTCTCTTCTCCAATCACAATTAATAAAGCTAAAAAGTAGACCCAAAAAGCTGCAAAAAATCTGAGAGATGGCTCCCAAAACTAGGGTAAAAACAGAGCTTAAATAGCCCCAAAAATCGTCTAAAAATCCTGACCAAAACGCCCCTGCACAGCCTGTTTTCCGCAAATTTCGCTACAGGTAGCGCATCGCACTCGGCCGAGTGACAAAAGTCGCTCGACCGAGTGAAAACCCTGTCAATTTCCAGTAAGTCGTGGGCTTCAGGGGTCTTCAGTTCGGGGGCGGCTCGGCCGAGTGAGTTGTCGTCACTCGGCCGATGGCTTCACTTCACTCGGGCGGACGGAATTTACCACTCGGCCGAGTGGGTCTTCTGAAGCTCAGATGGCCGAAAAACAGAAACTTCGATATTCTGGAGGGGCTTCGTCTGGGCGCCACTCGGGCGGACGTGGTATCGTCACTCGGCCGATGTGGTCTCCGTCGCTCGGCCGAGTACACATGGAAATCGTGTCTGAACGGGTCGGCCGAGCGGTGTCTCGCTGGTCGGCCGAGTGGCTCCTCCACTCGGCCGAGTGGGACACAAAAAATGCCCATTCTGCTTATTTTGGCCTCCTCGTCGCTCCTGCGACGTCCATTCTTCTTCCGCTCCTCTCCAACAGCAAAATACCCCTCGGGGAGGTCGTCGGTGGCCGTCTATCGTGAGCGCATCTCATGATCACTCCAAATCGCGCCAAATCACCTGAAATGCGACAAAAACAACAAATCGTGAAAAGCATCGCAATATCGTCGATATATCGTGAAAAACATGATTTGGGCGATCCAAATGGCATGCAAACATGCGGAAAAAGGGTGTAAAATAAGGAGTGATCACCGGCCAACGCCGAATGGCCTTGGCCATGACCGGCCATGGCCAAGCCATGGCCGGCCATGGCCAGGCCGGCAATGGCCGGCCATGGACAGGCCGGCAGTGGCCGGCCTTGGCCAAGGCCTGCCGGCCAGGCCAGCCCTGGCAGAGGCCAGGGCCGGCCCTGGCCGGCCTGTCGGCCCTGGCAGAGGCCAGGGCCGGCGCCCTGGCCACTGCCAGGGCCAGGCCGGCCCTGGCAGAGGCCAGGGCCGGCGCCCTGGCCTCAGGCCAGGGCCTGGCCGAGGCCAGGGTAGGAGCCCTGGCCCCGGCCAGCGGCCAGGCCGCCCTGGCAGAGGCCAGGGCGGCGCCCTGGCCTCAGGCCAGGGCCTGGCCGAGGCCAGGGCAGGAGCCCTGGCCCCGGCCAGTGGCCTGGCCGGCCCTTGGCCAAGCACCGGCCAGGGCAGAGGCCCTGGCCGGGAAGAAGTTGCATTCTGAAAAATTGGTCGACCAATTTTGTGTTTTTGGTCGACCAATCTGGCAGAAGGCCTGTGTCGATTGCAAACTTGCCTACTGACCCATACGGGGTGACAAAGGGCATTGGTCAAACTTGAATGTGTCGATTAGCCCATACGGGGCTAACCACAGTGCCGTCTAGTTCATACGGGACTAACGTTTTAATGAAGTTTTTTTGGGCTCTACTCCTTGAAGATTAGCCATAATGCTCTACTTCATGTGAGATTAGCCATGTCATTGTGCTCTACTCTACGGAGATTAGCCAATGTACTTGTGACGTTGTGTTCTACTCTACGGAGATTAGCCAACGTGCTTTCAAATTTTTGGAAAAAGATGTTTTTCAAATAGGTTATGTTCCGTCCTTAAATCGGGACAGCGCAATTTAGAATTCCAAGTCCTACCACGATCCGGCCATGGTTATCTAACCCATGGGTGTGTAGAACAGGTCTCGTGGCTTGGCAATTGTTGCGTTAAAATTCTTTGCGCTAATTCTCACCTATTCTATTTTGAAAGATATGTTTTTCAAAGTAATTTTCCGCTGCTAATACCATACGGGTATTATTTCTGATTTCTTTTTACTTAAGATAAGTAAGAGGGATACTTTGAAAGTTACTTCTAGATGGTAGTTGGGAACGTAGTGAACTTCTCGATTCTAGAGTAACATTTCAACGCATCCAAGGAACTTATCAAGTGTTTAAAGAATCGAAACTTTATGCATTGAATTTTGATCGTGTTTTTTCATTTTCTTTGCAGTTTTTTGAATCGAATATGTCTACCGCTTCTAAGAATATTGTCGCAGAGCTTAACAAAGGTGAAAAGCTCAACGGTGACAATTATAAACTTTGGTCAATTAAAATCCAATATGTTTTGGAGGAGCAAGATGTGCTCGAAACACTCCAAAACATAATGGTAGAACCTGAGTTGGGCAATACGGCCCAACACAAGAGGGACCGGGAAGCTTATGACACTTGGACTCGAAAGAACAAAATAGCACGTATTACGTTACTGTCCGCAATGGACAATGACATAATGCGTCTATTTCGGGAATTCGACCTAGCCAAAGACATATGGTCTGAGCTAGAGATAAAGTTTGGTGGAACTTCGGTTACCAAACTCCGCTCCTTGAATATTCAATTTGATTCGTACAAGATGCGGCGAGATCATTCTATGAAAAAGCATCTCCGCCACATGGCGAATCTAATATCTGAATTAAAGGATGCGGGTGTTACGTTGTCTGACGAACAGCAGATCCAAGCAGTCATTCGTTCACTCCCAGATAGCTGGGATAACATGAAAATGCACCTCACTCATAATGAGTGCATTAAAACTTTAAGCGATGTTTCGAAACACCTCGAACTCGAGGAAGAGCGGATTCAAGCCGCAAAACCAAGTGCAGAAGTGCACGTGGCCGCTAGTTCCTCACATGGAGGAAATAAGCGGAAACGCTTAAGGTTTGTGAACGAACGAAAGCAAGAACCGGAAACCTCAAAGAAGACTAAGAACAAAAAGTGGCAAAAGAATGTGCACTCAAAGAAGAAAAACTTGAAGAAGATCAAGTGCTTTAAGTGCAACAAGTACGGTCACTTCGCCCGTAAGTGTACGGATGGAAGTGATAAGGTAACTTGTAGGGCTAGTTACATATGTGTTTCTAGTTCCATGTTTCTTGATGAATCTAACTATTTTTGGTTGATTGATTCAGGGGCCACAGACCACGTTGCGAAGGACAGAAGGTTCTTCGTAGAGTATCGAAGGATAACTCAAGGAACAAAGTGGAAATACGTCGGCAACAACACTCGTGTTGAAGTCAAAGGCGTCGAAACATGTAAGCTAGTTCTCGACAACGGCCGGACATTATTATTGAACGACGTCCTCTTTGCTCCAGATATTAGAAGGAATATCGTTTCCGTGGTCATGTTAATGTCTTTAGATTATGAGTGGAGGTTCTATAAACAATATGTTGACCTTGTTTGTAATAATTCTTTGATTGGTTCTGGTAATGTTTGTAATGGATTAATTGTTTTAAATACAATGTATGATGATTCTTCTTCCATTAATGAAAGTTTCCATTTGACAAATGCTTCTAACTCTGAGTCTGAGATCATTTGTTGGCATGCAAGACTTGGTCATATTGGACCAACTAGAATGGATAGACTTGCCAAAAGTGGCTTGCTATCTAATGTTTCAAAAGTTGAAATGTCAACTTGCGAACATTGTCTTGTAGGGAAAACTTGTCGCAAGCCGTTTGGAACTGGCACAAGGGCCGAAGTTCCATTACAGCTTATCCATTCGGACATTTGCGGTCCAATGAATGTTAAGACAAGACGCGGGAAGTCCTATTTCATCACATTCATTGATGACTTCACCCGTTTCGGACATATCTATTTGATATCCCACAAAAGTGAAGCTTTGGCTTGCTTTAAAAACTATATGAGTTTAGTGGAGAATCAATTAGATCGCAAGATTAAGGTTTTGCGAACCGATAGGGGTGGTGAATATCAATCAATAAGTTTTAAGGAACTTTGTGATGAAAAAGGCATAGTACATCAGGTAACTATGCCTTATACTCCACAACAAAACGGTGTTTCGGAAAGAAGAAATAGGACATTGATGGAAATGGTCCGATCAATGATGTCTCAGGCAAATTTGCCTATCACCTTTTGGGGTGACGCATTATTGACGGCAGCATTCATCTTAAACCGTGTACCCTCGAAGTCGGTAAGTTCTACTCCTTATGAGTTGTGGAACAATAGAACTCCAGACTTAAACATTCTAAAACCTTGGGGTTGTGCCTCTTACGCACATTTATCCTCTCACAAATATGGCAAACTTGGGCCACGTGGGAGGAAGTGTATCTTCATCCGATACGCTAAAAACTCCAAAGGATATGTTTTCGTCGGTCAAGAGGACAATGGGGGTCTAATAGAATTCGAATCAAGGGATGTTGTCTTCTTGGAAAAAGAGTTTCCAAGACAGGGTGAGATAAGTCAAGACTTATCCTTGTTTGAGACTTGGGATCAAGAAGGATCGGAACGTTCGAGTGGGAGAATTCTTGGTGAAGAAGAAAATACGTTTCAAACTTCACCAATGGATGATACGAACGATACCAATCCTATTCCGAGTGGGAGTGATGTTATTCCAAGTGGGAGTGATGTCATTCCAAGTGGGAGTGATCAAACTCAAACAAGACGTAGTAATCGAACGAGGCTAACACCTCTGAGATTTGAGGATGAATTTCCTCAAACATTCATGACATTACTACAAGATGATGACGAACCTGCAAATTTCAAACAGGCCGTCACATGCCCTGCTAAAGATAAATGGATAGCGGCAATGGAAGAAGAACTTCAATGCATGAAAACAAACCAAGTCTGGGACTTGGTGAATTTACCTAAGGGACGTAGAGCCATTGGGAACAAGTGGGTTCTCAAAATCAAGCATAAGGCTGATGGCTCCATCGAGAAATATAAAGCTCGCCTTGTTGCGAAAGGTTTCACGCAACAGGAAGGAATAGACTACGAAGAGACTTTCTCTCCTGTCGTGTGTTTTACCTCCATTCGCTTAATTCTGGCAATGGTGGCTTGTTTGGACCTCGAGTTACATCAGATGGATGTAAAGACTGCTTTTCTTAACGGAGAACTAGATGAGGAGATCTACATGGAACAACCAAACGGGTTTGTACAAGAAGAAAACAAACATAAGGTTTGTAAACTTCGTAAATCCATATATGGTCTTAAACAATCCTCAAGGCAGTGGTATATGCGCTTTCAAGAAGTCGTTTTGTCGTATGGTTTCTCCATGCTCGACGAAGACAACTGCGTGTATATTAAGAGGATTAAAAACAAGTATGTAATTATGTCTCTTTATGTAGATGACATACTTATAGCCGGAAATGATAAGCGTCTTATCTTGGATATCAAAACTTGGCTTTCATCCGTCTTTGAGATGAAAGACATGGGTGAAGCTGCATATATCCTTGGGGTTAAGATCTCAAGGAATCGTTCCAAGAAACTTCTTTCTCTCTCTCAAGAGACATATATAAAGAAAGTTTTAGAACGGTTTAATATGCAGGATTGCAAGACAATTGATACTCCAATAAGCAAAGGCGAGGGTCTATGTTTGGAGATGTGTCCCAAAGATCCAAAAGAAAAGAAAGCTATGGAAAAAGTTCCATACTCCAGTGCTGTCGGGAGTCTGATGTACGCCATGATGTGTACCAGACCGGACATTTGCTATGCTGTTGGTATGGTAAGCCGTTACCAATCCAACCCAGGACAAGCACACTGGAAAGCGGTGAAGAGGATATTAAGATACCTCAAAGGGACTGCGGACTATGCGTTATGCTATCAAGGCAATACCTTGAGACTCGAAGGCTATACCGATGCTGATTGGGCGGGTGATCTCGACGAGCGAAGATCTACCTCAGGCTTTGTTTACTTGCTCGGGAATGGTGCAATATCCTGGAGCAGCAAGAAGCAAACCTGCATCGCCTTATCAACCATGGAAGCCGAATTCGTAGCATTCAGCATGGCGGTCCAAGAAGCTGTTTGGCTTAGGAAATTCTTAGACAGGCTGACGAATGCCTCTGACTCGAGCACTGTTCCTATATACAGTGATAATCAAGCTTCGATTGCCTATGTCAAAGATCCTAAATTTCATTGTAAGACCAAACACATTGACATTCGATTCAAGTTTGCAAAGGATTATGACAAACGGAAGGAAGTAGACATAGGATACATATCCACGCATGAGATGATAGCGGATCCCCTTACTAAGGCGATCCCCAGAGATGTGTTTTTCAAACACTTATCATCTATGGGAATGCGTAGGTGCTGAGCTGTATCATGTAATATTTCCCATGTCTATAGAAGATCAAAGTTTAATAAAAGAAAGAAGTTCTTTTATATATTGCATACAAGTTTCTTACAAATGATTTTAAACATTTGTGTTTAAGTCTCAGCTATTTTATTGTGTGTATGTCGGACAGATTAAGGTTGGCTCTCTCACATGAGCAACCGCCTTATCTTATCAGATGGATAAGATAGAGATGAGACTAGTTTAAAGTCAAAATCATTAGACAAATGATTTAGAGTCATGACTTAAACAAGATAGTCGAATAAAAGATCTGCATCATACGGATGCTTACAAAAGATCTGAGATCTGTATCACAAGGATATAAAGATCTCATTGGATTTTTTAAATCATATCTGTCTTATGCAGGATGAGAGTCCGTGAATATTTCACGAGTAGTAAGGGGACTCAAAAAGATAGGCACTGTGGTGTCTGATCTTTCATCCGTACAACATCATTAAGACATACTCTCTCTGGGAAAGGAGTGATGTTGTAATACGTGTTCATACCACGTATGCATTTCGACCACTGAGTTAGTAGCAATAGTGTTTGCTATTATGTGAGACTCAAAGGCCATACGTGTCTTAACTCTTACCCTCAAGGACTCCAATTGGTTCCTTTAGATTTGACGAGATGATCGCTATCTTAGCGTGTTACTAATGGGCTATGGTAATTCGGCTCGGCGGGGCACGTTAGAAAAGCGAATCAAGTCAAGATCAGAAGGTTCGCAAGAAGAGGAAGATTGATTTCATATTCGCATTTGGACTTTAGTGATTCAAAGCTGGCCAGCCAATTGTAATCCAGATGGGATTCAATTGTTGAATATAAAGTACAAGAAAATATGAAGAAATAATCTAGGGTAAAGCATGCGTTGAACTACTCAACTTTGCACCTTCGAGGTCGTTGTGTATCTCTAACAAGTGCACAACAACAGACTCTACGCGCATGACGGTCGCACGGTCTATTTCTCGGTATGATAGATGAAAGAACTAAGGGAAAGACGTTCTCTTACAATCCCCTCAAGTGTGAGTGGGAGATGTTGGATATGGAAGACGTTTGTACACCCTTGTGGGGGATGTACGAGGGAATACGGACCTCGAACGTCGCGCACACGAAGTCGTGTGCAAAGGGAATCTGTTCCCTTGCGGAGAGGATCTCTGTATGAGTGGGAAAGTCGCATTATATATGCATAAATGCATGCGACATATGGCTAATAAAGGGGGAATATCTTAAGCTTATGTTGTACCATGCATATGGTACAACTTAAGCTTATAATGTGCCATGCATCATGGTACACCTTAATTAAGTTGTTCCAAAGGAACAACTTACCCTAAAATAACTACCTTGGGGGCTATAAATAAGACCCAAGGGTAGCCATTTTCCTTACACCATTTTGCATGAAATTCATGCATGCATCTTCTTCATAGCGAAGCTCTGCAGAAATATTTCCTCTCCTTCCATCCAAGTTCTTAATCTAAAATATAGATTTAGATTGTGGATTAGTAGCCTTACTCCGTTCGTGAGAAGACTCGATCCGTCGTGGCGAATCCGAAGGCAAAGTTCCGAGACTACCGCTCCGCATACGCTAGCGTAAGTCTCCACTTTAATTATCGATCCTAACTCTGTTTTGGCAGGATCCTACAGCCTGGGCCTGGCCCAGGCGGGCCCGCCTAGGCGCCCTGGGCTCCTGGGCGCCCAGACGCCTGGGTGCCTGGCCTGGCCTGGGCCAGGCACCCAGATTGGGCGCGCCAGTCTGGGCGTGCCCAGACCAGGTTCTGACCTGGTCCGGGCTCGCCCAGCTGGCCTGGTGGGTCCCACTTGTGCAGAAATTCTGGCCCTAGGGCAGAATTGTTTTGACGGCTCAGTTTTTTGTGAAAAACTAGCCATGGGCTGAACTTTGAGCGATTAATTAGAGGGTCAAACGAACTCCGATTGACGAACGATTTTTTCCTATGCGTTCACCGTTGAACACCCTTCAGATTGATAGGTTGTATCAATCTTGAATCTCAACGGTTAAGGAGTTAAAATTCACGGAAGTTTGCACTTTGTGAAGGGCAAACTAAATTGAATTTAATTAACTCTAAATTAGTCCCACATCGGATTTTGAGAAAAGGGGAGAGTCCACCGCCTCTATAAATAGAGGCCTCCCCCTTCCTCCAAACTCGTCCCAAGCTCTAGATCTGAGCGGCTCTCGTAAATGTTGGAGCACGCTCAGATCTAAGCTTAAATTAATATTTCTCCTCTCCCTATAAATTTCTGTCTTACTCCTGAGGGCTCTAGTAAAGCCGCAAAGGAGTTCGGATTTAGATCCGAAATCTAGGCGGATGTTTCACTCACGTGAAACTTTCTTCGGCTCGTGGTTGGCTCGGCGACACGTGATTGATCGCCTCGGGATACGGAGCGGTTCGAGGAGCGGTTCGGGGAGCGGTTCGAGGAGCGGCTCGGTGTGGGACAGGGAGCGGCTCGGAAGACGGTGTGGAACATCTCGCCTGCCCCAGGGCTGAGATTCCGGGTATGTGTTTAATTGAGCATTAGTTTAATTTAATCGATGTAGGCTAGATCCTTCTTGGGATGGTCAGACCCATCCCAAGTCGGCTTAGATCTTGGATTAGGGTCTTGGACCTTAGGGTCAAATGTTAATTAGATTAACATGCTTATTTTTCTGCTGCTTTTCTGTCTATGTTCCGTCCGACTTAGGACGAGCATAGAGTTTTTGTGCCATAAGGGTCCCAGAATTCCCTACATATGTATGTATGGATTAATGTAGAGCAGGTGGCACCTGATCCAATGGATCAGGTGCAAGACACAAAAAGGTGGGACCCATCGAGTACAAGCCCATGTGGGGGCTTATACTTTCCACCTTTTTTGTGTCTTAGCATCTTATCCATTGGATCAGGTGCCACCTTTTCTATATTAAATCCATATATATATATATATATATATATATATATCTATTATACATTTGACAGTGTTTTTTGAATTCTAGGGTTGACTAGGACAAGCTGACTAGGACAAACAGGTTGATAGAAAGACGGCTTGGATTTAATCTTGAGGAATGAATGGTTGAGATGAGATTTTGTGAAAAGTTTTGGAGGGAAAAACATTTCTAGGGAAATGAAAGTTTATGGGGAATGAAACTTTATGGGGAAAGAAAGTTTTTGGAGAAATGAAACTTTATGGGGAAAGAAAGTTTCTTGGGAATAGCAGAGTGCACACAATTAATGCATTTGGGAAAAAAACCTTAAACTTGCACTTAATGCTGCAGATCGAATGCTGCTGCAGATCGAATGCTATCTCCCTCAACACGGGGCACACCGTCTCTTCGACTCATAGGCCGAAGGTGCCCGCAAAATTTTTTTACGCTAATTTATTGTTCCGCGCCTAAAGCGTCCGTGCCAAATTTTTTTACGTTAATTTGTTGTTCCGCACCGAAGGCGCCTGTGCCGCTAAATATTTTTATGCTAATTTATTGTTCCGCGCAATTTTGGCTGTGGAAATAATTTTTTGGGGAATAAAGATTTTGTGGGGGAAAATCTTAAATGAACCGTGCCCACGGGCACGGGTTATGACTAGTATATATATATATATATATATATATATATATATATATATATATAGAGCGATCTTTTGTTGCGAAAAAAACCCATGCGAAAGCCGTGCGAAAACATTTTTTTTATTTTTTTGAAATTTTTTTTTTCCAAATTTTTTTTTGATGTTTAATCCATACAAATATATACCCCAGGGAAAATAATGGGTGAACCCGTTGGGCATTAGAGCACCCATCCACCAGTTACAAATTTAACGGTCTCAAAACGTGCGAATTTGATGAAATGCCTTGATCGAAGACCAAATGACATTATTTCTCAACCATTATTTTTTGAGGGTGGTATAACAACATATAATGAGGGTGGAAAAAAAATTTTTTGAAAAAAAATTTTCAAAAAAAAGATAAAAACATTTTCGCACCGTGCGAAATGTTCTCATTTGAAAATTTTCCTATATATATATATATATATATATATATATATATATATATATATATATATATATATAAGCCTCCTTAGCCCTATGGTTTCCAACTCGGCCCATCAACGAGTTGACGCCCAATAGCCTCTACACATGAAGGCCCACAACCTATTTAACTCATTTAGCCCACTTAACCTATCAAATGAGATCACTTATACATTGGGATTTAATATGACAACGTATCACTATATAATTATACATCGGATATTAGCTCAACGTTGGACTAAGATCCAACTTAGTTAGATAAGTTCCAACAATCTCCCACTTGGGCTATATGCTAAACTTTATAATTATATTTCATTGTGCATACAACCGAATAAGATCTTAACTTACTATCATCTCTTTAATGAGTCAAAGGACAATCTGGTCCATCAATTAGATTAGCAAGGGATCAAAGAGATCTTCAACGCAGTAATTGCAGCTCGACCCATCAGTGGTCGCCGTGCTAATACAAAAGAATGACATGGATTATGAAGTAGGTGTGTAGCATAGAAATTACATGTAATGTGATCTAACATGTCTATTTCCAACTAATACTCCTTAACCTTAGTGAGATCATAAACATACCAAAATCGGAGTAAAGCCGAACTGAAACAAAACTTTATTTTTGATCAAAAAATAACATCAAGCTTAAGCTGGAGACTTAAATTTGTCTATCATATGAGCACCCAAAAGAACAAACTCCCACAAAACTGAATGTTCTTAATGAAACGACATCCATATGAGTAGCGAGCTCACTAAAACCTTTGGATGACATTCCCTTAGTATAACGGATCCATAATTACACGGTTTGTTCTGATGTGCTCATTAGACAATTATACACTCCGAATTATTAATTAACGATCTAGGAACTTGATCTCTGAATAACTAAACTTTGTCAAGTTCATGTTGTTGCTGGAATATAAAACTGCAGACTTTATTGTCACTAAATAAAATGTGATGGTGTTTTAATACCATCCCTAATTTGCAGCATAGTGACAGAATATGCAGATATATTTCATGATTTGGACGTCATACAATATGATATGAAATCTAAAGCCATGTTAGAAGAGACTTTATATATTAGGGACTATTTAGATCTCTTCTAGTAGATAGCGCCTAACATAGATTTTCATACATTCTTTGCATCCAATAAATGATCAGAGTCAGTATACCAAAATGATCTCATACCATTTTTACTACTGATCCTTGAACATGAAACCCTTTTGTTCTCCATAAATACCGTCAGACCCATTTGGCTGTTATCAAATGGTCTACTCCTGAACTTAACAATCTGTCCAACACACATGTAATATTTGCAATAACCAAATGCATATAAACCTGAGCATACTTTAGACTCCATATTGGTGAGATATAGGGAATTTTCTGAAGATTATTCTTGGGGCAATCATTGAGACTAAACTTGTCTCCCAGAGAACTTAACATACATTACCACGTAGATATTATAGAAATTACATGCTCCCACAGAACTTAAGATATATAACATCATTAAACATCATCTCAAAACCGAACTAGGTGATTACTTAATGAAAATTAATATATCGGATTGATGATATTGAAATGCTCTACTAATGCCATTATAGACCTTGCAGAGTCTTTCATGAAAACTGAATAGAAAGTCTCTTTACAATTAATGCATTCTTTCCGTATAAAGTCCTTTATGATACACTTTAAAACCTTTCTTATTACCCTTTTAAATTCCTTTTGATTATAAAAATCAATTTACAATCAATATGTTTCAAACCTTATGGCTATGAGAAAAGATTTTAAGTATCATTCAGAAACTTTCTTAATTAATGCATTAATCCATTAAAGAGATTAGAACTTTTATGACTTGATGTAAGTCGAACTTCCATCATCCTAATGTCAACAATATACTTTTCATCTCTTTAATGGATTTCCTAAGTGGCAATTAGTGCTTTGAGGTGCTAGAGTTTGTCCTTATGAACAATTTTCTGAATAGGAGGAATTGCAACATTATCTTAAATTTGTTGTGTCTTGAACAATGTCAGGAATACTATCCTGAACAATGCCAACAACACCTGTGAGAATATGATCATCTTCAAGAATAATGTCACTCACTAAATCCCCCCCAAACTCAGCATTCTCAAATAGGTGTGCATTTCCTAATTCGTAAACTAACTTAATAGTGGGATTATGTAAAATCATACGAAATATCAACTTTTAAACTATTCAACAAAACTAGAAAATCATTGGCATTATGTCCACTTTCTTTATTAGGCTTATAAGGCCTTACCTTAGTTGGACATCTCCAAACATGCAAGTGATTTAAGTTCATTTGTTGAAACTTTATTAAGGATATAAGCTGCAATCAAAATAACTGAATTCTAAATTGTTAATTCTTTCTTTATAACACATGTACTTAAATGCAAGTATTCTATAAATGAAGCAACATTTCCAAACAAATGAAGATTATAATGAACTTTTAAAGAACCAGAATAAACCAATTTTGAATCAAGAGACAACCAAAGTTTCTATTCATAATTGAACAATAATAACCAAATTTGTTGAAAATAGAAATGGAAATCCAAATTTCGTTAAAACGATACATAATAGTCTCATAAAATATTCAAATACAACCTAGCCTCTAAAATTAATAATCTAAATTTTATTTGCTTCTAATTGAACCATCTTGCCATTTCCCATATCGATGTATCTTTCACCATCATTCGACTCTTGTCATCTTAGGCAACCGTACATAGACACAATGATGTGATTGGTTATACAATTATGTTTCCATCACGTGTCTATAAGTACCAAAGTTTATAAAAGAAAGAAATTAACTATAGAGCAAACCAAATTTAGCAGCATACCTTTCTTATCTTTAGAGGTAGGATCATATGAGCACTTTCTGTCTTTCTTGCTCAAGCATTTTCTTTTCTTGAACACAAGATGAGCTCATTCAAAGACCAAGTCTCTGTCTGACAATGATAGCTCATCTTGAACTGGCTAAACTTATTAGGAAGAATATCAGAACCAAATGCACTAGTAAGTCCTCAGAGAGGTCATACTTAAGCGCTTTCAACTTAATAGCAAGGTGAGACATTTTCATAATGTGCTCCCTAATGTTTCCTGTACCCTTACACCTTATTGAAATTAGACGTGTCAAGAGTGTACCAATTTCACCCTTTCCATTCTTGAAAAATCTATTTTCAATATCAGAAAGGAATCCTTTAGCTGTAGTAATTTTATCTGAAATAGTGCCCCTGAGATTTTCTGGAATGGAATTCTTCACAAGCATTAGGCACATGCGATTTGATCTCTTCCACTCTTCCATCTCCCTCTGTTCATCAGAGGTACTCTCTTTAGTGAGTGGTGAATGACTATGAGTCCTTAATACCAGATCAAGATTCATGACTGCGAGGATTATCAAAAGATTCTCCTTCCATGCCTTGAAGTTAGAGCCATTAAGTACTGGAATAGATTTGAGGTGGGTAGAATTTTTTTAGGAGTAATAGCTGAAAAGCGAACAAGAAAACAATTATAAAATGTTCATATGAGTATTAAACAAAACAACACCAAATTCAAATTAATATTATTTTCCCATCTCAAGACATATTGTATTAGCTCAACATTTATCTTTGCATAATCTATTGACTAGTTATTGATATCTTGTTGTTGCAATCAGACAATGACAATAATAACATGCCAAAAATAAAACTTCCTTTGGGCCGAATTAAATTTGCATGCATTGTCTCACTAATCATCACCTTGTCTATTGCCTCAATTGCACATAAATTGACACAGAACGGTAATCTTCCTTTGGGCCGATTTAGCATTCATTTCAAAGTATGCACATAAAATTCTATTTTATAAAATTCCTTTTTATATTTATGAAATGAAATAATGCAAAACAACAGAGCCCACTTTGACGAGATGATGATTACATCAAGTCATTTCAAATATATATATACCTTTGCAAAATTTGAATCTATGTCGCATTTTAATACATGAATTTATATTTTAAGTGGAAATATTCAAGTCCACTTTTATTCAAAATCAAATTTAAGGCAACCTAAACTTTCATACAAAAGTATGTATTCAACTTGTTATATTTCGAGATTAAAACTAATCTTCACAAGAAAACCAACTATGGTGAGTTGAAGATCCAACTAATCTCAATTCGAAATATATAATTAATTGTGCCAAAAATTTGAATTTGAAAATAAACTGAATTTAACACAAGAAAAATGATTTCTTTTAGTGGAAATATATTTAAGAACCTTTTATTCCACCTTTTTAAACCATTATTTTGAGTTAAATTAAATCCATAATTTCAACACAAATTTTCCTCTTTAAAATAGGGTATATAGGTGTACTAATGTGTATATGAACATACATATAAAGTTATATATATATATATATATATATATATATATATATGGAAGGTTAGCGTGTCACTTTATTGATCAAAATATACATTACAACAATAGCGCATCTAAGACTGTGGCATCAATAGAGAGAGGATATGGCACAAGCGCCGTCACTCTCAACTATCAATCCCCCATCTTAAATGACGCCATTCAAAGCCAAAATATATACAAATCAGAACACAACAAGCAGACTCAACCCAAGTCCCTGAATTCCCAGTTGTCGAAAGCCCTAGCTTCATGTAGCGAGGACGGCTCAAGATCATGCAGCAATACTCTGATATCATCCGCAATCTCATCAAATAGAACGGTCTTGCTTCTCATTTCTCCATCAAAAATGCGTCGATTCCTTTCCTTCCAAATATGCCAAACTGAGGCAGAAAGGGTAGTCTTTGCTAGGATGTCAAGTGCACTTTTACCCCCAATCTGCAAAGGTAGGACTTCCCTAATTCATTAAGCCTCGGCCCAAAAGGGGCAGGTAAATTGAGCTTCAGAGAAGATCTGTGAAGAATGTAGTTTGAATAGCTACATTCAAAAAATAGGTGATCTATAGTTTCCTCTTTACCCTCGTTGCATAATACGCATTCAACCGAAGTATTTATCCCCCATCTACTCATCAAATCCTTAGTGAGCAATTTCTTTTGAAATGCACGAAGCAAAGTAATTGACATTTTAGGAGAGTGATTTTTATACCAAATCAATTTGTGGAAAGGAAATAGAATGCCTCGATGTCGAATCCCTTCCCACGCATGCCTGAAGCTGAAATTGTCACTTGGCAACCAATCCCAAGCATCAGTGCCTGGCTTCAACTTGACTTGATCTAGCAGGTGTCGAATAGGATCTAAAAACGGATCAGAACTCCACGCGTCATCGACCCAATAATCCCTAACACACTTTCGGTCTTCTCCAGGTGGGATCGCGCACCGGGTGCGAAGTGGCCCGCCAACAAGCCACGGGTCATGCCAAAATAGCGTGCCACGGCCATCACGGACAGTCCTGCGAATAAGCTTGTAGGATATAGGTCGGCTTGAGAGCATTCGCTTCCAGGTTCCGGAGTGTGTTGCAAGCCCATTTTCCGCATAGAAATCTGTTCCATACTTTGGCCCCATATGCTTGGCCCAAATACTATCAGAAGTAAGATATCTCCACGTAAGTTTCAAGCCCACTGCTGCATTTAAATCTTCCAATAGTCTGATTCCCACTCCCCCTTCCTCCTTAGGTTTGCAGATGTCCTCCCAAGCCCATGCTTTAGATGTACCCAAAATAAACCGACGACACATAGAAGAGATGGATCTGATAATTTTAAGAGGAACATGGTAAGCATGCATCCAGAATGCCACAATTCCATAGATAACTGTTCTTACAAGTTCAATTCTTCCCGCGAGAGATAGTAAAGACGAACTCCAGCCTGACATTCTTTTTTTGCATTTATCAACTAACTTGCCGAAATTTGTTGTCTTGGGGTATTTAGAAGAAAGTGGCAATCCAAGATAGGTAGAGATAGTAGTGGCAATCTTGATACCCAACAAGTCAGCCAGAACAGCCTTATTTTTGACTCCCTTGCTTAATAAGCCAGCACTTTTATCCCAATTTACCTGAAGCCCAGTATACTTATAAAAATCTTCCATTAAATTTTTGACACCCAAGAAGGAATTCTTAGTAGCCCGACAGAACAGGAGGAGGTCATCTGCAAACAAAAGATGTGAAATAGATCCGATTCGCCGCATGGGCAAAATATTTCCCATATTAATGGCCCTGGAAATCAGTAAAGAAAAGGCCTCCATAGTAATAACAAATAAATATGGGGAAAGCGGGTCACCTTGGCGAATACCTCTGTTGCCCATAAAATATCCATGGGGGGAGCCATTGATAATGACGGAGAAAGTTGGCGTAGATATACATTCCTTGATCCAACCCACAAAGATTTCTGGAAATCCCAATTGTCGTAAGAAGTAGATAATAAAGTCACGATTAACACTGTCGAAGGCTTTTCTCAGATCCAATTTCAGACAAGCTCTTCCACCCATGCAATTGCTAAAATCTCTAATTTGCTCATGTGCAAGTAGGGAGCAATCAGATAATAGCCTCCCTTTAAGGAAGGCAGACTGGTTAGGAGAAATAAGCTCATGAATAACTAATTTAATCCTGTTGCAGATAACTTTGCTAATGATCTTGTAGAGTACGTTGCAACAGGCAATTGGCCTGTAGTCACTTAAGCTCGATGCATTATCATTCTTTGGAATAAGAGTAAGGAAGGTGTGATTGACCTGTCTAAGAAGGGAACCAGATACGAAAAAAGACTTAATGGCAGAAGATACCTCATCTCCAATAAGTGACCAGTTGTGTTGATAGAAAAAACCATTAAACCCATCAGGCCCTGGGGATTAATCTGTGCCAATTTGAAACACAGCTGCTTTAATCTCTTCATTAGAAACCCTCCAGCTCAACCAAACCGCAGAATCTTCAGTTAAAATGCGCTTAGGAACAAGTTTCGGAAAAGTGGACAGATAGTTGGTCTGATTATATAATTCTTTGTAGTAAGTGGGTGCCGCTTCTTTCAAGTCTTCATAAGCCATGTTTCGGCCCCCCTCATTGTCAATTAGGTGACCCAGATTGTTTCGGCAGATTCTAGCCTTCATAGCCGTGTAAAAAAACTTTGTATTCTTGTCACCAAGAGTTAGCCATTGTTGTCTGCTTTTTTGCCGAAACATCACCTCCTCTAGTTTCATGGATTTAACAAGCTCCTTTTAGTGGAAATATATTTAAGAACCTTTTATTCCACCTTTTTAAACCATTATTTTGAGTTAAATTAAATCCATAATTTCAACACAAATTTTCCTCTTTAAAATAGGGTATATAGGTGTACTAATGTGTATATGAACATACATATAAAGTATATATATATATATATATATATATATATATATATATATATATACATATACATATACATATACATCATATCCCATTTTATATATAACTTTAAAATGTGTCAAATTTCCTCAAGGTCATTTACTTGATGGTTAGTGCACAAAATTCTTCAAGGCCTTTTAAACTTATCCATGAGGAGAAATATATGTTAAAGCCGTTTATTTCCTCCCAAAGAAAACACTTGAATTTTTTGGTTTTAATTTAAATCCATATTTAGGCAAACCTGTTTTTCATACTAAGGTATGAAGTCAACTTGTTATATATCGAAATATATATATTGTACTTATGCCATAAATTTACAATTTAATTTATTTTAACACAATTTATCTTAATAAGAAATATACATTAAATCCTTTTATTTTCTCCTTCAATCCAATTTAAATTCAATATTAAGCATCCAATCATACAACATATGTCCACATCTTGTTACATTCCGAAATAATAATAATCTTTACATTAGAGCCCATTTGGATGTGGTTTCGTATTAATTAAAATTATTTCGAAACATATAACCAAATGTGCCCAAAATTGAATTTATATGAAACTAAACTTTAAATGTAAATATATATGAAAACCTTTTATTTACTCGTTCGATCAATTTAAAATTTATTCAGTCAACTAATCATACAACGTATGTATTTAACCATTTACATTCTGAAATAATAATAATTTAACAGTAGAGCCCACTTTGGTGGGATTTCGTAAAAATTATAATAATTTCGAAACGTATAAACAAAGCAAAGAATGCCTAAAAGAATTAAAATGGAACAAATATAATTTAACACACAAATTGGGCCTAAAGAAAATATATATACACATAACCATTTATTTCCTCATTTAACAAAGTTAAATTCAAAATTTTAGGCACTAAATTTACACAGAAAGTATGTCCATAGCTTTTTATAAATCGAAATAAAAGTAATCGCCATAATAGAGCCCACTTTGGTGGGGTTTTGATTTAATTACAATTATTTCGAAATATATATAATATAACATGCCTAAAAGTGAATTTAAATAAATGAAACTATTTTAACACAAAATTTTGTCTCAATGGAAATATATATGTATAAGAAAACTAATTATTTCCTTGTCAATATTTGTGTTAATATTCTTAAGAAACAAGCCCAATATAATGTTCATATGGCCCAAAAGAGTTTATAATGTCCAAATAACCCAAACAAGCCCAAAAACAAGCCCACTGTTAATAGCCCAGCCCTCCCCATTTAAAAATTAACACATTTTTTAGTTAAAATCCCGAAGTCTTCTCTATGTGTGCCGGCCTGTGGGGGCGGGCGGCCCACTGCGGGCTGGAAAATTTTCGGAAGGGGGGTAGGGTTTTGGACGGGGGCTGCCGCCGCCCCCCTTTTCCATGCATCGGGCGCCGGTAGTAGGCCGGCATCGAATCAACCAACGGGGGCGGCGGGGCCGCCCCCTTCTCATGCGTCGGGCGTCGGCGACATACCGGCGCCGGATCAACTAACGGACGCGGATGGGCCGCCCCTTTTTTCATCCGTAGCAGGCACACACAGTGCCTGCTTTCCCAAACGAGGGGGGGTGGCAGGTCGCCCCCTTCTGACTGGGGGTGGCAGGGCACCGCCCCCTCTGTTTTCCAACTGGGGGCGGCGCTGCGCCGCCTCTTTGCCTGATCTGCTCTCTGCTGACGGGGGTGGCACCTGCTCTCTGCTGATGGGGGCGGCCATGACGTCTCCTTTCTTCACGGCGTCGGGCGTCGACGAACCGCCGACGCCGACCCTCTCTTGATCTGAGTTGGGTGGCAGTAGGCGGGCCGCCCCCGATCTAGGGTTTGATTTTTTTAAACAGGAAAAAGATAAAACATAACAAAAATTCAGATCTGATTATTCAAGAGCTAGCAGACAATTGAAACCGAAAATATGATCAAATACATAGTAAAAATCATATTTTTATCAGATCTACGTATGAGCAGGCAGAAAACTTAATATCCACAACATGCAGGCTCTGATACCACTTGTGAGAACTAAAGATCTAGATGTGCGTATAAACCAAATATCACATGCAGAACATTAAATCTTTACCTTCTCTGATTAGCAGAAGCGTAACTGAATCCATCGCCAGTAGTCTGAAAGAGATCCTGACGATAATGTAGCGGATGATCTTCCAAAATAGCACGAATCAACCGTTGGAGAAATCCTTTGGCTTTCTCACGGTTTCTCTCCTAGCGACGGGGCATAGAAAAGACGGCTAACTTAGTTCGTGTGCTCTGGGGATCATGATCGCATATGTATATGTGTGTGTGTGTGCCCTCTCCTCCCTCTAAAAGATTCTGACATCTTGTGTTAGACTTTACTTGTGTAGGCCTGTAAAATATATATATATATATATATATATATATATATATATATATATATATATATATATATATATTATAAAACAGGGATGTTATCTTGGGTTATTGGATAAGAGTTTTTGTATAATAGATGAGAAATTGGGTATAAATGAGGGATGTTATTGGATAAGATAAGAGAAATTGGATAAGAGTTGAGAAATTGGGTATAAATGATGGATGTTATTGGATAAGATAAGATAAATTTGGTAAGATAAGAGAAATTGGAGAAGTGAAGAGAAATTGAGTTTGAAATTTGAAGTTGGAAACAAAATTTTGGAGGGAATTAAATTTGGGGGGAAAGAAAACATCCCAGCACTCAAAAAAACCCCTCGCAAGCACCCTACTCCTCCTCCTCTCAGGCCCCAATCTCAGCGCTAAAAAAACCCTCGCAAACGTCGGGAACGCTGGGCCGGTGATGAGAGGCTGAGGGAGAGCTTCAATCTGGGAAAGACAAGGACTTTGGTGTGGAGGTCGGCCCACCTCGAAAGCATGCTGCTGATCTCGCCAAGCCCGGATGGAATCTTTTCTTCACGAGGTCGAATCTTCTTCTTCTTCTTCTTCTTCTTCTTCTGGTTTTTTTGATCGTGCCCAGTTGATGGGTTTGTTAATTCCTGCTATTTTTGGTATAAAGGAGAGAGCTTTTTCGATGTTGGGTCCTAAATTGTGTGATTATCAGTCATAGAAGCATGGAGTTGCCTTCAAAACACAGCAGATCTGAAGAAAGGGAAGAGCCTTCTAGATGGAGCGGCAGTCATATAAGCAAGGATGACTCGACTCTAAGGCACATACGATATGAGGACAGGGATCATTGAGCTGGAGCAAGAGATCGCGAAATGGAGCAAGAGGACTATGTTAGGCTTACCTGTTGAACCCATTTCAATGCCAGATCAATTGCAATTTTTAGTGTAAAAAACCCCCTGAAATCTTGAGCGAAGATATTGTGAAGGGTTGGCTTCCTTGCGTTGGTTGATATAGAGAGCAAGAGAAGATGTAGCTTATGATAGGGATGTCTTATGATATTCTGTCTCTAGCAATTTTTTAAGCAAGCCAAGTCGTTGGTTGATGCGAGCAAGAATCTTAGGAGTAAAGTAGAAAAATAATTTCTTCCTCATTCCGAAGATTCCAAAGATTCTGCAGGTTCTTCATCAGGTCATCTATTAATTTCTTCATCATCCTGCTCTTTAGTTCTTTTTGTCCCAGTGAAAAAGTGTTGGATTTGATGGTTTCATTGAAGCAGAGGTGAGATATATTTGCTGACTGTAATTGTTTCTTTAGTTTTTTTATTTTGCATATTACATGTTTGATGTTTTGTTTCCATATGCATAGTTTGGGAAATAAATTTTTTAAGGTGATGTGATTGAGCCCTGCCTACTGCATGGATATTTGTGGAGTGGGAATCCCAATCAGTTAGTGTAATCATAGCACATCTTAGTTGCACCATTTAGATTCATGCTCAATTTACTTAATCAGGTATGAAGCAACATTATATTTTTGACCTTAAATGTAGTGCCTTATTTTTGATGATCTATTTCCCAATTATATTTTTGACATTATAGTTGCTTTGTGCCAATCTTTTTTGAAGCTAAATGTCAGCTGTCTCCTTAAATTATTTTTTTCAAAGCCAATTTTTTTCACATGCATTACATTTTTTCCACATACATCACATTTTTCCCCATCCATCGTTGGTGGTTCACAATTAGCATGAGCAGTTTCCAAGTTGAGACCGAAGAATTAGAAGAGCACACTACCTATATCTCTGCTCTGAGTTTAGACATTAATTTTTACCCATTCATTTGATTGCTTCACTAGCTTAATTGTTCAGTACCTTATTGCTATGTTATTTTAAGTACCTAATTGCTAAGTTATTTTAAGTGGTTAGGCTGCTCCCATTTTTATGACAAATTTACTCATTTTAGTTATTTTTCATCTATTTTTAGAAGTTTTGTGGTAACATGATTTCGTATGAATTCAACATTGTCGTTCCCGATTTTAAAAGCTTAATTGTAGTTATTAAGTTGTGTACGCTAGATATGAGTTGTCACCTCATTTACCTCACTTAGCCCCCCTGAACAAGCTCATTTAAATGAGTTGTCACTTTATGCACATCACACATATTATTTTGTGTTAAGCATCTTTATGTATACTATTAGTCTTGCGAATTCATTAGCAACTTCAGTATGGTTTTTGAGGGATTTTTCCAGTTTGCCAAATTTTTGATACTGTAGGTTTGCTTAATTTTTCAGTTTGTTAAGAGATTTTAAATTTTCAGATAATTCCTTATCTGATCAAATCAAATATGGCATGTTATGTATGGATTAGCACAAAGCAAATTTTAGGAAGTCTTTTCATTGTTGATATTAGGAAATGTTTTATTTTAGGAAGGCTTTCCATTTTTTCTGAACAAAGCAAACTTTTTAGATTAGAGTACTTTTAGCCAAACAAAGCAAATTTTTTATTTTAGGAAGGCACTCCGTTGTTTAAACATGAAGCATTATGTTTTCTAGACCAAAAATAGTAACACTATGTTTTCTCCTTTGTTAAGGAAGCTGCTCATGAACATTTTTTTTCTCGCACAGAATAGGAGAAAGCTGCTCCTGGCGCATTTTTTTCTTGCGCAGAAGGGAAGGAAACATGTTGCGAGCAAAACAGGTCAGCCAATTTTTTTGAACCCTCTGTTTTAATTGAGCCCCAAACATTGTTTTGAAAACTCTGTTTAACTCTAGATGAAGATGAGGAAGCACATTGTTTACGTGCTCACTGATTATTGATTATGTGAACGCTCTGCTCATTTGTTGAACTCTTGCTCATGTAATTTTTTTGAACCCTCTGGTTATTTATTATGTGCTCGCTGTTTAATTATGTGCTCAACATGCAATCAGTTGATTATGATTATCTGCAATTTTTATGAACCCACTGCAATTTTTTTGAACCATGGAATGCATAGAATTAGTGCGCGCGGTGGGTTTATGGACACATGTTATCTGACAAAAATCTGACAAAAATTAGGTGAGCACATGTGGGTTTGGGGTTCATTTGTGTTGAGTTTGTCTGTTAATTTTCAGAAATTTATAACTGTAACAAATGAATAGCATGTCCGATGTCTAAAGTATTTGTGTCTATTAATTTTCATTTTTGTTGCGTGTGTTTGTTAATTTTCATGGTTCATTTGTGAAATTTTTGGTCCCTTGCATCAGTATTGCAAAAAGAAAAGAAAACCATACTAGCTCTGGTAATCCTGTCATAGTAACATATATTTTCAAAAGTAGATTAAGTGGGGCAATCATATTGTTAGCAGTAACCATCAAGCTTAATAGGGAACAGATATAAGCAAACGTACCTTTGATGTGGGATCATAATGTTCACATGAAGAACGAATATTACTTACAAGGAGACTATAGACTTGGGCTCACCTGGACAAGAAACACAGCTGGACGAGGAATCTTGAAACAAAGCAACCAAACTAAAATAACAAACTGCATGGTTGCCTTGCACATAAGTGCCAATACTTTTGATATCTTCGACAGTCCATGTAACTCCACTGACCTCTGAAAAAACACAAAGCGAAGTGTTTGATAATGCTAGCACATAAAAGAGGAAAATAAACAACTAAAGGTAAAGAAAAGGAAGCTTGAGGAAATGATGTTACACTCAATAAGAAATATGAGGACACAAATAAAGTATTTGTCACAGTTATAAATTTCTGAAAGTATTTGCTGCCATGCTATTCATTTGTCTAAAGTTATAATTTTCATTTGTTTAAACCATTTGTCTAAAGTTATAAATTGTCTAAAATTAAACTGTGACAAATGAATCGCATGGCCTCTTTCTTACTGTGAAATATGAGGACATAAACAACCAAATGTAAAGAAAATGAATAACTGTGACAGAAAATGAATAGCATGTTATTGACAAAATGAATAACTCAATAAGAAAATGAATAACTCTCAACAAATCATCTTTGCCTAGATATTATGAGGTTTTGATTTGGGGGTAAGAATGTTTTTTGTCTGTATGTTTAATTGGGTTCTTGAGATGTCTGCAAGTTTTTGTCTGCAATAAGATGGAAGCTCATTTGCTTCAATGGCTATTTTACATGCCATCAATTTGGGATGTGCTGAATTGGTTAATGTTATAGGTAAAAGATGGAAGCGCATGTCCTGCAGTCCTCTATGTGTTTGTAAAAATTCCTCAACGAAGAAAAATTAATTTTTGTGATCCATCTTTTGGTTTTTATGTAGTTTTGATGGTTTTTTATGTCTGCAAGTTTTTGTCTGCAATAAGATGGAAGCTCATTTGCTTCAATGGCTATTTTACATGCCATCAATTTGGGATGTGCTGAATTGGTTAATGTTATAGGTAAAAGATGGAAGCGCATGTCCTGCAGTCCTCTATGTGTTTGTAAAAATTCCTCAACGAAGAAAAATTAATTTTTGTGATCCATCTTTTGGTTTTTATGTAGTTTTGATGGTTTTTTTATTGTTGGGTATATGGAAAAATTTAGGAAAACTCATGAATTCCGCCACTTTACCCCATAGCTATGTGCTTGATTAGTTCTCTTGGAGATTGTTTCTCTTTCATATGTTTGCACTTATTTTTCCAAATTACATTCTTATTTAATATATCACTGGTTTGTTGACACGGGTGTGAAGGCTACACTTTTGTTCCTTGATGACCCAGTTGAACTTCTTAAAACTATGATGATCGAGTGGAAAAAGATGTTAGAAAACATGGAGAGAATAACATTTCCTTTTACTTTTTAACATGCCAATGAGGCCACAGACAGTGAGAGAGAGATGAATGTAGGCATGGAATGCTTGATCTTATTTCTTCTGAAAGTTATACTGAAGAAGAAAGCGTTTCTTTTGTCAAGAATTTTTATAAAGATAGTGTATGTAGGACCCAATATATCTAAATTCTGATGTTTGCTTTGCTCGCACTATCAAGGATCAAGCTCAGTTATCTTCCAGTCATGTTTATTTACACATTGTTGTTGGTTAATGGTTTTCATGTAGTGATTCTTTACGATCATCCGGCTTGAAATAAATTTTCCATTGTGAAAAACCAAAACCTTATATTAATCTAGAGGAAAACATAAAACATGCGTGATAAATATTTTCTTGACAATGGAGACCCACTGCTTTATTTGGGCTATCAGATTGCATTGTGTGGATTTAACAAGAAATTGAATTTGTAGTGAAGAAGTTGTTTTTACAATTATACAATTTTTGAACAAAGAGATGTAGGTAAATTATCAACCAGAGACTATCATACTTACTGCCAGTTGATGGTGCTAGAGGTGAATGTTGGCCTAAAGTTGGCACACCCATCAACCTTCCTCAATTTGAGATCTTCCAGCAAATTCTAAGCGAAATCTGATCTCAATGCCATCAGGTACCAACAACCCAACTCTTTTCTCGGACCTCAATGCCATGAGCTTGATTACAAAACCTAAAGCTTGATTCTCCTCAGGTCTCTCTTTGCACTGTGACATTTAACAGGAAAAGGCAACGTGGATGTTTCATTCCATTGAAGTTGGTGGGTATTTGTCTTTCAAGGTATCGCTTTGTAGCTCTTTTTTGATATTTTGGTCACATTCAAATCATGTTCACGTCAAGAAACCCTCACAAACAATGTACATCTCTACGTTTATTTTATTTTACAGATGCTCAGTCTACTTTTCTGCCAGAAATTAAACTGGCTAGCATCTCTTCAATTTTTTGCCTTGAAATTTCACTGTCTTCTCTGCCACCGATGCCAAGCGGAGCGCCAGGGACTCCCATGTCCCAGTGAGTATATAATTTGGTTACATAATTTGGGAAATTAAATTAAATTTATATCAAAATATTTTAGATGATAAACTGAATTTATATAATATTTTGATTAATGATAAACTGACATGGTAAAATTCTGCAAACCAAAACCTTAAAATTGTAGATGTACTACATAAACAAATATTGAAAAGTTCAGATTTGTATTCTGAAATTTGAATTTCAGCAGCCATAGCCATACTATTACTACCACCCATGCACTGTCAACTCACCATGTAAATAGGTCCAAAAGCCTTAACACCAAAGATTGAAAATTCCTTTTTAAAGACTCCGAAGATTGAAATTTCAGTGTTTCAGGGAGAGGGTTATGTAATTAACTGGATCTATCAGACAGAAAATTACTTTTGTATGCATACATAAATGACTAGAACTAAAAAGGTAGAATGCTGCAAGTTTCTCTTGAAAGATGATGCGTTAATTTGGTACCAATGGTTTGAGAGTCATATATAAATTTGAGCCCTCTTTCTTGCTACATGCTTTTGTATTATACCGTCATTGGAAAAAAAAATTGTTGAGTGTTGCAGGATTTGGCTTAATTTCCCCTCTTTTGAGCTCTTTTTTAGTTGTAATTTCTTTTCCTTCTTGCATGATTCCATCGGTTTGGACTTTGCAGATGTGGTCCCAGCTTGGATTGGGGTAGTTGGTTCTCTTTGTTTTTGTTTTTATTTTTTGGTTTAAGATCTTTCAGTGCCAAAAGATTGCCTCTTTTTTTCTTTTAGTTCTAAATCAGTGTGAATTATTCTAATTTGTTGATTTTTGCATTTTTCACCTCCAAAAAGATTTGAATAACTGTAAGGAAATATAGCCGATCTTTGAGTTGTATTGTGATTTCGTGATTATTATGCTTCATTTGGTTGATCTGATTGAAGATTTCACCAGTCAGGTAGGAAGTTGGTGAGCTTGAAGATTGAGAATTGGGTTTTGGGCATTTAGGGAAGGCAGAGATGTGCATTTGAGAACATCAAGTAAATTTTAGATGTACTACAGAAACTAATAGTTGGTGCTTTGCAGTGCACTGCTGGGGATAGAATTGACAGTGTAGGTATCTACGAACAGCCTGCTTTTGATCATCCTTTGCTGAAAAACCATACAATTGATGTACATTTTTTTAATTTCTAATTTTATGAAAAATAAGATAACTTCTCATTCATTTAATGAAGCGATTCTTCCTTAAATGTAATCGCAGAAGAGACAGTCCCCATTCTAAGAAGAACAAAAGGATATGGCACCAATGATGAAGGGCCAAGAAATTGCAAAGTCGAAGTGAGTGAAATATCATATTTAGTAATTTCTGGTATTGAGAAATATGATGCTTGCTTGCTCAATTAAATCTGTGCATCTTTCATGCATCCTTAAGGTTCCTGGGACACAAGCCGGCGACGAGGCACCTTACTATGGGATTGCATGAGTTGTTAGTATATGCAATTTGCTTGGTAGGGTAAATGAATGGAGCTTGAACTCAATTGCTGCCGTGAATCAACAAAGCTTGGTTGAATCAGGATGGGGGGTAAGCCATTTTGACAATACTCTAGCATTTTTTCCGTTATATGTTTTTGCTTGCATTTACTTTTCTTGCTCTAAGTTTTTGAATGAAGGCAGTAACCTAGACATGAAACTGACACTTCCTGTAACCACCTGTGATTTGTTACCAGCTAGGCTCAACAATCCAATGGTAATATTATGATTAATGATAAACTTCCATGGTAAAATTCTGCAAACCAAAACCTTAAAATTTTAGATATACTACATAAACAAATATTGAAAAGTCCAGATTTGTATTCTGAAATTTGAATTTCAGCAGCCATAGCCACACTATTACTACCACCCATGCACTGTCAACTCACCCTGTAAATAGGTCCAAAAGCCTTAACACCTAAGGTTGTAATTTCCTTTTTCAAGACTCCAAAGATCGAAATTTCAATGTTTCAGGGAGAGGGGTATGTAATTAACCGGATCTATGATACAGAACATTACTTTTGTTTTCATACATAAATGACTAAAACTAAAAAGGTAGAATGCTGCAAGTTTCATCTATAACAAGAGCCCTGCGTGGAGTGACTATGTAATATATGTATTTTTGTGTCTTTTTTTGATTATATCAAAAATTAAATTAAAATTTACAGATTTTGGCTCCACTGCCAATTGGGTTTGCTGTGTTCTTGGTTCAACTGTATTTGTGTCGAAATCTTTACCCATCACTGTAAATTTCTATGTTTTGTCTCATGAATGAATCAAGTAACTTTTATGTGTTAAATCAAAGAGAGTTACTGTAGCTTGATTATTTTTAGGGTGTTAATTAATTTTATTTTAGTATATGAAGTTCATGTTACGTTGTATGATTCTTTTTTTTGTTATTTTAATTTTCCCACACTCTTTACCCTTACATTGTTGGTTAGTTTTTCATTGACTATGCCTAAAGAAGTTGAACCATTGTAATTCAAAACATTAATACATATTTGTCTAATATATATGCAACTAGGAGTTCTAAGTTCCTATAGCTGAAGTAGCATCACACTGAATTTATTAGGTGTGACGGGCTACAAGAGTCTGGCATTGCAAGGCTCTTGATAAAAGTATCGATGTTACATAGGTTTATTATATGAATATGTTAATAATCGATATTGAGGATATATAATATATGAATTCTATTGTTAATGCATGTTTGGTGTTGGGACTTTGTCTGCTTTTGTGCAGAACTCAACATTCAAAACTATGTTACATTAGATATTCATGGACCTACATGAGATGTAGTCCTAAAAATAATACTGACAATCCCTTAAATGTTTGGGATTCATGGTTTCAAGCTCTTTGTTAATCGTCGTATGGGAATGATGTTCCCTAAAATGGGGAGCAAAATAAGCATCAAGCTTGCAGTGAGTTATTGCTACATAGCAGTAGCATCAATAATAATAACCAACTGTTATATATGTAGGGATGGTGATGGTAATAATAGAAATCAAATTGTTGAGCCTAAGATAACAGAATGTAGATAAACCAACAAAGAAATACGAAATAACAGCCAGCAGTTTGATACCTAAATCTCTCCAAATGTAGTGATATGTAAAAATTTCACATACATGTATCTTTCCAAATGCCCTTACCTGAATCTCTCCAAGTAGAGTGATGCATCAAATTTTGTATGTGATTGCAGTACAGAATACGATGAATCCAGAATACAGTTAAATTAAGCTGGAAACAAGATAATGTACAGACAGTGTTCTTCGAGTCCATATGTATAGTTAGTTACACAATTAATTATTATCTTCATCATATAAAATATGTCTAAACACTGGGTGTAAAAGGAACTAAATTTGTCTAAATTTTTTGGGGCATTAAATATTGGGGGGCTAAAATTTTTGTGTGGAACTAAATAAACAATGAGTGGAACAAAATTTTTTGGGGGAAACTAAATTTTGAGGTGGAACTAAATTTTTTAAATTTTTGAGGGGAATTACATTCTCGGGGAAATTAATTTTGTAGGCTTAAGATTTTGAGGGGGACCTAATAATTATTGTGCTTTAACTATTATTTTTCTTTTAAAAATATGGGATCCAAGATTTTGAGGGGAGAAAGTTTAAATGAACCGTGCCCTTGGGGCACGGGTATATACTAGTATATATATATATATATATATATATATATATATATATATATATATATATATATATATATTCCCATTTACCGTTCAAATATACATACATACATACATACATACATACATACATACATACATACATACATACATACATACATACATATATATATATATATATTCAGATTTGATTATTCAAGAGCAAGCAGACAATTGAATCCGAAAATAGGATCAAATACATAGTAAAAATCATATTTTTAATCAGATCTATGTATGAGCAGGCAGAAAACTTAAGATCCACAACATGCAGGCTCTGATACCACTTGTGAGAAGTAAAGATCTAGATGTGCGTTCAAACCAAATAACACAGATCTTGATAAAACATGCAGAACCTTAAATCTTTACCTTCTCTGATCAGCAGAAGCGTAACTGAATCCATCGCCAATAGTCTGAAAGAGATCCCGATGATAATGTAGCGGATGATCTTCCAGAACAGCACGAATCAATCGTTGGAGAAATCCTTTGGCTATATATATATATATATATATATATATATATATATATATATATATATATATATATATATATATATATATATATATATATATGCTAGCCTCCTCCTTGGCCCTATGGTTTCCAACTCAGCCCATCAACGAGTTGAAGCCCAATAGCCTCTACACATGATGGCCCACAACCTATTTAACTCATTTAGCCCACCTAACTTATTAAATGAGATCACTTATACTTTGGCCTTTAATATTACAGTGTAGCACTATATAATTATACATCACATATTAGCCTAACATTGGACTAAGATCCAACTTAGTTGGATAAGTTCCGACAAAAAATCCTCAGCCACCTCAAGCAACCTATCTGTTGTATAAAATAAAGATATGAAAGGATTTTGCTATAATAAAACATAGGAATAAAATGGACTTATCAGCAGAGGCATCAAGGGCAGAGACAAGAATCTGAATTTACTTGGGCTATAAGGACTACCTAAAAGTAGACCGGGCTACAAGGGGGGTGCAAGGGTCAAAATAAGATCTGATCAAATGCGGAATCAATGACGGAACCAAAAAGTGATCAGGGCTGTCGCCTGGGTCACTTTATACCTGGCTCCGCCCCTGCGAGGCGTGCTAGGCACTGTCCTTAAAGGTAGATTTCCGTCTCTCAGAGTCAAAACTCGGTGCAGAGAAGATCTGAAGGCTACCCTCCAGGATTCAACGGTGACGACCTTTCAAGCGTGCACTCGCAGTGCAAGGTTCCAGCAAGCAGCAACCAAACTTCATTCTCACATGAAGAAATAGATGGCATCGAACCCAAACAAAGTTGCAACCAGAGAAACTAAGCCGAGAAAGGTAATTTATTTTTTAAAGAAGAGTATAGAAAGTACTGATTCATCATCTTTTTTCCCATAAGGAAAGTGATATATATAGTATGAGAAGATAAATATTCTAATTCTGCCATTCGAAGCCATTTAGAGAGATTAAATGGTAGCCATAAAAAGGTGATTAAATGGAAGCCATAAAAGGGTGAATAAATGTCAGTCATTGTAAGACATTATGACAATTTGAATTTGGCATCAAATGAGCAATAAATCTGACTTTTAATTCAGCCTTAATAGGCTTGTTGAATTTAAAATCAAATGGCAATAAATCATAATTTTAATACAGCTTTAATAGGCGGATTGAAATTTGAAATCAAATGGCAATAAATATGAATTTTAATACAGCTTTAATAGGCAGATTGAAATTTGAAATCAAATGGCAATAAATCTGAATTTTAATCCAGCTTTAATATGCAGATTCAAATTAGTATCAAATGACAATTAGTCTGAATTTTAACTCAGCTTTAATGGCAGTCTATTTGGATTTGAAATACCGTTAATTCCAACAATCTCCCACTATTTCAAGATTCAAAAATAAAGGATATGTTATGAATAGACCCATGAGGCCCATTGGGTATCCGGCCCATCATTGAAAGCTATATATATGAGGGTAGGGTGCTCTTAACCCCTTACACTGACGTGCGTTTATATTTCATATATTCACGCACGTTTTCTTTTGTGTTTCTCCGTGTTTTTCCGCCGTCTCTTATTCGTTTTCGTGTATTTTCCCGTTTTCTTTCACTTTTCTTTGTTTATCCATGATTGCAGGGGATTGACCACGTAGGGGACGTTTAACGATGATATCCCAAGTCCCCGGAGGAACGGGAGAAGTCACGCGTGATCCAGGGGGTCAAACGCCAAAGAATTCATCTTTCAGCCCCTCACCCAGTCGGTTGGTCATCTCCAACCGATCGGGTGATGCACGCGTGCACCACCCGGTCTCTGCCGCAGCTCACAAAGAAGTCACCCGACCGGTTCGCAGACCGGTTCAGCAGGGGCTGTTCTCTGTCTTCTCGAAGCAAAACACCAACCGATCGGGTGACTCTCACCCGATCGGTTCATCTGTAGCTGAAGAAGAAGAGCTGAAGACACGGACGTCGAACCGATCGATTCACCCGACTGCTCCAAGATCTAACCGGTCACTCAAGAACTCACCCGACCGGTTCATGTGATCGGGTGAAAGCTCGCCGTTTTCTGTTATTAATTTGTAATGGATCAACCGATCGGTTGACTTGTCAACCGATCGGTTGATGCGAAGGTCTATAAATAGAACCCCTAGGGTTCCAGAAACGAGAGCTGTTGTTTTTTCTACTGTTTTATTTCCTTGTGACGGCTGTAATTGTTACTCTTTTGTAAGTTTTCAGATCTTTCTAAAATTTTAGTATTGTCTTTATTACTCCATTACTTCCGCATTGCAATTGTCCGATTATGATTCCAACGGTTAAATTTCATTTAGATCGCTTTTTCATGAATTTTTGTGAGTAGTTCCCAAATCTGGGATTTTGGTGGAAACCCCTTCGGGGCTGGCCCGAGTCGTCCTGTTTCTGCTCCGGGACCGATCACGTCTGAGCACCTCTTTGCGGCCATTTCTGGCCTTGTCTCCTGTGCCGGCATGACCACTGCCGTCGGCACCTCTTCGACCTTACCTGGCGGCACCACCTCTGCCTCGCGTCAGTCTACATCTTTTGGTCACCGTCAGGTATCTGCCCGTCTGGGGCTTGAGAGGGAGGTCGCTGCCCTTCGTGAGCTCGCCATGTCCTCTGCTTCCTCGGACCCATCGACATCCTCCTTTCTTACTCACCCACGTTTCCTCGCACTTGAGAGGAACGTGGCTGCCATTCTCCGCCTTCTTACCCATATCCACGGACCACCTCCACCTTCACCACCCCGGCGATCTTCTCCTCCACCCACCCACACTTCCCCACATCCATCACCCCCCTCACCACATTCCTCTCCTCCCTCTTCACATCCCATCCCGGCATCCACTTCACCCCTCCCGACCACTTCCACCGCACCCACACTACCTCCCTCCTCCTCCGTCACTCCATATGTGCGCCGGAGGAAATTGCCGGTGCGCTCCAGATCCCTCCCACCACCTCCCACTACCGTCACCACCGCATCTACTTCCTCCATTTCTATTCCTCTCACCACCGCCTTGATCGCCTTCCTACCACCACCACCCACCACCACCGACACTCCTCCCATTGTTCACACCACCACTGCCCCTACTCCTTCGCCTCATTCCCCACTTCTCAGCACACCCCCAGCCTCCCCCGACCACCCATCCACACCCTCTTCCGAGGAGGACGAGGACTCAGCTCCTCCTGCTTTCTGACTTCACCTCTTTTGTTTTTGACTCCCCCGTGCACATCTCTGCATTTCATCGATCACATCATTTGGCTAGCACTTTCTGGGCTAGCTTGGGGGACGTCTATTTTGGTGTGCTGTCGTGTTTTGTTTGTTTTTCTCATTTTTTGTGTGTGTGCTTGTTTTTCATTTTTTGAGTGTCGTGTCGTGTGGTTTTATTTTTATTTTCGTATTGTTTGATTTTGATTTTGATCTTTCTTTCTTTTTCAGTTTTATCTATGTGTTTTCCTCGTTTTCATTTCTTTTTGTGTCAGTGCGTATTCCCCCCCCATTTTCATTGCCCTCCCGTACTCACTCATATTGCATTGAGGGCAATGCAAACTTCAGCTTGGGGGAGTCGCACTGTGTGCGTCGTTTGAGTCCTTCTTTTTCGTTTTTTGTGTCGTTTTCATCGTGTTTTTATTTTTTCTTTTCTTCTTTTTTTAGCTCTTTCTCCTAGAGATGAATCCTATGATGAATCGCCACAAGGTCACACACACCTAGCATTGCATCGATAATCACACTCACTAACCCTAGGATTTCGAGTCCTCTTGCATTTCACGCATCGCGGGTCCACTTAGCTTTTTGTGAGTCGTGTGTCATGACTAGCATTTGGTGTGCTTCTGCCTTGTGATTTTACTTTATATACCTGTCCAGGAATGACCCCTAGATTATCATGCTCCGATTTGAATATGCGGTATTTGTTTCCACTATATGCATGCTATATTTGTATCGTATACTTCAATTCGCATGCGTCGGGATTCCACAACTAAGGACTAGGATAACCCATTTAGCCTATGCTCTATTTAGCGAGAATAGTTTCCTTTGCCTGAGTGTTTAGATTTCGACTTCTTTTTTGTTTTACTTGGTGCAAATCCCCTCGTCGTGTACCGTTCTCCCACTTGTGAGAGTACACATGTGTATAGCCAAAAATCCAAAAAAAAGGAGAAAAGAAAAGAAAAGAAAAATTGTGTATAGCCCAAAAATCCAAAAAAAATACAAATGCCCAAAACCCAAAAAAATTTCCGTGTGAATATTTTTTCATACTTGCCAAGAATAAAGGGAAGGCGAGAATTTGCACCGAGTGTTCTTCTCCACATCATCTCAACCCCCGTCGTTATCGAAAACACTTGGCTTAGGAACTTTTTAGCTAGTATCTAGGCTATAGTGGCGTGATTTCCTTAACCCTAGTTGTGGAGTCCCCGATGCATGATACGCTTCTATTCTAACTCTTCTCATGCATGCTTGAACTTATATTCGCCGCTTAATTCAATTTGGATCGATATTTTGGGTCATATCTTGGATTTGTGTATATCGAGCCTCATAGCACATCGTAGAAAGCATCACCATTTGCTAGCACACGACCATGCTCACTCGCGCTTCACTGCATGGACCCACGACACTTATTTGGACTCGCTTTCCTAGGTTTAGTGGTGTGATTTGGCGTTTGCTTGCTTGGTGTGTCGTTTTTGATTTTGGTGGCTCTGATGGACGATCTAGGGTTTAGAGTTTTCTTTTTCTTTCTTCCTCTCTATTTTTCCCTTCCGAGCTCCTACTCTCACTCGTATCAAATGACAATAAATATGAAATTTAATACAGCTTTAATAGGCAGATTGAATTTGAAATCAAATGGCAATAAATATGAATTTTAATACAGCTTTAATAGGCAGATTGAAATTTGAAATCAAATGGCAATAAATCTGAATTTTAATTCAGCTTTAATATGCAGATTCAAATTAGTATCAAATGACAATTAGTCTGAATTTTAACTCAGCTTTAATGGCAGTCTATTTGGATTTGAAATACCGTTAATTCCAACAATCTCCCACTATTTCAAGATTCAAAAATAAAGGATATGTTATGAATAGACCCATGAGGCCCATTGGGTATCCGGCCCATCATTGAAAGCTATATATATGAGGGTAGGGTGCTCTTAACCCCTTACACCTATTACTCTACTTTTTCCTTCACTACACGTTATCAGCACGATCACGCTCGTTGGAAAAGGCGACAATGCTCAAGGAAGGAGATCCATCAAATGCTCAGTTTTAAGAAGATCATATTCTTCTCAACGGGGAGCGAAAAGGGCCTCCTTCATCAACCGTCGTCTAGATTCTCTTGTCGAAACTAGAGGTAAATCCTCAAAAATTTTAGATCTAAACTTATATGTCCAATCGATCTGCATGTTTTAAGATCCAAATAGTTTAAAATCACAGTAAAATTCGAATTAGTTTTAGAGCTGAACGTCTAAAAACCGTAAAAATCGATTTTTTATTTTAAAAATCAAAATTTTTAATACGATCCATGGTCGTGCCCTTGTGCACGGCCAGGCCCTGCCCAAATGGGCTTGGCTGGTCGCGTCCGTAGGGTGCGGCGGCCGCGCCCCGCAGGCACGGCCGGCCGCCACGGCCGCAGCGGCGGGTCCACCCTAGGGTTTTTCCGAAACCCTAGCCCTTAATGGGCCTTTTTAGGGGAGGCCCAATTAACCCTATTGGGTTGTTTTCATGGCCCAAAAGCCTGGAAATTAGCCCACTTACACATAATTTTTATTTTATTATTTTTTTGGCCTCAAAAGCCCAATAATTAAAGAAATTTTAATTTTATGATATGGTTAAGCAGAAAGATAAAAATAAATAAAATGGATCATGATTAAAAAGTTTTTTAAAATCATTTTAGCACGTCACTTTCATTTTAGATTACTTATTAATCTTTATATGCATGTGATATAAATCTCTGCGTGGTTGTATATTTTTATATAAAATCTGCATGGATGTGCTATTAGACTATGATTTTAGGGATCAGCCAGGTTTCCGACACTTTTACCTTTTTGCAATTTTTTTCCTTTTTGAAAGAAATTTGTATGTGAGGTTATATATGTAAAAAGAAGCTGAAGGACCACCCCAAGGAGCTGAAGATGCTAGCATAAAGAAAAAGGGGCTTCTCTCAAAAGTTTCTGAGTTGTCTTTATTTTTATGCACTTTTTGTTTAATGGGATGTAATTTCGGACTTTCTTTAGTGTCGGCTGGCTGATCCCCATATTTCTAATTTCTTTTCATTGCCTATACATTAAATGCATGGATGTTTACTTTAAATAATTAAATAACTCATACTATTTTAATGTTAAAATGAAAATGCATGCGTGGATGTTTATTTTTTTAAATAATTCATGCTATTTAGAATGTTGCAAGATCGCATGCGTGGATGTTTACTTTAAATAGTTAAATAATTCATGCTATCGTTTGTTTATGTTGCTAGATTGTTTTAAATGGCCAGACTTGCGAATATCGATTTTTCGGTCCTAGAGGCCGATGGGTCGAACTACTTGAGTTGGCAGTTGGACCAGAAGTTCCACCTGCGTTCTTATGGGTTCAGTCTAACACCCACTGAAAAGGCAACAACAAGTACTGCCGCAGCTGAAAAGGATGCTTCTAAAGAAGCCCCTAATGTAGAAGAAGTTTCCAATATACTTAAGGCAAAAGCCATTATTTATATCAGGAAATATTTAGACTCGACCCTGAAGGACGAGTATCTTACTGTAGAGAATCCTTATGAACTGTGGGACGCACTTGAGTAGAGGTACAGACATCAAAGGGATGTCATACTCCCCCGTGCGCAGTACGAGTGGACTCACCCCCGCATACAGGATTACAAATGCGTAGCAGAGTACAACTCAGCACTATTACGTATCACCTCACGCCTGAAGTTGTGTGGTGAGAATGTGACTGAGAATATGTTTCTAGAAAAGACGTTCACGTCTTTTCACGAGAAGGACATGATCCTCATGCAACGGTACCGCGAGAGGAAGTTCACTAAGTACTCTGATCTGCTCTCATGCCTTCTAATGGCTGAACAGAACAGAGATTTGTTGGTTGCCACTCACAACCTGCGCCCTCCTGGCTCAGCTCCACCTCCACCTCCTGTAGAGGCGCATTTCCAGTCTTCCCAGAAGAAGAAGATGGATAAGAAGTCTAAGTTCCAGAAATAGAAAGAACAGAAGCAGCGAAAAAAGGCCACTCCTCAAGCTCCTCCCCAGAACCAGGAGTTCGCGACAAAGAAGCAAGAGTGGACGCCCAACAAAGGTGGTACTCCCAAGAAAGACTGGGAGGATAAGTGCTCTAAATGCAGAATGACTGGACATTGGTTCAGAATCTGCCGCACTTTCAAACACCTACAGGACCTTTACCAGGCAAGTCTCAAGCCTCACTCTGAGACAAACCTGATAGAAAGTGCTGCGTTACCAGAGACCACATGGAATCCAGAAGATTTCATGGGAGACGACACTCTTTAGTCATGGACTATAAACAATTTTTCTAGCAATGTATCTTCCTTTCCTGCAATGTATCTTGCTTTATGTCTTTCCAAATTCCATGTTAAACTATTCAGCATCTTAATATAAATGGAAGTAGTTTCTTTTTCGTATTATTTATTGCTTGAATGTTTTTTAAATAGATATGGAATCCATATGCCTAGTGGATAGTGCATCAACGCACTCAATCCTTCAAAATATAGACTAGTTTACGAGTGTTAGTAGCTATTCTGGTGAATTGAGAACAATCTCAGGACCAGCAGATATAATAGAAGGATCAGGAGAAGCAATCATATTGCTCCCCAATAACACACTCATCAAAATTAGAGATGCGTTATACTCACCAAAATCAATCCGAAACCTCCTAAGCTTTAAAGATATCCGTTTAAACGGGTATCATTTAGAGACGGTCGAGGAAAATGAAAAAGAATACTTGCACGTAACGTCTCTTACAAATGGTATAAAAATCATTCTGGAACGTTTCAAGGGACTCCCTTCGGGACTCTACCAAACAAGTATTCAATTTCTAGAAACATTATTGATGGAGCACCTGCAGTGCCCCCAAACACCAGAATTCCAACTCTGGCTAGTAGATTGGGACACCCTGGATCTGTTATGATGTACCGCATCATAAAAAGCTCAAGGGGTATAAATTTGATGAACCTGAAGATTCTTCAAAAAGGCAAATTCCCATGTCCACCCTGTTACAAGGGTAAACTAATTACGAGACCCTGTCCACTCAAAGTGGACTTGGAGTCTCCAAGCTTTCTGGAGAGAATCCACGGAGACATTTGTGGGCCTATACACCCATCAAGTGGTCCGTTCAGGTACTTTATGGTCCTGATTGACGCATCTACTAAGTGGTCACATGTGTGTCTACTGTCCACCCGTAACTTAGCACTGTTTAAGCTTTAAGCTCAGATAATCAGGTTGCGGGCCTACTTCCCCGACTACCAGATAGAGAAACTTCGTCTGGACAATGCAGATGATTTTACATCACAAGTCTTCCTAGACTATTGCCAAGCACATGGCATTGAAGTCGAACATCATGTAGCGCATGTTCACACCCAAATGGATTAGCAGAATCTCTAATTAAGAGACTGTAATGGATTGCTCATCCATTATTACTTCAATCCTAGTTGCCAGTGAATGCATGGGGTCATGCAATATTTCAGGCTGCATCCTTAATAAAATTAAGACCTTCTGGAGGTCAGCCATCTTCTCCTATGCAATTAGCACTCGGAGCCCCACCAATTGTCTCACACTTGAGAATATTTGTTTGTGCAGTATACGTCCCCATAGCACCACCACAAAGGACAAAGATGGGTCCACAACGTTGCCTAGGCATTTATGTTGGGTTTGACTCGCCCTCCATAATAAGATTCCTAGAACCCCTTACGGGAGACGTTTTTAAGGCACATCTAGAAGACTGTGAATTTGATGAAACATCATTTCCAAGACTAGGCTTACAAACCAAGAAGCCTGAAGCGTCAGACAGTATCACTTGGAATACAAAGACACTAAGTCACTTTGATCCGCCCACAAGCCAGTGTGAGGAGGAGGTCCTGAAGATTCTCCATATCCAAAACACTGTCCATCTCTTGCCGGACAAATTTACTGACAACCAGAAGATTGTCAGATCACACGTCCCTACTGCTAACACTCCAGCTAGGATTGACATACCGCAAAATGGATGCAATCCACCTGCAGCAGAGATGGTTGGACCTCTTAAAAAGATAGGGCGACCACCGGGATCCAAGGACCAAGTCCCTCGAAAGCGTAGGACCCTTGGCAATGGTAAAACAATACCACCACAGGATGCTACTATAATCCCTGCACCCCAATCTCTCCCAAACTCTCAAACAGAGGAAAAACCAGAAAATGAAGTTTCGATACATTATGTACGAACTGGGGAGTATTGGGACAGAAAGAGCACAACTATAGATGATACATTTGCATGTAATATTGACATCAACGTCGCGTACTGCGATGATGATATTGAACCATGCTCTCTGACAGAATGTCAAAGCAGAGATGATTGACCAAAGTGGAAAGCAGTAGTAGGATTGAGTTGGATTCACTCACAAAACGCAAGGTCTTCGGACCTATTGTCTAGACATTAAAAGGTGTAAAACCTGTGAGTTGTAAATGGGTATTTGTTAGAAAAAGAAATGAACAAAATGAGATCGTTCGCTACAAAGCAAGGCTTGTTGCGCATGGTTTTACCCAACCTCCAGGGGTGGATTTTGAAGCCACATACTCCTCGGTCATGGACACGATTACCTTCCGATTCCTCATTGGCTTGACAGCTTAAGAGGGTTTAGATATGCAGCTTATGGACGTCGTGACTGCATATCTATATGGCAATTTAGATCGAGACATCTATATGAGATTGCCTGACGGTAATTCTTTGCCTGCTGCACTAAAAGAGAGACAACGTGACATCTACTCAGTGAAACTGCAAAGATCATTATATGGTCTAAAACAATCTGGAAGGATGTGGTATAACTAACTGAGCGACTTCCTTGCAAAACAAGGATTTACAAATGACCCAGTCTGTCCTTGCATCTTTATAAGAGCAAAGGCAACATGATTTGTCATTATAGCTGTCCATGTGGACGACTTGAACCTAATCGGATCTCCTGAAGAGATCACTGAGATTTCTAGAAGCTTTAAAGAAACCTTCGAGATGAAAGACCTCGAAAAGTCAAAATTCTGTTTAGGTATTCAAATAGAGCATCTTAACGATGGGATCCTATTACATCAGTCAACTTACACATCGAACTTGTTGAAGAAGTTCCAAATGGATAAGTGCCACCCCCTAAGTACCCCAATGGTCATCAGATCATTGGATGTGCATAAAGATCCCTTCCGGCCAGCAGAAGAGGGGGAGGAAGTACTAGGACCTGAAGTGCCTTATCTAAGTGCTATCGGTGCACTCCTTTACCTGGCTAACTGCACTCGTCCTGACATAGCATTTACAGTCAACCTACTAGCCAGATATAGTGCTGCACCTACACAGCGGCACTGGGCCGGAGTTCAGCATCTTTGCGCTTCTTCCAAGGGTCCATAGACTTAGGTCTATTCTACAGGAGAGGGGCAACAACAGGTTTAGTTGGTTATGCTGATGCAGGCTACAGGTCTGATCCTCATACGGAGAAGTCTTAGACTGGATACTGTTTACATATGGCGGCACTGCCATATCCTGGAGATCTGTGAAGCAGACCATGACGACCGTCTCATCCACTCACTCAGAACTTCTTGTGATCCATGAAGTAAGTAAAGAAAGTTTCTGGCTACGTTCGGTGATCCAGCACATTCTTACCTCCACCGGCCTGATGACCGGCGTTCTTGCGCCTACACCACTCTATGAAGACAATGCAGCATGTATAGCCCAGCTATAGGACGACTACGTCAAAGGCGACAAGACAAAGCATATCTCTTCCAAGTTCTTCTGGACGCATGACCTTCAAAAGCAAAAGCAGATTGATGTACAGAAGATCCAATCATGTAATAACTTGGCAGATTTGCTTACCAAATCCCCGCCCATTAGTATCTTTGAGAAACTTGTATATGGGATTGGGATGAGGAGAGTGAGAAAATGTAAATTGGGTAAGGATGAGAGGATTATGAATGTATATATACATAGGAGACTGATGTATAGATTCATAGGAAATCTGCAAGCCTGAAGCTTGGTCAGATGAGGGGGAGTCAACTGCAGAGTTATACTCTTTTCCATTGGCTCTTGGTTTTTTCTCACAGGGTTTTTCATAGTCAAGGTTTTGACGAGGCAACCTCGTTGACTCTGGATCCTGAAGTATCCATCCCTAGACATATCCTTAAAACAGGGGAAGTTATGGATAAATTATTCTTTATTTAACAAGGCAGTTATCCTAACTAGGATCCTGAAGAATCCACCTCATATTCAATGTTGGTTGGATAAGGGGAAGTGTTATGAATAGGCCCATGAGGCCCATTGGGATCCGACCCATCATTGAAAGCTATATATATGAGGGTAGGGGGGCTCTTAACCCCTTACACATATTACTCTACTTTTCCCTTCACAACAGGATATAAGATTTCAATAAGAGTAACAAAGATGTGAGAACGAATATGACAACTCAATACTTAAGTAACAGTGACTTTCGGTCTATGAACCACTACTTGGGGTATGTAAGTGTGTCCTACAAGAAGTTGGTGAAACATATAGTTTTTATGAACGAATCTCCTATATTGTAGAACATTGACTCTCAACCCATATTGAATTATCAATAAACTGTTGCTTGCTCTTATGGGTTGGCACGTTTCGGCCATTCGCCATACCTGGATTTTCATAAGTGCTCTAGCGAACCTACCGAAATTCGCATAGGAAGTGGCTCCACTTCCATACTCATATAGGTGGATCCATCAAGTGTTCTCGACGATTATGCACACCACCCAAAAAGGGCTATGGTATCTATTAAGAGTCACATGCTCATCCTCTATCATCGTCGATAGCACTATCTACACCATAGGAAAGGGACATGTAATATAATGATAGTGCTCTTCATGATCAACAAGTGACTTGTTATTACCCATAGGAGCCTACTTCATGAGATCAACAATCACATAGGTCGGGTTACCATCATTCTTGACCTATTTTTAAGGTATAAGTCTCATTCCCCTCAATTTACTTTCTACTAATTTCCTATTTAGTGGTTTTGTCAGAGGATCTACCAAATTTATCTCTGATCTCACATAATCAAGTGATACTCTCACATGATCTAGCAGCTGCCTCACAATAGAGTGTCTTATGCGTATATGCCTACTCTTCCTATTAAAATTCTTATTTTTAGCTTTTGCAATTGCAGCATGACTATGGATAGACCCGGACGGTACCAGTTTTTCACATATGGAAAGATCACCAAGAAGGTTCTTAAGCCATTCGGCTTCACTACATGCCTTCTTCAAGACTATAAACTCAGACTCCATAGTAGACCAAGCAACACATGTTTGCTTGGATGACTTCCAAGACACTGCACTTCCACCAAATGTAAAAACATAACCACTTATGGATTTCAGCTCATCTGAATCAGAGATCCAGTTTGCATCAGTAAAACCTTCTAAAACTGATGGAGAGCCACTAAAATATAACCCATAATAAAGAGTTCCTTTTAAATATCTCACAACTCTTGACAATGCATTCCAGTGATCATTATTAGGATCTTGGGTGTGACGACTCAATCTACTAATATCATACGCAATATCAGGGCGAGTACAATTCATCAAATACATCAAGCTACCAATGATAGGAGCATACTTAATTTGTGAAATTGATTCACCATATTTTTTAGCTAAATGTAAGCTAGCATCATATGGAGTAGCTACAGGTTTTTGATCATGATATCCAAAATTTTCAATCACCTTTCTAATGTAATGTTATTGTGAAAGCATAATGCCACTATGTGTCTTATTTAATTTAATAACTAAGATCACATTGGCTTCACCCATGTCTTTCATATCAAAATTAGAAGATAAGAATATCTTTATTTCATTTACTACATCCAAATTGGTGCCAAAAATTAGCATATCATCAACATACAAGCAAATAATCACACCAACATCATTATCAAACTTTGTGTAAATGCACTTATCAGCATCATTAATATGATAACCATTTGAAAGCAAAACATAATCAAATTTATCATGCCATTGTTTTGGAGCTTGTTTCAAGCCATAAAGTGATTTAACAAGCTTGCATACTTTATGTTCATTTCCAGGTGTGATACAACCTTCAGGTTGTTCCATATAAATTTCCTCTTCTAATTTTCTATTAAGGAAAGCAGTCTTTACATCCATTTGATGGATAATAAGACCATGAATAGATGCTAATGCAACCAAAACCCGAATAGATGATATCCTAGTTACATGAGCAAATGTAACAAAGTAATCGAATTCTTTCTTTTGGTTGTAACCTTTAGCAACTAATCTAGCTTTGAACTTATCAATTGATCCATCTGGTTTTAGCTTCCTTTTGAATATCCACTTAAAACCAATTGCTTTAGCACCAGGTGGCAAGTTAACAAGTTCCCAAGTATGATTGGACATAATAGATTCTAATTCACTATTGATAGCTTCTTTCCAAAATATGGAATCAGGAGATGTGATGGCATCATTGAATGTAAGAGGATCATAATCAACAAGAAAGGTGAAAAATCCATCTCCTAATTAGTCTCCTTCCTAACTCTTTTACTCCTTCTTACTTCTATCTCATTATCATTATCATGTGATGTGCATCAGAAGTGTGCAACGAATTAGGTGCAGAAGTCAATCTTTCATTATTCATCTTCATGGGAAATATTTGCTCTAAGAAATCAGTATTCTTGGTCTCAACAATAGTGTTAGGTTCCATGATATTCTGCTCACTTCTAACAACCAGGAATCTATACGAAGCACTATTTTGAGCATATCCAATAAACATACAATCAAATGTTTTAGGACCTAATTTTCTCTTCTTAGGTTCTAGTAAAAGAAATTTAGCTAGGCACCCCCACACTTTGAGGTAATTACGGTTTGGTGAGTGACCTACCCAAAGTTCATAAGGAGTTTTAGCTGATTCCTTATAAGGAATTCTATTCTGAATGTGACACACAGAGAGAATTGCTTCTCCCTGCAAGTTTAGAGGGGCACCCGAACTAGTTAGCATAGCATTCATCATCTCTTTTAAAGTCCTATTTTTCCTTTTTGCTATGTCATTAGACTCAGGAGAATAAGGAGGTGTAGTCTCATGAATAATTCCATGTTCTTCACAAAACACATTAAAAGATATGAACTCCCCTCCTCTATCCGATCTAATCCTTTTTATTTTCTTATTTAGTGGATTCTCTACTTTAGTTTTATATTTCAAAAACATATCAAAAGCTTCATCTTCTGATCTAAGCAGATAAACTTCAATATATCTAGAGAAGTCATTTACAAAAGTAATATAAAATTTCTTATCACCTCTAGTCATGTTGTTCTTTAAGTCACCGAGATCCCTTTGAATTAGAGCAAGCAGTTCACTTTCTCTCTGTATAGATTTACATGATTTCTTAGTCGCTTTAGATTCAACACATACTTCACATTTATCATAATAAGAAGAATCAGTAGTATGCATCAAACCAATTTCTTTCATTTTCTTAATATATGAAAAATTCACATGTCCTAGCCTATAGTGCCAAGTATCAAAAGAGTCAATCAAATAAGCAAAAAAAGAAGATGCATTTTCATTCATAGTTGCAAGTACAATCAGAATAAAAAGACCTTGGTTACAATAGCCCTTTCCCATAAATTGATCACTCTTGGTCATTACAATCTTATCAGGCTCAAAAGTAACTTTAACCCCAACTTTTCCAAGGAGATAGACGGAAACCAGATTCCAACTGATATCTGGAACATGGAGCATGTAACGGCCTGTATTTTAGACATGTTTTAGATCGTGAGTGCCGGTATTTTATATCAGTCGTCCGAATATTCTTTTCGTCCGTACTTTCTTTGTTACACGTCGTCGCGTACACATCTCTGTATTTCGTTTTTACCGTATCCTAATTAATTAACTACCTAGTTTAACAAATCACTTTAACTTAATTATCTTAATAATTACAACTTGCTAATCACTTTAAATATTTTACTAATTACTTTAATTATTTCACCACTTTAATTAAGGTACTAATTACTTTATTATTTTACTAATTACACTTAGTTTTACTTAAAACCCCTAACTCTTACATGGACACTACTTACCATGAAAGAGAACAAACACGTTGCCTAAACCAGATACATCCCTCCTCAAATTGGTCAAAAGGTAACATTAATACCTATCATAATCACAAGCCAAATCCTTGACTAAATCTAACAGACAAACAAAACACCAAATTCTGCATGGGACAAATGAAATGAAATTAAAGCTGAAAGAAGCTTTGACTTAGGCACTACTAAACTTTCATTACAAATTCGTGTAAATCACTCTCTGATCAACAAATCAGTTCCCAAGCAAATCTTCCAAAGATCAATCAGCAAAACAAATTTCCCCCCAAACCAGAAACGAAATCCCTTCTCCTTGATCAACAATTTAGCCCTCAAACAAATCCCCCAAATTCGAAATCAACCCTAAATCTGAAATCAGTTAGAGGGAGAAAGGGGAGGGGCAAACACTCAAATCTGAAAAACAAACTTCAGATCTATAAAATCAAACAAACTATATCAGATCTCCCCCTCCTTCCCTCCTCCTCTCCTCCGTCTCTTGGAGGCCAGCCCCTCGCCGCACCGTACAACCGCCGCAGCACAGCGGCCTTGCACGCGCCGCCCCAGAGGAAGCCGCCACCCGCTACCCAGAGAGCGCGCGCCACCCAGCTCATCACCACGCCACCGGAGGAGGCCAAGCGCTGTTGCTGCTGCTGCTGCTATGCCGCCGCCTGGCCGGAGAACCCCCACCCGTGCGGCCAGCCGCCGGAGGGAGCTACCGTCGTTCCCTCCTTGCGTGAAACTCCCCTAGCTGCGTAAGCCCTTCTCCCCTTCGTGAGTTTCCTTGGGCTGAAAACAAAAAAAATAAATAAATAAAGAGACAGCAAGAATGCGGAAGAGATAGAATAGAGGAGTAAAGAAGAGACAGTAGACAGATAGAAAGAAAGAGAGTGAGTGAGGGTATTGTATTATAATAATGTAGGAGTAGGTGTAAGTGGGTGGGGGTATTAAATATAAATGTTAACCTTATATTAACCTTGTAATTATCTAGTATTAGGTTAGTAATAGTAGGTTGTTAGTGATAGATTTAAAAGCTAATTTGTTGGTATCATTTAATTTCAGCATGTTAGTAGTTATGTTAAGATAATAAAATTTGAATAAAATAAGGCGTATCGTGTTAGTATAATACAATATAGACATCACCTAGCTAGAGAACCCAATAAAATTAGACGAACCCACTTCAAGGATTAACTTGATATTTTGATTATCTCGCGATATATCTAATTCAGTGATTTGTTTAATCGAAACAGAGAACTAGACATACAATACGTAGTACCCATCAAGAAGAACCCAACGACACCAAAATCGCTGAAATCAGGCAAGCGTACAATTTGTAGTAAATTTTTGAAGTTGGATGCTTATTTACTCTTTTGCTTGTAAAGTTGTATAACTCAAAATCTACACGTGAAATGACGTGTGAAATTACTACCATGACATTCTTCACTAAAAATGTGATCCAACGGCATATAACTTGATATACCTTAGTTTAGAACAATAGCAAGGAAAGTTAGCTTTTCGTGTCATATTCGTTGAATTCATATATTCAGCGTTTTTTGTTAAATTATCGTGAAAGTTGCTCGACACTCGTGTAATCATGAAAAATGTTGTATAAAAGAAATGATTATATTATTAAATTGCTGCATGTCTTGGAATGATTATCAAATGTGTGACATCGTGAAATCGTGCGCCTCGAAGGCGAAATCGTGATTTTCGTGATGTCATGTGAGTTGGCAAATTCGTAATCGTGCTTGTAATATGGCTACTCCATCGGTCATGTGTGACTAGTCTGGCTCGTGTTCCAGTAGGGTCACATATGGCTAGTCTGGCTCGTGTTCCAGTATATGTCGGATTAGTGCCTGGCTCGTGTCCAGCACAACATTTTTGGGGTGGGGTTAGGGTTGAGCGGCTACTAGACATATGAAAGGGTACTCTCTTCAAGGGCACCACCCGCATGCGGTTGGTTAGCGCCAATCACGGTAAGCCCCCGTGTGAAGAACGGCTCACTCATCACGACCTAAAGGCGAGAACTCTATGCATGATAGAAAGCATTGCATTGTAATTGTAATAATCGTGTTCACTTGCTCGCACATTGGGATTGCTATGTTTATAGTGCTTCCTTTTAATTCGTTATAACTACCATGTGATAACTGCTCACTTTACTTGTTAAACTGCTTAGAACTGCATGATAGAATGTATTTTACTTTATTTCATTTTATTATCAGCATGTTTAAACTTGTTGTCGTGATCTCATTTAATTATTTAATGCCTCTTAAATCAAGTATAAATTTGTATACCTTGCCTTGGGTTCTAACCTCTTCTTGCAGATCCTTGCTGACATACATTCATGTTTTTGGATGTATGTCAGATCCCTGAGCTATAGCGCCAGGAGGACTAGTTGAGATAGCTAAACCAGTGGACTAAGACTTGTTGAACTAGTGAACCTTCATTGCACTTCTTTTCATTTGTTGTACGGGTCATAAGACCTACTCTTCTTTTCTCCATTTGTTGTAATTCCATTGAGACGTTTGAGATTGTAATAAAGTTTTATTTATCTGTGTTGTTTTTGAGTAATACAAGCAAGAACCTGCGGGGATTTCACACAGACGCTTATTGTGTTAACTCAAGGAGGAAAGAAAAGCAAAAATACCTCCTCCTTACTTGCACATGCGGACCCGTTCGCGTCCTCGCTCCCAAGCTTAATGGAAAGCAGGGCGTGACAGGTTTTAGTGGTGGCCCATACAGGTCTATGCTCATGCAAAATACTTTAAAACATCATAGATAATATTACAATCTTGACTCTCAAACAACATCTTTCCTAGAATTTTCTACCTCAAATTCATTAGAAAATCCTAGTCCTAAGATTCCTGATCCTTAGTCAACCAAATCAGTACATCCTTGATTTTTAATCTCCTTCATTTTACATTCCACTTTATGACCTTAGAAATCCATCGTAGCCTTTTTACAAGTCATTTCCTACCCGTACTCACATTTGATCATCATATTCTAATCCTCGCTCTCGACCCACATAATCTTCCTGATAGCCATCATTATCCTTTTTAATCACCCGCATTACAATACTGATTCTACTGTCGATATCCCTTTTATGGAATTCCTCGCCCAGTTTAACTTCTTTAAAAATCTTTAATATATATAAATAGGCCCTATATTTTTCAACTGACTTAAATTTATTCTTTGATTTTGAGTTTCCTTCGCTGAAAATTTTTAGTCACTATATTATAATGATTTCTAATCTATACCATCCATACCCATATATTTTACTTTCTACATATGAAGATCTTTATCTTTAAACTTTTTTATTGAAGTCACGCATATAAATGATAAGTTTCCTTCAATGGACCATGATCCGGTCAATGTGCTTGGCTAAGTTTGTTGGATCACCTTAGCTAGACTGGGGGTGAGTGATCCTGGCTTAATCACTTCCCTCGCCGTGTCTGCTGGACCGCAAGGACGTGAATCATGACTATGTATAGCATCTTCTTTCTTAATATACTACAACGGATTTCAAAACAACTAATTATATACAAATTTAAACTACTAAATAGAACTCCAACTAGCTCGGTTTATCAGTTCTGCATTCATCGTGTTCATACTTTAAAATTTTTGTAAAAAAAATTCTATCTCCATTTACGAAGCAAACACTACATCTCTGCGCTCATGACTCTTTCGCCTATTGCTTATCTAATGTTTTAACTTATACCACCTACTCACTATCCTTATATACGTTATTGGGATATTGTCACATTTTTTTTTCACATGCCTCCCATTCTCCCATTTAATCATTCATAACCATCGTTATGCCACCTAATTGAGCTAACTTTTGTCACGACTACTGATTTGATACCACTGTTCTACAGACTAAGTCGAGACTACTCGAACGTGATAGAACGGTATAATAATAAGCGGTCTTAAATTACTACTGGATCAGTGTCTAGAAAGGAATAGGAAGGGGGTTGGTCAACCAAAGGACTTGTCCTGCGGTCATAGAAGTGACCTATGCCTTCAAGCCCTGACTGCCTAGCTGGTTTGCGAGTTAAGCTAGACTTCTTCTTATTAGGCCAGCCTACACTATTAGATAGTCAAGCGACGTTTGTTTTCCTCATGCTCGCTCATTACTTGCCCTTTTTCAGTGTTACTGCATCTACCTGGTTGTCTTACTAATGCTATCACATTGCTTGTTGGTTAAAACATTGTTGCTACCATATGCCATGCCACCGTCGTTACTGTTGCACTTGCACAGTCACCTTTACTTTATACATTACATTCACTTTAATTACCACACTTGAGCAACCACCAGTACTTTACTTTTCGCTCGTATATGCATGTCTGTTCTTACTTCTTGCACATGTAAGATCATCTTTCTGATCAAGCTAACTCCATATCCTTACCTCACCTGAAACCATTCGTCGCAAACTTGATTCAAACGAATTTGTATCCTACACTATCTCTTGGTTACCATATTAGTGCATCTATTTACTTATTACCACTTTAGCGAGATTAGTTTTATATTTGCGTTATAACCTTTTTCTTTTAAAATGTTTTCTTCTACCTTTATTTCTATCATCAGCAGTGTTGAATTTTGTTATGCATAGCAGCTGAGAGTAACGTTGTAGAGATTAAATGATTTATGATGACGATGATGATTAGTGGAGTATGTAAAGTAACAAGACTTCATCGTACGGATAGGGTGATGGAGACGTCGAAAATGATATGATATGCTGATACAAATGGATAGTTGCGTAAATTAATCTAAGTTGCCTAGGATAAGATACAACAAGAAATGATGAGATATGATTTAATAGTTTGTTAATTAAGGTGTTTAAACTTATGAGCTGTCACGATGAAGAATGAGTTGGAAGCATGATAAATGTTGATGGTAGATGGTGATGTATACCAGGCGCATTGGTACTTTTTGTCACACATCAGTAATTGGTAAAGCGTCGTTATACCGATTGCTTGAGATAAGAATAAGGTTGGAGTTAGATGATGTCACAATCATAGTACTACAAGTTAGTTCATATAATGAGCAGGGGATGATACGTTACGGATGAGACAACCTATGAGAATGTACAGTTTTTGGAGAACTTAGGTATAGAGGATATCGTACATTAAAGACCCCCGAAAGATGTTATTGTCTTTATAGCAATAATGAGCGAAGGAGTGAGGAAATTTATAAGAAGTATTGGTTGAGGATAGTTAGTATTTTCCCTTCCAAGGTTGACTTGTTTAAATTATTCATTGTTTAAGACAAGAATTATGAGATAGAGAGCAAAAAGAAAATGGGAAGTATTGGACCGATATTTAAGTTCAGGATATGCTTTTAGTTGTAACATTATTCGGTGACGAGACGAGAAGTGATGATTTATTTTAGTAAGATTTTTTGAGTTTAGCAACCTGTGTGTTAGGATATTGGGGTTGTTGTTAAGAGGTTACGTATATACATTATTATTCATCACTGCATATCTTGGGTAGCCTTCCCTAGTCTTTTCACTTGCCCACTAACGGTTAAGGCCATCGACAGTGCTTAGTCATCCGAACCTCTTTTTGAAACTCAATCTTAACCACATCACTTGTGTCTTTTCCTAACCAATTTCATTTCTTCGTCTTGAAGTATTTCAGGTCATAATTTACCTCGTAGAAATACGAGAGCGTTATCCATACTTGTTTCCTGCTCATTAATTGATAAGAATTCCAAAGACGGAATTTTTCTTAAGGTGGGTAGAATGTAACGGCCTGTATTTTTAGACGTGTTTTAGATCGTGCGTGCCAGTATTTTATTTCAGTCGTCCGGATAATCTTTTCGTCCGTACTTTCTTTGTTACGCGTCGAGGCGTACATATCTCTGTATTTCGTTTTTACCGTATCCTAATTAATTAACTACCTAGTTTAACAAATCACTTTAACTTAATTATCTTAATAATTATAACTTGCTAATCACTTTAAATATTTTACTAATTACATTAATTATTTCACCACTTTAATTAAGTTACTAATTACTTTATTTATTTTACTAATTACTCTTAGTTTTACTTAAAACCCCTAACTCTTACATGGACACTACTTACCATGAAAGACAACAAACACGTTGCCTAAACCAGATACATCCCTCCTTAAATTGGTCAAAAGGTAACATTAATACCTATCCTAATCACAAGCCAAATCCTTGACTAAATCTAACAGACAAACAAAACACCAAAATCTGCATGGGACAAATGAAATTAAATTAAAGCTGAAAGAAGCTTTGACTTAGGCACTACTAAACTTTCATTACAAATTTGTATAAATCACTCCCTGATCAACAACTCAGTTCCGAAGCAAATCTTCCCAAGATCAATCAGTAAAACAAATTTCCCCCCAAACCAGAACGAAATCCCTTCTCCTTGATCAACAATTTAGCCCTCAAACAAATCTCCCAAATTCGAAATCAACCCTAAATCTGAAATCAGCAAGAGGGAGAAAGGGGAGGTGCAAACACTCAAATCTGAAAAACAAACTTCAAATCTATAAAATCAAACAAACCATATCAGATCTCCCCCTCCTTCCCTTCTCCTCTCCTCTCCTCTATCGCTTGGAGGCCAGCCCTCACCGCGCCGTACAACCGCAGCAGCACAGCGGCCTTGCGCGTGCCGCTTCGAGGAAGCCGCCGCCCGTAGCCCAGAGAGCGCGCGCTGCCCAGCTCATCGCCGTGTCACCGTAGGAGGCCATGTGTCGCTGCTGTTGCCGTCTTATATTCGTTTTCTCGTGTTTTCTTGTTTTCTTTCACTTTTCCGTGTTTTCTATATTTTGCAGGAGTTTACTGGCATAGGGGACATAAAACGACGATATCGCAAGTCCCCGGAGCAACGGGAGGAGTCACGCGTGATCCAGGGGGTCAAACGACGATGATATCATCTTTCAGCCCCTCACCCGATCGGTTGGTCATCTTCAACCGATCGGGTGGTGCACGCATGCACCACCCGGACGCAGCTTGGAACTCACAAGAAGTCACCCGGTCAGTTCATAGGCCGGTTCAAAAGCCCAAAGTCTCTGGATTTTTATTGTGATTGCCAACCGATCGGGTGACCTTCACCCGATCGGTTCATCTGTAGCCGAATCTCCAGAGCCAAGACACGGTCAGCTCAACCGGCCTCCTCACCCGACGGCACCAAGATCCAACCGGTCACATTCATATGTCAACCGACCGGGTGAAGATGACCGGGTGAAGTCCCGCATTGCGCTGTAAATGAGTGAAGCAGATCACCCGATCGGTTGACTTGTCAACCGATTGGGTGATATCATTTTCTATATATAGAACCCCTAGGTTTTCCAGAAACGGGGAGTTGGTTATTTTTTACTGTTTTCTTCATTTTGTGACGGCTGTAATTTCTCAGTTGTTGTAAGTTTTCAGATCTTTGTCAAACTTTAGTATTATCTTAATTGCTTTACTACCATTGCATTTCTATTGTCTGATTATGATTTTGACGGTCCATTTTAATTTAGATCGCTTTTTAGTAAATATGTGTGAGTAGTTCCCGAATCTGGGATTTTGGTGGAAACCCCTTCGTGGGTTCTCCCCGATGCATCCATAGGGCTAGGAAATCGATATGGATTAGGAATCTACCGGTTACACGGGGTGTTTTATTGTCATCGGCGGAAAAAAGACAGCCTTTGACCGGTGGGCCAAGGGGGAATAAACTTGGCGGTTGACTCCCTAGCCATAGCTCGCGCCCTTAGCGTAGACGTCGAATCCTAGCGCGCGGGAGCGGCAGGATGAGACGTTGGGAGTTATCGTTGCGAGCTTAGTGCTTCTGGAGTCGATCAGTGTTAATGGACACGGGAGTGCCCACTGAACGAACCTGGGAAGTCCGGTGTATCATCCTGGGCACCGACCGGAATATCGGGCCCATGGGACGCTGGTACCACTCTTAGAGGCAACGTCTCACCATTAGACCCTAATTCCGATCGCTATCCTACCCGTATGCCATATCGACGAGAATCGCACGATAGGGTGGAAACCAAAGTCCCGGGTTTTTCCTTTATATTGTCTATACCTTGCATTCCATTTACCGTGACAACCCATCATTCGATCCGGGCTAGCTCGCCCATGGGGTGAATTTGATCCTCTTTGACACAAGCACATCCACGCCTCCCTGAGTTCGACCCCCAAGCCACACTAGAACACCGTGCGCTTATGGTTACAAATATTTAAATCTCACGCCCCCAACATACGATTGCACACATCAAACACACGCAGTAGATCTGTGGGGGTGTCAAGCTTTATGGCGCCGTTGCCGGGGAGGCAACGTGCTTGTTATTTCAGGATTTCATGAACCCTTGTGTCTAGCTCTCATCCCTACCTCGTGATAATTTTCGCACTCTACACTTTTTAATTTCACTTGTACATATTGTAAATAGTAATTGTATAGAATTGATTGACTGAATCACCGTGCTGCCGTCGCTACATTCGCTTCCCATTTATGCAACCCGTGCTTTTAACGTGTTTTCTATTTGTGCAGTTCTCTCTCTCCTTTCTTATAGGTTCTCTGCCCCACGACGAGGATGTTGCATGCAGTTTCGGGAGATATCTGGGATCACTCGCACCACATCCGCTGTTTGGCACGAAGCTTGGCAGAATCCCTAAATACTTTGAATATACTATCCCTTCTGGCTGCAGCTGTGGAAAATCAGAGGAGGTATCATGATATGCAACAACACCTTGCCACGACAACTCTCTTTCCTCATGATGAAGTGGCGTATATCGACATTCTTGGTTCCTAGTTTAGTGAGGAAGAATTGTTCGTGGAGTTTTGTCAGGAGAACCATCAGGCTGAGTCTGTCGGTTACGTTGGGCAGGAACTGATCCATTCCTTACAGACTTCTATCGAGCATCCCAGATCTTTGGAGAATGAGGAAGCTAGAAGCAGTTGTGGGGAATCATCGACTGTTGAAACCTGTTTTCACTTAGAAGCCTTCTTCCCAGATAATTATTATGAGCTTGAAAGAGACCCAATGCCTTCCTTGGTCATTCCCACAATACCTTGCGAGACTTTGCCATGCGGAACCACGGCTGGGAGTGAGGTTCCGGATGCTGGCTTTCAAGAAATCCTCGAAGAACTCCTTTCGCTTGAGGATGCTCAGCTTGAGAAGTATGCGTCGGGGCCTCATGAAGTTGAGATGAAAGAGTTACCCCCGGGGCTAAAGTATGAATATTTGGGGACGTGCTCGACCTTGTTGGTCATAGTGAACTCCTCGCTGCCTGAAGACCAGATGACCAAACTTCATAGTGTTTTGAAAAGGTTTAAAGGAGTTTTTGGATATGCAATTGAAGATTTAAAAGGGGTTAGCTTAGGCCTCTGCTCACACAGAATACTGCTTAAAGATGAGCAAGCCTCCTCGATTGAGCCGCAGCGGTGGCTAAATCCCATAATGATGGAAGTTGTGAAAAAGGAGATTGTTAGGCTTCTACACGCCGGTATCATATACCCTATCTCCGATAGTCGCTGGGTTAGCCGGGTGCACGTCGTACCCAAGAAAGGAGGAATGATGGTGGTTCGCAACGAGAAGAACGAGCTAATACCTACGAGGACCATCACGGGGTACAGGATGTGCATTGACTATAGAAAGCTGAACACGGCTACGAGGAAGGATCACTACCCTCTCCCCTTCATTGATCAGATGCTCGAGAGGCTGGCGAAGCACAACTATTTCTGTTTCATGGACGGGTACTCTGGATTCCTTCAAATCCCCATTCATAACGATGACCAGGAGAAGATGACTTTCACTTGCCCATTTGGGACATATGTGTATAGAAGAATGCCGTTCGGACTTTGTAACGCCCCTGCTACATTCCAAAGACTCATGTCTGCTATCTTCTCCGACTACTCCCAGGACATCATGGAGGTTTTCATGGACGATTTTTCCGTCTATGGAACTAAGTTTGACTCGTGTCTCAGCAATCTAACTAAAGTCCTGGAGAGATGTCAAGAAAAGGGATTAGTCCTGAACTGGGAGAAATGCCACTTCATGGTCCAAGAAGGGGTTGTGCTGGGTCACGTCATCTCTTCAAGGGGAATCGAGGTTGATAAGGCTAAAGTTGAGGTGATTGAAAAGCTTCCGCCACCGCTCAATCTTCGAGGAGTCCGTGGGTTTTTAGGACATGCGGGATTTTATCACCGCTTCATAAAAGACTTCTCGAAGATTTCCACGCCGCTGACCCAACTCCTCGTGAAGGACGCGCCTTTCGTCTTCAGCGAGGAGTGTATGGAAGCCTTTCGCATCCTGAAGCAAGCTTTGATTTCCGCGCCCATAATACAGCCACCGGACTGGAATTTACCATTCGAGCTAATGTGCGATGCTAGTGATTATGTGATTGGTGCCATCTTGGGGCAGAGGAAAGATAAGAATCTGCATGTCATATATTATACGAGCAAGACCCTTGACGCCGCCCAAAGAAATTATACTACCACGGAAAAAGAATTGCTAGCTGTCATCTACGCCATGGACAAGTTTCGGCAATTTCTCGTGGGTGCTAAGGTGATCGTGCACACAGATCACGCGGCTCTCAAATACCTATTGAGCAAGAAGGAAGCTAAGCCGCGGCTCATTAGATGGATTCTCCTCCTTCAGGAATTCGACCTGGAAATCATAGACAAGAAGGGGGCAGAGAATGTAGTTGCCGATCACCTGTCCAGAATGTCTACCCTCGACTTGAACGCTACTCCGATCGATGATTCGCTCCCCGATGAGCCTCTTTTCTCCGTCTCTTCTGCCTGGACCCCTTGGTATACTGACATCGCTAATTATCTAGCTTGTGCCATCATCCCCCACAATGTGAGCTACCAACAGAAGAAGAAATTCTTCCATGAGGTCCGCAAATTTTATTGGGATGACCCCCATTTGTACAAAACCTGGAATGATGGGGTGATACGGAGATGCATCCCTGAAACTGAAACGACCTCTATAATTTCCCATTGCCATGGTCAGTAATGTGGAGGGCATGCGAGCACCTATAAGACGACTACGAAGATTCTCCAAAGCAGATTCTACTGGCCAACCCTCTTCAAAGACACCAATGCTTACGTCCAGGCCTGCGACAATTGCCAAAGGACGGGGAATATCTCCAAAAGGAATGAGATGCCTCAACACTACATCCTGGAGGTAGAAATTTCTATGTGTGGGGAGTGGACTTCATGGGACCGTTCCCTTCCTCTTCAGGGAACCAGTATATCTTGGTAGCCGTGGACTACGTATCGAAGTGGGTTGAAGCGATAGCCAGTCCAACCAATGATTCCAGAGTGGTGGCCAAGTTCTTTAAAAACAACATCTTCCCGCGGTTTGGTGTACCTCGAGTCCTGATCAGTGACGGAGGGAGCCACTTTATAGAGAAGAAATTCGAGGCTCTCTTGAAAAAGTACGGGGTACAACACCGGGTGGGGCGTGCCTACCACCCGCAGACCAGCGGTCAGGCGGAAGTCTCTAACCAGGAGATTAAAAGCATACTAGAAAAGACGATGGCCAACTCTAGGAAGGATTGGTCATCAAAACTTCCTGACGTGCTTTGGACCTACAGGACGGCATTTAAAACTCCGATCGGCACAACCCCCTACCGGCTTGTCTATGGGAAGGCTTGCCATCTGCCTGTGGAATTGGAACATAAGGCATTTTGGGCAATCAAGAATCTAAACTTCGACTCCAAGGAGGTAGGTGGGCATCGGCAGTTACAACTTAACGAGCTCGACGAGATCTGGCTCAACGCTTATGAGAATGCCAGGATTTACAAGGAGAATCTGAAGTGGTGGCACGATAAGCGCATCTTGAAGAGGGAATTCAAGGAAGGGGACTTAGTTCTCCTATTCAACTCAAAGCTGATGCTCTTTCCTGGAAAGCTCAAGTCAAGGTGGTCGGGACCATTCCGCGTCACCAAGGTCTTCCCGCATGGAGCTATTGAGATAATGGGAAGGGATGAGCCATTTAAAGTCAACGGGCAGCGTCTGAAACACTATGCGGTAGGAGAACCAGAATTCTCTCCGATCGGATTCTCAGCAACTGACGACTCTTCCTCAAACCCTCCAGACCCCAATTGACCACCATATGAGGCGTCGAGCTAACGACGTTAAACAAAAGCGCTTCATGGGAGGCAACCCACTCATTTTTCTTAACTTTATTTTATCTATTTTAATAATTGAATTCAGACACGAGATCATTCGTCGAGAAACTTAGGCCATTCGTGAACTTCTGCAGGAAACAAGCCCTCACCCGATCGGGTGACTCCTCAACCGATCGGGTGAGACATATCAGACGATATCCGAATCTGCCCTCCTTACGAACCGGTCGGGTGAAACATCGCATGACCGGGTGACAGACCGGGTAAACTGGGCCGAACACTCGGGAAATTTAGGGGATATACCAACCGATCGGTTGGGTGAAACCGCTGTCGTGTGGCTGACCGGGCGAAAAGTTGCAGACTTGCGGGAAGAATTGAGAAGCGGTCAACCAATCGGGTGAAAACTCACCCGATCGGTTCACCTGTAGCTGTTGGCCGACAGAAAATTTTCGAAACTTATCCACCCGATCGGGTGAGAACTCACCCGATCGGTTCATTTTCGGCCCTATAAATACCCCTGTCGCACGATATCCTCCACCCGACCCCCAAACTCCCCTTCACGCGATCTCCCACCCTCCAACTGTCGAATCGACCTCCTCCATCCAACCTACTGCCCCTAGATCTTCACCCCCACTCATTTCCATACTTCCCCACCCTCGCCACCTCGCCATCATCAACATTCTCTCATCAAAACACCCAAACCCTAACCCTACCCCCAAATTTTCAAAAATTTTGATTCTTGTCGGATCCGCGAGCGGCGGCTTCCCTAATTGCTTCCCTATATTGCGTGGGGTCTTTCGGGTGCTTGATTTCACAACGTCGATGGGTAACCCTTTTCCACTCTTCATATTTATTTCATTTTAATAATGACTTGAATTTGTTTTTGCACACTTTATCTGCTTCTTCATCTTCATAGACTCCATTTTCCGCTCCATCATCTTTCCCCTCGCCGTCACCATGTCTGGAAAGGGAAAGGAAACATCCTCATCATCACGCAGACATCCCCTTTACGGTCCTTTCTCCCCATCTTTCCTCGGCATAAACCCTTCGTCCGAAGAGCAATCCGATCGCTTGCAAGCCCTCCTTCATCACCCAATGCGACCTACTCTTTTCGCCGACTTCCCCACCCTACAATCTCTTGGACTATTTCGGGGCGTCTGTGCACTTTTTTGCTTCATAGGTTGCGACTATCTTCTGCGGACCCAAGCCAATACACACCTGAATCTCACACTTGAGTTCCTCAGTTCTCTTGAAGTGTCCGATCATGGTTTCACCTTCCGAGCCTTCAATTGTGATTTTTCCATGAGCTTCAACACGCTTAATGACATTCTATTCTTTCCTCACCCTGATCGCCATGTTGAATGCTCAACTCTTGATCGATCTGACATCTTTTCTCGCTTTTGGGCTGATGGCGCTTGGCAGCGATTCACCCGATATACCACGTTTCCTGCGGTAGCCCTCGCCTCCTATATCATACACCCTTGCTACTGTTTCACCCATTGCTTCCTTGCCAACACCATTTTCGCTCACGTAGATGTATCCACGGTGTCTAGGGACGAGTTACTTTTTCTCTATGCCATGTCCCATGACCGAGTTCATGGCAACATCCCTTTACCCTTAAACACCGCCCATTGGATCATCCACGAGATCCTATCCGTTAACCGCGCAGCTTCCGGCTCTATTTGCTGTGGGGGAATAATCACTCTTATTGTCAGCTGTGTCTTGAGGATGCCGCCTGACCTCCCTATTGTCCCGGGACGTAGCCGTATCGATCGCGATTACTTGATCTCTATCGGTATGCTTACCCCTTTTGGGGAGGATCGTGCAGCCTACCTCTATAGTCCTGCCTACACTTCTTTTGCCATCCTCCCACCCTCATCTCCGGAGCGTTTCCCCTTACGCCTTACACACCTACCCTGGGAGTTCTACCCAGATCCTTGGTATTCTTCCATCGTTCACTTCCCACCCTTGGATCCTCCCGATTGGCACCCGTATGTTGATCCACCCCTTCCCACCGTCATTCACCACGATCCACCGATGTATCCCGATCCTCCGATGGTCTTGCCTGTTGATCCTCCTTCTCCTATTCGCACACCCTCTCCTTCGTCCTCGGAGGATTCCTTCTACCATTATTCACCACCTTCTTCCCCGTCCCCTTACCATTCTACCGCTAGCGACTCCGATTGACCCCCCTTGCATATCTCTGCATTTTCACGATCACATCATCTTGCTAGCACTGTCATGTCTAGCTTGGGGGAAGTCAACCTTTTTCTGTGTGCTGTCGTGTTTTATTTTTCTTTGTGTGTTTGCTTATTTGTCGTGTCGTGTGATTTTTCCCTTTTTATTTATTTTATTTTCTGTTTATATGTCGTGTGGTGTGCTTTGTGCTTTTTATTTTTATTCATATTTTCAGTCTCGTCTGTGTGATTTTCTTGTTTTTCATGTATTTTTGTGTCTGTGCGAATCCCCCCCATATTCATTGCCCTCCCGTATTTAATTCTATTGCATTGAGGGCAATGCAAGTTTCAGCTTAGGGGAGTCGCACTTCGTGCGTCATTTGTCTCTTTTTCCTTGTTATTTGAGTCGTTTTCCTCCATCTTTTTCTTTTTCTTTTTCTTTTTCTTTTTCTTTTTCTTTTCTTCTTTTTATCTCTTTCTCCTAGAGATGAACCCTATGATGAATTGCCACAAAATCACACACACCTAGCATAGCATCGATAATCACATTCACTAACCCTAGGATATCGAGTCCCCCTACATTTCACGCATCGTGGGTCCACTTAGCTTTTTGTGAGTCGTGCATCGTGCCTAGCTGTTTGGTGTGCTTCTAATTTGTGATTTTTTTTATATACCTTTCCAAGAATGAGCCCTAGACTATCATGCTTCGATTTGAATATGCTGTTTTTGTTTCTCCTGTTTGCTTCTGCATGCTATATATGTATCGTATACTTCATTTCGCATGTGTCGGGATTCCACAATTAAGGACTAGGATAACCCATTTAGCCCAAGCTCTATTTAGCGAGAATAGTTTGCTTTGCCCAAGTGTTTATATTCCGATTTCTTTTGGTTTTACTTGGTGCAAATCCCCTCGTCGTGTACCGTTCTCCCACTTGGGAGAGTACACATGTGTATAGCCAAAAAAACCCAAAAATCCAAAAAGAAAATAGAAAAGAAAAGAAAAACCCAAAAAAAAAGAAGAGAGAAATGAAAAGAAAGAAAAATTGTATAGCCAAAAATCCAAAAAAATATACAAATACCCAAAGCCAAAAAAAAGATTCCCGTGTGAATATTTTCCAACTTGCCAAGAATAAAGGGAAGGCGAGAATTTGCACCGAGTGATCTTCTCCACATCATCTCAACCCCCATCGTTTTCGAAAACACTTGGCTTAGGAACTTTTTAGCTATTATCTAGGCTATAGTGTGGTGATTTCCTTAACCCTGGTTGTGGAGTCCCTGACGCATGATATGTTTCGATTCTCTCTCTATTCTCATGCATGCTTGAACTACATATATTCACCGCTTAATTTGAATCGAATCGATATTTGGGTCATTTCTTGGATTTGTGTATATCGAGCTTTATCGCGCATCGTAGATAGTGACACGGACTGCTAGCGCACGACCACACTCACTCGCGCTTCATCGCGTGGGCCCACGACACTTGTCTGGACTCGTATTCCTTGGTTTAGTGATGTGATTTGGCGTTTGCTTGCTTGGTGTGTCGTTTTTGATTTTGTTGGCCCTGACGGGTGATCTAGGATATAGAGTTTTCTTTTTCTCTCTTTCTCTCTATTTTCCCTCTCCGAGCTCCTACTCTCACTCGTCTTCCTCGAGGACGAGGAAGAGTTCAGCTTGGGGGATTTTGACGTGCGTTTATATTTCATATATTTGCGCACGTTTTCTTCCGTGTTTTTCCGTTATTTACCGCCGTCTTATATTCGTTTTCTCGTGTTTTCTTGTTTTCTTTCACTTTTCTGTGTTTTTCGTATTTTGTAAGAGTTTACTGGCATAGGGCACATAAAACGACGATATCACAAGTCCCCGGAGCAACGGGAGGAGTCACGCGTGATCTAGGGGGTCAAACGACGATGATATCATCTTTCAGCCCCTTACCCGATCGGTTGGTTATCTTCAACCGATCGGGTGATGCACGCATGCACCACCCGGACGCAGCTCGGAACTCACAAGAAGTCACCCAGTCAGTTCGTAGGCCGGTTCAAAAGCCCAAAGTCTCTGGATTTTTATTGTGATTGCCAACCGATCGGGTGACCTTCACCCGATCGGTTCATCTGTAGCCGAATCTCCAGAGCCAAAACACGGTCAGCTCAACCGGCCTCCTCACCCGACGGCACCAAGATCCAACCGGTCACATTCATATGTCAACCGACCGGGTGAAGATGACCAGGTGAAGTCCTGCATTGCGCTGTAAATGAGTGAAGCAGATCACCCGATCGGTTGGCTTGTCAACCGATCGGGTGATATCATTTTCTATATATAGAACCCCTAGGTTTTCCAGAAACGGGGAGTTGGTTATTTTTTACTGTTTTCTTCATTTTGTGACGGCTGTAATTTCCCAGTTTTTGTAAGTTTTCAGATCTTTGTCAAACTTTAGTATTATCTTAATTGCTTTACTACCATTGCATTTCTATTGTCTGATTATGATTTTGACGGTCCATTTTCGTTTAGATCGCTTTTTAGTAAATATGTGTGAGTAGTTCCCGAATCTGGGATTTTGGTGGAAACCCCTTCGTGGGTTCTCCCCGATGCATCCATAGGGCTAGGAAATCGATAGGGATTAGGAATCTACCGGTTACGCGGGGTGTTTTATTGTCATCAGCGGGAAAAAGACCGCCTTTGACCGTTGGGCCAAGGGGGAATAAACTTGGCGGTTGACTCCCTAGCCATAGCTCGTACCCTTAGCGTAGACGTCGAATCCTAGCGCGCGGAAGCGGCAGGATGAGACGTTGGGAGTTATCGTTGCGAGCTTAGTGCTCCCGGAGTCGATCAGTGTTAATGGACACGGGAGTGCCCACTGATCGAACCCGGGAAGTCCGACGTATCATCCTGGGCATCGACCGGAATATCGGGCCCATGGGACGCTGGTACCACTCTTAGAGGCAACGTCTCACCATTAGACCCTAATTCCGATCGCTATCCTACCCGTAGGCCGTATCGGCGAGAATCGCACGATAGGGTGGAAACCAAAGTCCCGGGTTTTTCCTTTATATTGTCTATACCTTGCATTCCATTTACCGTGACAACCCATCATTCGATCCGGGCTAGCTCGCCCATGGGGTGAATTTGATACTCTTTGACACAAACACATCCACGCCTCCCTAAGTTCGACCCCCAAGCCACACTAGAACACCGTGCGCTTAAGGTTACAAATATTTAAATCTCACTCCCCCAACATACGATTGCACACATCAAACACACGCATTAGATCTGGGGGGCGTCAGCGCTGCCGCCTGGCCGGAGAACCCCCGCCCACGCCGCCAGCCGCCGGAGCTGCCGTCGTTCCCTCCTTGCATGAAACTCCCCTAGCTACATAAGCCCTTCTCCCTTTCGTGAGTATCCTTGGGCTGAAAACAAAAAAAACAAATAAAGAAAGAGACAGCAAGAATGAGGAAGAGTTAGAATAGAGGAGTAAAGAAGAGACAGTAGACAGATAGAAAGAAAGAGAGAGAGTGAGGGTATTGTATTATAATAATGTAGAAGTAGGTGTAAGTGGGTGGGGGTATTAAATATAAATGTTAACTTGATATTAACCTTGTAATTATCTAGTATTAGGTTAGTAATAGTAGGTTGTTAGTGATAGATTTAAAAGCTAATTTGTTGGTATCATTTAATTTCAGCATGTTAGTAGTTATGTTAAGATAATAAAATTTGAATAAAATAAGGTGTATCGTGTTAGTATAATACAATATAGACATCACCTAGCCAGAGAACCCAATAAAATTAGACGAACCCACTTTAGGGATTAACTTGATATTTTGATTATCTCGCGATATATCTAATTCAGTGATTTGTTTAACCAAAACAGAGAACTGGACATACCAATACGTAGTACCTGTCAAGACGAACCCAACGACACCAAAATCGCTGAAATCAGGCAAGTGTACAATTTATTGTGAATTTTTGAAGTTGGATGCTCATTTAGTCTTTTGCTTGTAAAGTTGTATAACTCAAAATCTACACGTGAAATGACGCATGAAATTACTACCATGACATTCTTGACTAAAAATGTGATCCAACGGCATATAACTTGATATACCTTAGTTTAGAACAATAGCAAGGAAAGTTAGCTTTCCGTGTCATATTCGTTGAATTCCTATATTCAGCGCTTTTTGTTAAACTATCGTGAAAGTTGCTCGACACTAGTGTAATCATGAAAAATGTTGTATAAAAGTAAATGATTATATTATTAAATTGCTGCATATCTTGGAATGATTATCAAATGTGTGACCTCGTGAAATCGTGCACCTCGAAGGCGAAATCGTGATTTTCGTGATGTCATGTGAGTTTAAGTGAAAGGGTTTTTTCCGAAGTTAATTTGAGGAGAACCTTTCCTTTCCCAACTACAGGCGAGTGTCTTGAATCCCTCATGTACACATTCTCCTCACCAGAACTGATAGGAACATAGGAGGTAAAAGCACCTCTATCAGCACATATTGTTGGATCTGGATCTAAGCCTAGATGGGGGTGAATCGGCTAATAAAAACTTCTCGTGCAACCCACGAGATATTACACGTAGTTATATTCACAAGCAGGATAAATAATAATTAGACACAGATGCACAACAGATTTACCCTGGTTAGGTCGATCACCACGACCTACGTCTAGCCCCCAGAAGCAAATATTATATTAATAGTGTACATGCACAACCGTAATAGCTAGAGAACCAACGTCTCCACACTCACCAGGCTCAGTACCCCACTCACCGTGTTCAATACTATCAATCCTAATATATGCTCTCACTTGACGACACCCGTCAAGTTCCTCTTGTCTAGACCACCACTAGACAAGACCCCAAAGTAGCACAAGTAAATGGTAAAGATTTCCCTACGGATCTCAAACAATACCTTAATAATAATAATAATAGTTTAGAAAGCTCAGTTTTGTGTAGCCGTCGTCGTCTCCGTCAATCAGCACGGGCCAGCTCTCGTCTGGCAAGATGTAGATGTCTCGTCTCATCTCGTCAGCAACTCAAGTTACATCCTTGACTTGTATGTGAAAGTTACAGCCTTATCACTGATCGCTCCTTATTTTACACCTTTTTTCTACATGTTTTCATGTCGTTTCGATCGCCCATATTGCATTTTTCATGATTATTCGATGATATCGCGTTTCTTTTCACTATTTCTTGATTTTGTCGTATTTCAGGAAATATGGAGCGATCTGGAGCTTAAATGGGATCAAGGGACTTTCACGCGCACCAGAGCATCACCCACGGCCTTATTGAGGAGCTAGCAGTGCTAGATGATGAGCGGAAAAGGAATATGTTCGATAGAATCGACGAGGAGGTAGGAGGAGAAGAAAGAGCCCCAGAAGCAGCTCACTCGGCCGACCAGGCAGTTCACTCGGCTGAGTGAAGGAACGTGCTCGGTCGAGTACAATGGATACAGGAGAACATTGAGTCAAAGTCCACTCGGACGAGTGAAATATCTCACTCGGCCGAGTTAAGAAACCCACTCGCCCGAGTATGACAGGGTTTTTCTCCTCAGAACTCAGCCGACTTACTGGAATTTAGAGAAGACTCACTCGGCCTAGTGGCAAAGCCCACTCGCCCGAGTGAAGAAGTCCACTCGCCCGAGTGGAACAGGGTAACAGACCCCCGAAACCCCCAATTTCTCTGTTTTTCTTTGGGTCTGTCACTCGGCCGAGTGACATGTTCCACTCGGCCGAGTGGCGCAGTCTGCCTGTATCGCAAATTAGGGTTCTGGGCTGTGCCAGGGGCAAACCTGTCGGGATTTTCTGGACGATTTTGACTTGTATTTAAGTCTAGTTTTATTCCTAGTTTTAGGAGAGACGAAATATTAGTTTTGACGGCTATTCTAATTGTAATTCTCAGCTGGAGATCAAATACTCGCAATTTGGTTTGTTCTTTCTATCTAAATTTCTTGTTTTTATGAATTGTTTTCTCTCAACCATGAATTGCTCTATGATCTTATTCGTTTTTTCTGTGATTGATATGATTGATTGTGAGTAGTACCGTCGTTCTAGGGCGTGGTGATGAACCCTATGGACCTGATCTTAGAATTGTAATGAATGAATTGAATTGTTGCTAGGATTGATAGACGGTTAGGTTACGATTGATTTACTACGAGTAGCTAGGAATTTCCATTGATTGAGGTTTGCAAGAGATTGGATTTCAATCGATGGGAAGGCCTAGATATTCGATTTAGGTTTATAATCGAGATTCTCTAGACTTGGTTGCAAGAGATTGGACTAAAGCTAGGATTTTATTATAAACCTATACTCATATTCGTTTCCAAGAGATTGGACGAATACGAACTATCATAACCTAGATCGTAGCTCGAGTTTGCACGAGAGTGGGCTCGAGGTGCGATTGGACGATGATGTCGATCTTCATGCTAGTGACTTAGGTTAGGGTTTGTATGAGAGTGGGCCTTAATCTAGGTTGCTATAGACGGCAATAGCGCGAGAGCGTGAGCTTGGTTCTCTATTCAGTTATGACTAGTTCATCTCAATTCAAGCCATGCAACATCGAGATTCACGATTCACAAAGATGAATGAAGATCCATAGTGGGGATTCCCTAGCCCTAGACGCTTTTATTATATAGAATTTGAATTGTTAATTGAACGACTGTGACATTGTTATCCAAACCATTCCATTCTACCACCAACAGCTAGGTGATTAAGATAGAGTGATGTCAATTGTCCTCCCTGTGTTCGATACCCGCTCGCCACTTCACCGTGTACTTGAGGTAAGACTACAGTTATTTTCCGGGTGTATATCCGGGCGCGATCAAGTTTTTTGGCACCGTTGCCGGGGAGGCGACGGTTTTTATTTTCTTTACTTAGATATTTCTTTTTATTTTTATTATTTTCACTCTTTTATTCCTCTATTGTGCTAACAATTCTATCTAGACTCTCTTTTTCTGTGCATGTACACGAGATCGAAGGCATCACAAGAAGATATATTATTTGATCGTGAGATCGAGCGTACGGCAAGGATGCTTAGAGCCGAGAGGAGATTTGCTATAGGGGAAGATCATATGGCTGCGCCGGAAACACCAGAGGAGCTAGCAGCGTGTATGGCTAGGATTGTCTCCATTTGAGATAGGCTACGGCCCAAGACCACGTCTACTACCTCTTCTATAGTGATGCCGGAGTTGGCGGCCGACAAGAACTTTGAGCTAAAGACAGGACTTGTAGTGTTGATGCAACAAGACCCATTCCATGGAAACTCGCAAGAAAATCCTCACTGCCATCTGCAATCGTTCTTGACTAAATGCGCCACTTTCCATATGCCTGGCGTGCCGGTTGACGCTATTCGACTGTGCCTCTTCCTGTTTACTCTACGAGATAAGGCATTGTATTGGTTGAGGACGCAAGCCGAATCTTCACCACTTGGGATGAGCTGGCGAGTGCATTTGTCAACAAGTTTTATCCGCCATCCAAGACTATTAAGATACGAAGGGCTCTTATGCCCTTCAAGCAAGGCCCTCAAGAAACTTTATACGAGGCGTGGGAGCGTTTCAAGGATCTCCAACACCAATGCCCCCACCATAGCATTGAGCCATAGGAGCTTGTGCATAGCTTCTACAACGGATTGCAATCGAGCACAAAGCAAATAATTGATGCAACCGCCAATAGAGCTATCTTGTCAAAGACATCGGATGACGCTACGGCTTTACTTGAGGAGATGGCCTCGAATAATCAGCAGTGGGCCGACGAAAGGAGACATTCTTCGTCATCCTTGAAGCCATCGAGTATTTATGAAGCAAAGGCAGTGGCGGAGCTCTCCACAAAATTTGATTCTCTTCACAAAGTAGTAGAGAGACTAGAAAAGTTGGATAGTAAACCACATGGAGCCCCCACCGTTTCTACACCAGGAGGAAGCATGAGCGATTGGCAAGATCAAGCCCAAGTTATGTTTGTTGGAGGGGAGCAAGGAGACGGAGCTATGGAGCAGGCGTAATATGTCGTGGGTAGTACTGGTTATTGGGTGAACCCGGCTACAAGGGGTCACCCCGGATTTTCATATGCTAACAATAATGGAGCCTTGAATCCACCGCCGCAACAATCACAAGCCCGGCCTCTACAACAACCACCATATCAACAAAGGGCATCCCAACAACAAAACTACCCACCGAGGCAACAAGCGGGGCCCTATAGACCCCTGCGATACAATCAAGGATGGAGGGCACCCAATTCACCGCAAGCGCCGCCAAGGTCAGACCATGAAGTAAGGGTTGAAGAGTTCATGGCCGAGCAAAAGAAGATCAATGCCAGATTGATGGCCCAACAAGATTCCCTCAACACCGTCGTGGCACAGTTATTTGAGCAACTAGCATTGCTAAATAAGAACAATCAACAATTACCGGCTCAACCGGAACAAAACCCACGAAGCAATACCGGCCACATCAATGCAATTATGGCGGTGACTATAAGAGGCGGCAAGGATACTACTCCCGCCATGGTTCAAGCTAAGGAGCTGAGGGAAGAAATTTCGGTTGATAAGGAATTGGGCAATGCAGAGGAGGACCCAAAGGTGTAGAGCGATCGTGAAAAATCTGAAGTAGAAAAGCCACAAGAGGAGCACACTTATATGCCACCGATACCATTTCCACAATGGTTGGCAAAGGCAAGGATTGAGAAAATGCTCGTCAAATTTCTGGAGTATTTGCGAGGTGTGAGTTTGAATATCCCATTCTTGGATGCCATCATCGAAATCCCGTCCTATGCAAAGTTCCTAAAGGATTTGATCGCGGAAAAGAAGCGAAAAGAAAGGATCATGCTCACCGAGCAAAGTACGTGGTTTACTAGAAAGGAGAAAGCGCCGACCAAGTTCAAAGATCCCGGTAGTTTCCGAATTCCTTGCATGCTTGGAGGAGTCCCACTTCAGAAAGCTTTGGTAGATTTGGGAGCAAGCGTGAGCCTCATGCCCCTCACGAAGTTTAAGAAATTGAATACGGGAACTGACCTCAAGGCCACGGACATGAAGATACAAATCACCGATGGGCGGATCACTAGGCCGGTGGGGATTGCCGAAAACATACCACTACAAGTACCGGGCGGACTTTGCTTGCCATGCGATTTCGTGGTGTTGGATATTAAGGAGGAAGGTGATACGTCGCTGATTCTTGGACGCCCTTTCGTGGCCACCGTCAGAGTGATTGTAGATGTGAGGGAAGAAACCTTGTCCTTGAACGTCGGTAATATTGAAGTTGAACTCCACATTTCGAAGGCAATGAAACACATGCCTTGGCCAGAGGACGTGGATTACGTGGACCTCCTAGACGAGGTGATTGACGACACCATGCCATTTGCCATCGGGGCCAAGCACGATGACAGCCTCGAAGAGGGCCAACTCACCAAAGATGGCGAGATGATGGGAGACCCGCCGGACCCTCTTACGGACGAGGAGAAAGATGACGCTAATGTCGTCAAGATTAGAGAGCTATGCAAGCTCTCTATGGCGAAGCATATGAAGAGAGCTCTACCGGACAACAAATCTTCGTCGCCGGCCAAGAAGAAGGATGTCAATAGCTCAAGCTTGGGGGAATCATCCCCCACTACTACCCATGATGAAGGGGAGCCGAGGAACGCCGAAGTAAATCAACAACTAAACCCAAGCGGCCTTCCCGGCAAATTTGATGCGCGCATCTCACATGTGCCAAACATCGAGCTTTGATCACGAATCTTAAGGGGTCAAGCTCAAGACCTTAAACGAGCGCTTATCGGAAGGCAACCCGACGATTCTATCTCATTTTTAGTTGAATTTTTCCTTTTATTTTTGTTTTAGATCTTTATTAGTGTTTAGAGTCAAGTGTCGAAGAAAACCGTGACAACTGGCAATATTTTTTATTTCAGGAGATGGAGAATAGGAAACCATATGAATGGAGGACGACCATGGCAAATGAGAGCGCTCCAGGGATGCATTTAGGCATCAGGAGAAGGAAGAAACTGATGGTGAAAAGAAAATCAGAAAGTGGAGCAAAACAGAGAGTTGGAGCTGAAAATAGCAGCCCATTCGGCCGAGTGCCTTTGTCATTCGGTCGAGTGAAGACCCTACTCGGCCGAGTAGGGTACTGATCAGGGAAGATTCAAAAAATCCCTTTCTGTCATTTACACACTACTCGGCCGAGTGACTTTGTCACTTGACCGAGTGAATCAAACACTTTCAGCACTTGAAAAGCTTTAAGTGGCCTTACCACTCGGCCGAGTGACTTTTGCCTACTCGCCAGAGTGGGAAGTTCTACTCGCCCGAGTCGGTACTTTCACGAATAATTTTAAAAACTTAATATACTGAGCCACTCGGTCGAGTGGACACGCTACTCGGCCGAGTGACTTATCCTATATATTCAAAAGCTCGCGGCCCAAAAATCAAATTTCTCAAATTTCCCAATTCAACGCCCGAGCTTCTCCCAATTGCCCGAACGCTCCGATCCTTCGCCCGAACCGCACCACCCCCGTGCCCGAGTGGCGCAACTGCACGCTGGCCACTCTGATTTGGGATATAAATTACATATTTTCCCCCCTATTTCTGGACATTTTATGTGTATAACATGTTTAATTTGGCGTTGATACGTGTGTTTTCGTGTTATCTTGGATTATTAACGCCCAATCTCTTTTTATACATAAAATGTGTGTTTTATAAACTAATTTTTGCTTCCCTTATTTTTCAGGTACTTCTGGGATTTTTCTGAATTTTCTGAAATTTTTCCAGAATTTTCTGGAGCTCGGAAATATTTTTCGGGGATTTTTGGAGCAAGAGAAGGGTTTCTGGAATTTTTTAAAAAAAGAAAAACAAAATAAATTTAAAATCACTGTGGGCCGGCCCGCTGGCCGGCCCACGTCCGCTGCGAAGCAGTTTTTAAAAAAAAGAATAAAAAAATGTGTTTGCGGGCCGGCCCGCCGTTTGTTTAAAAAAATTTTAATTTTTTAAAAAAAAGATAGCCGGGGAGCGGGCCGGCCGCGCTCCCCGGCCCAGCGGCCGGCCCGCCCTGCATAATTTGAGAAGCGGGGGGCGGGGGCACATGCCCAGCACGTGCCCCCCAAATTTGGTTTTGTGCAGCGCCCGCTTGTGCGGGCGCTGGGGGCTGAGCTGGCCGGGTCTTTGACCCGGCCCGTTTCTTCTTTTTGGGCTCAGGGCGCGCGCGGATGCGTTATTTTGGTGGGTCGGGCGCGATTCCACCCGACCCGCAAGCCCGATATGCGAATTTTGGGGCTTAATGCGGCCTATAGCGAAATTTGGGAGCAGTCTCGGTTTCTTTGCGTTTTTGGCGATTTTTAGGGTTTCGGGAGTGCTCTTCTTCCCCAAAGCTTGGGCTAGGGCTTGGAGGCCATTGGATGGTGGAGAAGTTTGGTGAAGGAGCAAATTGGAGGAGGCTAGGGCTCATTTGGGGAAATCTTGGTGAAATCTTTCCTCTTCCCCTTTGTAATTTTGATATCTCTCTTTGTATTGAACCTTGATGAATTTGTGTATGAATATCATTTTGGTTAGTATGATTGAGTAATATTGATTGGCTTGGATTATGAATCATGATGATTGGTTGTTAATTGTAGTCCTAATTTCCTCTTGCCTATTATCATGCTAATCTTGGATGAATTGTTAGGGCACACTTTAATTGGTTAAGTCCCGAGAGGGCACAATTCGAGATGAATCCATGCGCCTAATTTAATTAGTGCTATGATGATGCATCCATGCTTATTGCAAATTATTGTATGCTTGAATGTTAAATTTTCCGATTGGGCTTCCTTAGCCGGATGACCGATTGAGTTATATGCGGTAATTAGAACTTGATTAACACCAATTTTAATGATCCCACAACCCATGCTCTCTCGCCTTGCCATCCTAAATCCCCTTTGACTCTCTAACCCTACCCACTTAGGTTAGATTTGTAATTTCACCACACCTTTTTACCACTCATCCACCGTTAGTTGAGGTGGTTGTTTTCATGCTTTATTTTTCTTTATCGATCAAACTTGTGAATGTAGAACGACTTGTCCCTGTGATCCGACCTGGTACTCACCGGCTATTTTTATTGCATTGACACTCCTACGCTTGGGAGTGGAAAGCGTGCTCCGTGCGCATCCTTCCGGTTCAACCAATTGGCGCTGTTGCCGGGGACAACGGTTTCTACTAGTAGCATTTTTTGATTGATATTGAAAGTTTAGTGTGATACTTCTATCTCTAGTGTGTGTCTTTACAATTTATTTATTTTCCACTTAGTGAGTCTTTTGGTTGTTTATTTTCATTTTCGTGGAATTTTTTTTTTAAAAAATGGCATCATCTTCAGACTTTTCCGACATTGATTTGGAGGATATCCCACTCCCGCCATACTTTCATGGTTCGGAGTGGGAGAACCCTCATTTACAATTGAAAAAATTTGAAGATCGGATATTTTCATGTCTTGGTGGGAAAATTTTTGATGATTGCATGTACTTTAGATTTTTTCCCTCTTCTTTACTTGATGATGCTAGATTGTGCTTTGATTCATTGTCTCTTGACTCACATTTTACTTGGTTGTCATTTCAAGCTGAATTTCTCCGAGTGTTTTTGCCTACTTTTTTGGAGCAGGTACAGGGACGACATGCCATGGAGCAGTATATAGCGAGCTTTACCCAAGCTGATGGAGATGCCTACCATCAGGCTTGGCAGAGGTTCACTGATTTGGTGCTTGCGTGCCCACACCAGAGCTTTCACGAGGATCATCTTCTGCAGATCTTCTACACAGGGTTATCGCCATCTGGGCGGGATTTTGTGCAGATGAGTTGCGGTGGGGAGTTCTTTGATTATTCGACCGAGGATTCATGGTGTTACCTGAGGGACCTTGCAAAGTATGAGGAGACAGTCCAGCAGGTCCAGGACTAGCCCGAGGATCCAGCTGGGGGCTCATTCCATTACTGCCCTACGGAGGAACTGTAAGGACCCTGTCTATGTGGAAAACACTAGAAGGGGGGTTGAATAGTGTTTATGCAAATTTAAAGGAATTTACGCCAAATAAAATGCAATCCAACAAATAGTGCGGAACAGAAAAACGACCCAAAGAGAAACACATGCAAACACAGAGATGTTTCAAGGGTTCGGATTACCCAAGTCAACTCCCGACTTGTTCCAGGTAATCCTACGTCCCTATCACCCGGATACCACCAGATACTCAAGTTAGAACCCTAACTTGAGGTTTCCTTAAAGCCCACTTGTAGCAACCCTACAAGTGCAATCGAATACAATCAATGTCCTTGACTCCCACAACCGGGGAGCAAGCAAAACCACTCTCACAACCGAGAGCACAATTCAAATAACGAAAGTTATGAAATATGAAAGCAACACTTACAATCACCTATGCCTTGAAGTAGAACTTGAAGCAGAAGTGTGATGTGTGTTGAAGAAATCTCTTGGAAGAGAGGAGAAAGCCCTTTCTCTTGACTGCACCAATTGCCTAGAAGATCAATCGTTGTTCTAGGTTGGATAGCAAGAGAACAAGATTTGGAAATACTTAGGGCTTTGGATTTGAGAGCTTTGATCTTTGGAAATGAAAGCTTAAGAGATTTTGCAATGAATGAGTAACCTTCCAATGGAACAGTAGAAGCTCTATATATAGCTTTCTTAAATCCACAAAACAGTTTAGGCAAAAACTCAATTGAAATCCGTGAGAAAAATCTCAACGGATATAATCTGAACTCGCGACAGTCGACTGTTGAACAAACCACAGTCGACTGTTGCACAGTCAGCAAGGGTAGGTGAGAAATCATAACGGTAACTTACCACGTGGACAGTCGACTGATGAAGCAAAGACAGTCGTCTGTTAAACCAACAGGTGACTGTAAATTCTTCGACAGGCGACTGGCCGAGAGAAGAGTAAGTTAGACAAATACTGGAAATCTCATAAGATACAGGACAGACGACTGATTCAAGTAATACTGTCGACTGTTAATCAGAACAGGCGACTGCAAATCCTTAAACAGACGACTGTCAAAAGCAAGAGAAATTTCCAGAGAGCTGAGTCAAAGAAATGACTTACAGACAGGCGACTGTTGCAGCATAGACAGTCGACTGATCTAATAGACAGTCGACTGTTTATACATCATAAGTCGACTGGCCGTAGAATTCAGATCAAACAGAGTTTGGGCATGGAGAGACATGCGACTGATTTACAATACACAGTCGACTGTCACTAGGACATGCGCCTGTGAAGCGTTCAACAGTAGCCAGAGCGAAATGATCAGAGAAGGCCCAAAACTATATTGTAATAGTCTGTGCATAACAGGCGACTGTAGACAAAAATACAATCGACTGTTTTTGAGACAGGCGACTGTAAACTATTAAGCAGTCGGCTGTTATAAACAATCCTAGCACAAACAAAAGAGAATTGAATTGGGATCAAAGGACAAAGGTCTAAAGATGTCCTATGACAGAATGTAGATGTGTGTGAGTGCTCCATCAAAGTTCTACTTCTAAGCTACATACTAGAAAAGATAAAAGAAAAATTACATTGACGAATAATCTCTTCTTTCCATCGTATGAGCTTGAAGTCTTTACAGAGCTTCAATCATCAATCTACGATCATCCAATTCATGTCATTTGCCTTCAATGACGTATGTGAGTCATCCATTGCTAGTTGATCTTCATAATAAGCTTAGGCAATGGATTAACTGCAAAATAGGGAATTGGTCACAAGTATTTATGTTTGCTCATCATTAACACCAAGTAGGGAGAAGTCCAATACTCAACATTCTCCCCCTTTTTGATGATGACAAACAAACATAAACAAAAAGATAAATAATTGTGCGTAATGAAAACTTACTCCCCCTACATAGATGCCAATCAAGTTAGTCAACAGATATTAAAGCATCTACATAACAGTTGAAGCAAATGAGTGAGATATAAATGAATTCAATTCAAGTAATCTAGGAAATAAAATCCATATTCATTGTAATCTTACTCCCCCTGAATCTAAGGCAACGTAAATCTTAGATTCAAGCGTTAGAACATACTTATCACATCCATTATGAATCTTGTATGTTTATTTCTCTCCCCCTATGGCATTATCCAAAAAGGTGGGAGCAAATAACAACAACAATAATAGTGTTAAATACGAACTAATAACAATCAAGGAGTATAAAGATATATCAAATCAAAAACTCATAAAATCTCATCATAAACACATGTGAGTAGTGGAATTGAAATCCAATATCAACATTTTAGATATACGAAATGAAAATAATTTCCACAAATTCATCACATCAAGGATAGCATGAATTAACCAATATCAAATTCATATATTGTCTCAAAAGTACATCAAGGAGAGTGAAGCATACATGGAGACAACATATCATTTCATCACACAGATAAGATATACAGTAGCATAGTGTGACACAAGATAAGCAGCAACACCACATATATAGATATATAAAACAAAAGAGTACATCAACGGATGGTCATCTACATGGCCATCCCAAAAAGATACATCATGATCAACACAAAAAAATACATCATCATGACGACATCAAAGTACATCACCATACATATATAAAGGAGTCGCTGACAACATCATCCAGCATACAACAACAAAAATATCATCACCAAAATAACATCACTCAAACATCTATCTAAGAGTGAGCGTCTCCAGGGGCTGCAGAAGAGGAAGCAGGCTCTGTAGCAGCAGGAGTCTCCTCTGGAGGAGGGTCAGAAGGAGCAACAGTAGTAGCAGCAGCAACATCCTGAGTAGAAGCTACACCAGGAGGCTCAACGACATCAGTGGGCTGAGGAGGATCATGATGCTGGGGAACAAACTGTCTCAGATCCTCAGGGAAGGGAATTCCCTGATGGAGGAAAGAGAGGGACAACAATCTGTAAATACCAGAGACCATCTCCAAAAGAATATCACGAGATGGTGGTGCAGATGTGGAAGGCAGATCAGCAGGAGGCACAGTGGATGAGGACGGAGCTGAAGTAGATTTCCTCTTCTTCGAGGCAGTCTGCAGAGCCGAAGAAGATTTTTACTTAGCAGATGCGTCGAGGAGAGGACCAAAGGGAATGGGCTCGTAACGAGTCAAGTCAACACCAAAATGACGGAAGCCACGAGTCAGAAGACCACCGTAAGGAATGTGAGACGAGGAGGACGTGAACTCAACCTTGTCCATCCTATCAAGGAGGACACCGGCCCAGTTCATGGGCATGCCAGAGAAAATAGCATACATACACTTCAGGATATCCTGAGACGGCTGGTCAGACGATCCATATCTCGGCAGGATGTTGGACTTCACCACTAGGTGAACAGCCCAACCTCTCGCAGAGAACATAGATGATCTGACACCCGAATCAAGAGCTAAAGGTACCTCTCGAAACATATCCCGGAGGATAGACTGGTCAAGATCCTCAATCTCGGAAATGCAGATATCAGTGGGAAGGGAACCAACAGAGGGAATCCTAAGAATAGTCCCTAAGAGAGAGGGAGTGATCTGAATGTGGGTTCCCTGAACGACAGTATCGAGAATGCCGGTAAACGAATACTCACCGCGAACACGGTTCGTATAGAAAAGCTTCACCAGAAATGGATAAGCTCTGGGAGACTCGCTCTGAGAGAAGCGAAAAAGATCGGCTAGGTGAGTAGCAGAAAGAATGTCAGAAAGTCTCTCAACAGTGAAGGCGGGGAAAGCAATGTACCGCTCCCTAAGAAGGTTGATCCCTAGAAGAGAGTGAAATTTGGCCAGACAAAGATCGTCTCGGTAAATGGGAACTAGAGGATCAGAGGGGGGTACGTCAGGAGTCTCTTCAGAAGAACTCGACACAGAAGGAGACAAATGGGGGTTCTCAGCAACAGGCTCACTGATGTGAACACCAGTAGGCTTACGCTGACGATGGATCAAAGGCTGAGCATCGCTAGAAGAAGCAAAAGGTGAGTAACCCGGCGAAGACGAAAGCACGGGTGACTCGGCATGCTTGGATCGAGCTTTATAAGGTTTCTTCTTCTTGGCAATAATTTTCTTGGGTGCCCTAGGTCGTTTAGGAGCAACGATCTTCTCTTTTCCCTTTGGTTTGGGAGCCATGGAAACAAGAGAAAGAGAAAACAAATGCAAAGAGATTCGAACGAAGGGCAAGTGAGAGAGAAGCAAGCCAAGAGAGAAGCAACGACGATCGGGGAGAATAAGATCGACAGCAACGACAGCATGCGATTGACGATGATGAAGAGAAGCAGATCGACAGTTTTGGTAGCGAAATCGAGTGGTTTTGGAGAGGAAAATGAGCGGGAAGACGAACGGTCGAATCGGAGGAGAGGGAGTCGACGAGGGGAAATGATCGTGTATTCTCGAATAAAAAGTTTGGGGAATGAATCTGAGCCGTTGGATCAAAGAATCGACGGCTCGGATCAAATCACTTGAACCGCCACAACAGAAGACAGTCGACTGATGAACAAAAGTCAGTCGACTGGATGAGGTGATAAGCGATAAAGCTCGGAAAGATGTAACAGTCGCCTGATGACTAAAATGCAGTCGCCTGTTAAACTAACAGTCGACTGTAAATCAATCATCAGTCGGCTGTGCGAAAGATACCAATTCTCAGACTGAGGAGATAGAGTAGGGCAGTCGACTGTTGAAGGAAAGACAGTCGTCTGTCCTGTCCAAAAGTGCACAGTGAGATAGAATTCCAGAGAATAAGAACACTCACCCTAGGACCTATACTCTAATCACAAATACATCGTAAAATTATTATTAAAACAATAAATCCATTGAAACACGAATTACTCCAATCAAACTCAAAACTCATGAAATCAATTAAATCACAATTGCCTTTCTTAATCTCATAATATAATAAAGCACATGAAGAACGACAACAAAAGGATATGAGCTCAAAAAGGAATTATAACATGAAAGTTTAAGCTTCTAGATTTCAGATTCACCCATAATTCCCAATTCTCCACGCAACCTCACAAATGAATCTTCTTTAAGAGGTTTAGTGAAGATATCGGCAATTTGTTTTTGGATTTCAATGTACTCTAAGATGATGTCCTTCTTAGCTACATGATCATTTATAAAATGGTGTCTCACGTCTATGTGTTTGGTACGGGAGTGGTGTACCTGATTCTTGGAAAGACAAATAGCACTTTGATTATCAAACATGATAGGGCAAGTATCACAATTGACACCATAGTCACTAAGAGTGTGTCTCATCCAAAGAACTTGTGCACATGCAAGACCCACGGCAATATATTCCGCTTCAGTCGTGGACAATGACACCAAATTCTGTTTCTTAGAAAACCAAGAAACTAAGGAATTTCCTAAGAAATGGCAAGTGCCACTAGTACTTTTCCTGTCGGACTTGCATCCGGCAAAGTCGGCATCACTATATGAGATTAACTCATATGTGCTAGACTTAGGGTAAAGTAACCCGTAATCTAGAGATTGATTGAGGTAACGAAATATTCGTTTAACCGCAATCAAGTGTGACTCCTTAGGTCTTGCTTGATATCTAGCACAAAGACATACGAAAAACATGATATCGGGCCTACTAGCGGTTAAGTAAAGTAAGCTACCGATCATACCTCGATATAGACGAATGTCTACATCTTTTTCATTTTCATCCTTGTGTAGATGAGTAGTAGTACTCATGGGAGTCCTTTTGCTCGAAGACGATTCCATCCCGAATCGCTTAATAAGCTCCCATGTGTACTTTGTCTGATGTATGAAAGTGCCATTCTCCATTTGTCGAATTTGCAATCCAAGGAAGTAGGTGAGCTCTCCCATGTGGTTCATCTCAAACTCGTCCTTCATAGACTTGGAAAATTCTTGACAAAGATTAAAGTTAGTAGAACCGAAAATAATATCGTCTACATAAACTTGAATCAAAAGAATGTCATTTTCATAATCTTTAATGAAAAGTGTAGAATCAACTTCTCCCATTTTAAAACCCAAATTCAAAAGAAAGGTCTTAAGTCGATCATACCAAGCTCTAGGAGCTTGTCTCAACCCATACAACGCTTTCTTAAGTTTGAAAACATGGTTTGAAAATTTTTTCATGAATAAAACCGGGAGGTTGAGAAACATAGACTTCTTCATTGACAAACCCATTTAAAAATGCACTTTTGACATCCATTTGAAATAGATTAAAATTCTTATGAGATGCAAAAGATAAAAGCAACCTAATAGCTTCTAATCTAGCTACGGGGGCAAAAGATTCTTCGAAATCAATACCTTCCTCTTGCCGGTAGCCTTGAACTACTAACCTTGCTTTGTTCCGTGTGATTACCTCGTTTTCATCCGTCTTGTTCTTGAAGATCCATTTGGTCCCAATGACTTGGTGACCACTTGGAAGAGGTACGAGTTCCCAAACTTCGTTTCTCTCGAATTGCATTAGTTCTTCTTCCATTGCCATTATCCAAGAGCTATCCTCGCAAGCTTCTTGGATGTTCTTTGGCTCAATGGTGGTGACGAATGCGCAATGAGAGAATTCTTCAATTCTTGATCTTGTTCGAACACCCACACCAATATCTCCAATAATTTGATTATGGGGATGGTTGCGAATGGTCGGGTAAGCTTTGGGTAAACCTGGATCACTAGGAACAACTTCAACAACTTCGTTAGAAGTGTTAGTCTCAACAATAGAATCATTAATCTTAACATTATTAAGAGAATCACAAAGAATATCTACATTATCATCATCAACATGAGGAAAATCAAAATCTTCATAAAAAGATACGTGAAGTGATTCCTCAATCGTTGAAGAAGTTTTGTTGTGTATATCCGGTAGGCTTTGCTACGTGTGGAATATTCAACAAAAATTCCTTCATCGGATCTTGGCTCGAATTTATCTAAATTACCAAAGGTGTTCTTTATAAAACATTTTGAACCAAAAACACGAAAATATTTCACTTGAGGCTTTTTGTCATAAAACAACTCAAAACAAGTTTTGTTTGTTCGGGGTCTCACTAGGATCCTATTGAGCACATAACATGCCGTGTGCACCGCTTCTGCCTAAAATTGTAGTCCTAAATGACTATCATGGAGCATAGTGCGAGCACACTCAATAAGAGTCCTATTCTTTCTTTCTACAACACCATTTTGTGGTGGTGCACGAGGAAAGAAAAAGTTGTGAGTTATCCCGCAGTCATCACAAAACTTAGTAAAAGACACATTCTCAAATTCTCCTCCATGATCACTATGAATAGTGATAATGGTGGATCCTAAAAGATTCTGAATCTTCTTTGGAAATGTGGTAAACTCTTCATGAGCTTCATTCTTATTAGTTAAGAATGAAACCCAAGTAAATCTAGAAAAGTCATCAACGACAACTAGTCCATAATGAGCATTACCTAAAGAAGCGGTTCCAGTTGGCCCAAATAAATCTAGATGAAGAAGTTCTAGGGGCCTCTTAGAAGTAATCCCTTCTTTAAGCTTAAATGAAGATTTACTTAGTTTACCTCTTTGACATGAATCACAAAAGTTTTTCTTATTAAAAACAATCTTAGGAAAACCTTTGACTAGATCATGCTTAGCTAACTTATATAAGTGCTTGAAGTGAACATGACCAAAACGGAGATGCTATAATAGTTGTTCACTTGTGTTAGTAATTAAGCAATGTTCTACGGTTTTAGGCAAGCTCAAATAATAAATATTTTTACGCCTAATACCGGAAAATAAAACATTTGAATCACAATCAACAATAGTACACAATCCTTCTCCAAAGTTAACCTTGTAACCTTTGTCACAAAGTTGACTAATGGAAATGAGATTGTGACATAAACCACTAACAAGATAAACATTAGTAATTAAAGGTTTGGAAGGATTACCAACGATACCTACTCCAATGATGGTTCCCTTTTGATTACCTCCAAAAGTGACCGTTGCACCATCCTTGATGCTAATCACTTCGGAGAGCAAAGAGGGATCTCCCGTCATGTGTTTGGAGCAACCGCTATCAAGAATCCATCCTTTCCCTTTAGAGCTAATAAGACATGTATTGCTCTTCTTCTTTCTCTTGGGTACCTATATAATATACCATAAGCTTATGGTACCCAATGTTTGTTGGGTCCAAGGGGATTAGCCCTTTGGAAGCCAAGTCCAAGTGGACTTCCGCTTCCCAACATAGTTACAATTTCTTATCACATCATGAAAATAGGAATCGACATAAGCATTCCTAACATTTAGACTAGTGTTCTTAGGACCCCAAATAGTGTACATTTTGGGAGTCCTATTCCTAGTTGCATGCATATGTGTTGGATTTCTATGTGGTGCATGCTTCTTAGGAACATGATTTCTTGCATAGAGATGTGGTGGAGGATATGCATTATACATTCTAGGATGATATGTATGCTTGGGAACATGCATATTATATGAAGCATATTGATCATGCATGACATGTACAGGATGAGCATACATGAAAGAATGATGCGTATGTGCATACGGGTGTATAGGAGCACGTACATGAGTATTTCTCATGTGTGGTTGTGTACGTGTCCGTGGGTGCGGACCATAGAGTGTGTCATGATTATCCACTTATGAAGTAGGATGTTTCCTACGTGGATGAGTGTTAGTGTACATATAAGCATGGCCTTGCTTTTGGTTTCCACCCTTAGTGGGTTTCTTGCCAAAAGGAAGAGAAGGTGATGTGGTGACATTCTTGGTAGTATTGCTACCTATAGTGTCTTTGACACCACTTGTGGATGCACCGGAGGAGGTCCTCACAAAATCTATAGTGACACCACTATAAGAGGTGCGAGCATTAGATGCATTCGCTTTTACAAAACCAAGGCCAACACGATGTGTGGCCGGAAATTGGTTTGCAAGCAGATCATCCAATTGTCCTTTTCCTTTATTGAATCTCACAATACGGGAGGACATGAGCTCATATTTCTCCTTTAAAGAAGAAATGTTGGTATCCAAGGTGGACACCCGTGCTTTGAGCTCGTGCACTTGGGTTTTAAGAGAATCGTTCTCTAAACACAATTGTGTGTGACGTGTAACTAGATCACTATTATCCATGGGATGTGTTTGATCTAGTTGAGATTTGAGAGAGTTCACCTCATCTCTCAATGTGGCATTTTGAGAAGCTAAGTTTGCTTTCTCAAGAGTTAAAGTATCAACAATGGTGTCATTGTTGATAATCCATGGAATGGATAACTTGCTAACATTTGATTTCTTTAAGCTAGTGTATCTAAGCATTAAAGATTGGTATTTAGCAAATAGTTCTCCATTAGCAATGCGAAGTTCATCCATTGTTACCTCGGTGTCATCCGTATCGGAATCACTCTCATCCGAGAGTGGATCTTCAAGTGCCATGAAACACATGTGGGCGCTCTCACCCTTCTCATCATCGGAATCGCTTGATGAGTCATCACTTGAGTCATCAAAGGTACCTACGAGTCCTTTCTTCTTGTCTCTCTTGTTCTTGTCGGACTTGTGGTACTTTGGTGCTTTCCACTTTTCTTTGTTGTTTAGCATTGGGCAATCCCTCTTGATGTGCCCTGGCTTATTACACTTATAACAAAGAGAGGAAGTAGCATTAGTAGACTCAAAATGTTTGTTGGAGGAAAATTTACCTTTGCGGAAGAAGCGTTGGAACTTCTTCGCCATTTGGGCCATTTCACCCAAATCCATCTCGTTCTCGGATTCATCACTTTAGGAGGACGATGAATTGGCGTTGAATGCCAAAGCTTTCTTCTTGGCCTCCGAGGGATTCATCATGGCTCGAATCTTCAATCGGTTATCCCGTCTTACTTCGTAAGACATAAGAGTCCCGATGAGATTCACCACGGTGTAGTTCTTCAAGTCATTGACCTCCTCAATGGCGATTGCTCTTCTTTCCCATTTGGAGGTCATCCCCACGATGATCTTCCTTACCTTTTCAGGTTCGGTGTAGATTTGGCCAAGGTCTTCCAATTCATTTGTGATGTCGGTAAAGCGTCCGTACATCGATGCAATGCTCTCATTTTCCTGCATATGAAACAAGTCGAAGTTTTGCACGGCAACATATAACTTTGAAAGCTTTACCTTATTCATTGCCTCGTGGGTAACGATGAGATGGTTCCAAATTTGATATGCACTCTTACATGTGCATATCTTGTTGAACTCATTCGGCTCCAACGCACAATGAAGAGCGTTCATTGTTTTAGCGTTGTTGACTTCGGCGGACTTCTCGGAAGTCGTCCATTTTTCGAAATCCTCTTCGGCGGGCTCGACGTACTCCTTGTGGAGAGTTCTCCAAAGAGAAGCACTCCTAAGGAATGTCTCCATCCTACACTTCCAATATCCAAAATTAGTACCATTGAAACGTGGAGGACGTACCGTAGATTGACCTTCGAAAAGAGTGGACACTCCATCATGGTCGTGATTGTTGTACGTAGGCGGCGAAGGAACGTTGTTGTTACCTCCAACAAATAAAACCTTGTCTATGGGGAAAACACTAGAAGGGGGGTTGAATAGTGTTTATGCAAATTTAAAGGAATTTACGCCAAATAAAATGCAATCCAACAAATAGTGCGGAATAGAAAAACGACCCAAAGAGAAACACACGCAAACGCAGAGATGTTTCAAGGGTTTGGATTACCCAAGTCAACTCCCGACTTGTTCCCGGTAATCCTACGTCCCTACCACCCGGATACCACCGGATACTCAAGTTAGAACCATAACTTGAGGTTTCCTTAAAGCCCACTTGTAGCAACCCTACAAGTGCAATCGAATACAATCGATGTCCTTGACTCCCACAACCAGGGAGCAAGCAAAACCACTCTTACAACCGAGAGCACAATTCAAATAACGAAAGTTATGAAATATGAAAGCAACACTTACAATCACCTATGCCTTGAAGTAGAACTTGAAGGAGAAGTGTGATGTGTGTTGAAGAAATCTCTTGGAAGAGAGGAGAAAGCCCTTTCTCTTGACTGCACCAATTGCCTAGAAGATCAATCGTTGTTCTAGGTTGGATAGCAAGAGAACAAGATTTGGAAATACTTAGGGCTTTGGATTTGAGAGCTTTGATCTTTGGAAATGAAAGCTTGCGATATTTTGCAATGAATGAGTAACCTTCCAATGGAACAGTAGAAGCTCTATATATAGCTTTCTCAAATCCACAAAACAGTTTAGGCAAAACCCCAATTGAAATCCGTGAGAAAAATCTCAACGGATATAATCTGAACTCGCGACAGTCGACTGTCGAACAAACCACAGTCGACTGTTGCACAGTCAGCAAGGGTAGGTAAGAAATCATAACGGTAACTTACCACGTGGACAGTCGACTGATGAAGCAAAGACAGTCGTCTGTTAAACCAACAGGCGACTGTAAATTCTTCGACAGTCGACTGGCCGAGAGAAGAGTAAGTTAGACAAATACTAGAAATCTCACAAGATACAGGACAGACGACTGATTCAAGTAATACAGTCGACTGTTAATCAGAACAGGCGACTGCAAAACCTTAAACAGACGACTGTCAAAAGCAAGAGAAATTTCCAGAGAGCTGAGTCAAAGAAATGACTTACAGACAGGCGACTGTTGCAGCATAGACAGTCGACTGATCTAATAGACAGTCGACTGTTTATACAGCATAAGTCGACTGGCCGTAGAATTCAGATCAAACAGAGTTTGGGCATGGAGAGACATGCGACTGATTTACAATACACAGTCGACTGTCACTAGGACATGCACCTGTGAATAGTTCAACAGTAGCCAGAGCGAAATGATCAGAGAAGGCCCAAAATTATATTGTAATAGTCTGTGCATAACAGGAGACTGTAGAACAAAACACAGTCGACTGTTTTTAAGACAGGCGACTGTAAACTGTTAAGCAGTCGGCTGTTATAAACAATCCTAGCACAAACAAAAGAGAATTGAATTGGGATCGAAGGACAAAGGTCTAAAGATGTCTTATGACAGAATGTAGATGTGTGTGAGTGCTCCATCAAAGTTCTACTTCTAAGCTACATACTAGAAAAGATAAAAGAAAAATTACATTGACGAATAATCTCTTCTTTCCATCGTATGAGCTTGAAGTCTTTACGGATCTTCAATCATCAATCTACGATCATCCAATTCATGTCATTTTTCTTCAATGACGTATGTGAGTCATCCATTACTAGTTGATCTTCATAATAAGCTTAGGCAATGGATTAACTGCAAAATAGGGGATTAGTCACAAGTATTTATGTTTGCTCATCATTAACACCAAGTAGGGAGAAGTCCAATACTCCACAGGAACAAGCAGATCATGATGATGGGTGCAGTGGAGCCAAGTAGAGGAAGCTGAGCATGTACATTTTGAGGAGTCAGAAGAGATAGATGATGGAATGCGTGTCGACCATGACGGTGACACGATGCATTTTCACTATGCGGTTTAGGATGAAGCGGATGTGCATGATGGCCAAGAGCAGATTGAGGTCACCATGGGGCCTGAGCCACATTCCACTTCAGAGTTAGCTTCACATGTCGAGGAGATTTATCAGGATGCGCACTTGCCAGTCATCGATGAGGTTTGTCAGGAGCAGTTACCAGTTGTGGGGAGTGCTGCAGAGATTGTTGATATTAATGTCGAGGAAGAGGATAACGACGGGGATTGCAACATGGTTTATATTGAGCTTGAGCTCCCTCTTACTCCATTTTTCCCTCTGTAGCCACTTCAACCTCCTCTTGAGGCCGTGCATCATCCCAAGCCTAGCATCACATTTCAGGGAAGTTCCCATCTTTCTTTTCCCTCAACCCCCAAATCAAATTATTTAATTCCATATCATAATGATTCGGATTGTCGTCATTTGATCGTAAATTCATTTATTCATTTCGACGACCCATTTTGGCAAGCTTTTCACTTGGACGGGCGCTCTCGCCCAATTATTTTTGACACGACCTATCTCCCCCATTTTGTAGGAATCCATCATAAGGAGATGCTCGGGGTTGTGTCGCTTGCCATTAATGTCCGCAATGGAGGTAGGGCATAGGACGTGGCGACGCTCGCGGTGGAGCGAAAGGATATGATCGAGCAGTTACCACCACCGTTATACATTCGAGATCCGCCTTTTGCCACGGTGTGTTCTTTCCAATAGTGTAAATAAATAAATTTTTTTAGTGCTTTCGCATTTTTTTTCTTTTCTTTTCTGGGATCTTTTGCGAGAACTAATACTCTCCCAACATTGAGGGCAATGTTTATTTTAAGTTGGGGGAAGAGTGTTAGAATCTTTAGGTTTGTTAGGATTTTGGTGTAATTTTTTTTGAGAGCGCTCCATTTCTCCATCACCCATTACACTTCATTGCATATCATATTTTGGCCTCCTTATCCATATGCCGCTTGCTTTGAGTTCAGTCCCTACATGCTTTAATGCAATGCAATTTTTTCGGATTATCATTTTGGTATCAATTCTTTGATGTTTGATTGGCACGTTTTCATTTCTTTTCCAATTTGGAGTCAAATGTTAATATGCCATGTATGAAACTCCTTTATACGTCGTGATATCTCTTTGAAATAATGTGGGAAAAGTTTGGTGTAAGTGATTGCATGAGTTGGGATGACTGGTGTAGTTTTTAAGTGGATTGGGTGTGGCCATATAGTGCATGCTTTGTTTTCTCCTAAGAAGTGGGTGGATGAGTTGATAATTCATGTTTGGAATGAGAGAGAGAGAGTTAATATAAGTGAATGTTTCCTTCTAATCAAATTGAGTAGCTGGTGCCCCACGAAACATTGGGGAGGACGCCAAAAATGAGATTTAGGAGATCATTCCATCCATTTGCATATATCGCGTCATCGCGTGTATGCAAATGTGGTCGTGTTTGCATTTCATAGCGTTATTGCGTGAATGCAAAACATAAACATCAAAAACAAAAAAAGAAGGAAAAAGAAAAGAAAAAAATGAAAGTATATATGAAAGAATAAGCAACATGAGTGATGCAATCTCATCTCCCACCACTTAGAGGAATTTCTTTTGTTTTGGCCATTTCCATGAAAATTAGAAACTTTTCCATTTGTGATATATCCCGATAAATGCGATACGGTGCTTATTGCCTTACTTTTCTTTGAATTGGATTGAAGAGAGTTTCATTTGTTACCTACTTTCATACATTTGGTATATTGGCTTTGGAATCAATTGGAAATACTATTTGGGGTATGCCGTGATAATATCTTGAGTTGGTGCACGTTTTTCAATTTAATCCGAATTTATCGCATATTTTGCTAGGGACTAGCAAAAAGCTAGTTGGGGGTGTGATTCGGGATATAAATTGCATATTTCCCCCTATTTCTGGACATTTTAAGTGTATATCATGTTTTTTTTGACGAGTAAGTGTGGGTCTTTATTAAAACTGAGGAAGAATACAAAACTTCTCCACTAGCGATAACAAGATGGGAAATGGGGGGAGGGGGGAGAGGACACAGTGTATATCATGTTTAATTTGGCGTTGATACGTGTGTTTTAGTGATATCTTGGATTATTAACGCCCAATCTCTTTTTATACATAAAATGTGTGTTTTATAAACTAATTTTTGCTTCCCTTATTTTTCAGGTACTTCTGGATTTTTCTGATTTTTCTGAAATTTTTCCAGAATTTTCTGGAGCTCGGAAATATTTTTCGGGGATTTTTGGAGCAAGAGATAGGGTTTCTGGAATTTTTTTAAAAAAGAAAATCAAAATAAATTTAAAAGCCCTGTGGGCCGGCCCGCTGGCCGGCCCACGTCCGCTGCACAGCAGTTTTTAAAAAAAAGAATAAAAAAAATGTGTTTGCGGGCCGGCCCGCCGTTCGTTTAAAAATTTTTTTAATTTTTTTAAAAAAAGATAGCCGCGGAGCGGGCCGGCCCAGCGGCCGGCCCGCCCCACATAATCTGAGAAGCGGGGGTGGGGGCACGTGCCCAGCACGTGCCCCCCCCCCATTTTGTTTTTGTGCAGCACCCGCTTGTGCGGGCGCTGGGGGCTGAGTGGGCCGGGTCTTCGACCCGGCCCGTTTCTTCTTTTTGGGCTCAAGGCACGCGCGGATGCGTTATTTTGGCGGGTCGGGCACCATTCCGCCCGACCCGCAAGCCCGATATGCGAATTTTGGGGCTTAATGCGGCCTGTAGCGAAATTTGGGAGCAGTCTCGGTTTCTTTGCGTTTTTGGCGATTTTTAGGGTTTCGGGAGTGCTCTTCTTCCCCAAAGCTTGGGCTAGGGCTTGGAGGCCATTGGATGGTGGAGAAGCTTGGTGAAGGAGCAAATTGGAGGAGGCTAGGGCTCATTTGGGGAAATCTTGGTGAAATCTTTCCTCTTCCCCTTTGTAATTTTGATATCTCTCTTTGTATTGAACCTTGATGAATTTGTGTATGAATATCATTTTGGTTAGTATGATTGAGTAGTATTGATTGGCTTGGATTATGAATCATGATGATTGGTTGTTAATTGTAGTCCTAATTTCCTCTTGCCTATTATCATGCTAATCTTGGATGAATTGTTAGGGCACACTTTAATTGGTTAAGTCCCGAGAGGGCACAATTCGAGATGAATCCATGCGCCTAATTTAATTAGTGCTATGATGATGCATCCATGCTTATTGCAAATTATTGTATGCTTGAATGTTAAATTTTCCGATTGGGCTTCCTTAGCCGGATGACCGATTGAGTTATATGCGGTAATTAGAACTTGATTAACACCAATTTTAATGATCCCACAACCCATGCTCTCTCGCCTTGCCATCCTAAATCCCCTTTGACTCTCTAACCCTACCCACTTAGGTTAGATTTGTAATTTCACCACACCTTTTTACCACTCATCCACCGTTAGTTGAGGTGGTTGTTTTCATGCTTTATTTTTCTTTATCGATCAAACTTGTGAATGTAGAACGACTTGTCCCTGTGATCCGACCTGGTACTCACCGGCTATTTTTATTGCATTGGCACTCCTTTGCTTGGGAGTGGAAGGCGTGCTCCGTGCGCGTCCTTCCGGTTCAACCAATTGGCCGCCGCCCAGCCGCCGCCGGCGCCGCCTTTCTCACCGCCGTCTGTCCCCCATTGAGCCCAAATATCCCCCTTTTCTCCTAATCTCCATTTCGTAAGCCTATTCCGCCCCGAATCGAAATTAAACTTTCTACACATATATTTCTCTTGATTTTACCCAAAATTTATTGATATTCATTGTTAATTAATCAATTTGTGTTTTAGGATAGCTTGGGGAGAATCAGGGGCAGATTCAGAGCTTCTTAGGGGAGGCGTCTCTTTGAGCTGCTTGCATTCGCGTCGTGCTTGGGTACATTAGCTCCTTTTTACTAGCACTTTGCGTTGGTTGGCACATCTCACGGCACCTATGCCTCCACGCACTAGATCACGTTCACAGGCACCCGCCTCCAAGCAGAGGAAGACTAGCGAGCCTGGCTCTTCCTCTACTAGAGCGGAGTACCCGCTGCCTAGTCCACCACCACTCACACTTCCACCTCCTACCGCACCCATTCCACCCCCATCGGCACAGCCTGCCCCCGCTTTTGACATGATGGAGATCACTTTCAGAGATGACGTACACCGTGTCAGATTTGAAAGAATCTCCCATCGATTGATTGTCCCCTCTAGGTTTGCACACATTGCAGATTTTGAGCGCCTAGGGGTATTTGAGGGCCTACTCCAGTTGTATGACAACATGGGGTGGCGTGATTTTCTTCCTGTGTCGATGGACACTTATGTCCGGCCGACACTCGAGGTCCTTAGTTCTATCCGTAGGACTCCTGGGGGTTGCTCATTTCAACTGATGGATTGTGAATGCAAGATTACCCTCGATATCCTCCGAGCCTATTTCCAGTGGCCCCACGTCCCGAACCCCGACCGCGCTTATGGTCCCACACACATTCCCCTACCGTCATTCGATACTCATGCCTTCTGGAAACTCATCACGGGATCACCTCTCGCCTTTGACCCTAGCCGGGCCAAGGCTTCCTCTATCGTCCACCCATGCCTCCGCATTTCTCAGCGCCTTATGTCGATTACTTTTCTCGCGAGGTATGAGTCTGGGACGATGTCTACGCCTGAGCTTTACATGCTCTATGCGATGGCTAGAGTGAGAGCCTTCGAGGTCGGTGGAGACGGCTTACTCCCAGCTACTCAGATCGATATAGCCAGTTGGTATCTAGATCGCATCATTATCTTTGTCGCAGCCAGGACGCCTATTTGTTGTGGCAGTCTGATTACCCTTCTGGCTCCCATGTGAGGGGTTGACCTCCCAGCTGGTTTGCTATGACCCACGGGCCCCACTTCCCTTTCCATAGATGTCATGGCCCGCATGAGGATGTTGCATACTCATGGTCAGCACCACTGGGTTTGGCTGCACGGTCCATTTGGCGCAGATTATATGGTGCTTTCGAGCTCCGCTCGAAATCGCATTAGACCTGCAGGAGGGGTGTGGAGACCAGAGATGGACCTCCTCATCCCAGCTGCGAACGTGCTTGAGCCTGAGGGCGCTCAGCAGGAGCCCCTTCTCCCACTTCTGGACCCATAGATCCCTATCCCTCATCCTGCATCTGATTTGACATCTGCTCCCGACACCTCTTTCCACACTTCTTTCAGTGTCGGGATCACACTTACTGAGTCCACTACCACTACCACCACCACCTCTGTGTCGTTGACCATTGATCCCATCTCTGCTTAGAATTTTGAGGGCACCCCCACTACTATTCTCGAGAGAGACGAGCCTTCCTTTGTTTCCGCAGCCGAGACCATGTCCTCACAAGATTTCTCGACCACTGGGGAGTCATTTTCTATAGATTTCACGACCTCCCCAATCGTCGACACTTCCGTCTCTGCTGTAGCTGTCTTCACCGAGAGTGTCGTGACGTCTGTCTCCATTTCTGTGTCAGCGACATCTCCACCCTTCTTGCCCTCTGTCACCGCTTCAGATTCTGTCGCTGCTCACACTTCTGAGAGCATTTCTGCGTCTCAGCCTTCCACAGAGGCTGAGCGTCTTTTGGCGAGCACTGCACCACACACTCACCCCATTGTGGCACCACTTGTCTACAGTAGCCGTGCTCAGCAGCCCCGATCCCCACCTGTTCGACCCTCTGCCCTCCCCCTGACACCCTAGTTCAACACCTGCGTGCTCTAGAGGGGGCCGTTAGTGGGCTCAGAGGAGATTTTCGGGCTCTTACCTCCACGGTTAGCTCTGTACAGTCTCGCGTCGCTCTACTCCTTGGTATTCAGGTCACCCTGAACCAGATTCTTGTGCGACTGTCACAGCCTCCACCTGCCGCTATCCGTCCCATTTCACAGCAACCCCCTCCACCACCACCTCCCCCACCACAGGACGGTGCTGGTGCTCTACCACCTGCTTAGGCACACACTTGATGCCTCCCATATTTTTGCCTCTGCCGTGATTGATATCATTTTTCTGCAGATTTTGCGCACCTCCTCCCCACACATTTTGGTCACATTTTGGTCATATCTGTCTATATCATGCTGGGAGAGAGGAGGTATTTTGGGACCGTTATATTACACCATCTTGATATCTGCACGCATCACATGCATTTCCATCTCATTTTCTATCATTTTTATACTTTATCATGCATGCATCCTCACCCACCCCACCCAAATCATTTCTCTCATTATGCCACACTTAGCGCATTGAGGACACTGTGCAGTTTAGCTTGGGGGAGTGAGTGTCTTACACACTTTTCGTTTTCCTCATTTTTATCTTCATTTTTCCACCTTTCTGTATTTTATATTAATTTTCACCCACTTTTTTATGTTTTTTCTCATGCATCACGTTTTCTTATTTTGTGTGTGTGTGTGCTGTATATGTATAGTAGTTCTTGTTTTTCCTTTATCCTTATTTCTTTTATCACTTTTTGCTAGAGATGAATTTTCTGTGATGGCGATGACCTAGGGCTAGTTTACTTTTATATGCATATTCTCTTGTCATGCCATCGTTTTTATCTCAGATATCATATGCTATACTTTGCCATGCATTCGAGAATAGTAACCTACATCTTTGTTATATGAATGTGAATGAAATTCTACCATTAGCCGAGTCTGAAGATTTATATTGTATACTTTTCATAGAAAACACACCAAGCTTCATGCATTGATTGCCTATATTTGGAGTACTGCTTTGTTGTCTGCTATCACTTCTTTTTGCATGAAAATTGTATGCTTAATTTCCCAGTTGATTGAATGCATGCCTTTTTGATATAAATGGATTAGTTTACTTTATGAATTCAAACTGAGTAGATTACATTGTCCTGCTGAAAGTTGTCATGCACATTCAAAAGAGTGAACTAAGCGTTGAATATTTTTTCTTCTCCACATATCTTGAACTTCATTTCTATACTTAAAATCATTGGTGAATCTCCCTTTAGCAAATCTTATATTGGCATCTTCCCCTTGCTATAAAGTCCAAGCTCCAATACCCCAAAATCAAAAGGAAAAAAAGGAAGAATACATGCATATCTTTCTATCATTGATTTGGGATCGTTATAGTATATATTGATTTCGAAAAAAAGAAAAATAAAGAGAAATAAAGAGAAAGAAAAAGAGAAAAGAGAAACAAAAAGGAAGTTCATACACGATCCCATTTCTTTCCTTCTTTCTTCCCTCTTTTATTTTTCTTGGAGCTTCAAAAATGGGAAAAAGTTGTATTGTTTTATTTGATGCCACCACGCTTATAGATAAGCTTGGGGGAGAGGATCTGAGAGAGTGACCACTTGTCTGTGCATGACGACCTAAGCTAGGTAATTTTCTGTACTCAGGGAGATTACTTGAAGTATTACGAAGTCCATGAATTGAAATTTGGCATGCATTTCATGAATACCATTTCTTTCTATTCTTATTGCTCCATATTGTGTGATGTCTCTTATACTCCAAATAAAAAGCGATCAATTGAAAAGTGTGCGATCTATGATTATGTATATTACTTTGGATGCCTCAGACGATGCCAATTCTAGAATGATTTCATGTTTCATATCGTTTTGATAATCTTGGTTTGTATATCGAATGCATTTATATATGATCATGATATCGAGATAAAAGTCTTTGGCATGTTTTTATTCGTCGTATGCTATTTGAGTAAGCAGCTCCACGTCCTGAAAAAATGATCTACCACCTCCCTCTTCGTTTTCTTTTCTATCTTATTTTTCCTTTTTCCTTATTTTTATCCGCCGGGTTCGTCTTTTTACTCATCTTCCTCGAGGACGAGTAAGAGGTAATCTTGGGGGATTTGGATCGCTCCTTATTTTACACCTTTTTTCTGCATGTTTTCATGTCGTTTCGATCACCCATATTGCGGTTTTCATGATTATTCGATGATATCTCGTTGCTTTTCACTATTTCTTGTTTTTGTTGTATTTCAGGAAATTTGGAGCGATCTAGAGCTTAAATGAGATCAAGGGACTTTCACGTGCACCGGAGCATCGTCCACAGCCTAATTGAGGAGCTAGCAGCGCTTGAGGATGAGCAGAAGAGGAAGAAGTTCGATATAATCGACTAGGAGGCAAGGAGGAGAAGAAAGAGCCACAGAAGCAGCTCACTCAGCCGACCAGGCAGTTCACTCGGCCGAGTGAAGGAACGTGCTTGGCCGAGTACAACGGATACATGAGCACATTAAGTCAAAGTCCACTCGGACGAGTGAAATATCTCACTCGCCCGAGTGAAAAAACCCACTCGCCCAAGTATGACAGGGTTTTTCTCCTGAGAACTCAGCCGACTTACTGGAATTTGGAGAAGACTCACTCGGCCGAGTGGCAAAGCCCACTCGCCCGAGTGAAGAAGTCCACTCGCCCGAGTGGAACAAGGTGACAGACCCCCGAAACCGCCAATTTCTCTGTTTTTCTTTGGGTCTGTCACTCGGTCGAGTGACATGTTCCACTCGGCCAAGTGGTGCAGTCGGCCTGTATCGCGAATTAGGGTTTTGGGCTGCGCAGTGCAAACCTGTCAGGATTTTCTGGACGATTTTGACTTGTATTTAAGGCTAGTTTTATTCCTAGTTTTAGGAGAGACGAAATATTAGTTTTGACGGCTATTCTAATTGTAATTCTCAGCTGGAGATCAAATACTCGCAATTTGGTTTGTTCTTTCTATCTAAATTTCTTGTTTTTATGAATTGTTTTCTCTCAACCATGAATTGCTATATGATCTTATTCGTTTTTTTTGTGATTGATATGATTGATTGTGAGTAGTACCGCCATTCTAGGGCGTGGAGGTGAACCCTATGGACCCGATCTTAGGATTGTAATCAATGAATTGAATTGTTGCTAGGATTGATAGACGGTTAGGTTACGATTGATTTACTACGAGTAGCTAGGAATTTCTATTGATTGGGGTTTGTAAGAGATTGGATTTCAATCGATGGGAAGGCCTAGATATTCGATTTAGATTTATAATCAAGATTCTCTAGACTTGGTTGCAAGAGATTGGACTAAAGTTAGGATTTTTATTATAAATCTATACTCATATTCGTTTGTAAGAGATTGGACGAATACGAACTATCATAACCTAGATCGTAGCTCGAGTTTGCACGAGAGTGGGCTCGAGGTGCGATTGGACGATGATGTCGATCTTTATGCTAGTGGCCTAGGTTAGGGTTTGCATGAGAGTGGGCCTTAATCTAGGTTGCTATAGACCGGCAATAGCACGAGAGTGTGAGCTTGGTTCTATATTCAGTTACAACTAGTTCACCTCAATTCAAGCCATGCAACATTGAGATTCACTATTCACAAAGATGAATGACGATCCATAGTGGGGATTCCCTAGCCCTAGACGCTTTTATTATATAGAATTTGAATTGTTAATTGAACGACCGTGACATTATTATCCAAACCATTCCATTCTACCACCAATAGCTAGGTGATCAAGATAGAGTACTGTCAATTGTCCTCCCTGTGTTCGATACCCGCTCGCCACTTCACCGTGCGCTTGCGGTAAGACTATAGTCGTTTTCTGGGTGTATATCCAGGTGCGATCAAGTTTTTGGCACCGTTGCCAGGGAGGCGACGGTATTTTATTTTCTTTACTTAGCTATTTCTTTTTATTTTTATTATTTTCACTCTTTTATTCCTCTATTGTGCTAACAATTCTATCTAGACTCTCTTTTTCTGTGCATGTACACGAGATCGAAGGCATCACAAGAAGATATATTATTTGATCCTGAGATCAAGCGTACGACAAGGAGGCTTAGAGCTGAAAGGAGATTTGTTGAAGACCTGATGCTTGCGGCACTTGTAGGAGCTTGGGTCTTCAACTTGTGGCCTGATGGATGAACCTCCTTGGTGCGACAACAGTGCATGTGCAAGATGTAGGGCTGATGTTGCAGTGTGCTCGTGATGGTATGGGGTGCTGCAGCAGTGCCCACGCAGGGTGCCTTGATGCTACAGCAGTTTGCGAACAGCTATGGCCTTGGTTACTGCAGTGCGCACGCAGCTATGGCCTTGAATCTCTCCTCTTTGTTGTGGCCTCTTGAGAACCCCCATTGATGAAGACTTGCTTGATGATGCTATGTTGCGGCACTTGGATGCATGTGCAAGTTTGACGATGAGGCAATGAGAGTAGGGCTCTTTGTGATGTTGCTTGCTTGGTTTGCACCTTGCACAAGGATGGCTATGATGCGGCTATGATGCTTGCTTGCGGCCAAGCTTGAGAAGATGGGTTCTAGGGATAGTATCTTGCAGCTTGGGATGCTCTATGGCCTTGGTATCTTATTGATGTAGGGCAATGAGGCATGCGAGCTTGCGGCTCTCCATGGGGTATGAGTTTTGGGAAGATGACATGGTCTTGGAAATTAGGACCAATGGCAATGAAGCTTGGCTCTTTGATAGTTGCAGCTAGGAGATGTTGGGAGTTATGGCTTTGCGCAAGGGCTTTGGGGGTCAGATATTTGCCGCAACTTTTTGCTTGAAGATGTTCTATATGGCCGGCCCTTGTATGTGTATGCCGCAATTTTTACTCCTTTGGAATAGAGGTTTATATAGCTAGGGAGAAATCATAATGCTATGGGGATTAGGGATTTGAATAGAGAGTTGATTGGGATTCTATTTGATCTCATTGCAATACAAATAGGATTAGGAATTTGAATGGTATTTGATTTGCAATGCTAATGGGATTTGAAGTGGATCTCTAATTGATTTGAATCAATCAAAGGAGATTTAAAGGAGACACTCCATATCTCTCCATATTAGAATAGGATTAGAATGGCAATGGGGATATGAATCAATCTTAAATTGATTTGAATAAGATCCTCTCTAATTTGACATGGTCCAATACTTGTAGCTATAGTCACCCTCTCTTTGACCAAGTCCAAGTTGCTATATGAATAACAATTCCTCCATCTTCCAAATTGCTATGTGAATAGCAATTCCTTTATCAATTGACTTAGTCTTCACTTGGAAGATTTACAAGCGTGCCATTCCTGAAAACACTTAGCACACACATTAGAACATTCACACACGTTTGTTATCAACAAACACGAAGTTAACGATCGTTGTATCCAATATACGTTGTATCCAACAATCTCTCCCCTTTAATGATGACAAACTTTTATAAGATTTGTACTAACGTTCCAAATAAAACATCTTGATATGTGTGTGTGAAGTGTGATAATGGGAGGATGTATGCAACAATTTACCACTTGATGTATAAGCATACAGGCATGCAATGATGCAATGATAATGTGATATAAATAAGCATGACATGCTCCCCCTTTTTCATGCTCCCCCTTGAACATATATTCACGTATTCATATATTTAATTATTCATTAATGTTCCCCCTTAAACCAATTAATGCACCGAATCTTCAATATTTTCTCCCCCTTTTGTTATCATCAAAACGTATAAACGACGTCTAGTTCATGGCACACGCAAAAATAAAGTATTATAAATTACACCTAGCACTTGCATGTCATTTTCCTTAAAGTAAGCACTTCAAATTCAATGAAAAGATAACATAGACTTCTACACCATCGTGTAAGTGTGATGATTAAATAATTGAAGCACATAGGGAGAAACTCTCATAGAAACCAACCAAAATCAATCCGCATTTTCCAATAAATATGATATCACTAGGATTGATTTTCCCCGCCTCATTAAAAATGGGTTCAAGATACCACACCCCAAAAGCATCGCATGTAAGGACTCTTTATGTGGGGGTGGCATTACTTGACGAGTAACATACACCAACGCTAAAGATTACCCATAAAGCATATGTTGGATACTCGTGGATAGTATATTTGCCATGAATTGTATCCATTTTACATACGGAGCAATATTCATTCTTTTTCATTTTTCTTGTTTTATATTAAATTCTATTGTGCTCAATTTTTATTCATGGCAAATACACATCATATCCCTTAGATTTATCAGTTATTATCAACCTATATTCACTTTCCAACATTTCATAAAAGAATCTCCAATTGTGCAACAATATTCAATACAAGTGGAAGTGAAGGCTTAGGTGTAGAAATCAAGTTATTCAAGTCAATAAACATGTCATGGCTACTTAGGAATTCTAACATGCGCATGTAGCTATAATAATAATACAATGATTTCTACAAGGATATGAGTTTCATTCAGTAATACCACTTGAATGATACAAAGAGAAAAGATATACATTAAGCACATTCTTTTTAATCTTTTTCAATTTTTTTTATTTTTATATATAATGAATCAAGTAAACTAGAATCAAGCAAACTAGCACGCAAATAAAAAATAGTTCAAGCATGCAAAATCTATAAAGGTATGCATTAATTTCAAAGAGGGAAAAAGATATACCTTCACGTCGTCGTTTGGTTAAAAAGCTTAAATAATGAAAACGTTCAATCCAAATCTCCTCGCCAAATCTCCATCATACATGCACGGTAGATGATATGTGTGACCTTGGAATCCAACAAGGTCTAATCATGTTAGTTATTAAAGATTTAGGAACCCATATTTGTTTAAACTTCATATTTGTGTTCCTAAACTTGCAATTGTAGGATGTATGGCCAACACTAGCACAAGTAAAGCACTTCGCATAAATATTTTCATTTTCAATGGCTCATTGTGAATTTTCTTATAAATAGGCTTTTTAGCATGTTTAACGTCATATCCAAGACCACGTCTATTGTTGGCATAAAGTTGATTCTCTAGAATAGTATCCAACGATTGTTTTCCTATAGAGAAATTCTTTAATTACAATTCTTGACTTGTGATTTTGGATTTCAATAAAGCGTTTTTTATTCACAATCAAAGTGAATTTACTTATAAAAGCTTTCTTGTTTTTCTCTTCCCTTTTTGCAAAAGCAATCAATTTTTATTTAAGCTCAGTATTTAGCATGCACAATTTGTCATTAAGCTCTTTAATCACATAATCTTTTTCAGTTTCAACTTAATTAAATCTAGCTTAAGAATGCTAATATCATTCAATAAAGAAGGAAATGAACGGCAATTAGCTTTTTCATGCAACCTATAGTTCTCTTTTTTCAACAAAGCAATAGTAGAATCTCTTGCAACAATTTTTTCTTTTAGTTTCTTAATTTCTAATATCATGTTGTAAGTGTCTTGTTTCATTTCATCGTTGGAATTTCTATAATCTTCTAATGTGGATTCAAGCTCTTCAATTTCCTCTTGCATGCATTTACAAATAATTAGGAGTTCAGCTTTACTACTAGATTTTACCTCATCATTTTTTGCCATGAGGCAGAGGGAGGAGTGTGCGCAATCCTCATTCTCATTCTCGCTATCCATGTCCCACGTTCGCACCACAACTTTTACTTTCTTCTCCGTAATATTAGATGTGTCTTGTGGGCAATCCTTTATAACGTGACCCTTCTTTTTACATTTAAAACATTTAACTTTATTAATAGCAGTCTGTTCAGATGAATTTCTAGAAGGATTATAATGGTTAGAACGATTAAACCTTTGTTGCATGTCAGCTCTTCCTTGAGGAGTCTTGATGTATTTTCTGAAGCCTCTGACCATCAACGATATCTCCTCCTCCTCATCGTCATCTTCACTAGCTTGAAGAGTAAGTGGCTTTGAAGCTTTTTCCTTCTCCTCTGGCTTCTCTCTAGCCTTAAGATTCTGCAGCTCAAGCTCGTGAGACATTAAGTTGCCTATCAAGTCCTCCACTCTCATCTGTGATATATATTTCGCTTCTTGGATGGCAGTGACCTTAGGCCTGAAAGAACTTGGCAGCGCCCTTAAGATTTTCCTTACCTGTTAAAGGCTATAATATGGCTTACCGAGGGAGCTAGACTTGTAGACGATGTTGGTGAACCTCACAAACATCTTTGATATGGACTCTGATGGTAGCATGCGAAATCTCTCGTACTCTGTGCTCAGAAATGCAAGTCTAGACTCCTTCACCTGGGATGTTCCCTCGTGCGTCACCTCCAGTGTATGCCATATTTCCTGTGCAGTTTGACAATGTGAGATACGATTAAATTCAGATTTATCAAGAGAGCATATAAGAGCATTCATAACTTTTTCATTTAAAAATATAATCTCCAATCATTATCATCACACTTGTCTTCAGGTTTAAGCATATCAATATTTTCAATTTTAATAACAGGTGGCTTATAACCTTTTTCGACAATGTGCCAAACTTTATAATCAACAGATATCAAGTAGATTTTCATCCTAGATTTCCAATAAGCATAATCTACTTCATTAAATTTTGGGAGTCGTGATATAGACTTACCTTCAGAAAAAGCACAATTAATAGAGTTATTCATGGTCAATCTAGGCTGGATCCTATAACCCGCTATGATACCACTTGTTGGATCTGGATCTAAGCCTAGAGGGGGTGAATAGGCTAATAAAAAATTCTCATACAACCCATATGATATCACACGCAGTTAAATTCACAAGCAATGTAAATAATAATCAGACACAGATGCACATCAGATTTACCCTGGTTCGGTCGATCACCACAACCTACGTACAACACCCAAAAGCAAATATTATATTTATAGTGTACATGCACAACTGTAATAGCTAGAGAACCAACGTCTCTATACTCACCAGGCTAAGTACCCCACTCACTGTGTTCAACACTATCAATCCTAATATATGCTCTCACTTGACGACACACATCAAGTTCCTCTTGTCTAGACCACCACTAGACAAGACCCCAAAGTATCACAAGTAAATGGTAAAGTTTCCTACGGACATCAAACAATACTACACAAAAATAATAATAAGAGTTTAGAAAGCTCAGTTTTGTGTAGCCGTCGTCGTCTCCGTCAATCAGCACGGGCCAGATATTGTCTGGCAAGATTTAGATGTCTCATCTCGTCTCGTCAGTAACTCAAGTTGCGGCCTTGGCTTGTATGTGAAAGTTGTGGCCTTGTCACTTGGATAATTGCTTCTTAAACTTGCGGAACCCCCTTTCCTTTGTTGAAGACCTGATGCTTGCGGTACTTATAGGAGCTTTGGTCTTCAACTTGCGACCTGATGGATGAAACTCCTTGGTGCGAAAGCAGTGCGCGTGCAAGATGTAGGGCTGATGTTGCAGTGCACGTGCGATGGTATGGGGTACTGCAACAGTGCATGTGTGGGGGGTGCCTTGATGCTACAGCAGTGAGCGCGGCTATGGCCTTGGCTGCTGCAGTGCGCGTGCAGATATGGCCTTGACTCTCTCCTCTTTCTTGCAGCCTCTTGAGAACCCCCCTTGATGAAGACTTGCTTGATGATGCTATGTTGCGGCACTTGGATGCATGTGCAAGCTTAATGATGAGGCAGGGAGAGTAAGGCTCTTGAGGATGTTGCTTGCTTGGTTTGCACCTTGCGCAAGGATGGCTAGGATGTGGCTATGGTGCTTGCTTGCGGCCAAGCTTGAGGAGATGGGTTCTAGGGCTAGTAGCTTGCGGCTTGGGATGCTCTATGGCCTTGGTAGCTTATTGATGTTGGGCAATGAGGCATGCAAGCTTGCGGCTCTCCAAGGGGTATGAGATTTAGGACGATGACTATGGTCTTAGAGATTAGGACTAATGGCAATGAAGCTTGGCTCTTTGATAGTTGCGGCTAGGAGATGTTGGGAGTTATGGCTTTGCGCAAGGGATTTAGGGGTTAGATAGTTGCCACAACTTTTTTCTTGAAGATGTTCTATATGGCCAGCCCTTGTATGTGTATGCCGCAATTTTTACTCCTTGGGAATAGAGGTTTATATAGCTAGGGAGAAATCATAATGCAAAGGGGATTAGGTATTTGAATGGAGATTTGATTGGGATTCTATTTGATCTCATTGTAATACAAATAGGATTAGGAATTTGAATGGAATTTGATTTGCAATGCTAATGAGATTTGAAGTGGATCTCTAATTGATTTGAATCAATCAAAGGATTTGAAGGAGATACTCCATATCTCTCCATATTGGAATAGGATTAGAATGTCAATGGGGATATGAATCAATCTTAAATTGACTTGAATAAGATCCTCTCCAATTTGACTTGGTCAAATACTTGTAACTATAGTCACCATCTCTTTGACCAAGCCCAAGTTGCTATATGAATAGCAATTCCTCCATCTTCCAATTTGCTATATGAATAGCAATTCCTCCATCAATTGACTTAGTCATCACTTTGAAGATTTACAAGCGTGTCATTCCTAAAAACACTTAGCACACATATTAGAACATTCACACACATTTGTTATCATCAAACATGAAGTTAACGATCATTGTATCCAACATACGTTGTATTCAACACATATGTGCAGGGTTGCCGAGGAGCCAATCATACAGTCCTTCGTATTTGCAACCATGTTTACCTCCGAGATCACTGCAACTATAATATCCCCTTTTACCAAGTTTGCACTTGGTTTTGGAGCATCTTTCTGGAAACAGCATTGAACTGCATAGTGTTCGGGCTTTTTACACACAAAGCGTTATCCCTTCTTCTTGAAAGTGGTGAGGTTATGGCCCTTTGGAAATTTCTGATTTGATTTGTGGCTGGGTATATACTGCTTGAGATGTTTCTTAGGATGTGAAGGAGGAATGGATGAATTATTCTCAACTAGATTAGCTTTGGAGACTATTTCTTTAGCAGAGTTGGTTTTTTCTCTTTCTATATTCTTTTCCTCAATCCTAATAGGAATGATAACATCTTCAAGGGACATTTGTTTTCTTTTGTGTTTGAGGTTGTTTTTATATTCTTTCTAAGCCTCATTAAGTTTTTCAATAAGGGATCCAGCAACAAAAAGGTTCGGGAAAAGTAATGTTTTCATTTTTCAGATCATTTATGAGAACATGAAAGTCATGGATTTGGGAGGAAACAGTTTTATCTTCGGACATAGAGAAATGAAGGAAGTTGCTAATAGCAAATTTTTGGTACCTGCATCTTCTTGGATATATTTCTTAGTAAGGCTAGTCCAAATTTCAGAGGCTATTTTGGTATGACAGTAGACATCAAACCGTTCATTAAAAAGAGTGTGAAGGATGGTATGTCTACAGATTTTATTGGCTCGGTCCCAGGTAGGAATATCTTTTTCTTCTGTAGGTTTAGAATCATTAAGGGCAAAGGCATACCATGTGACATTAAGCGTGCTAAAGACTTTTTCTTGCCATCTCTTAAAGAAATTGCCAGAAAACAATTCGATTTTAAAGAGATCCATGAATCTACCTTTAAGATTTTTGTATAAAATAAAGATATGAAAGGATGTTGCTATAATAAAACAGAGGAATAAAATGGACTTATCAGCCGAGGCGTGCTAAGCACTGTCCTTAAAATTAGATTTTCGTCACTCGGAGTCAAAACTCGATGCAGAGAAGATCTGACAGCTACCCTCCAGGATTCAACGGTGAAGACCTTGCAAGCGTGCACTCGGAGTGCAAGGTTCCAGCAAGCAACAACCAAACTTCATTCTCACAGGAAGAAACAGATGGGAGCGAACCCAAACAAAGTTGCAACAAGAGAAACTAAGCAGAGAAAGGTAATTTATTTTTTTAAAGAAGAGTAGAAAGTACTGATTGATCATCTTATTTCCCACAAGGAAAGGGATATATATAGTATGAGAAGATAGATATTCTAATTCTACCATTCGAAGCCATTTAGGGAGATTAAATGGAAACCATAAAAAGGTGATTAAATGGCAGCCGTACAAGGGTGAATAAATAGCAGTCATTGTAAGACATTATGACAATTTTAAGTTGGCATCAAATGAGCAATAAATAAATCTGACTTTTAATTCAGCCTTCATCGGCATGTTGAATTTGAAATCAAATGGCAATAAATCTGAATTTTAATACAGCTTTAATATGCAAATTGAAATTTGAAATCAAATGGCAATAAATCTGAATTTTAATTCAACTTTAATATGTAGATTCAAATTGGTATCAAATGACAAAAAGTCTGAATTTAATTTAGCTTTAATGGCAGTTTATTTGAATTTGAATTACCATTAATTCCAACAATCCCCCACTATTTCAAAATTCAAAAATAACGGATATAAGATTTCAAGAAGAGTAACAAAGATATGAGAACGAATACGACAACTCAATACATAAGTAATGGTGACTTTCGGTCTATGAACCACTACTTAGGGTATGTAATTGTGTTCTACAAGAAGTTGGTAAACATAATGTTTTTATGAACGAATCTCCTTTATTGTAAAACATTGACTCGTAACCCATATTGAATTAGCAATGAATTGTTGCTTGCTCTTAGGGGTTGGCACGTTTCGGCCATGCGCCATACCTGGATTTTCATGAGTGCTCTAGCAAACCTACCTAAATTCGCATAGGAAGTGGCTCCACTTCCACACTCATATAGGTGGATCCGTCAAGTGTGCTCGACGATTATGCACACCACCCAAAAAGGTCTATGGTATCTATTAAGAGCCACTTGCTCATCCTCTATCATCGTCGATAGCACTATCTACTCCATAGGAAAGGGACATGTAATATAATGATAGTGCTTTTCACGATCAACAAGTAACTTGTTATTACCCATATGAGCCTACTTCATGAGATCAACAATCATATAGGTCGGGTTACCATCACTCTTGACCTATGTTTTAGGTATAAGTCGCATTCCCCTCGATGTACATTCTATTAATTTCCTATTTAGTGGTTTTGTCAGGATCTACCTAATTCATCTCTGATCTCACATAATCAAGGGATACACTCCCATGATCTAGCAGCTGCCTCACAATAGAGTGTCTTAGGCGTATATGCCTACTCTTCCCATTAAAATTCTTATTTTTAGCTTTTGCAATTGCAGCTTGAGTATCACAATCGATAGAAACAGATGGTATCGGTTATTCACATATGGAAAGATCACCAAGATGGTTCTTAAGCCATTCTGCTTCACTACATGCCTTCTCCAAGGCAATAAACTCAGACTCCATAGTAGACTGAGCAACACATTTTGCTTGGTTGACTTCCAAGACACTGCACTTCCACCAAGTATAAAAACATAACCACTTGTGGATTTCAGCTCATCTGAATCAGAGATCCAGTTTGCATCAGTAAAACCTTCTAAAACTGATGGAGAGCCACTAAAATATAACCCATAATCAAGAGTTCCTTTTGAATATCTCATAACTCTTGACAATGCATTCCAATGATCATTATTAGGATTTTGAGTGTAACGACTCAATCTACTAATAGCATATGCAATATCAGGGCGAGGACAATTCATCAATACATCAAGCTACCAATGATCTGAGCATATTTAATTTGTGAAATTGATTCACCATAATTTTTAGCTAAATGTAAGCTAGCATCATATGGAGCAGCTGATTGACTTCAAGGGCATGCATAATCCAAGTAGGATGCACACGCTTTCCTCCCAAGAGAAGGAGTGTCAAATGCAATATAAACCCGTGATTACGTGGTCGAATCCACATAGACAAGTCGTTTCATAATCACAATCACAATTGGCTAAGGAAGGCTAAAAGTGTTGGTACAACCAACTAAACTAACAAGTGTGGTGAGTGAAAGTGTGGGGTGACACGGTCGAGCCAAACCCAATGTAGGTAGGGTGGAGACCAAAGTGTGGAGCTAGTCAAGCAAGGAAGTGTGTGTGGAATGGGATATCATTAGGGTTATGAGTTGATTAGCAATAGGTTCATTCCAAATGAATCAACCCTCGTATCCATTTCGAGGTATGCAAGGGTTGTGCACATAAGTAATGCCCTTACGGCACACCGTCGTTCTACATCCCCACCAAGAGTAGCGTACGATTCATTTATGTGTTGATTAACGGATTGGAATCCCTAACATAAGCTCGTGAATCTATCCTTGCATCCGTGTCAATAGAATGCACGGATCGTGCACGTAGGTGTGACCCTTAAGGTACACCACCGTTCAACGGCCCCACCAAGAGTAGCGCACGACTCAATTAAACATAGGGCACAACCCATCAATCAATGCTACTACCATCCATTTCAAGGCATGCTAGACCAATTTAATACTAGATATGAACAATCACTAATCAACCACACAAGCCCTAATTAATCCCAACTCCACACACAAATGGCTCTAGGCCTTCATAATGACAACAACTTGATAATCATACATAAAGAGCAAATAGCATTCAGTACAAGCCAACAATCAAAAAACTATTTAATAATTCTTACCATCATTCAATAATCATTCAAATAATGAAATACAAATCATTAGAATCAAATGTTATAAGAGAGGGAAGAAATCACCAATAGAAACCCTAGAAACCCAAGATTTCCCTTCTCTTGCACCTCCACCAAGCTCCAATGGCTCCAAACCCTAGCCCTAGCCCTTGGGGAAGAAGATGGGGCTCTCCTAGCCCTAATGAAACAGTAACTTTCGGCCAAAATCTGATTCTGCTTTCTGGATATCGACAAAACCCTCAAAAAAACCCCAAAACTTGTGTTTTGGGTCTGCAATTGGGCTTGCGGGTCGGAGCGATGGGCGCCTGACCCGCCTGAAAATAGAACGCGTGTGCAGCAGCAAGCGGGCCAGATTTAGGTCGGATCCGGCCCGCAAAAATCGCACCTGCCCGCATCAGCGGGCGGGCCTTCAGCCCGTCTCAACGAGCGGGCGATGCCCGCTTCGCTTGCGGGGCATGCGCGTGGCACGTGCCCTGCAACTCATCTCCCCACCCTACAGTGGGGTGGGGCTGTAGTTTGGCACCACGTGGTGCCCCAAATGAATTTCCTTTTCCCCCCTTTTTAATTGCATTTTCACTCCAAATAATTCACCAAAAATACATAGAAATTCCAAAAAAAATCCCAAAAAATTCTGAAAAATCCTCAAGGCTCCCAGGAGTACCTGAAAAATAGAAGAAGGAGAAGTTAGTCCATATGATGGTATTTTGTGCAAAGATTGAGAAATAGCCCTAAATGTGACATAAAGTGATAATACACTTAAGAGAGCAAGATTAAGCATAATCTTTAGCACAAAATGGGGGTAGTTAGGGGGCGTAAATATACACATTTCACTATGAATCAGTAACTACAGGTTTTTGATCATGATATCCAAATTTTTCAATCACCTTTCTAATGTAATGTTATTGTGAAAGCATAATGCCACTATGTGTCTTAGTTAATTTAATAACTAAGATCACATCGGCTTCACTCATGTCTTTCATATCAAAATTTGAAGATAAGAATATCTTTGTTTCATTTACTACATCCAAGCAAATAATCACACCAACATCATTATCAAACTTTGTGTAAATGCACTTATCAGCATCATTAATATAATAACCATTTGAAAGCAAAACATAATCAAATTTTTCATGCCATTGTTTTGGAGCTTGTTTCAAGCCATAAAGTGATTTAACAAGCTTGCATACTTTATGTTCATTTCCAGGTGTGATACAACCTTTAGGTTGTTCCATATAAATTTCTTCTTCTAATTTTCCATTAAGGAAAGCAGTCTTTACCTCCATTTGATGGATAATAAGACCATGAATAGAAGCTAATGCAACCAAAACCAGAATAGATGCTATCCTAGTTACATGAGCAAATGTATCAAAGTAATCGATTTCTTTCTTTTGGTTGTAACCTTTAGCAACTAATCTAGCTTTGAACTTATCAATTGATCCATCTGGTTTTAGCTTCCATTTGAATATCCACTTGAAACCAATTGTTTTAGCACCAGGTGGCAAGTTAACAAGTTCCCAAGTATGATTGGACATAATAGATTCTAATTCACTATTGATAGCTTCTTTCCAAAATATGGAATCAGGAGATGTGATGGCCTCATAGAATGTAACAGGATCATTATCAACAAAAAAGGTGAAAAATCCATCTCCTAAATTAGTCTCCTTCCTAACTCTTTTACTCATTCTTACTTCTATCTCATCATCATTATCACGTGATTGTGCATCAGAAGTGTGCGATGAATTAGGTGCAGAAGTCAATCTATCATTATTTATCTTCATGGGAAATATTTGCTCAAAGAAATCAGCATTCTTGGTTTCAACAATAGTGTTAGGTTCCATGATATTCTGCTCACTTCTAACAACCAGGAATCTATACGATGCACTATTTTGAGCATAGCCAATAAACATACAATCAAATGTTTTCGGACCTAATTTTCTCTTCCTAGGTTCTAACTAAAGAACTTTAGCTAGGCACACACTTTGAGGTAATTAAGGTTTGGTGAGTGACCTGCCCAAAGTTTATAAGGAGTCTTAGCTGATTTCTTATAAGGAATTCTATTCTGAAAGTGACATGCAGAGAGAATTGCTTCTCCCCGCAAGTTTAGAGGTGCACCCGAACTAATTAGCATGGCATTCATCATCTCTTTTAAAGTCCTATTTTTTCTTTCTGCTATGCCATTAGACTCAGGAGAATAAGGAGGTGTAGTCTCATGAATAATCACATGTTCTTCATAAAAAACATTAAAAGATGTGAACTCCCCTCCTCTATCTGATCTAATCCTTTTTTATTTTCATATTTAGTTGATTCTCTACTTTAGTTTTATATTTCAAAAACATATCAAAAGCTTCATCTTTAGATCTAAGCAGATAAACTTCAGTATATCTAGAGAAGTCATCTACAAAAGTAATATAAAATTTCTTATCACATATAGTCATGTTGTTCTTTAAGTCACCGAGATCACTTTGAATTAGAGCAAGCAGTTCACTTCCTCTCTGTATAGATTTACATGATTTCTTAGTGGCTTTAGATTCAACACATACTTCGCATTTATCACAAGAAGAAGAATCAGTAGCATGCATCAAACCAATTTCTTTCATTTTCTTAATATAAGAAAAATTCACATGTCCTAGCCTATATTGCCAAGTATCAAAAGAGTCAATCAAATAAGCAAAATAAGAAGATGCATTTTCATTCATAGTTGCAAGTACATTCAGAATAAAAAGACCTTGGTTACAATAGCCCTTTCCCACAATTTGGTTACTCTTGGTCATTACAATCTTATTAGACTCAAAAGTAACTTTAACCCTCACTTTTCCAAGGAGAGAGACGGAAACCAGATACCAATGGATATCTGGAACCTGGAGCACCTCACTAAGTAAAAGGAGTTTTTCCGAAGTTAATTTGAGGAGATCCTTTTCTTTCCCAACTGCGGACGAAGGTCTTGAATCCCCCGTGTACACATTCTCCTCACCAGAACTGATATGAACATAAGAGGTAAAAGCTCCTCTATCAGGACCTATGTGCCGGGTTGCCCCAGAGTCAATCACACAGTCCTTCGTATGGGTAACCATGTTTACCTTCGAGATCGCCGTAGCTATAATATCCCCTTTTACCAAGTTTGCACTTGGTTTTGGAGCATCTTTTCGGAAACAGCATTGAACTGCATAGTGTCCAGGCTTTTGCACCCAAAGCATTGTCTCGTTTTCTTGAAAGTGGTGAGGTTATGGCCCTTTGGAAATTTTTGATTTGATTTGTGGTTGGGTATATACTTCTTGAAATTTTTCTTAGGATGTGAAGGAGGAATGGAGGAATTATTCTCAACTAGATTAGCTTTGGAGACTATTTCTTTAGCAGAGTTGGTTTTTTCTCTTTCTATATTCTTTTCCTCAATCTTAATAGGAATGATAACATCTTCAAGGGACATTTGTTTTCTTTTGTGTTTGAGGTTGTTTTTATATTCTTTCTAAGACTCATTAAGTTTTTCAATAAGGGATCCAGCAACAAAAAGGTTCGGAAAAAGTAATGTTTGTTATGAATCAACAACTGGGGGAGGAACCCCCAGCCCTTTATTTATAGGCATGATAGGAGAGTAGAAAGATAGAATACATAGATATGGGCGTATCTCTAAGATACCCGCAATCCTAACCGACTCTGGTTATTTCCATTCACAACACTCCCCCTTATCCAGCCATAGGTGTGGACTCTGCTCAAGAGTACTTCGGGATTCTGAGCGTAATAAGAGTCTCACATGGGGTGTATACTTCAGGATCCTGAGTTGGTGAGGTTTGCCTCGTTAAAACCTTTAGCTATGGAAAACCCTGTGGGAGAAACCATAGTTAAGGAAAAAGAGTACAAATGCTCTTTAACTCCCCCTGATTTGTACAAGTGACTCTGCGCATGAATACTTCTGGATTCTGAGCATCACAGAGGGGTGGATACTTCAGGATCCAGAGTTGATGTGATTTGCCTCGTTAAAACCTTTAGATATGGAAAACCCAGTGGAAAAAACCATAGCTAAGGGAAAAGAGTACAAATTCCCTCAACTCCCCCTGATCTGTAAAAGCTCTTAGGCTTTCAGATCTCTTAGGCTTATCTCATCACTCATATTTACAACATTCCGAAAATATACACCGATTACAAATATTATCACTATCAAGCAGCTGCTGAATCCAGAAACTCTGGAGAGGTGTGCTAAGTCTCGTCGCCTCTGATGTGGTCTTCAGACTATATGGTCAGCTCCACAAAACCAGCCTCTATCCCAGTCGTCATAGTGATGTGATGTACCACCAGGCGCCCTCCAATACACCAGTGGTGTGATTCTGGAATGGTGAGGATCTCGGAATGATAGGATGATGTTGCCTTCATAAGTTGCTTTGCATATTTGCAGTAGATGGCCATCCCACTGTGGGTACCCGTTCTGTGATTTCTTAGTATAAGGACCGGACCTGTAACCTACATTTGCATAAACATTGGAGGATGCTATTTCATATTGTAAGTCCAAATCTTTCGACCCTTGGAGGAAGCGCAGAAGGATTAACTCCGGTCTAATGGCCCTTTTAGGTGCCAACTATCTCTGGCTAATGAGTTTACTGTAATTTCTATATCGGGACGCGTGCAGTTAGCCAGGAGTGCCTGATTGCACTTAGATAAGGGACTTTAGGACCAGTTATATCCTCCCCCTCTTCCAGCGATCGGAAGGGTTCTTTTTTGTTCATCCATTAAGTATACTCCCATAGGTGTACTTTTGATGACAATGGTCCTTTTAATTTCTCCAACGCACTTCTGGGCGTATGTAACAGGATTCTATGAGCCATGACTTTATATTTGCCTTGGTCTTTTTATTTCATGTTTAAAAGTCAGGCTTGAACAGATGTCTCGGTTTTCTCTTCAGGAGATCCGATGAGATTTTAGTTGTTTACAACTATGACCTCAAGCCTGCTCTTTGCTCAGATGCAAAGACAACCCTCAGTAAGAATCATTGCTTTGTCAAGCGATAATCTTGGTTGTACATTATTTTTATTGTTTTTCTTCAATAGAATAGACGTCCCGAAGTCTATTCAGGCATGTAAGGAAATATGGAAATTATCTTTACCAAGATGTCCACGAAGGTATGCCGTCACAACATCCAATAACAGCATATCCAGAATTTTTTTTCCAAATCGTAAGGTATTCGCTTTTGATAACTTAGGGACCGATGCATCATTTATGAGTCATGCTCATTTTAATTTGTTCGATCCCTAGTTTCAGCGAAATTTGCCTTGGGCTATAGGTTGTACCTTATAGCATACGACTTTGTATTTATTTTTCTTATGTGTGCAATACTTTATTTTATCCACAGGTTTGACACCTTTTGGTGTCTGGACTTCAGGTCCGAACATTTCACGTTTCATAAGTGAGTCCAGCTCATCTTTTATTGCCTCGTTCCACATTTGGCCAATCTCTACGTTTGCCTTCTAGCAACGGAGTATGGAACGATAATTTATAAACATCATCGCTTTTGCGATGTATATGGAAATATGATACGTGAATACATTGTCGACAATTTATGTTCTATCTGTCCAACACCTCCCCAGTACGTACAACATTTACTTTTAATTTCACTTTTTCCCGGCAATTCCTCTACAGTGGATTCCGGGAAGGGTGAGGGTGTGGACATGAGCTCATTGTCCTGTGGTAGTATTGTCTTAAGGTCTTCAGGAGTTTCTGTCCTTGGAGCCTGGTGGTCTGCCTCTTTTCTGTTGAGGGTCATCCACTTCTGCTGCTGGTGGGTTGCATCCATTCTCGGGGATGTCAATCCTAGCTGGAGTTTTTGCAGCAGGGATGTGTGATCTGACAATCTTCTGGTTGTCAGTAAATGAGTTCGGTAAGTGGTGAACTTTTTTCTGTGGAGGATCTTCATGATCACATCTTCACATTTGTTTTGTTATCGAATCATTAGTGGATCAAGCTATTTGTATCCCACGTTAACATTTGCTTCGCGTCGGATTTTCCAGTATCTGGGCCTATTTTGGGGAAACTCGTCTCATCGTTTTCACAGTCTTCAAGATGTGCCTTAAATGCGTCCCCCGTTTGGGGTTCTAGGTATCTTATAAGTGAGGGGGAATCAAACCATGCATGGATACCTAGGCGACGTTGAGTACCGTTTTGGTCCTCTTTGGTGGTGCAATGGGGATTTAAAACTGCGCGACCGAAGATTCTCAGATGAGAAATGTTCGGTGGCATTCCATATGCAAGTTGCATTGGAGACTATGACCTCCAGAGGGTCTTATTTTCATTTACAATGCAACATGCAGAATTTGCATGTCCCCATGCATCCATAGGCAATCGGGATTTAATGGACGTTTAATCCATTGGAGTCTACTTATCAGTGACTCTGCCGACCCAATTTGGGTATGAACATGCGGCACAATGTGTTCATTTTCTATTCATGTTACTTGGCAGTACTCTTGAAATGACCGGGAGGTATATTTCCCAACATTAACTAGACTTATTTTCTACATTTGATTGTCTGGGAAATGTGCCCACAACATGTTTATTTTTGTGCCAATAGCTTTGGAAAAGCAAAGTTGCGGGTCTGTAGTAGACACACATACGAGTGTTCTGAGGATGCATTTATCAGTACAATGAAGTACCGAAATAGCTCACTAGGGGTTGTGGATTTTATCCACATCTACCTCCTTGTATTCTTTTTGAGGAAGCGTGGAGATTTTTTTTTCAACTTTTCGTTGAGATGGCCTTGTAATTAGTTTTTCCCTTATAGCAAGGGATGCGAGGGAATTCTCCCTTCTGAAGAATCTTCTGGTTCTTCAAGTCATACCCATAGGATAAGATGCAGTGCATCATCACTGATCCTGGGTGGCCAAATCTTATCATGCCAGAGTAAAAACTCGGCTGATGTCGGGCACTTCAGGTACTCCGTTTAATTCTGCTTCCTTTCTCCGAATCTTTGTATGGTAGAGGCCTGTAAGGCTCTCAAAACGTTCAGGTATGGATTTTACTCCTTTTTCTTGAGACGTTACATACAGTAATTTGTTTTTCATTTACATTTGCTGTTTCCAAATGGAAATCCGTTGAAACAGATGTCCTTGAAACTTAGAAAGTTTCTTTTGGAATTCGGAGAGATTAGTGCATCCTTCTTTTTTTGTCATTTGGGGTGCAACAGTGTTGCATTCCTTGGATCTTCAATATGGCCCTGATATTGGGCTTTGTACTTGAAAAAAAAATCGTACGTGTTTATTGTCTACTAATCATTTATGAGAGCAGTTTCATCTATTAAAAGGTGAAACGTATAGGCACATGCATATTCAGATAAACATTTTCATTTATTGTCTACTAAACATTTTCATTCAAAAATAGATTGCGTAATACAAAATCTCTCATAACATGAAACGTTCTAAATAATTTGCTAAGATAAAAATAGAGGCTAATCAAGCATGTCATCATTTTCGAAGTCGTCAGCTGTAAACTTGACTGGAGCATCAGAGGTCATCAGGTTTGTTCAGCTTTATTTTTCTTGTTTTCTTTATACAAATCCTGGAGATACTGTGGAGTTCGACACACTCTGGACCAGTGGCCTTTCATGCCACAGCTATGTCACTGGTCTTCCCATTCCCTCTTGGGTGGGGTGCATCATCTCTATTTTTGTCATTTCTGCGCCACGTGAACTTCCGCTTATTATCATTTCTTCGTTGCTGGACTTGGCCCCTAGCTTTTTTGTTCTGTCCCCCTTTCTGTGGCCTTTCTTTTCTTTTGTTGTCTCTCTTCTTTCTAGAAGAAGAGTCGTTATGAGCTTCTGGGATGGGGGCAGTGCTAGAGGGGCGCATATTGTGAGTGGCGAGGAGAAGCTCTCTGTTTTGTTCAGCCATGAGTAAACATGACAATAGCTCAGAATACTTGGTGAACTTGCGTTCACGGTATTGCTGCATTAGTATCGAATCTTTTTCATGGAAGGACGTATACGTCTTTTCCAACATGCGATCTTCTGAGATTTTTTCATCACACAACTTCAGGCGTGAGGTGATGCTAAAAAGTGCTGAGTTGTACTCAGCAATGGACTTAAAGTCCTGCAGTCTCAGGTTCTCCCACTCATATCGTGCCCTTGGGAGTATAACATCTCTCTGATGTTTATACCTGTCCTCAAGGGCAGTCCAAAGCTCAATTGGATCTTCGACCGTAAGGTATTCAGCCTTTAAGGTCTTGTCCACATGGCGGCGAATATAGATAATGGCTTGCGCCTTCTCTATATCGCTAACATTTTCTTTTTCTGTCACAGCAGTAATGAGTGACTTTGCCCGTAGATGAAACTTTACATCTAGCTGCTAGCTTAGATAGTTTCTATCTGATGCATCCAGCACTTCGAAATTAATGCTTGCAATTTTAGCCATTTATCTAGCAGAGCACAAACATGCATGAATTAATATTTTAATCAAAGAAAACATTTTCATGCGGAGGTAATATTTACTGAAAACTAAATGCGTGGATCGGCCAGTCCCACAAGAAAGAGTCCAAAGTCCATACAGTCCAAATTATACAAATTTGCAGCTTTAAAAGGAAAATACAACTTTGGAAAACTCGTGGGTCCCATATGATATCTCCAGCTTCAAATGTGGCCTCCGTCTCCATGGAAATTGGACTTCTTTCTTTGACATTTACATAAATTCCTCACTATAATTTCTCTCAAAAATAAAAGAAAAGTGCGGGAAATAAACTGTGGGACTTAAACAGCCGATCCAAAAACCACATTTAGCCATTCATGCAGAAATATTGTGCTCATCAACATTTTCATCAGACATTTTCATCACAGGCATTTAATATTCGCAGAGATGGATAAACAATTTAATCACTTAACAATTATTGGACCACTGGACAACGTCGTACACCGTTAGGTTAGATGACTAACGGCAGAGCGGTCGCAGGATCTTCCTAATTATTAAGCTTAAATATAATGCACAACCACGCATGTATTATCCACAGAATAAGCCAGTGATGCAAAGCATGTATAGATGATTTTACGGAAGAAATCATTTAATGCAAGGGTTGTGCAAAATTTGGGTTTATTCCAAGAATTGGAAAAAGGGCCCAAAAATTTAAACATGCCCTTTGTAAAAGGAAGAAGTTTTTGTTAGAATTTCATAATTCCATATTTCTATTCCCATATGGTTTTGATATGACAAACACATTCAGTGCTACTAACTCTATGTATGCAGATACATATCAATGCTGAGTTCCACACAAATGAGATATCTTCATGCATACTCAATCAGATATATCATTCATGAAGCTGGAAAGACAAAGGCACTTAATCCACGACTTGGATATATAATCACTTGATAAGGATCTCCTGCAAAGAAGCTTCTCAGATTCAGTTGCAGATGCAGTCCTATCTACGGCTTTATGTAATCAATGTAAAATTTACTTTATTAGAGTCACAAAGCCTTGTGATAATATATCTTAGTCATCTAGGTTCCATTACTCAGAGATCTACACTTCCCAATTCGCAACTTTGAAAATTGGCAGCCAATAACCCCATTTTGGTCGACCAATTTTAAACCTTCGAATTTGGTTATGGTATTGCATGAGCAAACTCCCCTAACTGTGTAGATTCTAGAACTGGCTTCCAACGGTCTAAATTCTCTCTCTAAATTTTGGTCGACCAATGTGGTCATTTTGGTCGAAAATTTTCAGGGACGGTTCTTGCCCGTTTTCTAACGTTAACTACAGTCACCAACCGTCCCTAAACACTATAAATAGAGGGGTAGACCCTCTCTTTCTCTTCACTCACTTTCCTCTTCTTTACTCTCTTATTTGTTGAAATCAAGTCTTTCATTTTCTAAAGCTTTAGGCCATTAGTTGTTCTTTTCTTATTTGTAAGAAGAAATCATTAGATTTCTTTCTTCGTTTAAGAACGGAAGAACTTGGATTTTCAACATCATTTTGGAAAGTTGTTTGTGTTCATAATTGCAAGAAGAAAATCAATTGATCTCTCTCTTCTTTTATGAACCAGAGAACTTCAAGTGTTTCTCTTCATTACATATCTTTTACATCTTGAAGTTCATCTTCTAAACACCATCCTTGAATTCATTCTCTGAAATTTATACCAAGACTATAGGTATTTTTCTATTTCTTATTTAACAGGTTTGAATCTCTGTTTAGAGATTGTACAAAGTTTGGGACACGGGGAGTGTCGCCATTTTTGTAAGTTTGTGATTGCGGGGCAAGTGATTATAGTGGATTGAAAATATCTACGGGGTAGAGGACTGGAGTAGGATCACAAGGATCCGAACCAGGATAAATCTCTGTGTTTGCGATTGATTTAATTTCAGTACTTGTCATTTTATTTCTGTGACATCTTTGCAAATATTACTAACATTTTATTTACGACATTTTTTAATATACACTATTCACCCCCCCTAGTGTATTAATCCTTACAGGCTAAAATTACATTTGGTATTAGAGCAAGGTTAAGATGGCAGGAAGTTCCTCAGCATCAAACATGAACGCCGTTCCACATAACTACAATCAGCATCCTGAAGGGCACTCTCAATCTCGTCCTCCTACATTTGATGGTTCAAATTACTCATATTGGAAAATATGAATGGAGATTCATCTCCAAAGTATGCATTATGAGATTTGGGACATCGTAGAAACAGGATACGAAAAGCCAACAACTCCTGTTGCTGATTGGACCGCCAACGACAAAGCTGCAAAAACCAACAACTCAAAGGCCATGAATGCTTTATTTTGTGCTATGGATAAACATGAGTTTGATCGAGTATCTCAGGCCAAAAGTGCTATGGATACTTGAGGTAACTCATGAAGGAACCAGTAAAGTGAAGGAAACTAAGATTTCCGTTTTGGTTCACAAATTCGAGTTGTTCAAGATGAAGGACCAAGAGACAATTGGAGAAATGAACACCAGGTTTACTAATATTATAAATTCTTTAAATGCTCTTGGAAAAACTTACACTTCTCTTGAACATGTTCGTAAAATTCTTAAAGCTTTAACTCCAGTATGGCGTCCAAAGATCACCGCTATTGAGGAAGCCAATGATCTTTCCACATTATCTATGGAAGATCTTATTGGTAACTTAATGGCCCATGAAGTTACACTACAAGATGAGAAAGAAGAATCAGATCAAAAGAAGAAAGTACTTGCCTTCAACGTAACATCAGATAATGAAGATTCAGATGTTGATATGGCATTTTTTGCCAAAAACTTCAGAAAATTCTTTCAGAAAGGTAAGTATAATAATTTTAAATCTAAGAATACTGATTCTTCTCTTTGCTTTAATTGCAATAAGCCAGGACATATGAAGAAAGACTGTCCACTTCTCAAAGCAAAGTTCAAAACTTCCAACAATGATTAATCCAGAAGAGAAAGGAGGTTTGACAAAATGAAAAAGGCATTTGCAGCAACATGGGATGAATCTTCAGATGATGAAGCTGACCATGATGAAAATGCTAATATGTGCTTTATGGCACAAGATAATGAAGATGAGGTAAGTGCTTTTAGTAATGAAGAATTATTAGATGCATTGAAAGATCTCTATTCTCGTTTCAAAAATTTAAATAGTCAACATAGATCTTTGAAACAGAATAATAACGATCTCCTTATGAAATATCAAGAATTATCTTCTTCTAAGAACACTACACATATTGAGAATACATCTTCTCAAAATTTGGATCTTAGTAAAGAGAATGATATTCTCAAAACTAAGAATCTAGAACTTCATACACAAATATTTGAAATGGATAAAAATATTTCATCACTAAAGATGAAATACGACGAGATGTCTTCCAATATTAATAAATTTAATAAAGGAAAGACTAATCTCGATGATTTGCTAAAAATACAATATCTAGCCAATCATAGACAAGGTCTGGGATATTCTCATAAGGATGCACCCAAGTCTTGTAGCACTTCTTCTTCTTATGGAAAAACTACTTTTGTTAGACCTCAAAAGAAGAATCACGCATTTATTTACACAAAGAAAGTAAACATTTCTGATTCTTCCTTACAAAGAAATGTTATTAACATTTCAAAATCATTTCTTAGGAAACCTACTACAATTAGTAAATGGGTTCCTAAGAATACATGTTTAGAAGATAGAAATTATTATATTTCTCATTATTTACATTCTATAGTTCATTCGAGTAATTACATTAAAAAGCCAAATTCCACTTGGGTTTGGCTTCCAAAAATCTAATCCCAAGGACCCTCAAGCAAAGGGTACCAATGCTTAATGTTTTATCTTTCAGGTACCTTAAAAGAAAAGATGGATTTTGGACAGTGGATGTTCAAAACATATGACAGGAAATATCAACATACTTTCAACCGTTATATATAAAGATGGAGGCACAGTTACCTTTGGTGACAACAAGAAAGGCAAAATCATAGGCACTGGAACAGTTTGCAATTCAAATCAGCCTATCATTGAGAATGTTCACTTGGTTGACAGTTTGAAACATAATTTACTTTCCATTAGTCAATTATGCGATAAAAATTACAAAATATTTTTTGAACGAAATGATTGCATTATTTATGATTCTGATATGTCATCTATTTTGTTCCGTGGTAAGCGTAAGAATAACATTTATATCTTATAAATGTCTGTTACCACTAATAATCATTGTTTAATGATTACATTAGATGATATACTTTTATGGCATAAACGTTTTGGACACACTAATTTCAAAAATCTAGCACATATTTCAAAACACAAATTAGTAAATGGAATGCCAAATATTTCTTTCAAACACAAACATTTTTGTGATGCTTGTCAACAAGGAAAAATACACAAATCTTCTTTTAAATCAAAGGATGTTATCTCAACAAAGAGACCATTAGAACTCTTACACTTAGATTTGTTTGGTCCTTCAAAAGTAGCTTCTTTGAATAGAAGTAGATATGCATTTGTCATTGTTGATGATTATTCAAGATATACTTGGGTTATATTCTTACAAAACAAGAATGATGCGTTTGAAGAATTTTCAATATTTTGTAAAAAGATACAAAAAATCAAATCCTCTAACATTGTCACTATTTGTAGTGATCATGGAGGAGAATTTGAAAATGAATCTTTTACCAATTTTTGTAATGAAAATGGCATTACTCACAATTTTTCTTTTCCTCGTGCTCCTCCTCAGAATGGAGTAGTAGAAAGGAAAAATAGAACTTTACAAGAATGCGCAAGAACAATTCTTTGTGATAGTAAATTACCGAAATATTTTTGGGCTGAAGCTGTCGCAACTGCTTGTTACATTATGAATAAAGTTCTTATAAGGCCATTGCTTAATAAAACATGTTTTGAATTATTCTTTAATCGCATTCCACGTGTATCATATTTTAAAGTGTTTGGATGTAAATGTTTTATTCTTAATACTAAAGATGCACTTGATAAATTTGATTCGAAATCTGATGAAGGTATTTTTGTTGGATACTCAACACGTAGCAAAGCCTACAGAGTATATAACAAAAGGACTTCAACAGTTGAAGAATCACTACATGTCACATTTGATGAGAATCCTTCATCTAATTCTCCCATCATTGATGATGAAGAAAATATATTACCTTTATCTAATTCTTTAGATAATATCAAACTTGAAGAAATTGATGCTACTAATCATTCTGTTGAGTCTATTTCAGATAATACAGATCTTCCCAAGGTTTTTGCACAAGTTCCAAATCATCCATCAGAATTAATCATTGGAGATATCACAGATGGAGTTAGAACTCGTCGTCAAATTGAACAAATGGCGCATTGTGCTTTCCTTTCATCCATTGAACCAAAGAACATCAAAGATGCATATGAAGACAGTTCATGGATTATCGCTATGCAGGAAGAACTCAATCAATTTCAACGAAATGATGTTTGGAAATTAGTTCCGAGACCAACAGATCATTCAATTATTGGTACCAAGTGGGTATTCAAAAATAAATTGGATGAATCTGGTCAGGTAATTAGAAACAAGGCACGATTGGTTGCACAAGGTTATAATCAAGAAGAAGGTATTGATTATGATGAAACCTATGCACCAGTTGCTCGTCTTGAGTCTATTCGCATGTTGTTATGATTTGCATGTTTTAAAGATTTTAAATTATTTCAAATGGATGTCAAAAGTGCTTTTTTAAATGGATTTCTTAAGGAGGAAGTTTATGTTGAACAACCTCCTGGTTTTCATCATGAAAATTTTGAAAATCATGTTTTCAAATTAAAGAAAGCTCTTTATGGTCTCAAACAAGCACCTCGTGCTTGGTATGAAAGACTTAAAAGCTATCTTTTAAATTTTGGTTATAATATTGGTAAAATAGATTCCACTCTTTTTATTAAAAATATTAAATCTGACATAATCATTATTCAAATATACGTTGATGATATTATTTTTAGTTCTACTAATGAATCTCTTTGTCAAGATTTTTCTAAAATTATGCAGAAAGAATTTGAGATGAGTCACATGGGTGAACTCAATTACTTCCTCCGTCTTCAAATCAAACAATTGAAGGAAGGAATCTTCATTCACCAAAGCAAGTACTCTAAAGAACTCATCAAGCGTTTTGGTTTAGAAAGTTCTGCAGAAAAACGTACTCCAATGAGTACATCTACTTCTCTCGACAAAGAATTAAATGGTAAGAGCGTTGATCAACGTCTTTACATAGGTATGATTGGCTCTCTACTCTATTTAACGGCTAGTAGACCAGATATTATGTTTTCAGTATGTTTATGTGCACGTTTTCAGGCAGATCCTAAAGTTTCACATCTAACTGCCGTAAAACCGATTGTTAGATATGTTAAGCACACTTCTGATTTTGGTTTATTTTATCCCAAGTCAAGCACATTTGATTTATTATCGTATAGTGATGCAGATTTTGCTGGTTGCAAATCAGATCGTAAAAGTACCAGTGGTACTTGCTACTTTTTAGGTCATGCTTTAGTATCTTGGTTTAGCAAAAAACAAAACTCTGTTTCCTTATCTACAACCGAGGCAGAATATATTGTCGCCGGTTTAGCATGTGCTCAAATCTTATGGATGAAACAAACTATTTTAGACTATGGTATTGATTGCTCTACTTGCCCTATTATGTGTGATAATACTAGTGCTATTAATCTTTCTAAAAATCATGTGCATCATTCTCATACAAAACATATTGATGTACGTCATTATTTTCTAGATGATCATGTTCAGAAAGGAGATATAGTTCTTAAATTTATAGCTACTGAACATCAGACAGCTGATATTTTGACCAAACCATTGAAAGAAGATACTTTTATTAAGCTTCGTAGGAATTTAGGGATTATTAGTGAATCGGACTTATGACACATTCTTATTTTTATTTTTAGAATTTGTCTCAAATTTTTCCAAATTTTTCTGGCTATTTTTAAAATTGGTCGACCAATTCACCAATATTGGTCGCCAATTGTCGAATTTTTTATTATTTTTTAATTTTAGGTAACTACTTCGTCTTCCCGCTTATTCTCGTTATCCGTTCCCTCCATTTTTGGTTTCAGAAACTGAACCCATCCTTTCGTTTTCAAATTTTGGTGGGATTCGTTTCTTAAACTGAACTCGATTGGAATTCTGTCTGTTCCAACAACTTCCCTTAACTAATTTTCTTTACTATTTAATTCTTGCCTAGGGAAATGTTAAGTCTTCAAACTATCTTCAGCCCATTTCTTTTTCTCTTTCCCGAAGCACCCATTCCCCCCAAAAAAACTCCTGCCGGCCTCTCCTTTTCCCAAATCTCCGCCACCCTAAATCGACCAGCGATCTCCCTCTTTCTTGTCGACGCCTTCCTCAAAAATCCACCCCGTCGCCCGATCTTCCTTCTCCTCTCCTCGCTCGACCGTCCGTCGTCTTCCTCCACCGATTTCGCGCGACCCGACCGTCCGATCCGTCCCAGTTTCGCCGGTGACCACCCTCAACTCGCCCCCCGTCGACCGATTGTTCCTCGCACGGCTCTGATTTCCGTCGTTCCGTCGTATTTCGACTTCACCCCTGATGGATCCGCATCCGCAGGATTTCATAGCGACCCCGACACCGGCCTACTTTCGCTCTCTGACGGCTACGCAACACTTCCGGCTCTTGGAGAACATCCCCTTCCATCCCGAACGACATATTGATTTCAGCGACCATGGGTTCTCCCGGCTTTTGAGCCCCCTTCATTCCGCCGGTTTGGTCGGTCTCTGGTCTACTTCCAACCGAGCCACGTACTTCCCTGCTCTGGTTCGCGAATTTTATGCCAATTTAGACTCCTCCCTACAGGCTGGTATGCTATCTCTTACTACCATTGTCAATGGGTTCTACTTTCGATTAACTGGTCCTATGTTATCACGTCTACTGCAACTACCCCAGACCCATGTCCAGTCTCTGCCCACTAATCTCAATGACCCCGCCATTAAGCTTCTCTTGTCCACGGATTTTCGCCCCAAATGTTCTGCGGCCACCCTTCATCCCCCTGCTCGTATGATGGTTAAAATCATCCTCACCAATCTCGCTCCCAAAATAGGTTCCCTCAATTATATCAGCACCAAGACCGCACGTTGTCTATATGCTTTGATGGGTGAACTTCCTATATGTTGGGGTTCTGTTTTGCTTGACTCATTGGCCAAACCAGTGAAATCTCACCTTTTCTTGCCTTCCCTGATTACTAGAATCTTGGAAGCCTTTCAGATTCCATTTGCCAACTCTGCACCTATCTTCAATCCGGTTGATTTCACTTCTGCAACCTTAACCCACATGCAACTAGTCATCTCTGACACTGACGAACCTGATGATGATGATTCCGATGCCCTTGCCTCTGCCCATGACGCCTCTCCCACTCCCTCCCATCCAGATACTAGATCCATGTCTCGCTCTCCAAGCACTCGTACTCGCTCTCCGCGACCCCGTCCAACCCCTACCCCCCAACCCACTCCCACTTCCCATACCCCCGGCTCTTCTCGCACTCGTGGCCGTGTTCCGGTTCGGAAACGGTATTCCCAGTCTGCGGCTTCTCCTACTACTCCCATTACCCCGACATCTGTCATGATGCTATCCTTGGTGAGATTCGTGCACTGTGTCATTCTGTGACTCGCAGATTTCAGGATATTTAGGGAGAGATGCACGATGGTTTTCGTGGCATTCAGACCCATTTGAGTTCAGGTGATGCTACGTTACAGGATCATAACAAACGGATGGACGATCTTACCACTGTTGTTGCCTCGTTGGCAAATCACTTTGAGTCGCTCCACTTTCGGGCCACTCGCCGTTCGACTGATGCGTCTCCTTCCGGGCCTGGGTCTTCTTCTCAGCCATAGTCATCTTCTGGCTCTGTTTTCCACTGTTTTTCATGGGTAGCATGATGGTTCTGTTATGGTTGGTTTGGGTACTTTTGGAGACTCCTTACATAGGTGTTTGGTGCTTTTTCTGGTGATGGTTTCTTGCTTTCTTGATGTTGTTCTATAGGAACTTTGGGGGTCTGTGGTTCAGTGGTTATGTTGGTTCAGTGGTCATGTTGATTATGTCGTTATGTTGATGTTCAGACAGTTGGGATTGTTATGTTGTTTTTTGTTGTTCTGTTGTAGTTCATATGATGTCTCTGGGATGTCTGTTGTTCAGCCGTTGGGCTATTTTGGTAACTTCGTCATATGGGATGTCTGTACTTTCGCCTCATTCTATGTATGATGTTGTTTCTTCACTTCGTTGGCAATTATGTACATGGTTGTTCTGTTAGTTCTGTCATTAGCATGTTGTTCCTTTGCATATTCTGTTACTTTGGGCATGTGTTGTTCATTAGCATATGGGTCGTTCATTTGGAAATTTGAGGCTCAATTGCATCTTCTGTTACTATTTGTGTCTTTCTTTTCCTATTTTTGTGCTATATCCATTTCTATGGCCAACTATTTGTTCCATTTATATTTTACAGGCCAATCTAACCTCTACATCATTTTTCCTACATCCTGCTATTTGCATTTTTTTAGCAGACTTGGTCTCATTTTTTTGTTGTATGTTGCTTATATTTGGCCTCATTTTGGCAGTTTTAGCATTATTTCTTTACAGGATATATTTCCATGTCCACATATTTTTTCCTATAAGTTATATTTTGATATGTAACCATGTATTTTTTTTCCTTTGTTACTACACCACTCTACTTCTCTCCTTTTGACATTTCGCACCCTGCCACATGACATGTCTCTTGTGTCATCATTTACACTTATTTTTGTGACACTACTATTTCAGCACTGGGTTTCCCCACTCCAATTCACTACATGGCTCTATATATTATTCCCTTCACATTTTGGCCTGCCCTCAATTTTTTTACTGGCCTGACTTTTCCTTTTTTTTCTCTCTTTGGCATGTCATTTCTTTTATTTTATTGCCCCGCCAATTACTTATTTTTTTTAATTGCTGCTCTAAAGAATTTTCCACCAATGACAATATTTTGTTCATTATTTCACTTAGGCCTCACTTAAATATTACGGCCTCCATACTATTTTTTTTGGCCTACACCTCATTTTCCAACTCTGTCCAATTTCGGTTCAATTTTTTAATAGGCTATCTACTCCTACTTTGGCCGCATTTTATATTCCCCTCATATTTTCCCGTATTAACTAATCTTTACTTTGTCTCTTTTTGAGGATTCCAAAGGGGGAGAATATATTTCATATACTCAGGGGGAGTATTCACAAACTCCACATATTCAGGGGGAGTATATCTGATATGTTCAATTTTACTTATATATTTTTTTCTTGTTTGTCATCATCAAAAAGGGGGAGAATGTTGGAATTTCATAATTCCATATTTCTATTCCCATATGGTTTTGATATGACAAACACATTCAGTGCTACTAACTCTATGTATGCAGATACATATCAATGCTGAGTTCCACACAAATGAGATATCTTCATGCATACTCAATCAGATATATCATTCATGAAGCTGGAAAGACAAAGGCACTTAATCCACGACTTGGATATATAATCACTTGATAAGGATCTCCTGCAAAGAAGCTTCTCAGATTCAGTTGCAGATGCAGTCCTATCTACGGCTTTATGTAATCAATGTAAAATTTACTTTATTAGAGTCACAAAGCCTTGTGATAATATATCTTAGTCATCTAGGTTCAATTACTCAGAGATCTACACTTCCCAATTCGCAACTTTGAAAATTGGCAGCCAATAACCCCATTTTGGTCGACCAATTTTAAACCTTCGAATTTGGTTATGGTATTGCATGAGCAAACTCCCCTAACTGTGTAGATTCTAGAACTGGCTTCCAACGGTCGAAATTCTCTCTCTAAATTTTGGTCGACCAATGTGGTCATTTTGGTCGACCAATTTCAAAACTAGCCATTTTGATCCCAAATTTTCAGGGACGGTTCTTGCCCGTTTTCCAACGTTAACTACAGTCACCAACCGTCCCTAAACACTATAAATAGATGGGTAGACCCTCTCTTTCTCTTCACTCACTTTCCTCTTCTTTACTCTCTTATTTGTTGAAATCAAGTCTTTCATTTTCTAAAGCTTTAGGCCATTAGTTGTTCTTTTCTTATTTGTAAGAAGAAATCATTAGATTTCTTTCTTCGTTTAAGAACGGAAGAACTTGGATTTTCAACATCATTTTGGAAAGTTGTTTGTGTTCATAATTGCAAGAAGAAAATCAATTGATCTCTCTCTTCTTTTATGAACCAGAGAACTTCAAGTGTTTCTCTTCATTACATATCTTTTACATCTTGAAGTTCATCTTCTAAACACCATCCTTGAATTCACTCTCTGAAATTTATTCCAAGGCTATAGGTGTTTTTCTATTTCTTATTTAACAGGTTTGAATCTCTGTTTAGAGATTGTACAAAGTTTGGGACACGGGGAGTGTCGTCAGTTTTGTAAGTTTGTGATTGCGGGGCAAGTGATTATAGTGGATTGAAAATCTCTACGGGGTAGAGGACTGGAGTAGGATCACAAGGATCCGAACCAGGATAAATCTCTGTGTTTGCGATTGATTTAATTTCAGTACTTGTCATTTTATTTCTGTGCCATCTTTGCAAATATTACTAACATTTTATTTGCGACATTTTTTAATATACACTATTCACACCCCCCCCCCTCTAGTGTATTGATCCTTACAGGCTAAAATTACAGTTTCCCTTTTTCATTCATCCCCAATAACCCCCAATTGTCCCCATAATTTACCGTGATTTTTCACGAATTTTCAGGCCCACAAACGCCCTTTTTAATTAATTTTTTTGCCCAAAAAGCCTTTTAAGGCTTATTTTTAGCATTCCCCCATTTTTTTTCTTCTGAAACAAAGCCTGCGGGCCTGAGGCCCGCGGTTTGCTTGCAGGCTTCAGGCCCACAAGGCTCTATCCTTTTTTTCTCTCTTCTTTCTTTTTTTTCTTCTTCTTTTTTTTGTAAAAGTGGCCTGCCTGCTGCCAATTTTTTTTCTTTTTTTTGGAAAAAAATATGGTGGCCTGCGGGCCTGAAGCCCGCAGGCCGGTTGCGGGCCTGAAGCCCGCAGCTAAAGAGAATTTTTTTTGTGTATGGGCCGAAAAAGGCCCAGTAGGGCTTGGGGGGGCGGCGGCTAGGGTTAGCTGCCGCCGTCGCCAAGCGCCGTCGCTTTGGCTGTCGGGGGGGCACCGCCCCCTGCTGGGGGGGCGGGTGCTGCCCCCCCCCCCCCCCCCCCCCCCCCCCGCTGTAGGGGGACACGGGGCCGGCGCCGACCCGCCTCTGCAGGGGAGCGCGGGGCAGTCGCCGCCCCCCCTTGCAGGGGGGCGCGGTGGGGGCCGCCAGCCCCCTCTGCAAGGGGGGCATGGGGCGATTGGGCCCCCGCCCCCCGCTGTAGGGGGGCGCGGCGGCGGCCGCCACCCCCCTCTGCAGGGGGGACCGGCGGCCGCCGCCCCCCACTTCGGGGGGGAGCGGCGTAGGGTGTGGGGGGATTTAGGCCGGCTGTGAATCCGTCGGCAGGCAAAACTTAGGGTTTATACAAAATATAACCCTAAAAATTTGATTTTTGGGATGAAAAATTCGTCATTTTCAAGGCGACAATCGATCCACATACCGATCTTGCGAGATCTAGGGGGAGAGCAATCATACGTATGATTAAAAACATCGTTTTGAGTGTTTTTACCTCTATATCCGTCCTCCGGATATAGCGACGGTTGCACGAAGCCCTACGCGGACGAAGACGCTCGATTGAGGAAGCCTTACACAGCGCTCGTGGATCTCCCGTCTCCTATCGCCTTCGCCTTCGCAACAAACGAAAAGAATTTTTATGGAAAGAAAATTTTTTAGAGGCTCGTGCTGATAACGTGTTATGAATCAACTACTGGGGGAGGAACCCCCAGCCCTTTATTTATAGGCATGATAGGAGAGAAGAAAGATAGAATACATAGATATGAGCGTATCTCTAAGATACCCGCAATCCTAACCGACTCTGGTTATTTCCATTCACAACAATGTTTTCATTTTTCGGATCATTTATGAGAACATGAAAGTCGTGGATTTGGGAGGAAACAGTTTTATCTTCGGACATAGAGAAACGAAGGAAGTTGCCAATAGCAAATTTTGGGGTACATGCATCTTCTAGGATATATTTCTTGGTATGGCTAGTCCAAATTTCATAGGCTATTTTGGTAGGACAGTTGACATCAAACAGTTCATTAAAAAGAGTGTGAAGGATGGTATGTCTACAGATTTTATTGGCTCGATCCCAGATAGGAATATCTTTTTCTTCTGTAGGTTTAGAATTATTAAGTGCAAAGGCATACCCTGTGACATCAAGAGTGCTAAAGACTTTTTCTTGCCACCTCTTAAAGAAATTACCAGAAAACAATTCGATTTTAAAGAGATCTATGAATCAACCTTTAAGATTGTTGTATAAAATAAAGATATAAAAGGATGTTGCTATAATAAAACAGAGGAATAAAGCGGACTTATCAGCCGAGGCGTGCTAAGCACTGTCCTTAAAGGTAGATTTCCGTCACTCTGAGTCAAAACTCGGTGCAGAGAAGATCTGATGGCTACCCTCCCGGATTCAATGGTGACGACCTTCCAAGCGTGCACTCGCAGTACAAGGTTCCGACAAGCAGCAACCAAACTTCATTTGCACAGGAAGAAACTGATGGGAGCGAACCCAAACAAAGTTGCAACAAGAGAAACTAAGTCGAGAAAGGTAATTTATTTTTTTTAAAGAAAAGTAGAAAGTACTGATTCATCATCTTATTTCCCACCAGGAAAGGGATATATATAGTATGAGAAGTAAATATTCTAATTCTGCCATTCGAAGCCATTTAGGGAGATTAAATGGCAACCATAAAAAGGTGATTAAATGGAAGCCATAAAACATGGTACAACACTGTAGCAACACTGCTAATAATTTTTTATCGAAATATATTTTCTTAGTTGGCACTTCTCTTTACCATATGTAAGCAAACACGCGATGATAATAGACGAAAAACACTTTTCGACATGAGTTACATCCCACCTTGAAAGATTGGACAGATGGAAAAATAACTAAGAGCTTGATAGTTCGCAATGAAAATGGTACAGTTCTGATGAGGAGTTGGTGGATGAATGCGATTTATACCTAATTTTTTTTTAAAAAAATAGTTAACTTGTAGTTAGGAACGGTATGAAAACAATTAAAACTTACTGGCAATTTACGTGGAACTGTATGAAATGTTAAGCGTTATTTAATAAACTATACTGAAACCCGACGTTGTTCTAGCCGTAATTTTCGTGATGATGGCTATCTAGATGGTAGATTGATCAAAGACAGCATGTGAATTTCGACGAGATTTTTGTTCTTGTTTCATTCCAATCACACTACCTGTCCAGTGAAATACAAGCTCTCTCGGGATTAGGACCCTGACAAGTCTAATACCAGTGACTGGCAGTCTCAAACACCAACAGAACGCTGCCTCCACGTGAGCCACAAGCGATAAAAAGTCTCCATCGTGAATGGATCGTGAATGGGTAACTTGACAAGCTTTTTTCGTCCTACCTCCATCGACCTCACTCCTCTTCCTCCGTTTGCTGCGTCTTCAATGCCTTTCGCTGTGCTGCAACGTTCAAGCCATCAGTCCTTTTTTCTCTGCTCAGAGAGACATGTGAAGTTTGGGCAGTGACACCTCCATCCGTGACTTGCTCTTAATACAAGCAGCAGCAGACAAAAACAGGTCAAGTGCATGCAGAGGCATTGTCTTATACAGTATTTAGCTTGCAATCTAAGCCACAAATTACGGGGCTAATTTCCTACGTAGCAGCAGTTTTTTCCATCTCATTATGCGGCACAAGTTTTTGCATGCTAATTTCAAGGATTAAGCGTCTGATCATGGAATTTTCTGTGGAATTAGTAGGTGAGAGTCAAAGAGAGGGAATGATTTGAGAGGCGTGGTCACATGCTTAATTTATACGGATCCAAACACACACAGCAGAAAATCGGCATGTTGTTTTTATCAATCAGAAGGAAAGATGAAAGCTTGTCGATTACGTTGCGGGTCTTTTTATACCTGTCAACGACCGTAAGTTGACAAATGTAGGAATATATGCCACGCATATCCCCATGAATCTGGCAGTGATTATGAAGGAAATAGGGTGTGGATCAGCCTCAAGTCGAACCGTTAGATGCTAAGAATTCTAATTAATTCAATCAGTTTAGAGCTGAGAATTCTAATTAATTCTTTCCTCGGATCGTTGGAGAAGGTATGTTAACATCAACGCATAGACGGCGAGCAAGTTAAGTATGAACTTTCACGAAATGATTTCTATTTGGACTCCTTGTGTTTTTGTTTTGCTTGGATGAGGAAAGTGTTTGAATTGTTGGGGAGACCTGACACAATATCAAACAACACCTAAGTGTGCACATCGGAATATTTGAAAAATATTGCAACGCCAACCAAAACAATGTAGAGTTAGGATCTTGGATGAATCATGAGAAGCATAAGGAAAACCACCACACAATCAAGCCAAGCAATCATACAGAGAGGAAAGATTTATACTGGTTCGGCCCAACCTATGGCCTACGTCCAGTCTTCCTTTGTCACGGCTTCCACTAAATCAGAAATGTCAATACAGAGAATACACCAACTACCAGTCTCCAACAATACAATATGTATGCCCTCTCGACAACATAACTCTAGCACTCTAGCAATTACAATATCTCATGCACACACCCAATGGAGAGATCTTACTAGAGTCTCTAGAACAAGGAATACTCCTCTCCCAAAGCCCGTAGTCACCTTCTTCCTGAAGACGCATGGAAATCTTTGCTATTCTCTGTCGCGTATGCCTTCGATGCTTCGCATAGCCGTCGCGCGTGTATCTCTTGGTATTTATGTGATAGAAATAATCCCTAGGATAGAAGAGGGCGTATTCCATCATGTCCAGCCGATTAAACCCCTTTGGAAATCAACGTTCGATATTAGAAGCTCAAATCTGGCCGTTCTAAGGTTTCTGGGCATCAGATGGCCGTGCGCAAATTTGCGACTGAAAACAGAGAGATGTCTGGCAACACAAACAGCAGCACAGATGGCTGCACTGTCGTGTCCAAATCTGCGGAAGTCACCTAATATGTCTTCTGACACGCACGATCATGTAAGACATGCACGGCCGTGTCAGCCTCCCAGTTTCTAAGTTTGAAGCATAAATCAACAAACTCTACCATGCTTCAAACTTCTTCAACAATCATGACATACTCAAGCTCTCCATAGCAACTCTACCCAAATACCAAACAATATCTCTACCCAGATCTAGAATTTATGAAACTCTCATGACACCGGGAAAATATCAACCACTCACCATGTGTACATCAAGCTCAAGCAATGCCTGAGCTTGATTGCGGGAACGATCTTCGTGAGCACATCTGCAGGATTGTGATCGGTCAAGAACTTCTCCAGTGCTATCACCTTCTTCTCTTCTTGAAGAAAGAAGTCTCGCACCTCTATATGCTTGGTTCTCGAACTGTAGGCCTGATGCTCCACCAAGTAAATTGCGCTCTGACTGTCGCAATAGACCTTTGTCACTTCTTGCGGTATACACATGTCTCTCAGTAGACTCCTCAGGTACTTGCCCTCCCTAATCGCCTCAACTGTAGCTATCAGTTCCGCCTCTGTGGTTGACAATTCTACAATGGACTGAAGGACAATCTCTATGATATCGCGGTAGTGCCCAAAGTAAACACATACCCAGTCATAGATCTCCTTTTGTCTCTGTCACCTATATAATCTGAATCACAGAATCTAGATATCACCAACCCGTCTCCCTTGTCGATACACAAACCAACGCCGGTCGTTCCCTTCAGATATCTCAGTATCCATTTGATAGCCCGTCAGTGTTCCTTTTTCGGATTCGCCATGTATCCACTGATGACTCTAACTACCTGGGCTATGTCTGGACGTGTACAAACCATAGCATACATCAAACTTCCCACGGTGCTAGCATATGAGACTATAGACATGTAGTGTGCCTTCTCGTCGGTGCTAGGGACAGTCTCGCAGAAAGCTGGAAGTGAGCTCCTAGCGGTGTGGTGATAGGATTCACCTTCTCCATTCCATAGCGTGCTATGACTTTCTTTATGTAGCTCTCCTGGCTTAACCTCAACTCCCCCTTCTTTCTGTCTATGCTGATTTCCATGCCAAGGATCTTCTTCGCAGGCCCTAGATCCTTCATGTCAAACTCTTCTGCAAGCTTCCCCTTCAACCTATTGATTTTCTTCATGTCTCGTGACGTAATTAGTATATCGTCAATGTACAGAAGCAAGTATATTCTAAACTCACCATCAAGTGTGCGAACATGAACACACTAGTCTTTTATACTCCACTCGAAACCAACGCTCGTCATGAAGGTGTCAAATCTCTTATACCACTGCCTTGGACTTTGTTTCAAACGTATAAGTATTTCTTCAGCTTGCATAACTTTTGCTCTTGCCCCTCTATCACGAAAACTTCAGGCTGGGGCCAGTAGATTTCATCATCAAGCTCTCCATGTAAGAACACCGTCCTAACATCCAGCTGCTCCAACTCAATGTTCTGAGCTGCTACCAAGGCCAACAACAGACGAATGGATGTGTGTCTCACCACAGACGAGAAGATCTCATTATAGTCTTCTCCCTTTTTCTGCGTGAATCCATTGGCCACCAATCGAGCTTATATCTCACATCGCCACTGTCTCCTTCCTTGACTTTGTATACCCACTTGTTACCAATGGCATTTCTATCCTTGGGCAATTCAACCAATTCCCAAGTGCCATTCTTGTAGAGAGATTCCATCTCCTCTACCATCGCAAGCCGCCATTCTAAAATTGCACTAGAAGTCTGGGCTTCATAAAACGTCAAGGGTACCTCGTGTTCTATGTTCAGGGTGTATGCATGCATATCATCAAATGCAAAACTAGAAGAAGAATAGTTCCACTCACCCAATCTCTCTGATGCTCTCCTAGTCCTCAATGACCTCTGCACCTCTGGCTGACTCTGAGCAGGAACCTCACCATGAGTGTAAACCTAATCTGTCTGTGACTGCTCTCTCAGCAGTCGGGTCATAGCTTGTCTCAACATCTCATGTCTCTATCTCCAGGGTAGGTGGCTCGACCTCAGCGACGACCTATTCATGCCTATGTTCACCATCTGAATGAATCATCTCCAACCTGACCATCGACGACTCATCAAATGTGACATACATACTAGTGAACGTCTTTTTAGACACAGGATCAAGCAACTTGTATCCCTTCACTCCATCTTGATATCCAAGCAAGATGGCCTTCTGGCCCTCGAATCTAGCTTGTCCTCCTTCTGCAAAGCATAGGCAGGACAACCAAATATCCTCAAATATGAGTAATCACCAGCCTTCCATGTCTATACCTCCTCAGAAATTTTGAAACTGATCGTCGATGATGGTAGGTTGTTCATGAGATGCACGATGGTAGACACAACTTCACCTTAATATTCCTTAGGAAGTCCAGCAGTAAGCCTCAAGCATTGGCACTTCTCCATCAGTGCACAGTTCAACCTCTCTGCAACACCATTTGACTGTAGATCTCCAGGCGTAGTGTAGTGTCGTAAAATACCTTGAGATCTACAGAAGTCTCTGAACACCCTCGAGATGTACTCACCACCGTTGTCTGATCTTATAATCTTGATGGCTCTTCATGTCTACTTTTCAACAAAGGCTCTCTAAGCCTTGAACTTCTCGAAGACTTGATCTTTTGATTTCATCACATAGATCCACACCTTCCTCAAGAAATCATCAGTGAAAGACACAAAATACTTTGCTCCTCCAATAGTAGGTACATAAGTTAGCCCACATACATCTAAATGTACACAGTTAAGTGGCCATTTGCTGCTATGTTATGCGATCCTAACGTGTGTCTTCGTCAGCTTTCCTTCTGCACACTTCTCACAGAACTCCAATCTCTCCTATTTGGCATGTATCAGCTTCCTTTTGCGAAGCACATCCAATGACGTCTCACTTGGATGTCCTAGGCGAAGATGCCATATCTTTGGTGATTCTGCACCACCTGTACCTTGAGAGATGCTAGCCTCACCCTCCACGGTGTGCCCTTGCAGAGCACACAAGTTATGTATCCTCTTTTCTTTCATCACGATGAGAGAACCCTTGGAAACCTTTAATAGATCACCTTCTATTACCGTCCTGCACCCAAGTCCTGTTAAAGCACCAACAGAAATCAGACTCTTTTTCAAGTCTGGTACGTGACGCACATCTGAAAGTGTCATGTCAACCCCATCATGCATTCTGATTCGCACCTCTCCTACACCCACTATCTTGCAGGTGATTCGGGGTTTAAATTGCTTATTTCTCCCCTATTTCTGGGTATTATATGTGTATATCATGTCAATATTGGCTTTGATACGTGCGTTTTTGCGATATTGTGTAATATTAAAGCCTATTTTCTTTTTAAACATAAAATACGATTTTTATGAACTAATATTAGCTTCTCTTATTTTTCAGGTAATCTTGGGAATTTTCTAGATTTTTTGGAATTTTTTCAGGATTTATTGGAGCTTGGAGCTATTTTGGGGATTTATTTCAAGCTTAGAAGCTAATCTGGGATTTTAAAAAAAAAAGAAAAACAAAAAATATATAACTGGGGCACGCAGCCCGCTCAACGAGCGGACCGCTGCTTCGTTTAAAAAATAGGCAAAGCCCAAAAGCGGGAGGGTCACGCGCGGGCGCGTGCCCGCCCAACAGCAGGGGAGGGCACGTGCCGGGCACGTGCCCTGCACGTGCCCACGGGCCGCTGAAGCAGGCGCCCAAGCGCTTGCCGGTCGGGCGCCCCGCGCTCATTTCACAATGCTCATTCCTTGCATTTGGGGCTGTTTTGTGCGGGTTTTTGGGCATTTTTTCGACCTGATTACCCACTTGCAGACCCGAAACTGCTAGGAACACGTTTTAAGGTGGTTTTGGGGGCTGTTTTCATCTTCTTCTTATTCTTTTTTTCTTAATTTTTTTGCTCTCAAATATTATCTAGTGCTTGGGAGATCTTGGAGAAGGAGGGAAGCTCAAGGGAGAAGATCAAAGGGGAAGCTTGAGATATTCTCACAAGGGGGTTTCTTCGCATTCAAGCTTATTTTTTCTTTCTCTTTTTGATCTTAATTACTTGTAAGAACTCTTGGATGATAATTTTGAAATCAAAGATTTTGTCTATATTTATTATGAGTGGCTAATCTCTTTGCGATTGTTTTTGGTGGATTGATGTATGTTTGGCTTTTAAATCTCATCTCTAGCTTGATTTTAACCGCTTATATGTGGATGAAATATTGAGTTAGAGTTGTTTATTGGAACCCTGAAAATCCAAAGAGATGCTCATCCTAGTGGACCATGTCTATTGTGCTTATTGTGATTATTCTCATATGTTTCATTCATTACTTTTCGCATCCCATGTGTTCGATGAAATGTCATATTATCCGATCACTCTCTCCTTAACCGGATAAGAGGTCGTAGTGATTTGAGATAGATTTATAAGTCCAACTATATCATGAAACCACAAACACTTGCACTTCACATCTTTAAATACTATCTCACATTTTTTCTTTGTTTGTATGCTTGACTTTGGTTTACTTTAAAACTTCGCCCAACCAATCCTCACCCCCAAAGGGTGGTACTTCTCACACCGTTTAAGCCAATTGTGACCGTTGTTGATTGTGAACAAGTTGTCCACGTGTTCGACCTTAGGCTCACTAGGAATATTACTACTTGGGGACCTCCTACCCTTGGGAGTTTGCACGTGCAATCTTTTGCCCACGCCAAGTTTTTGGCGCCGCTGCTGGGGACAACGGTTTTACCATCAACAATTACATTGCTTTTAGCTTTGCTTTGTGACTATATCATCTTTTCGTACATATTCGTTTATAATTTTTACTTTGGTTGTTTTCGCTTTTTTCGCATACCATCGATTGCTTGGTTAGCTTATGTGGCTTCGAACACCTCGAACACATAGAATAACATGCACACACGTCATGGCAGAAGACAACATGAACAATGATAATACTAGTAACCATGACACTAATTCTCAAGCCGACGTCCCTAGGTCTTTGAGGGATCTTTTGAGACCCACGAGGTCTAGCTCGGCTTCATGCTTTGTGTTACCTACGGATGCAAACGCTTTTAATTTTAAACCCGGGGTAATTCAACTCCTATCTACTTTCCATAGGTTAGAGAGGGAAAACCCATATCTTCACATAAAGGAATTTGAAGATGTATGTTCCACATGTTTTGATGGGAAAACAAGTGCTGACACAATATACTTGAAGTTATTCCCTTTTTATCTGAAAGACAAAGCCAAGAATTGGCTTAATGCTTTACCACCATGCTCAATTACATCATGGTTATAATTTCAAGCTGAATTTCTAAAAGAAATTTTTTTCCTTGCACAAGACACAGGGATTGAAGAAGCAAATCATGAGCTTTGTCTAACGCAACAATGAGAAATTTTACCAAACTTGGGAGAGGTTAAGCGAACTTCTACTCTCATGTCCACACCACGGATTCGAGAAATGACGTGTCATTAGATTCTTCTATGAAGGACTCTTACCGACATCAAAGCAATTTTTGAAGACAATGTGCAATGGGGAATTTTTTGATAAGGAGCCGGATGATGCGTGGGATTATTTGGAGATGGTGGTGGAGAATGCACAAACGTGGGACACAACTTCAGAGTTTGATAGAGGCGACTCCTCTTCGTCACAACCAACTCGTGGTGGCTTACATACTTTGAAGACCGATGATGCTATGGAAGCTCGGTTAAAAGCTATGCAAAAGAAGATCCAAGCCATAGAGTTGAGGGCGGTGAAGAGTGTAGTCATGGATCAAAGTTGTGACATTTGCGAGACCACTGGACATGATACATCCAATTTTCCCACCATTCCTACATTGAAGGAGGTTTTGAGAGAACCTAATTCGGAGGTGAACCAAGTGTTTGGACAAAACTTCAACTCCAACATGTATAACCAAAGTTGGAAGAATCATCCCAACTTGAGTTGGAGGCCATAACAACCGCAACATCAAGGGCCAAAACAACAATCTCATCAAGCATAGAAGGCATCCCCTTTCAATAGCAATTACCAAGGAGTGGTTACAAAGAAAGAAGGAGGAAGGAAGTGAGACCCAAATGAACTCCATGAACGAGACGTTGCAATAACTTATCCAAGTGCAACAAGCCCAAACCAACAATTCCAACAATTTCAACCACTCCAACAAACTCAAAATCAACAAATGGCGGAGCATTTGGCAAATTTGACCGCAAGTCTCGAGAAGGGGGAAGCTTCCATCCCAACCATTGCCCAACCCCAATATGAATTCTTTCTCATCGGCGGGAGGTTTGATCAAGCAATGCCAAGAAGTGATGACATTGAGGAGTGGCAAAGTTTTTGAAAATGTGGAGCCATATAAAGATCCACAAGTGGAGGAAGTAGGAGAGAAGGAACAAATGCCGGACTTGGTGCTAGAGGAGGAGCAAGGTGAATGCACAAAAAAGAAGAATCCATCCAAGGAGCCCGAGCCTTATTCCACTCAGGTACCTTTCTCTCAAAGGCTCTCCCTGCCAACCAAGGACAAGTATCAAGCAGAAATCAGGGAGATTTTTCAAAGATGTCAAATTAATTTTCCCTTACTTTATGCAATTAATAAAATTCCCACATATGCTAAGTTTCTTAAGGATTTGTACACGATGAAGAGGAATCTGAATGTGAAGAAAAAAGCTTTCTTAATTGAGCAAGTGAGCTCCATTGTGCAACACAACACTCCCCCAAAATTTAGAGACCCGGGATCCCCTACAATTGAATGCACCATAGGCACAAAGAGGATAGGTCAAGCACTTCTGGATTTGGGGTCGAGTGTTAACATATTGCTTTACACGGTCTTTCTTCAACTAGGATTGGGTGAACTAAAAAGCACGCCGGTTGTTTTACTACTAGCGGATAGGAGTGTGAAGATTCCATGGGGTTGTGTGGAGGATGTGCTTCTCCAAGTGGACAAATTCTATTACCCCGTTGACTTCATTGTCCTTGACATTCAAGGACCCACATAGGAGATTCCCACCCCCAATAATCCTAGGAAGACCATTTTTGGCCACTTGCAATGCATTGATTTCTTTTGGAAACATGACCCTCGAATATAATATTTTCAATGCATGCAAATTGCCACCACGAGATGGGGAATATGATGAAGTTAACATGGTTGATTTCTTATCTGCGGAACCTATAGACTCATGTGTTGAAGATCATTTTGGTCCCGAATTTGATAATGCTCTAGATTTTCTTGACACTTTTTGTGAGCATATTGATGAATCTTTTCTTGTGCAGGAGACACATGCGGGACCAAGCACCAAATGGGTTCCGAGATTCGAGACAATGCCTTCGGACTCCCCACCTCAAATGCCATCATCTTCAGAGCATCCCAAATTAGACCTTAAGCCGCTTCCGGAATATTTGAAGTATGCCTACCATGGGGAGGGTGAGACATTCCTGGTGGTAATAAATTCTAACCTCACACATAAGCAAGAACACTATTTATTGGATGTGTTGAGAACACACAAAAAGGCTATAGGATGGACACTAGCAGTTATCACGGGAATTAGCCCTTTAGTGTGCTCACATCACATTTATTTGGAAGAGGATTCAAAACCATCGAGGGAGTTGCAACGTCGGCTTAACCCGATGTTGAAGGAGGTTGTCAAAATTGAACTTGTGAAATTGTTAAATGCGGGTATCATCTACCCGATATCGGATAGTAGATGGGTGAGTCCCATCCAAATTGTGCCCAAAAAGTTTGGAATCACCGTCATTAAGGACAAGAATGATGAGTTGATCCCTACGTGAACCACCACCGATTGGCATATGTGTGTGGATTATAGGAAGCTTAATGTCATGACCCGCAAAGACCATTTCCCTTTGCCATTCCTTAACCAAATTGTAGAGAGGGTTGCGGGCCATGAATTTTATTGCTTTTTAGACGGGTACTCGGGTTACTACCAAGTAGAAATTTTCCCAGAGGACCAAGAGAAAACCACTTTCACTTGTCCCTTCGATACATTTACCTTTCATAGGATGCCCTTCGGTTTGTGCAATGCACCTGTCACACTTCAACGATGTGTTCTAAGCATTTTTAGTGATATGGCTGAAATTGTGGAGATTTTCATGGATGACTTTTTGGTTTTTGGAATATCATTTGAAACTTGTTTGTCTAATCTTTCTTTGGTTTTGAGTAGATACATTGAGAAGAACCTCCTCCTCAATTGGGAGAAATGCCACTTCATGGCTACGGATGGGATGGTTCTTGGACATAAAGTCTCAAACAAGGCATGGAGGTAGACCGAGCTAAAGTGGAGTTAATTGAAAAGCTACCGACTCCAAAAACTGTGAAGGATGTGAGATCATTCCTAGGGCATGGAGGATTCCATCGTCGTTTCATCAAGGACTTTAGTGCCATCTTCCGACCCCTTTGCCATGAGTCCCCAGAGCAACAGGAGGAGTCACACGCGATCCAGGGGGTTAAACGACGAAGATCGCTATTTTTCAGCCCTCAACCGATCGGTTGGACACAGTCAACCGATCGGGTGGTGCACGCATGTCCGACCCGGACGGAGGCTGGAGTGAGAAGAAAATCAACCGACCGGTTCGTCGACTGGTTCAATCCAACAGAGCTCCCGGCCAATTTGGAGATGAATTCCAACCGATCGTGTGATATATCACCCGATCGGTTCATCTGTAGCTGATTTCCCAAACGACGACCTGAAGAGCTCAACCGACGATTCGCTGACCGTGCCAAGTCGACAGAACTCTCGGCCATTTTTGGGGATATTTCTAACCGATCGGTTGAATTCTCAACCGATCGGGTGACCTGATGCTGCATCTCTTCAAACGATGACCCACTTGCTTCACCGGCTCTCCTCAGTGCCCGGTTGAAGCCCCCGATGCCGACGGGCGAAACGTGTAGCTGCTCACCCGATCGGTTGATGCTTCAACCGATCGGGTGACTTTGATCTGTATATATAGTTGCCCTAGGTTTCTGAAAACGGGAGCTGTTATTTTTCTGTCTTTTTTCTTGTACGGTGACGGCTGGAATTTTATTGCTTTCTGTGAGTCTTCTGATCGCTTTCAAACTTTGCTATTATCTTTATGGCATTGCTACTACTTCATTTCAATCCTCTGATCATGATTTTTACGGTTGATTTTTGTTTAGATTACTTTTTAGCTATGATTTGTGAGTAGTTCTCAAATCTGGGATTTTGGTGAAAACCCCTTCGTGGGTTCTCTCTAATGCGTCCATAGGACTAGGATTTCGATAGGGATTAGGAATTTAGATGGTTACGTGGGGTGTTTCATTGTCATCGGCAGGAAAAAGACCACCTTTGACCGTCAGGTCAAGGGGGAATAAACTTGGTGGTTGACTCCCTAACCACATCTTACGCCCTTAGCGTGGACACTGAATCCTGGCGCGTGGGAACGGCAAGATGAGATGTTGGGAGTTATCGTTGCGAGCTTAGTGCTCCCGGAGTCGGTTGATGTTAATGGACATGGGAATTCCCACCGACCGAACCCGGATAGTCCGGCGTATAATCCTGGGCATCGACCAGAATATCGGGCCCATGGGATGCTGGTATCACTCTTAGAGGCAACGTCTCACCACTAAACCCTAAATCCAATCGTATTCCTATCCGTAGGTCATAATAGCGAGAACACATGATAGGGTAGAAACTGAAGTCCTAGGTTTCCTTTTATATTGTTTATCCTCCGTATTTACATTCCGTGACAAACCATCGATCGTTCGAGCTAGCTCACCCATAGGGTGAACCGGTTCCTTTTAAACACAAGCATAACCACGCCTCCATGTGTTCGACCTCCAAGCCACACTACAAATCCGTGCGCTTGCGGTATAAATATTTAAATCTGGTATCCCAAATCCTATTGCACTCTTGCATGCTTCAAAATTAGGGAATGTCAGCAGGGCCCCTAGGTCGTTCCAAAGTTCGCCCCTCTCCCGACGGAACGCTTATTCCGCCTCCTAGGCTGACCTCTGAACGCCGGCCAGCGCCCCCTGCAGATCCAGTACCTCGGAGGCGAGCTCATCTACCTGACGCTGCAGGTACCGAGCTTCCATGCAGGCTTCCTCGGTCGCCACCTCAGCCGCCCCAGCCCTAAAGTGCTCCTGCGCCAAAGACTCTTCGAGATTGGTCGCATGGTCCGCACGGCACTGCACCTCAACAGCCATCACGGTGGCCTGCAAAACAAAAGTGGTGAGCCAGGGGAGTCACTAGATAGGATCAGGCGCTACGGAAAGACCAACTTACTGGAGCTGCCAGACCAAAGCATCCACCAGATGATCGGAGTGAGCCCTCTCCAGGAGAGAGCGGTCCCTCGGAAGGACAGAGCTCTGTGCCAGCTGGATGGCCACGGCTCGGTCGACAAAAACCGAGTCACCAGGCATTACCACGGGACCTGCCTGGAGAGTCAACATGGTGCCCCAGCACCGGCCAAAGACAGCTCGGCTGAGTCGACGGGGGCGGCCACCAACGCCAGCGGGAGAGTCTCTCCCGAGACGACCGACGCCCCGGGAACCACGGAAGGGTGGACCTCCTCTGTCTTCTTCTTCTTCTTCTTCTTCTTCTCGTCGGGCCCCATGGACTCCAGAGGGGGACGTTCCCCCCTCCACGCCTTGACCACCCGTGGGCACGCGAGGCACTGGGCTGGCGCCCCCATTGCCTCCTTTGGCGCAGATGGAGCTGGGAGGGTCGGCAGCCGCGGTCTCCCCCACAAAGGATTCCACCACGACCTGGGCGAGCGACACCGCTACGAACATTGGCTCCAGCCTCCCCACCGCCGGGTCGGCTTGGCGCACCTCCTCCTCCACCGCACGGCGAGGCGCCTGGCCCGAGTGGTTCCCTTGGCCTCTGCTTGATCCTCAGTGGATGAGCTCATCGACATCATGGCTGAATTCTCGACCAGCCATCTCTATGGAAAGAAAGAAGATCAAGGTAAGCAAAAGGCGAAGCGGAAAGAAAATAGGATGCCTACCGGGGGTCCACATGATGGCCTTAAGAAGCAGGTCATCCAGCAGAGGTCAGACCAACCTCTCCTCTAAGGGCAGAGACGATAAAAGGTGGACAGCAACCTGATCGGCCTCGGAGAGGGTCAACGTCACGTCATATTGACATAGCCCCCCAACCGGTCAGGATCACAGCATCCCTGGGGGAAATGATGAAGATGAAGCTCGAACTCCAGTCCCCCACCTAGCGGGGCAGGCCGAGCAAGCACTCCCTCCCCGCTCGGGCCTGAATGTGCTGCCACGACCCTCGGCCGACCGTCTAACCCGGAAAAAGTAGAAGAGAAGGGGCAGGGTCGGTTCCAAGCCATGGACGTTGCAGATCATGATGAACCCAACCAGTACTGCATTGGAGTATGGGGTCAGCTGACACGGGGCCACCTTCAAGACATCCAGCATCTGGATGATGAAGGGATGAAGGGGGAAGCGGAGTCCCAGGCGAAACATCTCGACGTAGACACCCACCTCCCTGCTCCTTGGAAAACAAACCCGTTCGTCGCTGAAAGGGATTCGGACGTCATACGTGTGGTACAAATACTTCTCCCTAATCTCTGAAGCCGTCGAGAAGGGAACCATAAACGTCGATCTAAGGATAGTCGGGGAAACGTCAAACCTTTCCGGCGCCTGAGCCACATCGCCGCCAACTGGGTCCTCAAAGAGCAAGCCATTCCCCTTATCCGAAATAGGGCGTACCCCCGGAGGGACATCAGGCCTCGATGGTGGAGGAACGCCTGACTCAGGCACCGGAGGGACCCCAGACCCTGACGCAAAACCACCTATTCTAAGCGCGGACATAGGACAAATCGAGCGGGGTTAAGGAAGAGGAAGGAGAGTTACCTTAGGAAGAATCCGAAGGAAGATAGGCGATGGAGGGATCGAAGAAGCTCGCAAGAACAGAGTCGAATCGAAAGGCGCAAAAGAATCAAATGTAGAAGGGCAGCATCTTTATATGAAAAGCAATCTCAGAATCAAGACCGTCCGAAGAAGAGCGCATGGCAACATCCGGAGGACTGATGGCGCTTCGAATTCCACACCCAGAGAAATTCAAACGGGCAGCATCATGATGGCCTACCATTTAATCGCTCGGTCTCGACTGACGCGCCTGTCAAAATCCATGAGTCACATTGCCCAAACCGAACTGGTAGAATCCGAACGGCCCGAGCGATGGGGGCAATTGATACGACCATTTTAGAGAGGCCCAAAAGCAAGCAGCCCAGGCCCACGCGAGGAGAAGGAGGCCCCCAAAAGGAGCTTTGGGCCAACCACCGGAGGCCCCCGTGAAAGCCCTGCATCGGACCGCTCACGATCGGACGTACGCCCGGTCAGCCCACGATCGCTGGAGTTAACCGCTCCCTAAAATGATCCACCATAATGGACATTAAGGGACCACATTAACCCCCCTTCATGGCACGTAAAGACGCCCGGAGGGAGGCGGATCATGGGGCGGAATAGGGGGCGTGAAGACGGGACGATCGTGGGAGAAGCTCTATATAGGGACTTGGGGGGACGAAGAAAAGGGCATGACCCCACATACCGCGATACGGATGTATTCTACTAAAAAGACCTTGCTTTCTCCTATTGTCTTCCCTCCCATAGCTCGGTTCGAGGATTCGCGTACCGGCCTCCTTGCGAGCCGTTCCGATTCCGCAAGCATCATTCAGATCCGTTCTGACTTAGGCATCCGAGGGGACTTGGCCAGAACCAAGGTCCGCCCCCCTGACGAGTTTCTTTGTCAGTCCAGGTCGAATTGGTCCAAGGCACCGAGGCTTACCCTCAGCGTGGAACTCACGGAAGCAAGGCCCGCGCGAAAGTGAGCCCGCTCGCCCCCAGCGAGCATCGCCGCCGACTGAGATCAAGTGACAATCAGGGCACCAAGGCTTCCCCTTGGCACTTAATTGGCCGAGGCCAAGCGCTCACCCAGGTGCCGAGGCTTCCCCTTCGCACCCCGCTGGCCGAGGCCCAACACCCCGGACGAAGAGCCTGCTCGTCCTCGATCCCCCAAGCGAGCCATTTCCCGAGCTGAAGTGGGCCCTTGCACAACCCTCGTCGAGAACACGCACGCTTGGCAGGGTTGACCGTCAAACCACCGATCAACGATCCAGTGATGAGAAAACACCCGTAAACACCTTCAATTATTATCAACTTAAAGGAAGAAGCTTACTTGAGCATCGGAGGGCTTTAGGTTGATGTCACCCCGACATCTTCTAACTGGTTCTTGTATAGCGTGTGCAAGGAGGATAACAAGATCGCCTGGATCTGATTTAGCCACCTCAGGTAGTCAGGTCCCTTCTGCTACTCAGGTGTGCCGTGGTTCCCATCCATACAAGTCTATTATTTGCAATAGTTAAACCTAGATAATAATTGATGCAACACCAATAAAAAAAATATTTTCAACTGAACAAATTATTCCTTGAAATATATATATATTGGGTTATGCCAAACATGAGAATAGGCATCAGAACCCTCGTAGAAATTCATACTCAGCTGCTGGAGGTTGGTAGAAATTCATACAGGCAGGGGGGAGAAAGAGGAGCTGCTGGAGGTTGGTGATCGAAGAAAGTTGAAGACCTGCAGCTGCAAAGAGCAAGATGGTAAGTAAAATTCTTAATTTTTAATTTTTTGACGAAAATAAGTTAAATTAAAGTGGTAATTGGTAGAAATGGTTGAATTAGGATACAAAGCTGAGGTCTTTAGGGTGAATTAGGTTAAATTGGTAGATGATGACTTTGTGTTGAGTGAGGGAGTAGAATTTGTGAGTCAATTAAGTTGTAGCCTAAGTATTATCTGTTGTAGAAACGGTAAGGTGCATGTAACTATGTCAATGCTAATTATGCTAAGTATGGAATGTTAATCCAAGTAATGTTGTGAATTTGTTAATGCTAATTATGGTTATCTGCTAGGTCTTTATTATACAACATAATGAATATGTTATGTTGCATATGGTGAATGGTATATTGTGCATATGTGATGTTGAGAAATGTCTAAAATGTTGTTAACAGAGTCAGAAAGTTAACTTGAAGATCCATCATGGGGGAGTATTGAGACTTGGAGCTAAAGGAAGTTATGAACATGGACATCAGGCAGTTTTCCTTGACTGTGTTGCTGGGTTGTTGACAGTGGAAAATTTGAAAATGCTGATTAAAGATTTAGGACATAAAGGCAGGTTCCACATATACTTCAAGCCCTGGAGAAAGGATTTCAGTTGGTGTAGTAGAATTGAAGATGATGTGCAGGCCTCTGAAATCTTGAACATGCAGGGCAGTAGGACTGTGGACTTATATGTGTCACATGAATGTGTAGGGCATCAACTTGAAGGCAATTCTACTCCACAGGAAGCAATTGTCAACCTGAGTGAGTCAGAAGGGGAAGGTGATCTTAGCATTCCAACTTCTATGCCAACAGAGGAGGGAAGCAATCAAACAGAGGAGGGAAGCACAGAGGTTAATTTGAAAGGAAAGGATGCTGAAACAGTGGAAAATCTGATTCAACCAACAGATACAGATACAGGTAGGAGGGAACTTTATGAGGAAATAGATGTGAACCTAAGCTGTCCATCATCACTACCCAATGAATATGCTAATGAATGGGATAATGAAGTTGAAATGGCGGAATTGCATGAGGATGTGGCTGATATTCAGGAGGCTAGGGCTGATATTGAGGTGGCAACACAAGAGTGTCAAGCAGATTTGCAGGAGCATATGGCAGATTTTCAGGAGGCAGTGAAAATGGCAGATTGGCAAGCAGAGGTGGAGAAGGATAGGGAAAATTTTCAGGAGGCAATGGGAATGGCAGAGAGTCAAGCAGAGATGCAGGAGGGTTGGGCAGATTTTCAAGATGACAATGTTGAAGAAGATACAGCAGATGATATGCACGATGAGGAAGCCATGGATGATACATCAGAGACTGGGCATGAAGAGTAAGACATGGATGATACAGTAGAGGCTATGCATGATACAAGTGAGCAACAAGTGAGTCAGATGCAGATGATGAGTATGAACCAACAAATGATGATGATGTTGAATGTGGAAGCAGTGAGGATGATGTTGAGTTGGAGGATGAAGGTGATGTTAATTTGGAGGATGAAGATGGTGTTGAATTGGGTAGAATGGTGGGTGAAGACACTGTGCACTCAAAAAAGAAGAGAACTGATGGCATCCATGTGTATGGAGGCCCAGAATGTGAGCCACATAATGATTGGGCCACAGACACAGATAATTCAGATGGGATTATGAGCATTGGAGGCAGTGGTGATGAGATGCAAAGCAGAGGGGGGAAATTTGTGCATAATGTTGATATGGATAACCCAATACTGGAGCTTGGAATGAAGTTTGCAAGTCCAGCAGATTCCAGGGAGTTGTTAAGAGAGCATGCAATAAGAAATGGATATAATTTTAAATTCAAGAAGAACGAAGGATGCAGAATTTCTATGGAGTGCATTAACAAGTGTGGATGGGTGTGTTCAGGCTCTTGGGATAGCAACAGAGTATACTGGGTAGTGAAGAAACTCACAACATATTCAGGATGCCATGTTGTGAGGACCAATTCTCAAGTGACATTCCAATGGATTGGCAAAAAATATGTTGAACACATAAGAGACCAACCCCATCTGCCCATCAAAGTGTTGAGGAAGCATCTGAGCAGGGACTATGGCCTAGATATTAGGCAAGATAAAAAGTTATACATGGCTAGGAGCTTTGCCAATGCTTACATAGAAGGCTCCTACAAGTTGCAGTTTAAGCAACTATGGAATTACTCACATGCCCTATTACAAAGAAACCCTGGCACTTTTTGCAGGATTAGGTCAAGGCCTAGTGATGTGGATGATGCACCAATATTTAGTGGAATTTTTATCTCCTACCCTTGTCAGGTTAAGGGTTTCAAAGATGGATGCAGGCCATTCATTGGACTTGATGGAACTTTTCTGAAGACAGAGATTGGGGGAGTGTTGCTTAGTGCTACAAGCAGAGATGGGAACAATGCAATGTTCCCATTGGCCCTAGCTATTGTCCCTAATGAATCAAAAGATACATGGACGTGGTTCATGACCTGCTTGCTTGAGGCACTTGATGTGAACAATGACGGGCAGTTCACCTTCATATCAGACAGACAGAAATGACTGCTGGAGACATTTAAGGAGGTCTTTCCTAGAGGACACCACAGGTTTTGCTTGCGGCATATGTATGACAACTTCAGAAAGGAATTCAGACCAATGTTATACAGGCAGATGATATGGAAGATTGCTGGAGCTTTTGTGGAGGAGGACTGCATAACTGCAATTGAGGAATTCTACAAGATCTCCCCAGAAGCTGTTAAATGGCTTTGTGATGTGAGGATGGATGCTTGGTGTAGGTGCTACTTCACAGATGAAAGTTATTGTGATTTAGTTGTAAATAATATCTCTGAATCATTCAACAAGTTCATTTTAGAGGCTAGGGATAAACCAATCATAACTTGCCTTGAAATGATTAGGAGGCAACTGATGATTAGATTTCAAAAGAAGAAAACCAGTGCAGCCAAGTGGATTGGAGAGACATTCCCCAGGATTTTGGAGAAGGTGATGAAGTTCAAGAGGAAATGTACAAGTCTTTTTGTGGTCTATGCTGGAGAGGGGCAGTATGAGGTTAGACAAGATAATGGGGTGTACACATTGAATTTGTTGTCAAGAACTTGTGACTGCAGGTATTGGCAGAGGACAGGAATTCCTTGCGTCCATGCATGTGCAGCTATCATGGCTGAGAATAAAAACCCAGAGGATTATGTGCACAGATATTACACAAAGACTGCCTATATGCAAGCATATGCAGGCATGATCCACCCTATTCCTGATTCAAGATTTTGGCCAAAGACCACTTATTCTGCGTTGGTGCCACCACCATTTACCAAGCAGCCTGGAAGGCCTGCTAAGAAGAGGAGGAGGGGTGAATTTGAAACTGGGTCAAAATCAAGATCAAGGACTAGCTCATCAGCAAGCTCAATCCAATTGTCTAGACATGGACAGACACAAACCTGCCAAAACTGTCATGAAGTTGGGCACAATAAGAGGAGTTGTAAAAATCCATCAGTCCCACAGCCATCTTCAAGTTCTGAAACTCCTAGAGGGATGCCAAAATCCCAACAGAAGGAGCTCAGCAAAGATAATCAACCAGAGTTTTTAGCTTTGTTGAGGATGGCTGGTATCAATGTTGAGGGTAGAAGCCAGAGTACCCCTTCCCAACAACAAGCCCAGGGTCATAGAGGAGACAGAAGATTGGGTACAAGAAAACATTCTTCTTGCAGGGGTGGTCCAGTACCTCCAGTTGTAAGTGCTATTCTGAGTTGGTGATTTCAACAAGCTTGCTTGTTATTGTGATTTCATGCTGTAATTGTGATTTCATTCTATAATTTCCTCATAACTGTTTACAGAGTACCCCTACCCACCAGCAAGCACATAGTCATAGAGGAGGCAGAAGATTGGGAGCAAGACAAATTTCTTCTGCCAGTGGTGGTCAAGTCCATCATGTTGTAAGTGATATATATCTGACAAATTTCTTTTTATATATGTCTGTTACATGTCTTACACATACTAGTGATATATCTCTGATAGATGTCTTATATTTTTGTGTTTCCAGCCTTCTCAACAACCTCATGGCCCCAATCATAACAGTGGATGTGGGATCACTCAACCAAATCTTTCAGGCGAGGCTGGCATTGGTGTGACCCAACAACATCATCATCCACATAGAGGACATTTGCATAAGGGAGGGCTGAAGAAGGCAAAGGCAATCCATCATAGAGTGATGACTAGGAGAACTCAGATTGGAAACAACAATGCAGCCTCAAGCATCTGAGTTTGTTTGGTGTAGCTTGATGACTGCATAGTTCATGTTTATGAGTAATATCTGTGTGTGTGTCAATGTCTAATGACAATGTTGGTGGTAGAGACAGCAGTATCTATGAACAATGTATAGTTTGTTAGGACCCTAGTTTGTTTATGTTGGTTGTAGAGGCAGCAGTACAGCTGTTTGAGCAATGTTGGTGGTAGTTTGTCTATGAACAATGCATATGTGTTATGTTGGTGCTGTCTATGATCTGTGTTTGTTTGTCTATGAACAACAAGTCCAGCTGTTTATGAGCAATGTTGGTGCTGTTTGAGCAATATATATGACCAATGTATATGTGTTATGTCATGATTTGTTTGGGAATGTGGTGCTGCTTGGTGTGCTGCTTCAAATACTAGCTTGGTGCTGCTTGGCTTCTTCAAATACTAGCTTGTTTGGCTGCTTGGAAATGTGTTATGTCATGATTATGTTGGCTTCTTCAAATACTAAATTGAAGCTTATTCAAATACTAAATTGTTTGTTTGGAAATATCCAGCTTGGAAATGTGTTATGTCATGTTCACCCAAATACTAAATTGTTTCTTCAATACTAAATTGTTTGTGATGTATCTGTGTTAGTGTATAGTTTGTTGGGAAATATCTACCTTTGAAATGTGTTATGTCATGATTCTGTTTGCTGCTTGGAAATGTGTTATGTCATGATTATGTTGGCTTCATCAAATACTAACTTGTTTCAGTTTGCATAGCTCATCACATCAGGCATATATTGATAACTGGAACAATGTTTCATTGACCTACCAACATAAATTGATACATGATACATTGTTTCATTCAGCTACCAACAGGACATTCATGTTCACCCAGATACATTCCTAACATCACATACAGTCCTCTCTCATCCCTATTCTGATACATCACAAATCTAAATTATTTCTAACATATACATTCCTCCTCCTTACCCTCTCTGACTCATCACCACTCTGGCTTGTTATTCATCACCACAAACAACAACATAATTATAAGCCCCAAATTTGCAATCAAACACAGCTTCATTACCCTGAACTCCTTCATGATGCTCTGGAGCTTATCATTGTTTTCCATCATCTTCAAATTGTTATCATCACAAACACATACAGCCTTATCCAATTTAATCTCTGCCTCTACCATCCTTGCCTCTGTCACCATAAGCAGCACATCATTTTCTTCATTTCCCACCTCGAGCACCCTCCTCTCAGGTTCATCCATTAGGTGACGTATCACCTTCTTTGAGAATTCCGAGTGGGCTGTATCCTTCCACTTGAACATTTTGCATCTCTTGGACTTCTCATATTTAGGACACGACCAAAACCTTCTCCCTGGGTTATCTTCAGACCAAGATGTCCTCCTTGGCGTCCTCAATCCAGTCACACAGCTTGAAATCATCATAATTGGTTTCAAAATATGGATCTTTCCGGCGATCTCTGCTGCTGCAGCTGCTCTCCCCATAGCTCATTTCTTCCTTTACAAAACAAAATCACATGTAATTAGAACATAAATTACACAATTTAATCTCATACTTACTCGTCCTCTTTCTTCCTTACAGGAGCTCCTCCACCTTCACGTCGTTGTCCTTGCCCTAGCTCCGCCGTTGCGTCGTCCCTAGCTCAGATGAAGCCACCCCCATTGGCCGTCAACATTTGGTCCATCCCATATTAAAAACCTCTGGGGGGGCATAATTGGCATTTTCGTATCACGTGATATCACGTGAACATAGTTTCTGACGGAAAACTCAAAATGGGTATAACGTTGTCACTTTTGCCTAACGTTTAGGACTAATTTTTCTTAAAATAAACCATAGGGTATATATGTGAGAAACGGTCAAACGTTAAGGTATTTTCTAGTCATTACCCTAAAAATATAGAACAACGTTCCGCTCTTATTGTAAAAATAACCCCCAACTTTCAATCGACTGGTAATTAAACAAAAAAAATTCTTTTTACCGCTTCCTTGATTTTCTCTAATCTTTCGGCTTTCTCGCAACGAATCCCGTGAGCATCATGACCCGCCGGTTACTACCAACGGTCAACTACCACTCCCTCCATGATCCCTATAAATTATGCCCCTCATCCATTGATCCCATTAACTTAAGCCTCAAGCATCTCGCCCCTCTCTCTGTTTTCTACCACCATGAGCATCAAAATGCTGTGCTTCTTCTTTGTAGTACTCTCCTCTGCTCTCTCCTCTGCCTCTGCCCTCAACTACGCCGACGCTCTCGAGAAATCCATCCTCTTCTTCGAGGCTCAGCGGTCAGGAAAACTCCCATCCGATCAGAGAGTCGCTTGGCGATGCGATTCCGGCCTATCCGATGGATCTTCTTACAATGTAACATTAATTAAGCTAGACTTGTGCGTATCATGCGGCTACACATGAAACTAATTGCATTATTATTTGTTTCAGTTGGATTTGAGCGGCGGATACTATGACGCGGGAGACAACGTCAAGTTCGGCCTGCCCATGGCCTTCACCACCACGATGCTGGCCTGGAGCGTCATCGAATTCGGCGACAGGATGAAGGGTCAGATCGACAATGCCAGGGCCGCGGTCCGCTGGAGCACCGACTACCTCCTCAAGGCGGCCACGGCCACCCCCGACACGCTCTACGTGCAGGTGAGCCAACTGGATGAGTCATGAACAGATATGGTACATGGATCAGTCCATTCATCGAGGTTGATATTAAACAGGTTGCGGATCCGAACGCGGACCATCACTGCTGGGAGAGGCCCGAGGACATGGACACGCCCCGAAACGTTTACAAGGTGACGAGCCAGAACCCAGGGTCCGATGTGGCCGCAGAGACGGCGGCAGCGCTGGCCGCCGCTTCGATTGTTTTCAGAGAGTCCGATGCTGCTTACTCTGCGAAGTTGCTCAAAACCGCCATGAAAGTAACTGATCTGCCTCCTCTATCTATAGTCTACATTAATAATGATCAAGTACAATTTGGGCAGTGAGTGCTAGATTAAGGAGGACAATTTTTCGTGCTGCAGGTGTTCGATTTCGCCGACAGGCACAGGGGAAGCTACAGCGATTCGCTCAGCTCAGTGGTCTGCCCGTTCTACTGCTCATATTCTGGCTACAATGTACAAAATACTCTCAAAACTAATCGAACACGGTCCTATTTTTATGCGAAAGATGCTAATTAGCACCAATGTACGTACGTTTGTGAAATCAGGACGAGCTTCTGTGGGGGGCTTCATGGCTTCATCAGGCGTCGGACAACGGCTCCTACATGTCATACATTCAGTCGAACGGCCACACGCTGGGCGCCGAAGACGACGATTACTCCTTCAGTTGGGACGACAAGCGAGTCGGAACCAAAGTCCTTCTATCAAAGGTATCCAAAGCTGATGTAAACCAAAGGATCGATTATATATTCTTGTTGCTGATCGCCTGTGATCATTTTCTACAGGGTTTCTTGCAGAAGAGGGTCGAGGGGCTGCAGCTGTACAAAGCCCATGCCGACAACTATATATGTTCCCTGGTCCCTGGAACCAGCAGCTTCCAGGCACAATACACGCCAGGGGGGCTTCTGTACAAAGAGAGCGAGAGCAACCTGCAGTACGTGACGTCTACCGCCTTCCTTCTCCTCGCCTACGCCAACTACCTCAAATCCAACGGCGGGTCGACCAACTGCGGGGCTGCAACGGTCACGGCCGCGACCCTCGTCTCGCTGGCCAAGAAACAGGTCGATTACATACTGGGTCAGAATCCGGGGAAGATGTCGTACATGGTCGGGTTCGGGGACCGGTACCCGCTGCACGTCCACCACAGGGGCTCGTCGCTGCCGTCCGTCCGCGCGCATCCGGGTCGGATCTCGTGCAACGATGGCTTCTCGTACCTGTACTCGAGCTCGCCGAACCCGAACGTGCTTGTGGGTGCGGTCGTGGGCGGTCCTGATAACAACGACAGGTTCGCCGACGATCGGAACAGCTACCAGCAGTCGGAACCGGCAACTTACATCAATGCACCAATCGTAGGCGCTTTGGCTTTCTTTGCAGCGACTCCGTAGGATTGAGGGAAGTCTAGGTTGTGTGTGTTTCGTCATCTCGGCCCTAGTCTCAGCAGCTTTGCTTGGAGCTGCTGGTGACAGTAGAGGCTTAGGACATGTGCTTGGTTAGCTACAAATGAAAGTGGAGCTTTTGTTTGAAAGCCCTTTGTTTGGTTTAGTCGCAATCTCTGTTGGCCAAACCTCGTATAATTGATGTATTATTTGCGTATTGAACAAGATTACTGAATTCTCCACGGGTGAGGTCCATTTCCGACTGTTACTTTAGTGCCTGTTCTTTTGCAAAGAAAGTAGCCAGGATTCCGCAAATTTTTACTATTCATCCACTATTCACCAGATTTCCTACCAAACTTTCGGATTTCGTGTTCTTTTGGCTTTTTCGAAATTCTGGAAAGTTTGCCTACGTGGAGTTCCAATTGGGATTCCCGAGTCACTTTTGTAATCCTCTAATTTTGTTGGAAAAGCTTGGGGAAGCTTGGATTTGTGGGGCCCACTTTGTCATCTCTCTCTATCTCTCATCCATCTCACCAACTTTCCACTATCTCATTCCAACTTTCCAAACCCAAAAGAACACAAGAAAGGAGAGTGGACCCCACTTTACTTTCTCATCCACACTTTCCATACAACTTTCCAAGCAAAAGAACACAAAACTCAAATTTCTCTCTCCTCAAATTCCACAAATCCCCAACTTTCCCATTTCTACTTTTTGCAAAAGAACAGGCCCTTAGCCTATTCCAACTTGTTCTCGATTATATCCGTTAGTAATAAGCTGTCTTAGGTTGAGGTCAAAATATTACTAGGGCAAAGGTGGGCCACACCCTTCACTTCACCCAAAAACTCATCCAAAACCACTTATTTACATGTTTGACATCCCCTCAAAAAAAACCCACCCAAACTCGCTTATTTACATATTTGCCATTCACCCCAAAAACCAACCCAACACAAACTTATTTACATGTTTGCCACCCAAGTTTTTTGTGTTTTAACACCCAGACTTTGCACTTTGTGGACCCGACGATACCGGCACGTACACCCACATTTTTCACTCCTTTTCGGTAGCCCGCGTACACGGCGTCCTCTTCATGGGTTTTTTTCCTCCAGTGCACAGATTATTTCTATCATAGGTATAATGTGTTGAACGAATTAATTGACAGTACGTAGTAATCAGTCAACTGCTATGTCAAGTGATTTTGGTAAGATTTATTTTCAAATTTGACTCGGATTGTTTTTATTTGCAATAAGTGTTTATTGACGATTATTTTCCTTAAGATTTTATTATGTTAGTGGAAATTCTTTTTTATTTGATTAACGTAAGCTTAATTTTTGATAGGACTATTTTGACCCAGCCCGGAGGAGCCAAGTCTGTTGGATATTGGACTCCCCGGATTTGGTTTTGGATGATGAACAAACATAAATATATTGTGAACTAACAATTTGTGAGCGCAGTTATGGAGATCGTCGCCAAATTCATATGAACATCTAAAGCGACGTCTCGAGACTTCTCAAAGTACGTGATCGTATGCCTAAAGCTTCGTTGAAGCTTATGGACCATTTTAGATGTCATGAAGATTCGATTGAAGCTTTTGAAGACGGTATCGTCAAGTTTTATTTATAGTCTTTTAAGCTTCTTTCGTAGAATGTTAAGCCTTGAGTAGGTCTTACGGTTTAAATCTTCATGACGCTCCTATCTTAGAGCTAGGAACTAGTAAGAAGTCCATACTAACTTTCCCGAAGCATCGCGCTTCGATTCGCGACTTCTTGTGCATGTTAGTTGGTTCAAGAAGAAGAACCAACCAACTAGATGGTGATCTAGTCGGTCGGCAATCCTTCTTGGACCGACTAGTTTGCTTTCTCAAATCATAGCTCTTTACTGTTTACAGTTAGTCGGTCTACGTTGACTCACCGACCGACTAGTTTGTGAACTAGTCGGTCAGTGATGCTTCTTTGACCGACTAGTTGAGCTTCTACTGTACATGCCTAGTTACTGTTTGTCGTTAGTCGGTCCATGTACATTTGGCGACCGACTAGTTGATGAACTAGTCGGTCAACTTTTGTTCTTTGACCGACTAATTCTATTTGTTCTCAGACTTTGTGTCTTATCTCTTAGTCGGTCTAAGTTGTCTCACCGACCGACTAGTTGTGAAACTAGTCGGTCGGCAAGTGTGCTTTGACCGACTAGTTCTTTAAGTCTGAACTTCGACATATTCCCTGTTCACCAGTTAGTCGGTTCATGTTGATTGACCGACCGACTAGTTGATAAACTAGTCGGTCGGTGGTTGTTCTTTGACCGACTAGTTTGGTTCAGAATAGAGCCGTTGGAGCTTTAATTGAAACGTTTTTTTCTCTCTCTCTCTCTCATCTAACCTATATATACTTGATGAGCTGCATTCATTGCACTCAAGGCTGATATTAAGATAAGTTTAGAGATCAAAGAGAAATCATTCCAACTCATTTAAAGCTCATTCATTTCCAATCTTGAATCTCTTCTCACTCTTATTTCAAAAGAGAGATTCATTGATTGTGAGCCTTCCAAGCCAAGTGCTTGATCCTAGGTCACCATCAACCTCATAGCTCTCCATCGCTGATCTACATCTTGGATCTAGGGTTTGGTGCCTCTTCATCTTCCCCAAAATCCGTTTTGCCCTAAATCGTAAGTTTTACTCAAGGCATAGGATTTTGTCGGTAAGAATCTTTATTTCATTTACTTTGATATTGTAAGTTTCACTCTCGGTTGTGAGAGTGTGTTTGTGATCCCGGGTTGTGGGAGTCACAAGTTCATTTGTGTATGATTTGACTTGTGAAGGTTTTTCACAAGTATTTCATAGTGGAAATCTTGAGTTAGGGTTTCTAACTCGAGTATCTGGAGGGGATCCGGGTGTTTGGGACGTAGGATCACCGGGAACAAGTCGGGGAGACTTGGGTGGATCCGAACCCAGTTATATTGCTTGTTTGTGATTGTTTGTCTTTGTTGTCGATTATTTACTATTCCGCATTTCCGCATTAATTGGTAGAGTTTGCAAGGTAATTAGGAATTAGCCTCTTAATTATTTTAAAGTACTATTCACCCCCCTCTAGTACTTGTGCAGTAGCTTAGCAGGGCATTACAAAGTCAACCACGACCAGTCAACCGACCTATTACGGCCGTGGGCTCCAGCCCAAGGATCTCGCGGGCGGATCTCGCTTCTCCACCCAAGACGAAGGCCCAAAAGACTGCCCACTTCCATAGTGGGGAAATCGGGGCCCAAATCGAGGAAGCATTCGCCAAATATGGCAACCGCCCAATGCCATCACTCTCACCATCATGACCCACCAAATATGGCGACCACCTTCATGGCAATAACTCGCCAATCATGGCCCGACTTCATGGCCATTACTCCAGCCATCATGGTCCGCCAATTATGGCAACAAGCCATCATGGCCCGCCAATTATGGCAACCACTCATGGCCATGACTCCACCTTCATGGCATTCATCACGTCATCAAACGGGCGGAATTAGTGGGGGTCAACACTTCCCCATTTGCACGTCTCCATGAATGGTGGCCATGTGACACATCATGGTACATTATTAGGATGATTTGCTTATATGAGAGGAGGGGTTGCGTCATCCACAGGGGCCGGATCTTTGTAATCTACAACGAAGATATCTCATACCCACTCGTACACCTTCTTCCACCTAACATATTTCTCCTCCATAGCTCGGACCGAGGATCCGTGATTGGTCTCTCCGCGAACCATGTCCGACCCCACCGAGCATCTATCAGACCAGATCTGACTTTGGCATTGGAGGGAAATTGGTCGGAACCAAGGTCCGACCCCCATGACGAGCTCCCTTGTCTATTCAGGTCCAGGAGATCCAGTGACACCGAGGCTACCCCTCAGCGTCTTCCCAGCCGGAGCCGAGCGCCCTCGTCCCCGAGTCCGTGCATCTCCACCACCAAAAGGTCGTTGCTCTGCCGAGGCTACCCTTCGGAGAGCCAACGCGAGGATCCACGCGTCCCTCATCGAGCGACTCCGCCTTCAACCGATCCCAGAGGTTGTCGTCCCACCGAGGCTACCCCTCGGCACACCAAAGAACGGATCCGCGCCTTCCTGCCCAAGCGAACGGACCCTCGATCAACCCCAAGGGTCATCTCTGTCTTACATGACAGCTATGACATCCGGGCCTCCAGATAATGAACATGTGGTGAGAAAACACCCGTAAACATCTGGTGCCGTCTGTGGAAACGAATCGACATCCCCGTCGCTAACCACACTGACAAGGATTTGTTCCTATGATCAAAAGTTCAGAAGAGATGAAAAAAAATCCCCTCAAATTACTTCAACCCCTTTTGAGCTATTGGGTCTCTGGATCACTCAAGAATCATCGGTTCTCAGTTGGGTTTGTCTTGAACCGCGCCGTCGTCTCCTATACTTCCCCCTATTCTGACAACACTAAGAAAGAGGAACGATGAGGTTCAATCTGGGGCTGCACATGTCCCCTGTGACTCGGATCTGATCGATCGATATGAACCGTCCCCAGCCGCAACAATCTGCTCATCGGAATCCGAATCGTCGGATTTAATTCCCAAGATCTGCAAGCCATCGCGGTCTGTAGGGCGGGTGCGGAAGAACCCCTCAGACTCCGGCGCCAACGAAGCTCTCATTATTTTATTCCCAGTTTCTTGGCCATCCATCCAACTGCTCATGCCTTTCAGCAACCCCAGCACCGGCCTCACTTTCCCGTCGCTTGCTCGCTTCATCAAATCCTTGCTTTCTGCTTACCTACCTCTCGCAGGGAGGCTCACTCACGAGCTCTCCACCAGTGATGCCCAAATCGATTTATCCGGCCCAAGCGTACCGGGACGAACAAGCGTTTGCTAACAAGGGTCCCTCAAGTGACCATCGGTCCTAACAGGCTGCTGATTATGATCGGAGCAGTGGCGCTTGGCTTCTTCCACGTGTGGCGGACCAGGACACTTGCATTGTGCTCGGCTATGAGGAGTTCCCCCCCCTCGATTCAAAGTCTAGGGCCTAGAGGATCGAACATGTTAAACGTCCCCCGTTGAGCTACTGAGGAAGTGGATCTGCCGCTGCCACCCTATCAGGCCGACGAAGACCAGTCGCACTCCATGCTCCATGCTGAGCTTTCGATCATGGCGAGTGACCGGTCGCACTCCACGTCGAACATCCGAGCCCGTCTGAGCAACCGAGCCTCAAAACTGAGTGGGCTGAACTCGGATCTCAGAGCTCCAAACCCGTCCGAGCATTTGATCCTCCAGCAGAGTGTGCCGAACATTTGGTTGCGCCTGTTGTATACTAAGCTCAATGGAGTGGAGGAGTGCACGACTATCACATGGATCAATTCCGCTAGCAAGTGGCGCAAAGCGAGCAAAGGGGCTCTCGAACAACTCTGCAATTTGAAGGATGGTGTCTAATAGAAGTTCACTCAATCACAATGAGTTTTGCAGACCATAGTTTTGTAGACCACAGCCTCTGATCAATGGGCTTTGCGAGGCAGGAGGTACCCGAGGCGACCAAAAAGGTTGCGGGTGATATGTGGCGGCTTGTCTGCGAGGATCCCGACCATGGGGTCAATATGAAGATGATCGACGGCAACTGGCTGGCCATTGGGAAGGAGACGGAGCACGGGTTTTGCATGGGCCAACATGTACCCATCATCCGCCCACCTCGGTGACAAGAACTGCTAATCACGCTCAACTGGTAGCTTGATTTCTCCCCTTCATAATGCTCACCATCGCCATACTCAACAATCAGAGCTATGCAGTTTGTCGACAAAGCCGAACAACAAGAGGTGAGGCCAACCATAGCAAGAAGTGCTACCAACAGCAACAGGTAAGTCAATTCACCTCCCTCTTACTAAATGTCCCTGCTTTGATCGTTTGTTAGCAATTTTCAGATCGTGATCGTTTACTCACCAACATCAACAGGAATACAAAATCCGATCACCCAATCACCCAATCGATCATCGCCAAGTCTGGGAGCTCGGTCAATACTTGGATTCTCAATACGCCAAGCTTCAAAAGGCGCCAACTGCCTGAGTCATACATCGGAACCCCTACTGTTGAAGCCATTGGAGCTACAGATAACCCTCCATCAGAGTGACTTAACCATGCTGTTACCAACCCAAAAGACTAACCGCAAGGTTAGCGGAGCTCACCCCCGAGGTTGAGCTCAAGCTTCGAAGTCGCTCCGAGCTTACATGCTCCTCTCAGCGGAAACCCGATCTCCTATGAGTTCCCTCGAGTACTTCCGAGCCTCGGCTCTACCTCAGATCTAAGCCTTTTTGAGTTGTATCCAGCTTCCAAGATCGATCCAAACCTTCAACTTCGTTCGAATCGCTCTGCTCCGACCTTCCCCTTGGGTCGACGAAGACAGTTCCGACCTCCTCCTTGGGTCGACGACGACTCTTCCGACTCTCCTCTGGATCAACGATGGCAGCTCAAACATACCCCTGGTGAATCCTCCCCTTTGCTCGATCTGCACTCCTGACTGTCGAATGAGCATCGAGGAGTTGGCCTTCAGATCTCACCAAGCTCGATCTGAGCTTCGCTAGTGCTGATGACAATGACCCCAGCCCAGCCCAGCACGATCTAAGCTCCATGACATCGCCCCAAAGACATCGTCGGAGAAGATCCGACCCTGAATTGGGGTTCTCGTGAGGCAACAACGACGTCGCTTCAGCATTGAGGCCTCGTCGGATCCGAGCACTGGCAGGCTCCCACCGTGCGCACCTCCTCTGATCTACCCAGCCTCCAAGCCCCATCGGAGATAGATCATAACGGTGATTTGCCTCGATGACCCAGATCGAGGCCCCCAAGAATCGTTCGAGCAAGATCGGAGCTTCCTGACGTCATCGCCGAACGACGATCGACCAAATTTGAATCCCACTCGTGACTTCCGACCAAGCATGGAGTTTCTTCACCGTTCACCAATGACGAGCAAGGCATCCATGCCCTGTTCAAAGAAGAAAGAGACGCCCAAGTGTCCTTCGACCCAAGACGGGGTTCGGTCGACCTCAATACACAGACGGAGCCTCCATCGATGACCCAAGTCGAGTTTGATCGGCCTCTACCTGTCAACAGAGCATCGACTTGGAGTTCCCTCACTGCAAGGTCGAGCTCCAACGCCGAAGAGTTCGACCATGCCCTCGTCGAAGAGAATCTGATCTCAGCTTGGAGTTCCCCCAAACAACCGAGCAACAGCCCGGATTTTCCATCCGAGTTTTTCTGCCGACCTGCCGACCTGCCGACCACCGACCAGATCTGGGGAGCTCGGCTCGATTCAACCAAACTAGGGGCTCTGGGGATCTAACGTTCCTCTCCGAGCAATTTTTGCCAAGGAGCCGAACCACTTTCACCTTCGTCCGGCCTGACCAAGGCACTACAAAGCACCTCCATGTCGATGTCGCTGTGAAGAAGAGCACGCCGAGCTTACAAGGCAACCCCTGTCGGGCTACCAACCAAGCCGAACATATCCGGCAGATCCAACCAAGTGCGAGGAGCTGACGATGGAGCGTCGGTTGTCACACCGACCGAGCCAGGCTCAAAGCTTCCACGGCAAAAAGAGAGTCTGTACTCGGCTCATGTAAGCCTACCAGGACCGATCAGCCTTGGCAATCCCTACTCCATTCCCTTAGGTGATCTTTCGACCAAGATCGGTGCATCCTTGCCTCGTTTCGATTGAGAACGAGGTGCCCCGCCATGTTCGACGATGGATCGAGCTCCTCCCACTTTGAACGGCAGAGAATGAGCTTCAAGCCACTCCCAAAGGTCCATTCATCTGAGCCACCATGGCGGGCCTCCATACCGAGCTTTCGAGCCCCCTTGTCAAGCTCGTCCAGACTCATCCTTACCTTGACAGAGCTGCCGGCTATGCTAAGCTCTCTCTACGAGCCGAGCTGAAATGATCTCACCAAAGAACAGTTGTCCGAGTTCAAGCATCCAAAACAGCTCCTTCGACCATGCTACTAGGCCCCTGCTCACCGAGCTGTCGGCCCCACCAACCAATCCGACCAAGCTGCTCGTCTGGACTCCGTTAGGGCATCCGAGCAGCCCTTCTGGAGGACCGCCAAAGCTACCGCTAGACGAATGGCCCCGACCGGGCTGCCGAACTGCTCCTGCATCCACCCGAGTCAGACAAAGTAGTTACAGAGCGCCACCATGGAACCTTCGAAAGTCTTCACAAGGTCCTCACCCCTTCATTGGACATAAGTCGAGGGGCAACTCCCCTCGCAACCGAACGAACAGATCGGTCGTAAGGCTGGGGGCAACTCCCCCAGCTGACCGATCCACTCACTCGTCGACCATAAGTCGAGGGGCAACTGCCCCTGCAACCGAACGAATGGATTGGCCGTAAGGCTGGGACAACTCCCCCAGCTGGCTGATCACTCGGTTGACCATTAGACTGGGGGTCACCCCACCCAGCGGGACAGTCGACCCGTCGATCATAAGGCTGGGGACAACTCCCCCAGCGGACCGACCAAATCGACCGTAAGTCTAGGGGCAACTCCCCCAGCTGGCTGATCACTCGGTTGAGCATAAGACTGGGGGTCACCCCCGAGTGGGCCAATCGACCCGTCGATCGTAAGGCTGAGTGCAACTCCCCCAGCAGACCGACCATATCAGCCGTAAGGCTAGGGGCAACTCCTCCAGCAAGCCGATCACTCGACTGACCATAAGACTGAGGGGTCGCCCCCCAATGGGCCAATCGACCAGGCAGAGGGCAACTCCTCCAGCAGACCGACTATCGACCGTAAGGCTGGGGGAAACTCCCCCAGCTGGTCGACCCACTCCTTCGGCGGCCGTAAGTCGAGGGGCAACTCCCCTCGCCACCGAACAAATAAGATCGGTCGTAAGAATGGGGGGCAACTCCCCCAGCTGGCCGACCAAACTCCTTCGTCGGTCGTAAGTCGAGGGGCAACTCCCCTCGCAACCGAACGAATGTCGGACCGACAACTTATTGTCACTAGTCGACTCCATAAGTCAGACCAATTTTACAAAAGGAGCATCTTCTCCCACCTTATACTACATCTCCCGACCTCCACCTCAACAATGGTAGAGCTCGGAAGATGGAGGCAATTGATACGACTATTTTGACCCGGTCCGGAGGAGCCGAGTCAACCATAACCAATCAACCAGCCTATTACAGCCACGGGCTCCAGCCCAAGAATCTTGTGGGCGGATCGCGCTTCTCCACCCAAGACGAAGGCCCAAAAGACTGCCCACTTCCATAGTGGAGGAAATCGGGACCCAAATCGAGGAAGCATTCGCCAAATATGGCAACCGCCCAATGCCATCACTCTCTTCATCATGACCCACCAAAATATGGCGACCACCTTCATGGCAATAACTCGCCAATCATGGCCCGACTTCATGGCCAGAGTTTGGTCGGCCAGCTGGGGGAGTTACCCCCCAGTCTTACGACCGATCTTATTTGTTCGGTGGCGAGGGGAGTTGCCCCTCGACTTACGGCCGCCAAAGGAGTGGGTCGACCAGCTGGGGGAGTTTCCCCCAGCCTTACAGTCGATAGTCGGTCTGCTGGGGGAGTTACCCTCTGCCTGGTCGATTGGCCCCTTGGGGGGCGACCCCTCAGTCTTATGGTCATTCGAGTGATCGGCTTGCTGGGGGAGTTTCCCCTAGCCTTACGGCCGATATGGTCGGTCTGCTGGGGGAGTTGCACTCAGCCTTACGATCGACGGGTCGATTGGCCCACTCGGGGGTGACCCCCAGTCTTATGCTCAACCGAGTGATCAGCCAGCTGGGGGAGTTGCCCCTAGACTTACGGTCAATTTGGTCGGTCTGCTGGGGGAGTTGTCCCCAGCCTTATGATCGACGGGTCGACTGGCCCGCTGGGGGTGACCCCCAGTCTAGTGGTCAACCGAGTGATCAGCCAGCTGGTGGAGTTGTCCCAGCCTTACGGCCGATCCATTCGTTCGGTTGCAGGGGTAGTTTCCCCTCGACTTATGGTCGACGAGTGAGTGGATCGGTCAGCTGGGGGAGTTGCCCCCAGCCTTACGACCGATCTGTTCGTTCGATTGCGAGGGGAGTTGCCCCTCGACTTATGTCCAATGAAGGGGTGAGGACCTTGTGATGGCCCGCCAATTATGTCAATAAGCCATTATGGCCCGCCAATTATGGCAACCACTCATGGCCATGACTCCACCTTCATGGCATTCATCACGTCATCAAATGGGCGGAATTAGTGGGGGTCAACACTTCCCCATTTGCACGTCTCCATGAATGGTGGCCATGATGTCACATCATGGCACATTATTAGGATGATTCGCTTATATGAGAGGAAGGGTTGTGTCATCCACAGGGGCCGGATCTTTGCAATCTACAACGAAGATATCTCATACCCACTCTTACACCTTCTTCCACCTAACATATTTCTCCTCCATAGCTCGGTCCGAGGATTGGTGCTTGGTCTCTCTGCGAACCAAGTCCGACCCCACCGAGCATCTATCAGACCAGATCTGACTTTGGCATCGGAGGGAAATTGGTCGGAACCAAGGTCCGACCCCCATGACGAGCTCCCTCGTCTATTCAGGTCCAGGAGATCCAGTGACGTCGAGGCTACCCCTCAGCGTCTTTCCAGCCGGAGCCGAGCGCCCTCGTCCCCGAGTCCGCGCATCTCCACCACCAAAAGGTCGTCGCTCTGCCGAGGCTACCCTTCCATGAGCCAACACGAGGATCCACGTGTCCCTCACCGAGCGACTCCGCCTTCAACCAATCCTGGAGGTTGTCGTCCCGTCGAGGCTACCCCTCTGCGCACCAAAGAACGGATCCGCGCCTTCCTGCCCAAGCGAACGTGCCATCGATCGAACCCAAGGGTCATCTCCGTCTCACATGACAGCTACGACATCCGGGCCTCCAGACAGTTAACATGTGGTGACTAAACACCCGTAAACAATTTTAATTATATGTTATTCCTTCTTCTGCATTTACATTAATATACATACAAAATTTTTGATTCGATGGCATCTATTGATTGAAAAATGGTACTAGGATGCAGACGTGTTTTAACATTTAATGTTCATGTTTTTATTACCGAATTTGTATGAAAAATAAAGGTTTTATCGTTTTTTTATTGCTGAATTTGAATGAAAAATCAAGGTTGTATTATAAACATCGGTTTTCCATACATATTGTCATGGTCCGTATCGTCTTCAAATCAATTTGTGAATGAAGGCCCGAATGGAGGCCCAAGCCCAATTTATTCTACAATACCGAAGAGTGGTTCAAAGCCATGGAAGTCCAATGTATATATGGTGTAGAGATGAGTGAAAGTCTCTACAAATAAGTACTATATGTGATGAAGATTTCATGGAAGTCACAAAGTCAAGAGAGATGAATGCTTAAAAGGAAGAAAACTTAATGAATAAGACTTAGTATCTTTTTAGATAAGTGTTGTAATTATTAGAGCAGTTGGAAGTTGTGTAAATCATTCCAGAATTCATTTGTAAGCATAGGATCAATTTAATCTTAGCCATCAAGTTCGGTGTAGAATGCCTACATAAAGGGGGTCATTGTATCATTTGTAAACCATCCAAGTTTAAGTGAATAAGAATCTTTATAAGAATTCCTTCTAAATACCTGGAGTGTTCTTGAGTTTTTTTGGACTATTTGAGTGAGTTCTTCGAGTGTTCTGCGTGAGATTCGACTTAATCACTCACTTGATCTTTCAGAGTTCTTAGAAATATTCTGCTACGTGTTAGAAACTTAGAGATTAATGCTGAACTAGACTCTCGAGAGGAGCGAGTGACTAGTGATGCGTAGTCGTCAGTATTTGTTATTGCACGGGTACGGATCCTGCTGGAGTATCCGTGCACCCGAGCCATTTGGCACCTGCAACCTGATACACGTCGCTCAAAACAAGGTGTTGTCGAGTCAGACAAACAGATCATTCGACCGTTAGGCTTATGCTAATATTCAGGTGGGGTTAATAAGGCCGAGTAAATAGGCAGCCATTATCTCAAATCCCGGAGGAGCTCGTGCCTGAATCAATGAGGGACAGTTACATACAATCAAGGAGGAACAACCTATAAATGGACAAAAGGACAAATGTAATGGGGTTTCTAATTTAAGGTACGAGATCTAAGACATAGAACTCTACTTTCTCATCTAATATTTCTTACATTATAGAGCTAGTGACGACAGATCTGAGGTGAACCTCTATGGGTCGATCTCAGCTGCTCCTAGCTCTCTCTCTTCCTTAAGTTCCCAAACTAACTTAAGCATCGGAGGAGATTTGGGTCGAAACCCAAACCCGACCCCCCTAACGTGTCCTTGTGGTGCAGATCGGTGAACCAATATCCTCCGTGAGGGTCGTTTCCGAGCTTCCTAACCTCAAATGACCGACGAGTTGGCTGTCTAAAGGTTGGTCGAGCATCGCATCATCATCTACATCCATCACTCGACCAATGTTCTTTCAACCTAGGGCCCCACTTCATTCGTTGAAGAGGCTCCAACTCACCCGAGGGATCTACGTACGTCTGACAACTGTATCGGTTATTTTTTACCTTAATAATTTGGTGCCGTCTGTGGGAAACCACGAGTCGACATCCCGATTGATGAACCGCTTGACTATGCGACTCACCCATCAACATCCTCCGAGGGTACCTCGACACCTCCCTGCGACGGCCTCATCAACCTGATAATAGGAGGTCTCCCGCACCCGGAGCTGTCAATCTCTCTCTAAAACTCCTACGCCGGAAGATTGATGATAGTATCTATGGGGCGAAAGCGTCCCAGAGATTCTACACCTCCTATCTCCTTCTCAGACAAAGATCTGGAGGGTGTGGAACTGCTGCACGATGATGTTGTCGTCATCACGGCTACCATCAACGAGATCGCTGTAAATAGGTTACTTGTCGACACCAGAAGATCGTGTGATATACTCTTCTTTACTACATTGGAGGGGAAGAGGAAGTCCTCTGCGAAGTTGATGCCCTGTTTGGGGCCCATGGTGGGATTCACCAGACATTCCACCCCAATAGAAGGCATCATCACACTACCGGTAACCCTCGGCACGTATTCTCAACAAATCACTCGCCTGACCAGTTCCATGGTCCTGAAGATCAACTCGGCGTATAACGAGATCATCGGAAGACCACTACTAAATGCTATAGAAGCAGTGGTCTTAATTTTTCATCAAATGATCAAATTCCAGACCCCTGAGGGAGTCGGAAAGGCAAGAGAGAATCAGAAGCAGGTGCGGTCGTGTCATACATTGTCCACCGCTTTGAGGAGGATTGGGCAGGCAAACCCAACCTATCCCAGAGGCAAAGATCGACAGCCCGTAGCAGTCGAAGAGACGGAAAAACATCCGGATCTCTGAAGAGGAAGGGAAAACTATCTCTATTGGATCAATGCTCCCCCTTGACCTAAGGGAACAATTGATCTCTCTTTTGAAAGAGCACGCAGACATTTAGGCCTTGTCCCCAAAGGATATGCCCGGCATTAACCCCGAAGTGGCAGCCCACAAACTGGAAGTCGACTTCGAGGCCCATGAAGCAAAAGAAGAGAAACATAGGAAGAGAAAAGATGAAGGCTGCAATCGAGGAAGTGGACCAACTTCTGTAGGCAGGTTTCATTCGAGAATTCAGATATCATGACTAGCTCTCGAACGTTGTGATGGTGAAGAAGGCGAACGGAAAATGGTAGATGTGCGTCGACCTCACCGATCTTAACAAAGCATGCCCAAAGGATAGCTACCCTCTGCCATGGATCGACCATCTTGTCGACAGTGCTTCGGGCTATGGGCTACAAACTCCTCAGCTTCATGGACGCATTCTTAGGATATAACCAGATCCAGATGGCACCGGAGGATGAAGGAAAGACTTCTTTCATCACTGATCTTTTTTGTTACATCAAAATGCCATTTGGTTTGAAGAATACAGGGCTACTTACCACTGCATGATGAACGGAGTCTTCGAGGCTCAAATCGGTCGGAACCTAGAAGTCTATGTCGACGACATGTTGGTCAAGTCAAAAAAGCCGATGGATCACATTGCAGATCTCCGAGAGATATTTGCACAGATCCGACGATACAACCTTTGGCTGAACCCTGCCAAATATACCATTGGGGTTCGGTCAGAGAAGTTCATCGGTTTCATGCTGACGAATCGAGGGATTGAGGCCAATGTCATGCCCCGCTTTCCATTATACTTGGGAGCGAGGACGCGAGCAGGTCCGCATGCGTTAAAGTGGTGAAGCTCAAACCCAATAAGTGTCTGTGAATAAACTATATGCAGGATCTTGCATGCATTTCAGAAACAACAGAAATAACTATGAATTCAAAGACAACATCCAGACAAGAGTACACAAAGTAATAAGTCCCCAAGCATGGCCAATAACAACTTAGTTCTACAAAGAGGGTACACGCCCTACAAAAGTGCAGTAAAAGAAATCCTAAGCAGTAGCAGGTAGTGCTCAGTAACTAGTTCTCAGTGGGAAGAACTTCTAGATCAGCGTACTCCTGGTCCAGCGGGTAAGTTCCCTCAATCAACTCATCCTCAATGTAACAGGTCTCATGTCCTGACATACATTCCAAACAACATAGAAATGTATGTCAGCAAGATCCTTGGCAAGAAAAGTGAGAGTGGGACCCTTGGCAAGGTTTTCGAAATAGTTTACATGGTAGTTATTACATTAATGAATAAATGAACAATTCCAATTTCTAAGCAGTAAGAACAGATTTTATATTAGCATGACAGTTCTATTATAAGTGAAAGCGGTAGCAGTTCCATTATGAATGAAAACATGACAGTTCTATCATAAGTGAAAATATGGCAGTTCTATTATATGTGGAAGCAGTAACAATTCTATTGTGAAAACAGTTACAATTCTACATGGCACTCATTTCAAGATAGTAGTTTTCAAATTGTTCAAGAGTGTATTTAACTAGTGACTAATGTTCACGTCGTTCGGCGGTAAGCAAGTGAATCTACCTTCTCGTGCCCTCGAAGGTGACCCGTTTACTTCCGACTAGTGCCCGCGAACCTAACCCCACCCACGTGTACTTTTCTGGACCATGAGCTAGAATCAGCCAAACTGGTCTGCATGCTTTATAATACTGGAACATGAACCAGACTAGCCAAATCGGCCCACAAGATAGCTAAATCTTGGCATGCAATATCTATGATTAACCAAACCGGCCTACAATGTCTATAATTTTTCAAGTAGTTCGAGCAGTTCATATACGTCCAGAAATGTTGTAATTCATAAGGCATATTCAATTAACTTATTAAAGTGTCCACACGCACGTACGCGGGTTTTTATCTAACACAACAGATAAACATATGGAGTTTGGTGTCACATTAAATGAAACGGTACTTAAAACATGGAGAAATGCACACTTGCCTGTTTGGTGATTTTGGTGTCTTTGTGTTCGTCTCATCAAATGTGATATTATGGGGAGGTTGGTTTTCTGTTTCGTTCAACATGATCAAATGGTTAATACGTTACTTAACCAATATCATTATAATTCCTATAATATTATAGTATAAAAATTATACAACTACTAACTCATATAACTAACTTATATAACTAAAAATAAGTTATAATAACTTAATAAAACTAACTAAATATAACTTAATATAGAGCTAACTCTTTAAAACATATAACTTAAAAAGTAATTTAAATAACTTAATTAACTTTATAACTTTAATAAGTTTAAACTTAATATAATTTTACTAACTTTAAAACTTAATATCTTAACAACTCAAATAACTTAATAGCTTTAATAATTTATACTAACTTGCCAATTTATATTAACTTATAACTTAAATAATGTTAAATATTTAATATGAAACTCTTTATATAAATTCAAACTAATTTATAAATACTTAGCATGAAACTAATTTATAGCCTAAGCTTATTTAAGAATATAACTTAATATAACTTTAAAACTTAAATAACTTATAACTTAAATAATTCAATTAACTTAAAATAACTCAATAACCCACTTACTTCAATAACCCAATAACTCAAATAATCCATAACTTCAATAACCCAATAACCCATAACTTACTAACCCAATAAACCCAATAACCCAACCCCCTACTTTTACATGTCTTCTTTCTCTTCTTTCTCTTCTCTTCTCTCCTTCTATCTTTTCTTTTGCAGGGAAAGAGAAGGAGCTCAGGGGCGACAGCGGCGCAGGGTGACTGTGCAGGCGGCTGCGCACGCAGCCAGGGGCGGATCAGCGGGCGGGGCTGCTGGTGACTCGCACGGGCAGCTCTGACGACTGGACGACACGTGCGGTAGAGCACAGGGTGCACGCGGGGGGGGCTGTGGACGGCGGCTGTGCACGTGGGGTTGCACAGCAAGTGGCAGTAGTGGGCTGTGGGGAGAAGCGCGCGCGCAGGCTGCTGTGTGGGTAGATCTAAAGGGGGTGAGGGCTAAGGGAGAGAGGAGGAGGAGGAGGAAGATCTGAATCAATTTTGATTCAGATCTGAACTCAGATCTGTTTTTGATTTTGATTTCTTCCGTCTCAATTCTCTGATTTCAGATCTGGTCTTCTCAATTTCTGTTTTGGATTGATTTTGGGTGTTGATTTGAGGGTGGCTGAATTGTTGATGATGATTGGTTTTGGATTTTGGTTAAGCAATTGCAGGGAGAATGGAGAGAGTGTGATTATTGTGAAGTTGCAGATGGTGGAGTGTAGATGGTGGAGGAAGATGCTCATGTTGTTGTTGTTTGTTTGTTGTTGATTTTAAGAACAATGAAATGGGGTTACGATTGATGGGGTGAGTTTTTGCATGTTGGATCTCACTGATCGATACGGTGGGATGTAATGGGTAGGGTTAGGAATTGATTAGGGTAGGTGGGTACGGTTAGGGTTAAAGTAATTAATTGCGATATGGTAAAAATTCTAACAATAGAGACGCGCTTGCGTCGATGCGTAGAAGAAAAGAACAAACGGATGAAAATTCACTCGGATGACTGAAATAAAATACATGCACAAAGGAAAAAAACATGCCTAAAATACAGGCCGTTACATTCTACCCACCTTAAGAAAAAATCCGTCTTCGGAATTTCCTATCAACTAAGAAGCAGGGAACAAATATGGATAATGCTCTTGCATTTCATCTTCCTGCTCCCAGGTGGATTCTCATGGCGAGTCATGATGCCACATCACTCTCATGAGCTCAACGACCTTGTTCTTGAGCGTCTTCTGACGTCGGTCTAAGATCTGCACTGGTCGTTACTCATATGTCAGGTCCGGTCGAACCGTAATCTCCGAGTAATCGACAGTATGAGAAAGGTCACTGATGTAATGATGGAGCTGAAATACATGAAAAACATCATATACTCCATCTAATGAAGGGGACAGTGCTAGACGATAAGCTACCTCTCCAACTCGCTCTATCACGTCGAAAGGTCCAATGAATCTCGGACTAAGCTTGCATCGCCTTCCAAAACGAATCACTCCTCTGTTTGGGGATATCTTCAGGAACGCATGATCTCCTGCCTTGAACTCTAAAGGACGGCGTTTAGCATCAGCCCAATGCTTGTACCGATCCTGTGTGATATGAAGCTTATCCCTCATATTACGCACTACATTCTCAGCCTCGACTATCATCTCTAGTCCCAACAGCTCTCTATCACCAATGTCATCCGAACTCAGCGGAGATCGATATTTCCTTCCATAAAGTGCAGCAAATGGCGCCATGCCAATGCTGGCTTGGTAGCTGTTGTTGTAGGCGAACTCCACTAAATGTAAGTGATCCTCCCACAACCCTTTAAGATCCAACATGCAAGCTCGCAACATGTCCTCCAGTATCTGAATAGTATGCTCCGACTGTCCATCAGTCTGCGGGTGATACGCAGTGCTAAAACTGAGACTGTTACCCAAATTTGTCTGCAGACTTTTTCAGAATTGGGACGTGAATCTCGTCTCTCGGTCAGAGACTATACTCACGTAAACTCCATGTAATCACACAATCTCCTGCATGATTATCGTTCACATCACGACATATACTAGAAAGAAGTTATAAATGTACAAGAAATTTAATTACCTCCATTAACTTCTTCATAAGAATCTCCATAGATTGTCCTACTCGGAAGGTTATGAAATGCACAGACTTGGTTAATCGGTCAACGATAACCCAAATTGCATCATTTTGCTTGGTGCTCCAAGGTAGTCCAGTCATAAAGTCCATGGTGATGTGCTGCCACTTCCACTCCGAGATCAGCAGAGGTTGAAGTAATCCAATAAAACGATGATGTTCAACCTTCATTTGCTAACACATAATGCACTTGGCAACACTTCGAGCTATGCTCCTCTTCATACCATGCCACTAAAAATTCAGAAGAAGGTCCTGGTACATCTTGGTACCGCCAGGATGAATGGAGTAGGGAGAGCTATGAGCTTCATTCATCAGCTCCTTTTTGATATCACCTGAAGGTACGCAGATCCTATTGTCGTATCTCAGGAAACCATCCTCGTGAATGAGAAAATCCGTCCGAAGTCCAGCTTCAACTTGCTCTCTCATCTTCTGCAGTTTTGCATCTCCTGACTGAGCATCTTTGATCTGATCCACAATCGTCGACTAAATCTGCATATTCATCAACGATGATGTGACTCCAGGTAAAGCAACTTCTATACCAATCTTCTGCAGATCTTGTTGTAGCCTCCACTGAACTGTAAGAGTCGTGACTTCTGGAAGTCTACTCAAAGCGTCGAGTACGCCATTAATCTTTCCCAGATGATACTGGAGGTCGATGTCGTAATCGGCCATTAGTTCTAACCATCTACGTTGCCTCATTTTAAGTCCTTCTAGGTGAAAATGTATTTCAAACGTTTGTGATCGGTGAAGATTTTCACTTTCTCACTCAGTAAGAAATGTCTCCAAATCTTCAGGGCAAAGATGACAACGGCCAACTCCAAGTCATAAGTCGGATAATTCTTCACGTGAATCTTCAACTGTCGAGAAGCATATGCGGCCACATGACCATGCTGGTGCAGAACATATCCAATGCCTTTGCTTGAAGCATCACAAAAGATCTCAAATCCTCCAGTCCTATCTGGTATAGACAGAACTGGTGTAGATGTCAACCTTGCTTTCAATATCTCAAATGCAAGCTCGCAAGAGTCTGACCATATAAACTTAACATCCTTCCTCATCAATCGAGTCATGGGCTCGGCTATCCTCGAGAAGTCTTTGATGAATCGACGGTAGTAACCCACCAATTCTAGGAAACTCGTGATGTTTAATGCCGACTGATGGTAGGCCAATTACTGACTGATGCAACCTTCTCAGGGTCGACAGAGATACCATCGCTCGATACCACATGTCCAAGAAATGTAACTAGGTCCATCCAGAATTCGCACTTGCTGTACTTAGCATACAACTGATGATGGCGAAGCGTCTCCAAAATAATCTACAGATGCTCGGCATGATCCTCCTCGCTCTTCAAATAGACCAATATATTGTCAATGAATATCACTACGAATTTATCCAGAAATTCGTAGAATATGAGATTCATGAGATTCATGAATACTGCAGGGGCGTGGGCCACATCGAATGGCATGACAACGAACTCGTAGTGTCCATACTTGGTCCGGAAAGCCGTCTTGTAGATGTCTTCATTCTTGACCTTCACCTGATGGTATCCACTCCTGAGATCCAACTTCGAGACAACTCGTGATCCATCGAGTTAATCGAAGATGGCATCAATGCGAGGTAACAGGTACTTATTCTTCACAATGACTTTGTTCAGCTCCCGATAGTCCACACACATCCTTCTCGATCTGTCCTTCTTCTTGACCAATAGAACAGTTGCACCCCAGGGAGATACGCTGAGATGGATAAATCCTTTCTACAATAGGTCGTCCAATTCCTTCCGTAGCTCTTCAAGTTCTGCAAGATCTATACAGTAAGGTGACTTCGAGATCGATTGAGTATTCGACATAAGATCGATGCTAAATTCTAGAGCTCTGTCAGGCGGTAATCCAGAAATATCCTTCGGAAATACATCTTCAAAATCTCAAACCACTGCAGGCTTCTTGGGTTCGACTTGCATAGATGCGACGATCACTTCGTTCGGCTGGGCCCAAAATTTGATAGGTCCGAGCAAACAACTTCCACTGACAAACTTGAACGCTGGATGGTCAAAAATCTCAAATAATACTTTCTTCTTGTGACAATCGATAGTAGCATAGAATGTTCCTAACCAATCCATGCCGAGAATAGCATCAAAGTTAGGCGTGTCCAGGACCATGAAATCTGCATAAAGCTCATGTCTGCAAATCACCAGAGGACATAATTTGCATCCCATGGAAACACTCACCATGCCACTCCCAGTAGTGATATTCCAACTTTTGGAAAGTGGGTAGGTGGGAATCGAGTGTTTGACCACGAATCTCCGGGATAAGATACACAATGAAGCTCCGGAATCAAATAAGGTCAGAGCTGGATGGAAAGCCACTAAAATGACACCTAAGATGATAATAACTAATCTTAGCAAGGGTGCCTAACTAATAAGCATGAATATAAAAGCGGTATGAAATGCTAGATCTAGATGTTACATATAATCACTTCATCCTCAGTTTCATCTTCTGCAGCTGTCATAATGAATGCCTGGCTCTTCGGCTAATTGGCCTGCTGATAGGCTCGGTTCTGCGAAACCAGAGGCAGTGCACGCTGAGCAGGTCTAGGGGCACCTCGCTGAATAGGTCCAGGCACTCCTGACAGAACAAGTCCAGGTACTCCTTGCTGAACAGGTCCAGGCACTCTACCAGGGGCCCGACGATCCTTGCCGTGGGGGCAGTCTCTTACAGTATGATCGGATACTCCGTAAATCAAACATTGGTTCAGCATCATCCTATAATCCTTTTTCTGATGTTTGGTCTTGCCACAAAAGAAACAAGTCAGCTGAGCTCGGTCGACATGAGCAACTGGCCTCTTGAACTGCATGGTCTGGGAAAGTCAGAAATTTCCTCTTAGCACAATCCTAGGTGGCTACATGGGACGCTTGCTTCCTCCAGCTTGAAATCACACTAGGAGTCTTGCCACAACTTCATGGCTCTGTGCAACATCCAAAACGTCCTGAAGGGTCGTTAGTTTCACCGAGGTCATTGAGGCTTGAATTTTGGGATTCAGGCCTTGGCGAAACTAAAATGCACAATCTTCTGTGTCCTCGACCATATAGGGTGCGAAGCGGCTGAGCATCGCAAACTCGACCTCATACTCATTAACAGTCCTATCTCCTCGGACCATATTGGTGAAGCATTGCTGGAGATCTCTTTTGGCTGTTTTGGGAAAATACTTAGCGTCGAACCTTTCCCGAAATATGCCCCATGAGATGGATCTAACCAAATGCCTTTCTTTCAGTTGCCACCAGCTCCTAGCAGTGTCAATCAGCTGGAGCTTCGTGACATCGACACATCCTGAGGGATACGAGCAGCATTCAGCTTTTCCTCGGTCCCTTAGGCCCATTCTTCAGCACTTCTTTTCAAGAGAAGCTTTTGGGTTGCAGCTCATGGAATTACCTAACTCCTGGTTCAGCTCGAGGTAGTGGTGGTGTAATCTGAGCAGGTTGATATCCCTGCTGAATCAGTTGTTGTTAGATCTCCAACATCCCCATCATGACTCCGATGAGTTCATTCATGTCGGTACCTCCATTAGCAGTAGTTCCATTCCCATTACCATTCTTGGTGTTGTATCCTCCTACCATGCTGAGACAAGAAACTCGGTTAAATTTTGTGTACGAGATAAATCTAGATGTTTTGGGTAATGATAGTATTTCTATTATTCTGAAGTTTTGCTTAATGCAAGACCTACATGGGCCACCACAAAAACCTATCACGCCCCACTTCCTATTATACTTGGGAGCGAGAACGCGAGCGGGTCCGCATGGGTTGAAGCGGTGAAGCTTAACCCCAATAAGCGTCTGTGAATAAACCATACGAAGAAACTTGCTTGCATTTCAGAAACAATAGAAATAACTATGAATTTAAAGCCAACATCCAGACAAGAGTGCACAAAGTAATAAGCCCCCAAGCATGGCCAATAACAACTTAGTTCTACAAATAGGGTACACACCCTACAAAAGTGCATTAAAAGAAATCCTAAGCAGCAGCAGGCAGTGCTTAACAACTAGTTCTCAATGTGGAGAACTTCTAGATCAGCGTACTCCTGGTCCAGTGGGTCAGTTCCCTCAATCAGCTCGTCCTCAATGTAACCTGTCTCGTGTCCTGACATACATTCCAAACAACATAGAAATGTATGTTAGCAAGGTCCTTTGCAAGCAAAAGTGAGAGTGGGACCCTTGGCAAGGTTTTCGAAATAGTTTACATGGCAGTATTGCATTTATGAATAAATGAACAATTCCAATTTCTAAGCCGTAAGAATAGATTTTATATTAGCAAGGTAGTTCTATTATAAGTGAAAGCGATAGCAGTTATGTTATGAATGAAAACATGGCAGTTCTATTATATGTGGAAGCAGTAACAATTCTATAAGTGAAAACAGTTACAATGCTACATGTCACGCATTTCAAGTTAGCAGTTTTCAAGTTGTTCAAGAGTGTATTTAACAGTGACTAAGGCTCACATCGTTAGGCGGCAAGCAAGTGAATTACCTTCTCGTGCCCTCGAAGGTGACCCGTTTACTTCCGACTAGTGCCCGCGAACCCAACCCCACCGACGTGTACTTTTCTGGACCACGAGCCAGAATCAGCCAAACCGGCCTGCATGCTTTATAATACAGGTACACGAGCCAGACTAACCAAACCGGCCCACAAGATAGCCAAATCTTGGCATGCAATATCTATGATTAGCCAAACCGGCCTACAATGTCTATGATTTTTCAAGTAGTTCGAGCAATTCATATACGTCCAGAAATGTTTTAATTCACAAAGCATATTCAGTTAACTTATTAAAGTGTCCACACACATGCACACGGGTTTTTATCTACACAACAGATACACATATGGAGTTTAGTGTTGCATAAAATGAAACGGTATTTAAAACATGGAAAAATGCACACTTGACTGTTTGATGATTTTGGTGTCATTATGTTCGTCTCGTTAAATGTGATATTATGGTGAGGTTGGTTTTCTGTTTCGTTCAACATGATCAAATGGTTAATACGTTACTTAACCAATATCATTATAATTCCTATAATACTGATGTTGTAAAAATTATACAACTACTAACTCATATAACTAACTTATATGACTGAAAATAAGTTATAATAACTTAATAAAACTAACTAAATATAACTTAATATAGAGCTAACTCTTAAAACATATAACTTAAAGTGTAATTTAAATAAGAGGAGGGATCAAATGACCCCCAAAAATAACCCCCAAAAATATCCCCAATCAAAAATCTTATTCCCCCCATTTTTTCGGAAGATCCGAACCGTTCATCTTGATCTCCACCCTCTAAATACCTGACCCACCAATTTTCAACTCGATCCCATGTGTTTTGCCCGTTCATCTATCCAACCCAAATTTAACGGGTTCGCATGAACAGAACTTTTGCGAATGGTTGATGAACGGGCAAAACACATGGGATCGGGTTGAAAATTGGTGGGTCAGGTATTTAGAGGGTGGAGATCAAGATGAATGGTTTGGATCTTCCAAAAAAATGGGGGGCATAGGATTTTTGATAGGGGTTATTTTTGGGGGTCATTTGATCCCTCCTCTTTAAATAACTTAATTAACTTTATACCTTTAATAAGTTTAAACTTAATATAATATTAATAACTTTATAACTTTATAACTTAACAACACAAAATAACTTAATAACTTTAATAACTTATACTAACTAACTAATTTATATTAACTTATAACTTAAATAATGTTAAATACTTAATATGAAACTCTTTATATAAATTCAAACTAATTTATAAATACTTAGTATGAAACTAATATATAATCTAAACTTATTTAAGAATATAACTTAATATAACTTTAAAACTTAAATAACTTATAACTTAAATAATTCAATTAACGTAAAATAACCCAATAACACACTTACTTCAATTACCTAATAACCCAAATAATCCTAACTCCAATAACCCATAACCCATAACTTACTAACCCAATAAACCCAATAACCCAATAATCCCCCCCCCCCCCCACTTTTACCGTCCTTCTTCCTCTTCTTTCTCTTCGCTTTTCTTCTCTCCTTATTTCTTTTCTTTTGCAGGGAAAGAGAAGGGGCTCAGGGGGCGGCGGCAGCACAGGGCGGTTGTGCAAGCGGCTGCGTGCACGGCCACGGGGCGGAGCAACGGGAATGGCTGCTGATGGCGCGCGGTCGGTTTCGAAAACCGTGTGTATTTAAGGTGATTACACATCATTCGGTCTCAATTAGCGCAGTTTTTGAGGCACGAATGATGGGGGCCATTGTTAGTGCACGGATACAGATCCTGCTGGAGTATTTGCGCACCCGACCCATTTGGCACCTGCAACCCGATACACGTCGCTCAAAACAGGGTGTTGCCGAGTCAAATGAATGGATCGTTCGACCGTTAGGTTTACGCTAGTATTCAGTGGGGGTTAATGGGGCCGAGTAAATAGGCAGCCATTATCTCGAATTCCAGAGGAGATCGTGCCCGAATCAATGGGGGACGGTTACATACAATCAAGTAGGAACAACCTATAAATGGACGAAAGGACAATTGTAATGGGGTTACTAATTCAAGGTACGAGATCTAAGACGTAGAACTCTCCTTTCTCATCTGATATTTCTTACATTATAGAGCTAGTGACGACAGATCTGAGGCGAACCTCCATGGGTCGATCTCAGCTGCTCCTAGCTCTCTCTCTCTCTCTCTCTCTCTCTCTCTCTCTCTCTCTCTCTCTCTCTCTTCCTTAAGTTTCCAAACTAACTTAAGCATCGGAGGGGATTTGGGTCGGAACCCAGATCTGACCTCCCTAATGTGTCCTTGTGGTACAGATCGACGAACCACTATCCTTCGTAAGGGTCGTTTCCGAGCTTCCCAACCTCGAACGACCGACGTGTCGGCTGTCTAAATGTCAATCGAGCACCACATCATCATCTACATCCATCACTCGACCCAGGTTCTTCCAACCTATGGCATCACTTCATTCACTGACGAGGCTTCAACTCAGCCCGAGGGACCTACGTCAGCCTGACAACTATATCGGTCATTTTTAGCCTTAATAGTAGTGGAAAGTCCAAGCCCGCGCCGCCAAATGACACACATAGGTTCATTGCAATATTTTTTGCAACTGATTAATTAATATTGGGTTAAATGCCGAAATTTTAATTAACTTTTTAAGTAGAGAGCATTTTATCCTTGTCACTTTTCTCCGTCACAGTGATAACTAAAATTACTTTATTTAAATTCTTCTCATTTTACTCTTCTAAACATTGCCCTCTTCCATCTGCCATTTCTATGGGAGCTATTATAAGCACGGTCCTAATTGCTACTTACACAACCACTTATTTACAAGTTTGCCGTTAAAAAATTGCAGGTTTTCATCTTTTACCTTCCATTTCTTCATCATCCAACATCTTCCTCCTTTTCTCGCCGTGGCCGCAGCATCCCCCCCCCCCCCCCCCCCCCCTTTGGTCTTACTTACAGAAAAAAAGAAATATCATTCATACTCATAACTCAAGTTGGGTAATTCCAAAAAAGTTCGAAGATAAATCCTTAGACATTTCTTGAGTCGTCTCTAACCTCTTTTGTTTGTCTCGTCTTGTACCAATAGTTCCTTGATGCTGGGTACTTGGAAAGTCTGTTTAAAATTGTGAATGTCAAATAGCCAATATTTGTTTAACAAGATCTTATTATGAGTTATTAAATAGTAAGATGAATAAAAGTTCACTATTTTAGGTACAATACTACCTAGGGGACCCAACAAATCCCTAATTGGAGTTACGGGATTCGATCCTTTTGCCACATTGTTATATTTCGAACCGTTGAATGGACCAACTTGAAAACAATTAACTGATGACAAAATTATCAAAGATCGGCATTCCTTATTTCGATTCGATTCTTTTAGTTACTGATTTATGGATCGGATTTCACTCGACACATGGTTGGGAACTAATGATTGGTTCGATCTACAATGATTTTGGATTGGCTCATAACGATCAGATTATATCTGGTCTTGTTTCCACTTTTCCGGTTATTCTAGATACAATTGTGAAATATTGGATATCTATAGTGTTTTGCCCTGGTGGGTCTCTTTCTCATTTCAAAAAAAGTCTGGGACCTTGGATTATTAATTGGTGGAATACTAGGCAATCCGAAATCTTTTTGAATGATATTCAAGAGAAAATGTTCTAGAAAAATTCCTAGAATTAGAAGAATTGTTCTTGTTGGACGAAATTATAAAGGAATATCCGGAAACACATATACAAAAGATTCATATAGGAATACACAAGGAAACGGTACAATTGGTCAAAACACACAATGAATATCATCTCTATATCATTTTGCATTTGTCGACAAATATAATCTGTTTCGCTATTCTAAGTGGTGATTTTATTCTGGGTAATGAACATCTTGTCATTCTTAATTCTTGGGTTCAGGAACTCTTCTACCCTTCTTCAGCACCCACTCTCTTCCTACCTCACCCTCATCCCACTCGTCAGCCCCCCCCCCCCCCCCCCCCCCCCCCCCCCCCCCCCCCCCCCCCAACCTGCGGGGCTGGTGCGGTTGCGACTGCCGGTGTCGTCGGCTGCAAGAAGATGAGAAAGATGATAGAGTAGGATGAAGATGGTAAAAGAGGAGAATGTTGGAATATTGTATTGTGTATGAAGTAAAAAAAAAAGATTTTTAATTCATTTGGTTGTGTGAAAAGTGGCCTGTGTAAGGATCAATTAGGTATGTGCGCATGGCTCTCTCTCCCGTGAAGATTTACTCAAATTGAGGCTTACTGCTTCGCCGATGTGGTGGTCGAGGGATTAACCTCCATTGAAATAGAATCAAACCCCTTGCAAGAAACTGAATGATGCGACTCTGCCAAGACCCTAACCGCGGGGGCTCGTCGGGGCATCCAACTTGACTCCTTGAGCCTTCGCATTGCCGAGAGTCCACTAAAACAAAATTGGAGCACTCTACCAATCCCTTCAAATCTCAAACCCTTCCACCAAATCTCGAACCCTTCCAGCATTTGTTATAATTTTGCAGCAAGCCAAACATACGATTTAAGCAAACAAAACGCTTCCAAGTTCGCTGCTACAGCCAAACAGAAAAAATTGCACCGTCGCTGAGAATAAGCAGAGCTGGGATACATATACCAATATTTATCGTCATGACAATGATACCAGTTTGCAAAACAGAAGAGCCTGTCCAAAAAAAAAAATGAGCAGCATACTTAGATTTCCAGTTATGAACCAAGATGGCTTCTACATCTGGGAGACAACTTTAAGATGTCCTCGCTCTTTAACATTGTCCTTGAGCCAATTTGACTTCACCACAAGGTTAAGTTAATGTGCAATCTAGCAAAGGAATCTACACTGGAGCTTACAAGAAATAATCGGGTAAATCTAGCCTTCTGATATTAATGTTACATACGCATTGTAGTCACAAATGAAGCGGCCAGGCATGAAGTATGAATCAACATATGACATGCTACATCTCTTCCCTATGCAGCTTGAATCCATTTTTCCATAAATGAAGCTGGCAACATGCTCCAGGCAAAAAACACCACAACCGCAAAACGTTTGCCTTGTACCAAGTGACTGCAGTACAGGCACCCAAACTAGTAAGGACGGTATCGACGTCCACGGGTATTATCACTACCTCGGCCTGCACCGTCACTTGGGCCACCACCCCGGTCGCTTCTTCGGGAAGGTGGCGGCGGTGGAGGCTGCACGCCAGGCTGCTGGCTGCAGAATTGCAGGTGGGAAAAAGAATAATATACAAATCTTTCTGGAGATGAGCATGGAACTAGAATAAATAATGCAGGGATCAAAATACATGCTGCTTACAGAACATAGCCAACGCGACCATCAGGTAGAACCATTGGCACCATTCTCATCCCTGCTGGCATTGGCCCCCTGCCATATATCACAGGCTGCAAATTCAACCACCAATTTCTTCATTAAACACCGTGAATGCATAGTAAATACAATGTTATGGATATCAGACTATACTCATTCCAAAATAGGAAAGAAAAATACCTGCGCTGCTGCTGCACCATAGCCGGCACTGTAAGACCCGTATGGATCTGCCCCATAACCATAAGGATACTGAGGGTAATTTGGAAGTTGCCCAGCTTTGTATGCATTGGAGGCATGATCATACTTTTTGTCTGTTTGGGGCTTAGCAATGACAACCTCAATTTCTTGCCCTGATCAAATGATACAAACGATTCATCTAAAATATACCAGGAAGTTCTTCCAATGTATCAAAAAAAAATACCAGGAAAACATCCATGTATAAAGAGAATATTCAGCAGATGTGACAATACAGACATTTTACACTAAGATGATACACCTTAGTTTTTAAGAATGAATAGCTTTGCACTTCACTTTGAAGTTTCAAATTTTTTTACACTACAATAATTTTACATTTGTGCTGAAGATAAACCGTCTGAAAGTACTTTTACAGAAGCAAAGATAGTACAGCTATAAAATGCAATAAAGCAAACTGGCCCCTCTTATCAAGAGACAGAAAAAAAATAACCAATAATGCAGTAACTTATCTTTATTATTATACAGCCAACTTTTCCCTCCCATTTATAATTTGGATTGCAATTTTGTATATAGCATACAAACATCATATCCCTTCTATTGAAAGGAGTGGGGGGAACTGGATAAAAATATGAGTTGGTTCAACTTAATCATGCCCTCATTATATTTTGCAGGGAACAATCCTCAAATTCCCAATGGTATATCTTTGTAAAATAAATAACTGCAAATATCATCATGTATTGTAAAGTACATCATTCTTAAATAAAAATTCATTCATGTCTACAATTTTGTGTAAATTTTCAATTTTAGTTTACGTGTAATTTCACACATAAAACTTGTCAGTTTATCCACTACATTTAAAAGAAACAACCAACAGATACTGGTAAAAGACGACAAAGTTTTAGGTATAATGCCAATCACTACAAGAACCAAACAGCTGTCTGGTTCGCCGACAAGCTTAAGAATAGTACCGTCAATCTCATACTTTTCACTTCCTTTTACTGCCTTTAAAGCACTAGATCTCTCCGCAAAATGGATGAACCCAAAGTCCCTCTTATTTTGCCCAGTCTTAGATGGTGGTAGAACAACTTTGGTCACTTCTCCATGACGCTCAAAAAGCACTTTCAACTTTTCTGATGTAACACCCTCTGGCAAATTCTTCACGTAGACCGCCTTCACCTGCGAATATCCAACAAGAGTTTGATAGTTTATTCAAATGCTACCATATTTGATAACCAATTCCTTCACCAAAAACTCAACTGGGTTCAAAGGTTTTAACCATAGGAGCAGGAAAAGACTCCAATCAGTTCAGAAAACTAACATACAAGCTCTAGAACTTGTAAGTCCACATTACCAACTGACCATTGTATTAGTAACTAGAAACAACAATATTTAAACGTGACAGCAATTAGGTTGTGAAACACCATATCGGTTAAGAAGGTGTTGCTGTAAAAACGTCACTTAATGGGTTTGTATATAAGTAAACAGAAACCCCCGCAAAAGTACCACCATATAATTGTTATCTTCATTGTCAAACTTGCAATATCATTATCAACAAACTTAAAATTCTGCCAGTAGACCTACCATAAGAGTATGTTTAATTCAATGCGTGAATGCTTTCGCATTTGTTTATAATAACTATTATTATTATTACTTAATACAAAGCAAGGTTTTAGATCTCGGTTTCGGTCGTCCAAAATTTTAGGTTTTGGTGTCGCTTTCGCCCATTTCGGTAGAAGATTCGAAAGTAAGTTTCGTCGTCTGTATCGGTAGTTTCGTTTCAGGTTTCGGTTTCGGAGATACTTTAAATATGTATATACACAAAGTGATGTATTATATATACTGTTATATGGTATTTTATACATATAAATGCACCGATAATTTATACTAGCCACTAGGTATATGTGTACATAGTTTTTAGCTGGAACTCATCTAATAATCCAGTCAGTCCTTCATTATTTTATTAATATAAAAATAACAATAAAAATGATGAGGCATTAATATAACATCAAATTACAAAAAATGAATAAAATAAAGATCAAGACAAATAAAACTAACTAAGTCAAAGTATGTTCGAATATAAAAAAAGATAGCACATTTAAGTACCGATTGTCTTGAAATGTTTCTTATATGTGATAAGCTCTCATCCCTTCAATTCAAAAGAAGAATTTCCATTGCAGGCATCCAGAGTACTAGTCATACAGTAAAAATGGCCAATATGATGCGTATAGACAACAAAATTCTGAAGCATGCAATCTGTAGTTTGAATCAAGCGTGCACATGGACTGATGCAGTGCTTGTGATACTGGTCTTTAACCTAATTAATGTAGAATTCAACTCGGTTGCTTTCTCCATTAATCAGTTGATTTCTACATTAATCAGATTAAAGACCCGTATCACAAGCACTACATCAGTCCACGTGCACGCTTGATTCAAACTACAGATTGCATACTTCAGAATTCTATTTTATATATGCATGCCTCATAATGGCCATTTTTACTGTATTACTAGTACTCTGGATGCCTACAATGATAAATCTTCTTTGCATTGAAGGGAGTGGAGATTATCACATATAAAAAATATTTAAAGACTCGGTATTTAAATTTGTCATCAAATCTCACCAGGCATGTCCTCAACTTGAAAAGGGATCATGAACCCTTTATTGCTGGAAGACACCTTTTCACTGTGAAAAATCTCTACACACCCATCTTTCAGTGCTTCGGAACATGTCATCACATTCATGGTTAACTTGTAAGCATGTAACGAGTTAACATATAAAAACGTGAAAGTATTAATGTAATATAGCATGTATGAAATACATCTAACATTTATGAAATACCTCTAAATATTTGTCTACATTATTTCTATATTTTTGTATTTTTTGTATTTTATATTCACATTACACATTTTTCAGTATTTTTCTAACATTATTTTATAATTAAAATTTTTTACATAAGTTTTACTACCAATTTCTATTGATATTACACATTTTTTCTCTATTTTTATGATTTTTTGTATTTTTTTGTATGTTTGTTCACAATGTACATTTGTAACAAAAATTAACTAATTAATTAATATAAAAGAAAACAATAAAAATGATAAGGCATAATTCTGACATCATAATACACAATCTAAATAAAATACATCAAAAGATACAAAAATTGAATAAAATAAATCAAAAGATACAAAAAAATCTCATTCTAAGTTAGCATCATCCAGTTACGGTACAGAGTAGTAAAGTAGATAGAAATATTGCATATGTTCCAGTCCTAAAAATGATAGCATGTTACCATATGCAGAGGGCCGGCTCGGCTCGATGAAAGGCGTGTCATGACTGCCTTAACTGCTGGACTGTCCAGTTACGTTCGAATCATACCTGTATTGACTATCATAATCCGTATAGACATCAGAGTGTATGTACGGTGTATTCATCATGACAGCCCGAGTATCCACCGGAATACGATTCACAAATGACAAGATTATCATACCATCCATAATAATCAGAAAAACGTAGATAACCGTGATACTTAGACCGTCCACCGTAGGTATCATCTCTCTGTTCTTCACTTTGATGCTGCCTATTATGATCTCTATACTCATGCAAATGTGTTGTATCATAAGCATGAGGGATTGCCTTTGGGACATTGGTCATCGGGAGACGAATCATATCGTTTTCTTGCCGAGTGATTGCCTTCTTTTGCTTGTACGTGAAATTCACTGGGTTGTGACTTGGTCACGGCTGATTGCTTTTTGTATGTTCTGCTTCCACAAGCACCTCATCTAACCAGGGATTATCTATGTCATTGAGCACTCTGGCTTCTGTCTCTCTTGTCCATTCCTGCAATGATCATCCTCATGAAAAATCTGATCTAAGTCAATCTGTTGGTGGTTATCCTTCGTTCTCTTCTGTGCATGTCTTTGTCTCAGCATCAAATTATAATGCATATAGACCAGCTTTTTAAGATGTTTCATTGTTAGCAAGTTTCTGATCTTTGCGTGCATAAGTGAGAAGGTGGTCCAATTACGTTCACAGTTGAAAGAAGAGTCTGCTTAGCTTAAAACACGCACAGCTAAGCGTATAATTGTTGGAGCATGCTCTCTCCCAATGCTTAACCACCATTGAGCTACAAAAGTTCTCTTGGTCAGAAAAAATAGAGCAAGTTATGGGGAACATACATGGATCTAAGATTATTATAAATATCTGGAGTGAGATGTGTTATCGCCATCTCTGCCTTTTTAGAGGCGTAATAACTAACTTTCATCCTATATAACTCCACTTACAATTATCATTCGTTATTTCAAAATGTGAACGACTTCATCGAGTCATATATATATAAAAATAAAAATATACAAAAAACATTTACCTCTTTGTATATAGCAATTTGCTTCGAGATGTATGGATCCAACCTCTCGATCACATGTTTAAGTCCAGCAAGCACCTCGTTATCATTTGTTGCAATGGAATATTGGAAACGAGGATTCAAAAAATAACCTGGGCATGAATATTTTAATGCAGCTGCTTATCCCGCCTTTAATCGATCAAGTCCCACCATTTTCTATGTCCTCTACCAATAGTCCTTCGAATTTCTTCTTTAACCCGGTCCATGGCCTCGTATAGATAGCTCATCTCGGCCTTATCATCGTTGTCGACCATACATAGTACTTTCACCAGTGGCTCAAATATGACAATAACATTAGAGATTTCTTACTAGAAGTCATCACCATGAATCAGATTGTGCATGTTTGCAACGATCTTACCTTTTGGTTTGATCTTAAGAAAGTTCTCAGACCATTCCCTTGATGTGATCACATTCTCCGTAGATCATCTCGGAGAGTCCAATGCAATAAAATGGTTTGCAAATCTTATGATCGCGGGCCTGATCAACTCTTTTCCACCTATTTCTCTTCTCATCAAGCTGAACACGCATCCTTTATTGTAAATGAATACTGTTACCATCTGACTTTGTGCGATGATATTTTTGACTTCTTCTTCTTTTGACATATCAGATAATATCAAGTCAATACTGTTGGATCTCCTGTCACACCAAATACCCTAGGGGTGAATAGTGTATATCACGACGAAATTGCAAAATTACACATTACTAAAAAATTGTAATAGAAGTGCGAAAGTAAATAATCACAATCAAGAAAGTTAGCAATCGCAAACACCGAGATTTATCCTGGTTCGGATCCTTATGATCGTACGTCCAGTTCCCTACTCACCGTAGAGATTTCAATCCAGTATAACCACTTGCTCACCGCAAGCAAACAACATACAAAGATGCCTACACTCCCCATGTCGCAAAATTTGTACAATCTCTTCAATAAGAGATTCAACCAAAGTAAAAATAAAGTATGAAACAATATCACCTTATAGCCTTAATAATGTAGAAATTGAATCGCAAGTAAAGTGAGAGAATCTCCCATGTTTCTTGATGAAGGATGCAGTATAAAAACACTCTTGGTGAAGGACTTTCTATTGAGGCAAAATTTCTGTAGAGTAACCTCAAGAAAATCTGAAAATCACTCTCTTTAGAGTGAGAAAGAGAAACTTTAAGAATGAGAGAGGAATTCCGTGTACAAAAACAGAGAATTTGGGGTCTATTTACAGGCCAAAGGGTCGCAAATAACTGTCGAACAAATGCCTTAAAAGGTTTGAAAAACTGAACCGTTTGTTCAAAAATTAGTCGACTAGGAGGTTTATTAGTCGACTAGGCCTGAAGAATTTGAACATTGGAATTGTAAATGGTCAGAAATCTAGCCGTTTGAAGGAAGTTGTAACTGGTTATTAGTCGACTAGGGAGTTTGTTAGTCGACTAGACAAACGGTCAAAAATATGACTGTTGTGGTAACTACCTATTAGTCGACTAGAAAGTTTGTTAGTCGACTAGGATCAAAAAATATGAAATTATATGGAAAACTGATCCTGTCAACTAAGGAATAAGTCTGATTAAGAACTAATATTTTTCTGGAATTTTAGTCAATTAGGAAAAACATTAGTCGACTAATTTAGACTATGACTTGGTCTTTTGAGAGAATCCTAAGAGTCTAAGATAGATTATCATCAAGCCTTTTACAATTTAAGTATAAGCAAGAAGATATATAAAGATTACATCATATTTCGCAAGTTTCAAATATTCAACTTTGAGCTTCATCTTGCTTTTTGATGCTTTTTGCAATGTATGTTGTCTTGATGATTGTCTTATCTGAATATGCAATGTTTGAGCTATATAATCTGCATAGATAGAGTTAATATCCACAAAATAATAATATATATGTGTTTGTAACATCAAAACTTTCTGGAGAGAATCAAATCTTTAGTTTCAACATTCTTTCCCTTTTTGATGATTACAAACAAATAAAAAAAGATTAAAATCTCCCTCTAAAGATATGCTTTGTATAAAAAAACATAAGTTATGACAATAAAAGTATTTATATAATATGATAATCATATGTTATGATTTGTTTTTGGGAGAAATCATAAATACTAACTTTATGTTGATGTATTTTCGTGATATTTGCATTTAGTTCTCCTAGTAACTACAATGCATTTAGTTTTCCCTTTTCAAATGCTAAGTGGTGCATTGATTCTCCCCCTTTGAAATTATCAAAAAGAAGGATAGAATCGGAGGAAAACAGTTGGTAAATAGTGTAACTTGGAAAATAGAAGTTAGTCGACTAATGAATCGGTTAGTCGGCTAATAAACTAAAGTTACTTTCCAGAAATGAAACATAATGGAAGCAAAAGGAAATTTGCATTAACAGGAAGTAAAAAACTGATACAATACAACCAGAAAAACAAATTAACTGATATATTTATGACATGAATAGACTTAAAACCAACCAACTTAAAAACATCAAACAGAACCTAAACTAAACCATTAGTCAACTAGGTGAGTTTCCAAGTCGACTAATTACAACAAGGCCGAAACAGTCTGGCCTAGAATTCGGGCAGTGGCTAGGGTGGATATTGTGAAGAGGAAGGAGCATAATGGTTACAGCGTTCAAGATGGCTGAAGATTTGGGCTTGAGTGCCTTGTATTTGCTCCAAGGTGTCTGTGACATTATCCGCTAAAATTTGTTTGAATACCCGCAAATCCGGCGTTCATGTCGTCACGGTGTTTTGAGAGTTGTAAGTGAGTAGACTCGCATGTATGATACTCAGCTTGAGGGTTGACACCAACACGAATGCCACACAAGGGAGGCACTTGATGTTCTTGTTCTTCCAAATTAACCGGAGGGGCTAGAAGATCCATGAGCAATAACACCGATCTATTGAGGTTGATGGGATTGAAACGGAAAGTTTTCGCTCAAGATCGACATCAAAATGTTGGAGGATCCAGGTTATGGTGCACTGGAGGTAAATAAGGTGGGACACTGGTTTGATCAAAGTTTGGAGAAGAACATAACCCCAATTGATCTTAATTGCTCCCATCACGGCATAGAGAGATCGTCCAAAAGAATATTATTAACATAGTTATAAGATACGGATTTTGGGACGAGCTTGTAGGTGAATATCTTGATCATGAGTCGTGGATTAGGATGAAGGTTTACGGCACTCAAGCCAACATGAAAATTTGGGCTCAACCTACTAATAACAGACTCATTTTCCATTTGGAAGAATAGGACATCGACGTTTGAGTCGGGGATATCAATGATTCGGGAAAGAGCACGTGCCGTGAGATGGATTTCAATGCCCTTGACGGTGGTGTCAAGAAATATGTTGACACCCTCTCAAGTGACCTCCATATTGGCATAGAATTCTTTCACATGGCTAGGATGGTAGGATACATTGTGATCATAGCTCCAAACACTAAGAAGAGAACGACGGAAAAGAGATGAAATATGTCGAATTGGAGGATCATAGAGTCTCTATAGTATATGTATCGCTCCGGGTGGAACGGAAGGGAAAACATGGCATCAAATTTCGCCCGAGCATCATGGGTGGTGAAGATGATGGGAGCGTCGATCAGCCGGTTGTTGGCAGTGATGATGTTGTTGAGAGGATGATGACATCTTATATCTTGGTTTGGAAAGAGAAGATCTTTTGGAGTATTGTGATCTTGGTTTTCGCATGGGTGAAAAAGAAGAGAACCCATGGTTAAATATAAAGAGAATTTGTGATTGAAATTCGAAATTTGAATCTCCAAAACCAATTAAAACTCCATTGAAACTAATATGAACCGTCATAAAGAGGTTGGGAAACGGAATGGGTTGAAAAACCCCATCGAAATCTGCAACTTTTTGGAAAACTGCACCCGCCTTAGTCGATTAGTCAGTTGATTAGTCGACTAGCATGGTACAATTGATTTTCTGCGTTGAAAAACGCGTAAATAGTGATGATTTGATATTTTTATTTGGTCAAAAAAGTTCTAACCCATTGGGAAAGTACAATGTACTTGATGGTGAGTGAAAGATGCTATGACTTGACATGTAAGGCAAGTACAAAGTACATGGTACTTTAAAGAGGGAAATTCAAATTTGAATTCTTTTTGAACTTAAATGCAAAAATATTGTCCTTTAGTTGGTACCAAATCTCTTATCATATTTGTATAGTATACATACTATAAAGGGTAAAGGGGATCTAGGGTGCCTCCTTAGATGAAATCTAAGGAGGCGCCCCCATTTTCCATCTCCCACAATTTTTTTTGCAAATTTTTCATGGGTTTGTTGTTAACCTCATGGATGATCAACATACCAAATTTCAAGATATTCTAATACTTTTTGAGTCCACATCTATCTCTTACAACTTTAACGGTCGGAAAACGTGTTGAAAAACACATGAAGTTGCAAGGGGTAGATGGAGGCTCAAAAAGTATTGGAATACCTTGAAATTTGGTACGTTGATCATCCATGAGGTGAACAACAATCACATGAAAAAAAATTCAAAAAAATTGTGAGAGATGGTGGAAAATAGGGGCGCTTCCTTAGATTGAATCAAGGAGGCATCCTAGATCCCTTTTACCCTACTATAAAATATAATAATAATAAATATTTTATTTTAAAAAAATCCATTTATAGCCACCAGATATAAATCTGGTCTAGCGTATTAGTCAACTAAAATTGTTGCCGTTTGACTAATTAAAATACAAAATAATTCAGAAGAATCGATAAAAATTATATAATCAGCATCAAGTTATTTTTAATAGTTTTCTAAATAAAAAATTAAAATTCAGATTCACTAATTATTCCTAATTCTCTTCTAAGCCTAAAAATGTCTCTTCCTTTATTGATTTGGTTAAATTATCAGCAATCTGATTTTCAGTTGCTATATATTTTAAAATAATGTCTCATTTTTGTACATGATCATCTAGAAAGTGAAGGTCTATATCTATGTGTTTTGTACGTGCATGATGGACTAGATTTTTAGATAAGTTAAGTGCACTAGTATTATCACACATAATTGGACATGTGGTACACTTAATGACATAATCTAGTATAGTTTGTTTCATCCATAATATTTGTGCACAGGCTAATCCTGCGGCGATATATTCACTTTAGTGGTTGATAATGAAACAGAATTTTGTTTCTTATTAAACCAAGAAACTAAAGCTTGACCTAAAAGTGACAAGTTTCACTTGTACTTTTACGATCAGAATTGCAACCAGCAAAATCTGCATCACTAAATGCTATTAGATAAAATGTGTTTGATTTGGGATAATATTGACCAAAATCAAAAGCATGTTTTATATACCTAAGTATCCTTTTGACTGCTGTTAAATGTGATATCTTAGTATTTGATTGATATATAGCACACAAACATACGGAAAAACATAATATCTAGTCTACTTGTTGTAAGATAAAGGAATGATCCGATCATACCTCGATATAAGTGTTGATCAACACTTTTACCATTTACATCTTTGTCAAGAGATGACGACGTACCCATTGGAGTACGTTTTTTTGTAGAATTCTCCAATCCAAACCGTTTGATGAATTCTTTCGTATATTTACTTTGGTGAATGAATATACCTTCTTTCATTTGTTTAATTTGTAGTCCAAGGAAGTAGGTGAATTCACTCATGTGACTCATCTCGAACTCATTCTACATTTTCTTAGAAAATTCTTGACATAAAGAATCATTAGTAGAACCAAATATTATATCAACATATATCTGTATAATTATAACATCAAATTCTATGTGCTTAGTAAATAAGGTGGAGTCTTACCAATAGAATAACCAGATTTCAAAAGAAATTTTGAGTCTTTCATACCAAGCACGTGGTGCGTGTTTTAGACCATATAATACTTTCTTTAACTTGAAAACATGATTTTCTAAATTTTCATGTTGAAATCCAGGTGGTTGTTCTACATAGACTTCTTCCTTAATAATGCCGTTTAAAAAGCGCTTTTAAAGTCCATTTGATATAATTTAAAAAAATTATAGCAAGCGTAAGCTAATAACATTCTAATAGATTCTAGACGTGCAACAGGTGCATAAGTCTCGTAATCTATTCCCTCCTGATTATATCCTTGTGCAACTAATCTAGCCTTTTTTCTCACAGCATGTCCTGATTAATCTAACTTATTTTTAAATACTCATTTTGTTCCTATAACAGGATGATCTGATAGTCGTGAAACTAATTCTCATACATCATTCCTCTTAAATTGGTTTAATTCTTCCTGCATTGCAAGAATCCATGAACTATCTTTGCATGCTTCATTAACATTCTTTAGTTGAATGGATGATATAAAGGCACAATGTGTCATTTGTTCTATTTGCGACACATTTCTTACACCATCTGATGTCTCCAATAACTAATTCATGTGGATGGTTGGGAACTTCAATATATGCCTTAGGAAGTTCAATATTTTCTGAATTTGATTCATTATTGGGATTAGTTGAACCATCATTGTTATCATCTTATTTAATATTTTCTAATGAATTAGATAAGGGTAAATGTATGGTGTTCGTCAAATGTTACATACAATGATTCTTCAATACATAAAGTTCTCTTATTATATAATCTATATGCTTTGCTACGTGTAAAATAACCTGCAAATATTCCTTCGTCAGATTTAAAGTCAAATTTATCTAATGCATCCCTAGTGTTAAAGAATAAAACACTTACATCCAAAAACTCAAAAATACAATACACGTGGAATGCGATCATAGAATAGTTCAAAACAAGTTTTATTTAATATAGGTCGTATTAAAATCCTATCCAAAATATAACATGCAGTAGGCCCAAAAACACTTAGGTAAATTATTTTACATAACATAGTCCAATCACACTTTTTTTAAGTTCTATTTTCCTTTCAACTATACCATTTTGTGGTGCGGCTCTTGGAAAAGAAAAATTATGTGTTATGCCGTTTTCATTACAAAATTTTGAAAATAAATCATTTTCAAATTCTCATCTATGATCACTACAAATAGTAATAATGGTTGAGGATTTTATAATTTGAATTTTTCGACAAAATATCCAAAAATCTTCAAATGCGTCATTTTTGTGTTTTAAAAATAATACACATGTAAATCTAGAAAAATCAATTGTACCAAATGCATATCTATTACCATTTAAAGAGGCTATTCTAGAAGGACCAAATAAATCCACGTGTATGAGTTCAAGTGGTCGTTTTGTTGAAATAACATCTTTAGATTTAAAAGATATCTTATAAATTTTACCTTGTTAACATGCATTACAAAATTGTGTATGACTATAAGAAATATTTGGCATACCTGACCCTAGTTTGTGTTTTGAAATACGTGACATATGCTTAAAATGTCCAAAATGTTTGTGCCATAATAGTGAATTATCTGTAGATGCTAATTGTTGCGGGGTAAAATCCGCTACACTGAATTTATATTGAAATGGGAAGCACTGGTACAATAATTACAAGTTTTGGGGTAGACCAGGCTAATCACGATTTGAGGACAATTTGTAGATGAGAATCTCAAGGTCGCCCGTCAACCGGTGTAGGTCGCCCGTCTATTGGAGTAGTTCGTTGTGGGTTGCTCCAATCTTCGGTGGCTGGGGCGAGCTACCTGCAAGGAGAACAACTCGTCAGAAAGGCTCGGTTGGCTGTCAACCGAGAGCCTCTCCGATGCTTAAGTCAACCGGTGACTATTTGGAGAATGTCGGGCACGCAGGGCGATCTTAGAGGCAAATCGGCGCTTGCATGGTGAACTAGTGCGGAAGGCGCGAATATGTGGAGTATATTCGACCTTGAATATAAGTAGATGTGATAGGATTTCTTACAGATTAGCCAGCCCCTTTCTCGTTGGAGGAGAGGGGATATTTATAGGCAGCTGGAGTAGGTTGCTTTAGCTGAGCTGGCGGTATCAGGGGGTCAGGGGTTCAGCCGAAGATGTCAGAGCCAAACGTGTCAAGCGTGCTTTCGTCAGGCTGTCAGGGCCGTTAATGTCAGGTGCGCTTTTGTCAGGCTGTCTGACTATGAAACGGCTAGGCGTTCTTTTGTCAGGCCGTCAGGAAGCGAAGCAGCCAAGTGCGCTTTTGTCAAACTTGTCTGTAGCGAAACTGGTAATGATACTAGTGGCGGGTCGCCCTTCTCCTTGGACGGATTGCTTCTGGGTGGAGAGGTAGGCGAGCAGCCCCTGGGACGAGCTACCTTTGGGACAAGCTGGTGTGGATCGTGCGCAATCAGCCGGAGGGCACTTCTCTTTGGTTCGTTTAACAAGTTTCCCGCTCTGCAAGTGCGGTCTACTCTGAGCCTCGGCGAACTAGGTCTCATGGTGGAGATTCGACGGGCCATGACTTAGGCTTCGATCATACGGGCCTAGATCGATTAGGCCGATCTTAAGGTCGTAACAATTGCCCCCGTCATTCGAGTTCGAAACGAGAAGTCCGGCTCGGCTCGGATGACACACTCCGCTCTGTCTGGCTGACAACTGTGGCATTAAATGTGATATGACCGCTGAATCTCCAGGGTCATCATGACGATTTGGCAGCGGAGAGATATCGAGGCGCCACGCCGCTTAGAGCAGACATGTGCCGCGTACGGCTCTGGGGAGAAGCTGAAGCGTCGGCTCTGCTTCAGATCTCGCCACGTGGCCCACCTTCCGCGGTCAAGATTGGCCGACGCTCTCTATAAAACATGGAGGAAACGGTTGAGGGCTCCTGCTTTCGAATTTCAAAAAACTCCTTTCGTTCTTCGTCTCCGAGCATTCGCTGCTAATCTCGCTTCATCGGAGCTCCGGTGATCTCCTTCTTAGGTACTTTCTTTGATCTCTATCGGATGACTTTATCCGAGTCTTCTTCCTCTAATAAACACGCAGAGAATCACTTCGACAAGTTTGAGGATGTTAGCTCCGAGGGAACGGGGGAACAGACGGCGTCGGCGGCCGGGTCGGAGTCTTGGCCGGAGGAGCGAGAAGCATCCCCGCTGTCCCCTCGACGTCGACAGTCCCTAAGAAAACCAAAAAGAAGAGCTCCGGGCCGACCGTCAGCGTAGTTACAACAGTGGTTTCAGCAAAGATCCTGGCCATAGCGCTTAAGACTAAGCATATCCGCCGCGCCGAAATTTGTTCCAAGTATATCCAACCGTCTTATGAAGTTCACCTCCCCACCTTCGATGAACAAGTCTGTTCGCCCAGGGACAACGAAGTCGGTGTCTATTTTTCGACCTTCGAGCTCGGACTTCAGTTTCTGCTCCACCCCTTCCTCCTGCTTATGCTGAACTTCCTCGAGCTTCTGATCTTCCAACTGATGCCCAACTCGATCAGCACCATGGTCGGAGTCCTTGTCCACTGCTTCGACAATGGCATAAGTCCGACCCTGCTGCTGTTCCGGCATTTCTTCGAAGCGAAACGAAGAGGAGTGTATTATTATGCAAGTGCAAAAGAAGGATTGGCATCTCATCCTTGATTTGCCGAGTAAAGTGAGGGAGTGGAGGAGAAATTCGTTTTCATCTCGACACCGGCGGACTTGTCTCTACGGTCGAACTGAGGGAAGTTGAATCTCGAAGCGAACAAGGAGGTGACTCTGTACGGGCAGGATCTGAAGAGCTCCAAGATCTTGATGGAGATCACCACGAGCTCCGGAAACATGCGAAGCTGGTCAAGCACCACCAGATCGCCCTCCATATCTGGCCCGAAGGTACTACGATCTAAGCGACCTTCGTATTTGCTCATCCTGATCTCTTTTCTATTTGCAAATGCGGCCATGAGTCTGTCAAGAGACGAACTGATGGCCATGGAGGGGGCGTCAACCGAGGGATCGGCGCCCAAAGAGCAGGCAGCCCAGGTCAAAGGCAAGGCGTTGATGTCGAAGGGCTTGCCGAAGAAGGCCGGGCAGAAGCGAAGCATGGAGGAGGCGTCCACTGCGCGGGCTGAGGAGGAGCGCGAGCGGAGCAAGAGACCGAAGAAGAAGAAGACGTCCACAGTAACTGCTCCCTTCCCTCGTACGACGAGGCCGCGTCGAGCAGCTTAGCCGACCTCGAGGAGCCGGTATCCGACCTAACGATCGCCACGCCCCAGAGCCGCCGGCCCAGGTCAAAGCTACAGGGGTCAAGTGTTGGCCCTTTGGATACCCCTCTTGGGAGCAGGGGAAGCCGAACTTGAGGATGCCGGGGCATCCAAGCTGCGAGGCAGCGCTCACCTGCTTCAAAGCGAAGAAGGCCGAGATCCTGGCGATTCCGAGGATCGAGCTTTTCGGGCCGAACTACCCAGTGGGTGCCAAGGAATCGTTGTTCGTGGATGCCGGGGTTGCGGCCCCTCTGGCGGAGAACAGTCTGTTGCTCAGGGACCGGGAGGCCCTGCACAATGTTGGTCCCGAGCGCCTCTGCGGCACAGCAATTTGGCACAGCATGCAGATTTGTTGCTTTCCCCTACTCATATTGCCAGTCTGCATTCTTTCAAGCGGGCTAATGTATTCTGTTCCTTCTACAGGCTGTGGCGGTGATGACGTCCTTGCAGCGCCACACTAACGTGGGCATGCTCAAGGTGACCCTCAGTCGGAAGAAGATGAAGCTTAAGACGGCCACCAGTGAGCTGCAGAAGGACGCCGAGCTCAAGGAGGTCGTAGAGCGGCTGCAGAACAGGGAGGTGAAATTGGAAGAAGTCTGCATGTTTTATGACCCAGAAGGAGGAGATGGAGAAGCATGTTAAGATCTCGGAGGATTTGGCCCGACAGCTTGAGGAGGCGGAGGCCCGAAGGGCCGCTCTGAAGAACGCCCATGCCGCAGAGGTGGAGGCGAAGGGGCATAAGATCGCCGAGCTCACGCGTCAGGTGACAGAGCTGAAGAGGATCGACCCCAAGGTCATAAAGGTGGACGCCGTCCGCGCATACCAGATGGACGAGCTCCTTCCCATCATGAAGGATGTTCAGGCCAAAAGCATGGCGGAGGGCCGGCAGGTGGGCTTGCAGGAGGGCCTCCAGGCGGCCCTCGGGAGGACGGAGAAGAGACTGAAGAGGTTGCATCCCGAGCTGGAGGTCGACTTCTCCTCGCTATTGGCGGCCTCAGATGGCGAAGAAGAGGAGGAACCCGGAGACGCAGGAGGTCCGTCGGGCGACGATCAGGCTGGTGGCGATGTGGGAGAGCAGGAGAAGGTCGCAGCGGCAAACCCAGCGGAGACTGAAGTCAAGGCACAAGCGGAGGTGCCTGAGGACGTCGGCGACCGCGCGGAGGCGCCATAAGGCGGTTGGAGGGTTGCATATGTAAGGCCGGTGTCGGGGCCATGTGTAGGAGCTAGCGTAGAAAGCTTAATGTAAATGTGTAAATTTTAACTTTAATGAAATATTACCTTAGGTGTTTCGTCTTGTTTATCTTTTGTGCTTGTGTTGTTGCTTATCGCCACTTTTTGCCTTAGTGTGTATGCCCCCAACTTTTTGCTTGAAAGTGGCTAAGGCTTAGGAGAAGCGGAATGTTGTGTAGTTTGAGTGTGATTGAGTTGGCGAAGCTCTTTGTAGAGATAGATCGCCTCCAGGGTCTTTTAAGGGCATTGCATGTGGCCTGCCCCGGAGGTCTTTGAGAGGGCGGGTATTGATGGGCCGTAGCCGACCCCGCATTTACCACTCCGGTTTGGATGGCGAAATGCCATGGAGGTCTTCAAGAGTGCGGGTATAGATGGGCCGTAGCCGACCCCGCATTTATCACTCCAGCTTGGATGGCGAACTGCCCCGGAGGTCTTCCTAAGGGCGAATTTCGGGACAGAGCCCTTCTTCAAGCCATGTCCGGTTTTGTTAGCGAAGTCTGGAACGCTATGGGTAGCTGCACCACGGCATGCCCCGGAAGTCTTCCTGAGGGCGAATTTCGGGACGGAACCCTTCTTCAAGCCCCTGTCCGGTTTGGTTAGCGAAGTCTGGCACGCTATGGGTAGCTGCACCGCGGCCTGCCCCAGAAGTCTTCAAGAGTGCGGGTATAGATGGGTCGTAGCCGACCCCGTATTTATCACTCCAGATTGGATGGCGAACTACCTCGGAGGTCTTCAAGAGTGCAAGTATAGATGGGCCGTAGCCAACCCCGCATTTATCACTCCAGTTTGGATGACGAACAGTCCCGGAGGTCTTCAAGAGTGCGGATATAGAAGGGTCGTAGCCGACCCCGCATTTATCACTCCGGTTTGTGTTGCGAGCTGCAATTTCAATTCGCATAATACATATGTACAAACGAAAATACGACAGTTTACTTGTAGTGAATTAGCCCGCTCCGGGTGATTAAGGCAACCTTTATGGAGGCGATTTCTATTTTGGAGGGGATCTGAAACTTTTATTCAAACAACACATTATTGCTACAAATATAAAATTAAAAGTTTTATTGATAGTACTTGAGTAAGTGTTGGGCTAGGGGTGGCAAAATGGACCCGACCCGACCCGACCCGAACCCGGCCTCTTGGGCCGAGTATGGGTAGGGGTCAAACCGGGTCGGGTCGGATTCGGGTCAACCCGACCGACCCGGATAAAATCCGGGTCGGGTACGGGTTTGACCTGTCAATCCGGTTGACCCGTTTAACATAATATTTCTATATATATATATTAATATAATAAAAACATAACAGATCAGTACATTGGCACTTTGGTTAGTGGGATTGAGTTGTTGAGTGAGTTTAGAAGGGGTCGCGGTTTCGATTCCAGGCTCCCGCATCAATTTTTTGATTTAAAATTTGTAATATCAAGTAGAAATGCTATTTAATAATTAAAATCCTTAAAGAAGCACAAGAAACTCATAGCCCAGTTGGTTAGTGCGCTTGATTGACCGGTTGTTGGTTGCGGTTTCAAGCCTAGACAAAGGCGGTTTTAATTTCAAAAATAAATTTTATTTGAAATTTTTAAAAAACTGGGTCGGGTCGGGTCGGGTTGACCCGGGTAATATCCGGGTCGGGTACGGGTTTTGCAACCCCGACCCGGATTCAATCCGGATCGGGTACGGGTTTACCCCTATCCAGGTCGGGTCAAACTTGACCCGACCCGAACCCGACCCGACCCGTTTGCCACCCCTATGTTGGGCATTACATGGATGAGCTAGTTGTTCGCCCTACATGTTCGCCAAAATGTATGTTGCGGGTCCCACGACGTCCGCTATTTTGTAGGGGCCCTCCCATTTGACAGAGAGCTTTCAGCGACGGCCGACCTCGGGTTTGAAGGTAGCGTCCCTGAGAAGGAGGTCGCCGACTCTGAAGCTCCGCTTCTTCAACCGAGAATTGTAATATCTCGTCATCCTTTGGCTGGCTTGATAAGACATGTTAGAGCACGATCCCTTACCTCATCGAGGAGTTCGGTGTTGAGGTCGAGGCATTCTTCATTCGCTTGTTCATCGAAGTACTGGATGCGGAGAGAATGTTCGCCGACCTTTACCGGGACGACGGCTTCCGCCCCATAGACTAGCATGAAGGGGCTCTTGCTAGTTGAAGCTTTATATGTGGTGCGGTAAGACGAAGGATGCTGGGTAGCTCGTCAGGCCAAGATCCAAGAGCGTTGCCGGCCTTGTTCTTCAAGAGTTCGAGGATGCACTTATTCGCTGCCTCGGCCATGCCATTGCATTGCGGGTGCGCTACAAAGGCAAAGTGGAGGTTGATGCCACAGTCTGAGCAGAATTCTCTGAAGTCCACGAAGTCAAAGTGTGTCCCGTTGTCCGTCACAATGGAGCGGGGTATCCCGAAGCGGCATATGATAGACTTCCAGACGAAGTTCTTCATGTCTTTTGAGGTAATGCGCGCTAGGGACTCCGCTTCGATCCACTTGGTGAAGTAATCAACGGCGACAACTAGGAACTTCCTTCCTCCGGTTGCCATCGAAAACGGTCCGATGATGACGAGGCCCCACTTGGCAAATGGAACCGGGCTGAGAATTGGAATCAGGTCGGCAAGAGGAGCCTTTGTATGCTTGAAGAATTTTTGGCACTCCTCGCACCGCTTGACGAAGTTGATTGCATCCTTTAGCATAGTCGGCCAATAGTAGCCCTGCCGGACTGCCTTATGTGCCAGGGTGCGGCCACCATGATGATTCCCGCAGAATCCTTCATGTATCTCGTGGATGATCTCTTCAGCTCTTCTCGGCCCAAGGCACTTTAAATAAGGCAATATGTCGTTCTTCGCGCGACGCTTTCGGTAAAATACGTCGCTGAAGATCACGAACGATAAAGCCCGTCTCTCGGTCTTCCGTGCCTCCAGCCTATCCTCCGGTAGGGCTCCTGTCTTCAGGTAGGCGATGATCGGACTCATCCACGATGGCTCTTGGTCGACGCACATCAATTCGCCCTCCTCAATGTTGGGCGTCAATAAGTTCTCGATATAGATGGCTTTTCCAATTTCTGTAGGAGAAGATGAAGCCAGCTTTGAGAGGACATCGGTACGGAGATTGTTCGACCTTGGCAGATGTTGGACCGTCGCTCTCCTGAATTTGAGGAGTTCGGTGCGGGCGCATTTCAGGTATCGCTTCATCAGCTCCTCCATTGCCTCGAAGCTTCTTTCAATTTACTGGACGACCAGCCTTGAATCGCTGATCAACAGCACATTCGTCGCTCCAAGCACCCGACAGAGCTTTAGACCGTTAAGGACGGCCTCGTACTCCACCACATTGTTGGTCGCCGAGAAATTGAAACTGAGGGCATACTCCAATAAGCTCCCCTCCGGAGTCTCTATTAAAATGCCGGCTTCGTTCCCTGATGTTGGGACCGATCCATCGACGTGGACGACCCACTGCTCGTCGTCGGACTGGGTGAAAGTAGAGTGAGGACTTTCGACGGCGAGCTGCTGGGGTGCCGCCCCCAGGTGATCGTTGGGCGGGGCCTCGCTATTCTCTTCCACGGTGCACTCCGCCACGAAGTCCGCTAGTGTTTGTCCCTTAATCGATGCCCTTGGTTTGTAGATAATGTCGACCTCGCTGAGCTCGACACTCCAATTCAGCATTCGGCCTGACCTCTCCAGCCTCCTCAAGTTATTTTCCAGCGGCGAATTGGTGTAGACGACAATGGTGTGCACCTGGAAGTAGGGTCGGAGCTTCCTTGCGGTCAGAACCAGGCAGTAGGCGATCTTCTCGATGGGGTCATAGTGGGTCTCCGCATCTCAGAGCACCGGACTGGCATAATAGACCGGCCTCTGGATGCCTTCGTCCTCCTTCACGAGGACCAAGCTCACAGCTTCCTCAGTAATGGTGAGGTAGAGGCCGAGCTGCTCTCCTTCTTCGGGCTTTGCGAGCAGCGGCGAGCTTTGCAGGTAGGCCTTCAGCTCGCCGAAATCTTTCGTGCAGGAGTCGTCTCACTCCTCCACCTTCCTCACGCCCTTTCTCTCAGCGAGGGCTTTCTGAAGAATCGTAAAGAATAGGAGTGACCTCTCCGCGGACTTTGACAGAAATCTTCCAAGCGCGGCGATCCATCCAATCAGCCTGTGCAGGTCCCAGATCGTCCTTGGCTCCGTCATGTTGGTGAGGGTGGCGATCTTGTCTGGGTTGGCCTCAATTCCTCGCTTGGTGATCATGAAGCCAAGGAACTTTACCGACTCGACGCCGAATATACAATTGGCCGGGTTGAGCCATAGGTTGTAGCCCTTTGGAATGTCTCCTCCAGGTCGACGAGATGATCTTCGGCCCTCTTCGATTTTACCAACATGTCGTCAATGTAGACCTCCAGATTCCTGCCGACCTGGGGATGGAAGATTTTGTCGACCATCCGTTGGTAGGTTGCTCCGGCGTTTTTGAGTCCGAACGGCATTTTGGTGTAGCAAAATGCCCCACGGTCCGTGATGAACGCCGTCTTCTCATCATGGGTCGCCATCTGTATCTGGTTGTAGCCTGAAAAGGCATCCATAAAAGGTAGGAGCTCATACCCTAAGGCATTGTCCACCAGATGGTCAATCCTTGGCAGCGGAAAGCTATCCTTTAGGCAGACTTTGTTGAGGTCGGTGAAGTCCACGCACATTCGACATTTGCCGCTAGGCTTTTTTATCATCACCACATTGGCGAGCCAGTCAGGATAGCTCACCTTTCTAATGAATCCGGCTTCGAGGATCCGCTCCACCTCTTCTCCCGCTGCCCGCATCTTTTCTCCCCCAGAGCTCATCTTCTTCTGCCGAACAGGGCAAGCTTCATGGTCGACGTGCAGCTCATGGACGATCACTGCCTTGTCGACTACAGGCATGTCTGAGGCATGTCTGAGGGTGACCACGCAAAGATGTCGACATTCGCCCTAAGGAGATTGATCAGCCCCGACCTCAGCTTCGCGGTTAACTTCGTGCCGATCGATACAGTTTTGTCTGCTACCTCCATCAGGAGCACCACCTATACGCCCTCCACCGGGGTTGGTCGCTGATGTTCAAAGTCCTCCCGACAGTCGAGGAGTTTGGCCGACAGAGTTTGCTCAGGCTGCTTCTGTTTGGTGGAGCCGACGTAGCAACTCCGCGAGAGCCTCTGGCTTCCTCGCACTTGCCCAACCCCATGCGGGGTCTGGAATTTCACCATTTGGTGCAACAGCAAGGGGAGAGCTTCGACAGCGGTCATGTAAGGCCCCGCCCTATGATGTCGTTGTACGTCCCTAACGCCGAAGGGACGTTGACGACGACGAACTGCGTCATTCGCGTAACAATCATCGGCCTCTTCCCCAGGGTGACGGGCAAATCGATCGTTCCGACAATGGGCACCGAATGGCCAGTGAAGTCGACAATCGGACCCAAGCATGGTTTAAAGGCCGCCTCGCCCAGTCCCATCTTCTGGATCGTCGACAAAAACAGTATGTCACACGATCTGCCGGTGTCGACCAAGAGCCTGCTCACAATCGTTGGCCCGATGAGTGCTTCGATGACGATGGCGTCATCATGTGACAGCTCGATCCCCTCCAGATCGTCGTCAGAGAAGGAGATGGGTGTGGAGCTGCCCTTCTTCACTTCGCCCCTTCACCAGCGCTCGCCACCATAACCTGCCTTGCATAACCCTTCCTTAGCGACGCCGAGGTTTCACCCGAGGCCGGCCCACCGCATATTACATCTATGCGCATGATCGGGCCAGTGATAGGATGGGCAGCTAGTTCGACGTTCTGGGCCTAGGCTTGCCAGACAGGTTCCGCTGGAGTTCGTCCTTCTCGCCCCTGGCCTTCTTGATCGACGAATCTCTGAAGGTGGCTACCCTGGATTAGCCGTTCTATGTCTTTTTTCATAGCAAAGCAATTGTCGGTGTCGTGGCCGTGGTCGCGGTGGTACCGACAGTACTTCTGTGCATTGCGCGTGTTCCGCATCCCCTTCATCTCATGGGACAGGTCTCTGAGAAGTTCGCCCGTCTTGGCCGCTGCCATCACTTCGGCCAGCGGGGCATTGAACCTTGTATAGTGCACCTTCTCCAGCGTCCTTTTCGGTCCGTTCCTCGGAACTGGGTTCCTAGGAGCGTGAAACCCCCTCAGAGGTCCGGGGCAATCTTGCCCAAGGGGGCCTCCCTGGTCATGCCCTCGGGGGGCGATCTTGATCTCGCCCTCGGGTACGGTCATCCTGCCTCGGCCTAGGTGGACTTGTCCGCCCTGGAGAAGAGAGCGTCGAGGTCCATCAATGGATCGTGGAGGAGAGATTTGTGTAAACTGCGATTGGTGAGCCCCTTCTTGAAGGCTACCAAGGCGAGCTCGTCTCCGCAGCTCGTCACGCTAAAACGCTATAGTTGAAGCGCCGCTGGAACCTTCGGAGGGTCTCCCCCTCCTCCTAGACTATCGTAAACAGATAGTCAAGTGCCTTCTTCCTTCTTCGCCCTGCTCGAAATTGCATATGGAACTTGTGGGACATATCGTCAAAGGAGTCAATCGATCTGTTCGACAAGTCGTTATACTATTCCACGGCAGACTTCTTCAGAGTCGTCGGAAAGGCAAGGCAGAGGAGCTCGGCGTCTGCTCTTTGAATCTCCATCGCCCCCTAAAACGATGCACATGTTCGAGTGGATCGCCCGAGCCGTCGTACAATTCAAGCTGGGGTAGCTTGAACCTACACTGTATTGGGGTTGAGATCACCCTTCGCGTCAACGGGTTGGCTTCTTCGGGATGTTGGGGGCTGGCAACCTTCGTGCGACGTCCAAAATGCCTCGGAGCTCTTGCATGTGGTTGGAACCCCCGGATGAGCCACCTCGGCGCTCAGGAGAGTCCCTTCTGTGTGCCCTGGGGATCGGCCTTCGGTCGTGGCTCTGCCCCCGCCGATCATTGCGCCTAGGAGAGAGGCGCTCAACCCGGGGGCTTCGGCTTTGATGGGGGCGCCCTTCGCGCCTTGGACTTGGCGACCTCCTGCGAGAGCAACTCTCCGCAGCTTGATCTTGCGGGATGTGCTCCCGCACTATCTCGATCGATGGGTAGGGGATTCCCAAGCTCCCCTGCTGGATCATTTCCCTCGCAACAACAATGTAACGTCGCTGTCGGACAGTTGCTTCTTCGTCAAGCCATCTTTGTATTGCGGCCTCCTCCTCGTCGAACCGTCTCTGCCTGGCGACCGCCTCATCATCATCAAGACGCCTCTGCAGAGCAGCTAACTCCTCTTCATCGAAGCGCCTCCTTCCTTCGAGCGACCACTTCTTCATCGAATTCGGGGAGGAGGTTCCGCCTCACGTTGAGAGGTCTGGAGGGGCCTGATGTTAGAGGCAGCCTCGCAGATTTTGCCGCAGCCATGTCCTTCATTACTTTGTCGAAGATCTCAAAGCTTTGATAAACGCCACAGGCTGTGACCTCGATGGTAGCGTCTAGCCCCTCAAGAGGCGCATCTCTGGGGGGACCTCCTAGGAGAGGGGCCTCCTCGAGCATTGGCGGTTTACTGCTACGATGACTGCGGTGACTTTGTGTTGGGTCTGTCATGGATGTAACCCTTCTTCCCATAAACGGCGCCAAATGTTGCGGGGTAAAATCCGCTAACGCTGAATTTATATTGAAATGGGAATCACAGGTACAATGATTACAAGTTTTGGGGGGTAGACGAGGCTAATCACGATTTGAAGATGATTTGTAGATGAGAATCTCAAGGTCGCCCGTCAACCGGTGTAAGTCGCCCGTCTATTGGAGTAGTTCGCCGTGGGTTGCTCCAACCGCATGTGGCTGGGGCGAGCTACCTGCAAGGAGAACTCGTCAAAAAGGCTCGGTTGGCTGTCAACCGAGAGCATCTCCGATGCTTAAGTCGGCTGGTGACTATTTGGAGAATGTCGGACACGCAGGGCGATCTTAGAGGCAGATCAGCACTTGCGTGCTGAACTAGTGTGGAAGGCGCGAATATGTGGAGTATATTCGACCTTGAATATAAGTAGATGTGATAGGATTTCTTACATATTAGCCAGCCCATTTCTCGTTGGAGGAGAGTGGATATTTATAGACAGCTGGAGTCGGTTGCTTTAGCTAAGCTGGCGGTGTCAGGGTGTCAGGAGCTCGGCCGAAGATATCAGGGCCGAACGTATCAGGCGTGTTTTTGTCAGGCTGTCAGTGTCATTAATGTTAGGTGCGCTTTTGTCAGGCTATCTGACGGCAAAACGGCTATGCTTGCTTTTGTCAGGCCGTCAGGCGGCGAAGCAGCCAGGTGCGCTTTTGTCTGACTTGTCTGTAGCAAAACTGGCATTGATACTAGTGGCGGGTCACCCTCCTCCTTCGACGGACTGCTTCTGGGTGGAGAGGTAGGCGAGCTGCCCCTAGGACAAGCTACCTTTGGGACGAGCTGGTGTGGATCGTGCGCGATCAGCCGGAGGACACTTTTCTTTGGTTCGTTTGACAAGTTTGACGCTCTGCAAGTGCGGACTGCTCTGAGCCTCGGCGAACTAGGCCTCATTGTGGAGATTCAGCGAGCCATGACTTGGGCTTCGATTATACGGGCCTAGATCGATTGGGCCGATCTTAAGGTCGTAACACTAATGAACATTGATTATGTGTAGTAATTTTCATTCATAGTGTGTGTGTATCACGAACCGTGCCCTCAGGCACAATTCATTTAAAACCTTTATTTCCCCAAAAATTATTTCCCCTCCAAAATTTTGGGACATATAATATTCCACTTCATAATTTAAAAGAACAAAATTTTAGGGGAGCCTTCGGCGCATAAGTAATTAATTCCATGTAATTAACTCATTCCACATATTAATTCTTTCCCATAAGTAATTCCACATTCCCAAACACTCATCTCAACCCTTCTTTTATCAAGATTAAATCCCAGTCGGTCTTCTTCATTCCACATGATTAATTCTTTCCCATAAGTAATTCCACATTTCCAAACATTTATCTCAACCCTTCTTTTACCAAGATTAAATCCTAGCCATTATTCTATCAACCTCTTTATACATCCGCATGACATCAGCTTGTCCTAGTCATCAAGACAATTCAAAAAAGTCCTCAAATGTAATATAGATTATTTTTACGATTACCTTGAAATAATATATTGGACACATTAAAATCGTATATTATGCAAGAACTGTTTTCGAAAACTATCTTAAAATCTTTATCTCATAATTGAGAAATAGACAGAAGATTATGTTTCAAACCGTCAACGAGAAGCACGTTTTCGATGATTGGCTTATCTGGATCACCAACTGTTCAAATGCCAATTACTTTACCTTTATTGTTATCTCCAAAAGTAATTGTGCCACCATCTTTGAATTGGACGGTTGATAGAAGTTTGATGTTATCTGTCATGTGTTTGGAACATCCACTATCTAGGATCCATCTTTCTTTTATAGACCTGAAAAATAAACAATGAATATTGGTTCCCTTTTATTCTGGGTCCTTAGGATTAGTCCTTAGTAAGCCAAACCCAAGTAGAATTTGGCTTTGTCAAATAATTCAGTGAATGTATAATATCTTTCATAAAATTTGAAATATACAAATCCTTATCAATAAGCATAAATCCTTAGGAATCCAAATAGAATGTGTGGTAGATTTCCTTGAAGATGTTACAAAGTTTGCCATATTTGTATTAGAAATACTATTCTTTTGTTGCAAAGAAATAGAAGAGTTCATTTTCTTTTTATCAAAAAATACAAGCTTCTTTTCAGGTGCAACAAAATTTATAAATCCATTATATTTGGGTGTATCTTATAACCCAAACCTTGTCAATGATTTGCTGGATGTTGAATTTTAAGCAAATCATCCAAATTATTCTTACCTTTATTAAACTTATTTACATTAATAGTCACTTCATCACATTTCAATTTTAAAGATGAAATACTATTATATAAGTCAGAAATACGAGCAACTATATCATAATTCTCTGATTTGAGAATCTCATTATCTAGTATTAATTTTAAATTTTGAGAAATTAAAGTTTTTTCCTCATTTTTAATATTATTTAAAGATATTGATGATGATGTTAGTTCTTGATGAGTAAGAACTAATGCCTTATGTTGTGCATTTAATTTCTTAAATCTAATAAATAAATCATTAAATGATTCTAGTAATTCTTCATTATCTAAACTACTTACCTAATTATCATTTTGTGCCATAAAGCACATGTGAGCGTTTTCTTCATTAACTTGCTCATCATTTTCTTCTTCATCAGACGATGAAGAATCTCATATAGCTACTAGTGCTTTCTTCTTATCAAACTTTCTTTCCTTTTTGAAATTGTGGAAAGTTCTATATTCGGGCTTAATGAGTGGACAATCCTTTTTGATATGTCCTAACCTGTTGCAATTGAAACATAAATATGCATCAATATTCTTAGATTTCAATTTTTATACTTACCTCTTCGTAAGAATTTTTAAAGTTTCTAGTGATGAGTGCCATATCATCGTCATCCATATCTGAATCATCGGTAACTGACGATGCATTAAAAGCGAGAACTTTCTTCTTCAAGTCTGATTGCTCTTGTAGTTGGACCTAGTAAGCCATTAAATGACCAAATAGATTTTCAACTATGCGAGTTGACAAATCATTCGCTTCTTCTATGGCGGTTGTTTGCTTCTCCCATTCTAGTGTTAGTGCACGAAGTATCTTTCTACCTGTTAAATTTGAGTGTATAGTTTACCAAAAACAATTAGAGAGTTTGTGATGTCGGTGAATCTCATAATCATCTCTCCAATTGTCTCGTTGTCATTCATCTTGAATAACTGAAACCTGTGAACAAGAACGGATATCTTAGTTTCCTTAACTTTATTAGTTCCTTCGTAAGTTACCTCGAGTGTATACCATAAATCATATGCTGATTTGGCCTAAGAGACTCGGTTGAATTCATTCTTGTCCATTACGCAAGATAGTGCATTCATGGCCTTAGAGTTGTGAGTTACAACAACTTTGTCAATTGATGTCCATTAGGCGTAAGGAGTAATTGGCTTCTCGTATTGTGTTTCCAACATGTTCCAAAGTTCATAATCAATGCTCTGAAGATGGATCGTCATCCTCTTCTTCCAGTATGAATAGTTGAAACCATTGAATAGTGTAGGCCTCATAGTAAAGTGCCCTTCGAGAAATTGTAATGAAGACGTTGAATTGTTCGTCGAATAGGTGTAGGCCATCTTAACCATGCTTTGATACCAAATGTTGGATGTCCTGACACACCAAATGCACTAGAGTGGGTGAATAGTATATATCACGACAAAATTGCAAACTTAAAAGTTACTAAAAATTACAACAGAAGTGCGGAAGTAAATAATCACACTCCAGAGAATAAGCAAACGCAAACACCAAGATGTATCCTGGTTCGGATCCGTGTGAACCTACGTCTAATCTTCTACTTCCTGCAGAGATTTTCAATCCACTATAACCACTTGCTCCCCGCAAACAAACATACAAAGATGCCAATACTCTCCGTGTCGCAAAATTTGTACAATCTCTTCAACAAGAGATGCAGCCAAAGTACAAATAAAGTATGAAACAATATCACTGTATAGCCTTGATAATGTAGAAATTGAATCGCAAGGAAGGTGAGAATATCTCCAATGTTTCTTAATGAAGGATGTAGTAGAAACACTCTTGGAGGACTTTCTATTGAGACAAAATTTCTGCAGAGTAACCTAAAGATAATCTAAAACTCACTCTCTTTAGAGTGAGAAAGAGAAACTATAAGAGAGAGAGAGGAATTTCGTGTACAAAGAGGATTTGGGGTCTATTTATACGCCAAAGGGGGTCCCAAATAACTTTCTTACAACGGTCTAAAACGGTTTCAAAAACTGAACCATTTGTTCAAAAATTAGTCGACTAGGACGTTTATTAGTCGACTAGGCCTGAAGAATAAGAGAGTTGGAATTGTAACTGTCACAAATCTAGTCGTTTGAATCAAGTTGTTACTAGTTATTAGTCGAATAGGGAGTTTGTTAGTCGACTAGACAAACGGTCAAAAATATGAATGTTGTGGTAACTATCTATTAGTCGACTATGATCAAAAAATATGAATGTTTGTTGGTCGACTATGATCAAAAAATATGAGATTTTATGGAAAACTGATCCTGTCAACTAAAGAATAAGTCTAACTAAGAGCTTATATTTTTCTGGAATTTTTGGTATTTGAATTAGTCGACTAGAAAAAAATATTAGTCGACTAATTTAGGCTATGACTTGGTCTTTTGAGAGAATCCTAAAAGGCTAAGATGGACCATTACTAAGGCTTTTACAATCCAAGTATAAGCAAGAAGAAATATAAAGATTACATCATATTTTGCAAGTTTCAAATATTCAACTTTGAGCTTCGTCTTGATTTTTGATGCTTCTCGCAATATATGTTGTCTTAATGATTGTCTTATCTGAATATGCAATGTTTGAGCTATATAATCTGCATAGATAGAGTTAGTGTCCACAAAATAATAACATGTATGTGTTTGTAATATCAAAACTTTATGGAGAAAGAAAATCAACTCTTTTGATTCGAACAAATACAATGTGCCGCACACTGAGTCCAATATAGATGATGTCTTTTTTGCATCAACAATTGACCAGCTGATTGACCAACTGATTTGTAGTTCGCTCTGTTATTTGTAACTACTTGGACTACTCTATGTTTCCCAATTATTTCTACATATTTGTCCATAAGTTCAAATATGTATGTAAACTCTAGAAGTGGTTGATTGCATCTACCGAGTCCAGGAGCACCGTCTCGTATGTCGGATAACAAGGAAATTGATAATATTTCTTATGTTCTGTGATGTCCAACCATCACACATCGGTGTGCAACTATACTCATCCCAATGACTACGAAAAGTATCAGTATATTTTTTGATATCTTTATACTCCATGTCCAAATATGTATGTGAATACTCACAAGCAATGGGTGGAGCAACGCCACGACCTTGGGTTCGCAATAGCATCTACCATAGGATTGTAATATTGACTATTAACCATATTGTATGGAACATGGTTAAAGATGAAAATTTGGGCAATACTTCTCCCGGGAAGGAACAAAAAAATTTCATGCCACCTACAAATGATTGCTTTATACTTGACTGTGCTTTACCCTACTTCGTAAAAGAAAAATGGTCAGCACCGGTTTTGAGAACACTGACCGGTCTACCGATAGGTTCAATATCTCGAGCAGAACCACACAAACATATCAGCAATTCTACCGACACGACTATCCGATCTGGCCAACCCAGAGGCCCCAGACGATCCCGCTAGCATCCTTCTACTTTCACGCCTAATCTCTTCTTCGACATGTTCTTACTTGCTCTAAGAGCTATTTAAGTCTATTGCCTCCTCGGTATCATCCGCATTCTCGTCTGAGTCATTTAAGATTGCCTATATAGGCCTTGTCCTCAACTCCTCAACCCTCTTCTTCTCAAATCTGGCATGTCCAATTTCTTTCTTCTCAGATATGTGTCTTAATCTCATCACGCACTTGTTTCGGTACTTCGGAGCATGTCATCACATCCCCGGTAATTCCCGACAAGTGTTTATTAAGTCAAGTCAAGCATCCATGCATTTCTTTTATGCAGTAGTTGCACCTCATACGTCTATGGTTGTTTCCGATCATTGTACAATGAGACCACGCAAAATCCAGTACCTTCTCTTTTTGTGTTTTTCAAGACATTTTAATTGCTTTTTATAACTAAAGGCAACAGTTTATGAAGTAAACTTGTAGGGATAAATAAACAATTATAGTGCCCAATATTAAAAATTAATAGGGAAATACTACAAATAGTATGGCAAACTTGCAAATAAGATAATGGCAAAATAATATACTTAACATTAAACATTAGCATTTTGCTAAAATTTGTAAATAAACTCTATAAAATTAAACATTAAACATTAAACATTTCTGTAATAACTAACAAACATTAAAGTGATTACACATTAACATTAAACATTAACATTAGCATTTAAACATTAACATTAAATATTAGTTAAAATTTGTAAATAAAATCAACTATTCACATTAGTAGTATTTTTAGTATTTCTATAGTATTTTTCTAACCCCTTTTTTATAATTTCTACCCTCGTTTTACTAGAAATTTTAATATTTTTTGTATTTAATATTTACTAGTATTTTAATAGAACTTACAAAGTACTTATATAATTTGTTAACTCATAAATGTATTAGTTTTTAAATTTTTTATTGTTTGTCTAAACCATTTTTTATATTTTCTACCATTAATTTCTTCATTATTTTTTAGCATTTGTTTTACTATTTTCAATATTTCTTTAGTATTTTTAGTATTTCATATTTACTTGTATTTTAGTGAAACTAGAAAATATGTATATAATTTGTTAAAGCATAAATGTATTAATTTCTAAATTTCTTATTGTTTGTCTAACCTATTTTTTAGAATTTCTACCATTAATTTCATTAGTATTTTTTATTATTTTTTTAGTATTTTAAATATTTCTGTATTGTTAATTTAGTATTTCATATTTGTATTTTTAGTGAAACTAGAAAATACGTATATAATTTGTTTTCTAACCTCTTTTTTTTATTTCTAACCTCTTTTTACTAGAAATTTTAATATTTGTAACTTACTTTAACTAACAATATTAGTTAAATTTTGTGACTAATAAGATAATGTCAAACTAACATAATTTACCTTAAACATTACTTAAAATACTTACTAACATAATTAACATTAAACAGTAGTAAAAATAATTACAAACTAACATAATTAACATTAACATTAAACATTAGTTAAAATAATTAAATGTACTTAAAACTTAAAAATCTACTATTCGCTTTAAACTTTTTTCTATTCACACATTGTTTCAAAAGAAAATGGCAAACTTGTAAATACACTGCCATATGTTGAGCTAAATGTTTAGTGTGAATAGCAGTACGTGCTCGGCGTGCAGCTGTGGTCCACGTCAAGTTTGTTCAAAAAGTTAAACATTTTACAATTTTGCCATTCTGTTTAATACAACCGATTTAGAGACGATGGCTTACGTGTAAATACATGGACATTTATGTCCAAAGTACTTGTGTCGGTGACTGGCATGGCTGGCTTTTGCCCTAGTATTTGCTCGGTATATTAATTTCATTTACAAGTTTGTCATTCAGTGTATTATTACATTGTTTTAGTTATAATGGCAAAATTGTAGATACATGGTGTATTTTGGGCAAATTTTTAAAGGGAAATGTTCCAGCGTTTTTTAGCCATGGAGGAATTTTATCAACGATTTCTTTTCACCTTTAGGGTTTCAGTGCGCAAAATTTTAACAGCCATGCCGGCCAGATTTCGAGCTCGAGGGGAAAGATTATTTGATCTGTGGAAATTTTAAACTGCGAAACATTAAATCCTCACCTTCACGATGGAGTTGGAGATCGTCAAGGTCAACTTCGAGCACTGGTCACCGTGTTCTTCGAGTTATCGTCATACATTCTACAACTGCATTTAATTGTAAGCTCACTACCAAATATCTATCATTTCCCACTATAAGAATCAATTTGAACCCAGGTCAAAAGAAGATTGAGCTTTCTGACAGATGGATTTGATGGGTTCCATGGGGTTATTTTAGCGGTGAATCCAATAGATTTTAATCTCAGTCAAGTCAAGGACTTCGAAAGACAGATTTTGGACTGTGCATGGGGTTATGGTAGCGCCTATATTTATGTGTATGTGTAGTGCCCATGTGGATGTCTAGAAGCCTTTTTCCCTCAAGCTTCTAAGAGACATGTATGTCCAACTAGAACGGGGTAGGATCCAGGGTAATAATTTAAGCTCAAAGCTCATGAATCAGAAATTAAATGGTGTAACCAAATAACTACAGCTGTCATTAGATTTAAGGAGAGGGGATTGTGGAAATCAAAATAGCACATTGAATGATTTCATGGTTAAAGTCTCCGAATTGAGTTCTAAACTTTTGGTAACGATCCGAACATTTCAGAACCCACGGAGATCAAATTTATATGATCTAAGATACTTCAAGACCTCAATCTGAGTAACTTGGTATTCAAATCTCTCCATTTTTGTTTTAAGATGCCCATTTTTTTGGGTTAGGATACTTCAAGACCTCGATCTGAACAACCTGGCAATCAAAGCTGTCCTTTTTTTATGGTCCAGACATTAAGCCCATGAACTGTCATTACACTAGATCAAAAATACTCGTCACTGACACTTAATTGTGTATACAAATGAAAATTTTCAATAACATTTTTATTTTACAGGTACTTTAATAAAGATATGCAAGATGAATCTCCCGCTTTAGCGGTAGGGCATGTATTCGTGCGCGATTACAGAATGCCCCCGTCCACCACTCCCTCCTTGAATACAGGACACACAGACACAACGGAATGTAACTATGCTAATATGATTTGCAATTAGTTGCAGTGATATTACAATTTTACAACATGGATTTGTCTATCATCATTTTAATGAAAATGAAATACATGCTCTGTTATAGCGTACAAGATGAGAAAATATTTGCAGGACACCATAATCATAAATTTAAAAGTTAACCAAGTCAAGCTTTATTTCCCTAAGTTAACGTACCTGTGAGGCTGCAGAAGCTTCCGCTGCGTTTTTGGGGTCAGCCCAGCTGACAGTGGGAGTACTTCCATCTATCTTAAAGTTAGCACTTGTCATTTTTTCCTTTGCATATTCAGCACAAGCATGGTTGTAATACTCAACAAAAAGGAAGCCACGATTCCGATTTGGATTTTGCAAATCCTGAAATTATAATTGAAGATGCTAAGAACCGAAAAGAGAGGTTTCGTGGCCTACAAGCTAGTACCAGGCAGAAAAATTACCTTGAAACATTCAATATTTTCCACTCCAGGACCAGTCTCCTCAAGTATTTTTCTCAATTCTTCCTCTGTCAAGTTCTTTGGAACATTTCCAATAAATAGTCTGTGTTTGACTTGAGATAATGAACATCTCAGTGTTTTCCCCTGAAATAAAGAAAAAGAAGAGGGGAGGTGAAAGGGCATTACATTAGCAACATGGTCAACCGGTGGAATAGACCTATCCCGCTTAGTAATAAATCACGTATAAACCTTGAATTCTTTATTGTGTATCTCTTCCATGGTCTTTTGCGCAGCATCCTTTGTTGTGAATGTAACAAAAGCAAAACCTTTGCTTTCCCTTTTATCCTTATCTTTCACCAATCTCACCTGTCAATGTTGTCGCCACACATTAAACTGTGTTTTATTAAATAAACAAAAGAATTCAGTGTGGTACTGTGACAATGCCTTTCTCACCTCAAAAATGTCACCAAAGGGATCACAAAGCTCCTTCACGTCCTCCTCAGTTGCCTCACGGGGAAGGCCACCAACAAAAACTTCTGACCCATGAGGAGGAAGAGAGAGTAATTCAGCACGCTTCTCTTTGTCATCGTCGTCTTTGGGTTCAGCTGGTTTTTCCTCGTGTTTTCTGGGGCCAGATGCATCAATAACCTCATCAGGTTCAGAACCTTTGTCATGTTCATCATCTTCAGAGCCATGGTCTTGCTCTTGTTCTCCGTAATCATCTCTGACTCTTCCATAGCTAACATCATCTACAGGATCGCCCTCTCCATATTCATCTCTCCTGTAGCTACCATTCCCTGTAGAATCATGCTCTCTGTATTCATCTCTAAATCTCATATGGCCATCATCTTCCGCTGGATCTTCATCATCCATAATGTCTTCAATGTCATTGTCTCCATCAAGATCAATTTGTTCCTCAGCTTCCTCCGATGCATGTTGGTCAGCCATAATTTATGTATGTGCACTTTTATCCTATTGCATGCTTCTAAGCTTAAATTGAGATAATCAGCACAGCATTAAGAACCTGCTAGAAACACCGCAACAATTCAGAAAAGTTGTTGCATCATTGTTTAAGAATGGAATGAGAATGGATTGTCAAAAAACCAGCAATATTGAATAATACATAAGTTTCAATATCTAACTAAAGTATTAAACTGTACAAAACAGTAATGTTTCCATGCAAAATGATCAATTCTAGATTTTTCTTAAATTGGAATAAAAAGGAGGCTTCCAGAGTAGGCATGATATATATATCGATGCTAGCATTGTGCTAGGTCCTATCAACATAAAATTTTGACACTTACTACCTTCCAATGAACATCCAAATGATGTGTGTTGCCCATATATATACGATCTTTGCAAAAACATGTGCAATAGAGTCCATACTATCTGCATGTGTTTTGCATTCACAATCTCTTTTACAGGCCATCATGTGGTGGTAAGTTTTTGTTTAGGAGAAATTGCATTCAGACTCATTGTTCCATGAGAGTCATGTAGTTTACCACCATTAATCTTTAAAACTGACAGTGAGACCCCCTAAGTTACCTAATATCAGGAGGAGGTCAGATCCTTTGTTCTAAATGAGTCATGTAACTTAACACCCTCATTCTTTGGACTGATAATGAGATCACATGAGTCGCCTAATTTTAGATGATTCTAATTGTAACTTTTCTTCTAATTTCAGGAGATCTAAGTGCAACATTTCTCATAAAACAATGGGTATCAAAGTTATAACTGAGGAGATCTCACAGTTAGTTTCAAATATTGCAGTATAGTGTGTTAAGTAACTTACATGACCCACATAGAACGGGGGGTCTGAGTGTAATTTATCCTTTTGTTTATCATGACCTGTTAACATACTTTCATATATGCATATCTCTATCTCTACTAATATAGAGTTAACCATGTGGAGATCATGAACTAAAGTCATGTTCTTTTACTACCTTTCAAATCACCCATCCATGTGTCAATAATAGGATATCCATGTCCATATTAAAATTATTAAGTCATGTATGTGCAATATTGGTGAAACTTTGGTAACAGAAAGCAACACAGTTATATAGTCTGATTTGTGATAGAGCATGCAACATGACATTTTAGTGTATGTTTCTGAAAGTTTGGTTTTAACATGTGATTATAGAATTTCTTTCAGAGCAAGAAAGTACCAGTAAATCTCTGTCATATTTGCATAAAGTTCCAACAATATGTGTCAATACGGCCTTTTATATTGGTCATAATCCTGTATATGCTCTGGAATCACTACAGTCTATCAAGAACATTGCTTTAGATATCTGCTTATGTTTTACATACTCTTTGTTCTCTTTCATTTTTTCTGTTTTTTGATAAAAAAACTGATTAAACCGACTTCTTTCAAGTATAGCTTCCTCAAACCTATATTCTCCTATGTTTCCTGAACAAATGTCATCAATCATCAACTAGCATGAGCATGAACTGCTCCTAAAATCCACTCTACATTCAACATTGGCTCTCAATTCATACCGTTGCTTTGTTTTCAGTAGACTGCATAAGTTTGATTCTGATTCATAAAAATCTCTAATCTATCCCATGTTGGTACTATTATGCAAATGCTATGTACACAAGTTAAGAACCGGAAACATTCCCAAACAAAAAAAATACAAAAACAAAAAGACGGGAAACCTTTTTGTTGTGAAATTCCAATCACTATATTGAACATTTCTAAAAGTTGGAAAAAAAGATGTCCTATAACCAGGTGGAGGATTCACTGAAGAACAATTTTTGCAAAAAAGCTAAAAATTAAAATTAATTAGTAAAATCGTTCAAAAAATTTAATTAGCAAAACCAACCAAGTTTCACCACATCAGAGACCAGGGGCGCAACTGGGTGCCCATATGCGGTGACGGTGATTTTTTGGACTTGGCCACACTTGGCAAGTTCGGTAAATTTGGCCGCACTTGCCAAGTGCAGCCAAATAGTATTGGTCGCAGCAATACCTCCCTAGGGTTAGCCGCAGCCCCTACAGACCCAAACAGGCCCTGCCAGCAGCAAACAGGGGCCGAATGGCCCAGAAAACTGGCGGCAGGCCCAGATGGGCCTGCAGAAGCCTCGGCAAGCCCAACTGGGCCCGCGCCAGGCTCTACAGGCCATCTGGTGCCTACAGAACCACCGGCAGGCCCAACTGGGCCTGTCGCAGGGGCGGCAGGGCCCAGCAGGCCTGCAGCGGCAGCTGCAGGCCCAATCTGGTCTGCCGCGGCCACAGCAGACCCAATCGGGCCTGCAGCAGCCACAGCATGCCCAAACAAGCCTGCAGCAGCTCCTACAGTCCCATGGGAGCCTGCCGCAGCGCAGGCAGCCCCTGGGGGCCCGCAGCAGTTCAGGTAGCCCCATGGGGGCATAACGGAGGAGGATGGGCCCGGGACACGACGATTGGGCCCCTGCGGCCCAATTTTGGAGACCGGATGCTTTCCACAGGTACCGAGACAGCAGGTTGATCCCAGACCGACTTTTGAGGGCTTTCCAGGGCGGGGCAAGGCCCGGGAGGCTATTTTGGAGGTCGGACGACGCCTATACAGCCGCATAGAGGAGCAGGAGGACCCGTATTGGCACGACATCAGGAGTTTCCGGGGTACCACTACCAGCCTGAGACGTGGGAGAGGCCCGTTTAGCCTGAGGAGTTGTACGGAGTTGACGGGGGAGGACCAGTTGAGGCATTCGGTGGAGGATTTAGCTGGGGAGGTGACCGCGGCAGAGATGGGGGACAACAGGGGGGACATCAATGCGGACCGCCGACTGATGAAGCTGAAGATGCCGATTTTTGACGGCACGGATCCTGACGGGGGATCTATCGGATGGAGCGCTACTTCCAGGTGATGAGGTTGACGGAGGAGGAGATTCTGAGGGCCATCGGGATCTATTTCGAGGGCAAGGCGTTTGCATGGTACAGATGGAAGGTGGCGCGGACCCTTTTCGCACTTGGGAGGAGCTGTCAGCACTGATCATTAATCGATTCCAGGAGACCCCAGGGGGAGATTTCTATAAGCAGTTATCTGCTCTGAGGCAGGAGGGGACGGTGAGAGATTATGTAGAGAGGTTCGAGATGCTGAACAGTAGTGTGAAGGGGGTGACAGATGAGACTATGATTGGGAACTTCATGAGGGTGTTGAAGCCCTCTATACGAGCGGAGTTGCGGATGCAGAGCCCGAGGACACTGGAGGATGTCCTTCGCCTGACCCACAAGGCAGAGGAGAAGCATGCGGAGGAGAGGATGATACGAGGAGCTTGGGGGACCATGGGGGCCGCCCCACTCCTGCGGCGGCGGCACCGAGGGCACCCACAACCACAACTGAGACTAGAGGAGAGGGCCGCCCGGCTGCTCTCAGGCGGCGGATGACAGAGGCAGAGGTGAGGGAGAAGCGCGCCAAGAGGTTGTGTTTCCGTTGCGGCAAGAAGTTCATCCCTGGGCACAGGTGTGCTAGTCGTCTGCTACAGATCACCATGGTACCAGACGAGGAGGGGCACGTGGGTGATGAGGAGGAGCTCGAGGAGGAGCTCGAGTGAAGGAGGAGAAGTCTCATCTAGACTTCGCAGATGTCTCCCTAAACTCTGTGGTGGGGTTCACTCCAAACCACACCATGAAGTTATCAGGGCAGTTAGGGGACACGGCGGTGACAGTGCTGATCGACAGTGGGGCCACCCACAACTTCATCTCCAGCCGGGTAGTAGAGACATGGGCTGCAGTTGAGCATGCTGGAGAAATTTACTGTGTTACTGGTGACAGGAAAGATGGAGGAGAGCAATGGACTGTACCTGATCTTGCAGGGAGTACAGATTATGGAGGATTTTTTGCCCATGAAGATGGGCACTGTTGACATCATTCTGGGCGTACAGTGACTGAAGAAACTGGGGGACATGCGGGTGAACTGGAAGCGTCTCAGGATGGAGTTCCAGGTGGGGGACCGGACGGTGGTGCTCACGGAGGATCCAACCCTATGTTTGTCGCTGGTGGCATTCAAAGCCATTACGCGGGCCTTACGAAGAGCGGGAGAGGGATATTTGGTGGAGTGTCGTGTAGCTGGAGGGGAGCAGGAGCCACAGACAGGGGTTCCCCAGGATGTCGAGCAGGTGTTGGGGCAATACCAGGAGGTCTTCCAAGACCCACAGGGGCTACCACCGGTGAGGGGGCACGAGCATGCTATAGTTCTACGGGATGGCGCAGCACCGGTGAGTGTGCGACCTTACCGTTACCACACGTGCAGAAGGATGAGATAGAGCGGATGGTCGGTGAGATGTTGCAGGCTGGGGTAATCCAGCCCAGTGTTAGCCCGTTCTCGAGCCCGGTACTGTTGGTAAATAAGAAGGGCAGGAGTTGGCACTTCTGAATAGACTACCGAGCGCTGAATAAGGAGACGGTGGCTGACAAGTTCCATATTCCCGTTATCGACGAACTTCTGGATAAGCTGCATGGGGGCAGTTGTTTTCTCAAAGATTGACCTGAAGGCGGGGTATCATCAGATCCTGATGAGACCAGAGGACGTGTCGAAGACAGCATTTCGCACCCACGAGGGGCACTACGAGTTTCTCGTCATGCCTTTTGGCTTGACGAATGCTCCTTCCACGTTTCAGGCATTGATGAACAACGTCTTCTGGCCGTTCCTGAGGAGGTTCATACTCGTCTTCTTTGACGACATTCTGGTCTACAGCAAGACCATGGAGGAGCATGTGGGCCATTTGGAGGTGGTATTTCGGGAGTTATTGGTGCACCAGCTTTATGCAAACCGGAAGAAGTGCAGTTTTGGCCAAAGGCAGATAGAGTATCTGGGGCATGTGGTGTTGGCCGCAGGGGTAGCAGCGGACAGGACGAAGATAGAGTCGATGTTAGACTAGCCGGTATACATCTCTCTAAGGGCGTTGCGAGGATTTCTCGAACTGACATGCTACTACCGGAAATTCGTGAGAGGGTACAGCACCATAGCACGACCACTAACTGATCAGCTGAAGAAAGATGGGTTCCAATGGAGAGAGGATGCGACCAAGGCATCTGAGGCCTTGAAGGTGGCGATGACGATAGCCCCAGTGTTGGTGCTACCTGACTTCAACATCGCGTTTGTAGTGGAGACTGATGCATCAGGCGTTGATTTGGGGGCGGTTTTGATGCAGTTAGGTCGACAGATAGCCTACTTCAGCAGGTGCTTTCAGCTAGAGCACGGCTGAAGTCTGTGTATGAGAGGGAGCTGATGGCGATCGTGTTAGCAGTTCAGAAGTGACGGCCCTATCTGATGGGGAGGAAGTTTGTGGTCAGGATAGATCAGTGCAGCCTGAAGTATTTACTGGAGCAGAGGTTGGTGACTGAGAAGCATCAGCGTTGGCTATCCAAGCTGGTGGGGTACCGGTTTGCCATTGAGTACAGACCAGGATTGGAGAATAAGGCGGCTGACGTCTTATCGCTCAGAGAGGAGGGGGTACACTTGAGGGCGCTCTCGTTACCCATATGGTTAGATGGGGAGCCCATGCTGCAGGAGGCAGAGTCCGATCCAGAGTTGAGGCAGATCCTTGAGCAGCTACAGGGAGGCAGGGATGCCCCGAAGGGGTACTCTCTAGAGGGACGGAGTCTGATGTACCAGGGGTGTTTAGTATTACCACGGGCATCAGCTTTCATACCAGCACTATTTCAGGAGTTCCACAGTTCGGTGGTTGGGGTGACATTTCGGATTACAGCAGACATATATGAGGATGTCCTGAGAGGTTTACTGACCCGGTATGCGGAAGACTATAGCCCACTTGGTTGCCGCTTGTGACATCTGCCAGCGACACAAGTACATGGCCATAGCACCGGCCAGACTGCTACAGCCTTTAGCGCTGCCAGAGCGGGTCTGGGAGGAGGTGACGATGGACTTCATCGATGGGCTACCCAGATCAGAGGGATACACAGCGATCTTCGTGGTGATGGACAGATTGAGTAAGTACGCTCACTTCATACCGCTGAAACACCCGTACACGACAGTTTCAGTGGCTACAGCTTTTACTCGAGAGGTGATACAGTTGCATGGGGTTCCAGCGTCCATAGTGTCAGACAAGGACCAGGTGTTCCTGAGTGGGTTTTGGCGGGAGATATTTAGTGTTCAGTGGACGGTATTAAAGATGAGTACCGCCTATCACCCTCAGACTGACGGGCAGACGGATGTAGTGAACCGCAGCATCGAGACTTATCTGCAGTGCTTTGCGTCAGAGACACCTCGACAGTGGGATCGGTGGTTGGCATGGACAGAGTATTGGTACAATACTTCGTACCACTCGGCAGCAGGGACAACACCCTTTCGGGTGTTGTATGGGAGGGACCCACCAGAGTTGCTTCGGTTTGGGGAGAGGCAGACACTAGTATCACAGGTGGAGGATTACATGGGGGAGAGGGAGAGTATGCTGGAGGAGCTGAAGAAGCACTTGTTACGGGCTCAGCAGGTGATGAAGGCTAGAGCAGATGGACATCGCCGTGATGTACACTTTTAGGAGGACGATATGGTATATCTGAAGCTGAGGCCCTACCGACAGAGATCGCTAGCAAGGAGACGGAACGAGAAGCTGTCGGCTAGATTCTATAGGCCCTTTGATATTTCGGCCAAGATTGGACAGGTGGCTTACAGGTTGAGGCTTCCCCCGACAGCTACGATTCATCCAGTCTTTCATGTGTCGCAGCTTCGCCGAGCCATTGGAGAGCAGATGGTGTCATCTACCCTACCTCCCACCCTTACTGAGAATATGGAGGTGCTGCTGGAGCCACTGGAGGTCCGGACCGTGCGCCAGGGACCGAGCGGGCGCAGAGAGGTGTTGATACATTGGGCGGGGTTGCCAGATTGCGATGCGACGTGGGAGACGTATAGCGTGATCCAGGAGCAGTTCTCAGACTTCCACCTTGAGGACAAGGTGGCTCTTTTAGGGGGGTATTGATGCGGACGCATCCGGCTATAGGGCGGGCCCACCCTTGGTGACTTACGTGCGGCGTAGGAGGCGTGATACCACGTAGTGGGTTAGTCTAGGAGTATTCTAGTCTTTTCAGACTAGATTAGTAAATCCCCTCTTTTCTATTTATTAGGGCTAGCCGTCTTTCTTATTTTCGTATGCTTATTTTGTGAAGAACTTGTGGGCATCTCTTGTGAGGGATTTTAGACTTTTGTTCCGTGCATCAAAAGTTAGGAGAGCGAGTCTTCTCTCGAAAGAGTCTTATTTATCAATCAATTCTCCGTTCTTCGCAATATAAGTTCCATAAAAATTCCACCTTTTATATTTTTTCCACTTTTAAATCTGAAATTAATTGATCGATCCTCTATATCGTATCAGCCGCACTTGACAAGTGTAGCCAAATTTGCCACAATTGCCACGTGCGGCCAAGTCGAAGAAAGCCCCATCCGCGACCAGAGGCGCCAGTCGGCATCCCTGGTCGCTGACATGGTGAAACTTAGTCGGTTTTGCTAATTAAATTTTTTAGGTCGATTTTACTAATTATTTTTAATTTTTAGACTTTTTGCAAAAATTGTCCAAAATGAAGCCATTGTTCCCGCAAGATTTTGAAGAGGTAAATATTATAATTACTACAGCAAACTTCTGCAGAAGCCTCGTAAGTTGAAATACATAATTCTTCTCCAAAGTTCAAACCACCATTCAAATCAACAGTTAACCCTACGACTCATTATGACATTATCAGACATCTAAAAATGAGTAAATTAGTATAATCAAATCTGGCAATCTTTCTCAAGAACATTAGCAACGACAAAGGTTAGGACACTCTTTATCTTTGTTCCTTCATAATGACTTATACATATGCATGTTTGTCCCTCTTTTAAATGATGTAACATTTCAGGTGCAACAAGGCCTTAATCAACATCTACTGTCAACATAAACGGACTATTGCAACGTAACATAGTAGTAAAAACTATTTGCAGTGGGCAACAAGTCCACGACATAAATCCCGCTTGACAGGCTACAAGCCTACCACCTACCCACAATAAAAGAACTAGAAAAAAATTAATGTTGGGTGTATCAAGATGCATAATAAAACCGGCGTGTGACCTTTTATTTATGGTTCACATAGAGTTTGGGATGATCTGCACGAAGCGGCTACAAAATGGAAACCAACTGAGCTCAATTGAAGTCCAAGTTAACAATTTGCAGGCAGAAATAATTTGAGTCATTTAAACATTCATGAAGATTTTTTTTCAGTTTGAAGTATTTATTGTTATCATAAACAAAGTTAAAAATAAAAAGTCATTTGGTCGTGGATCTAGATTTTATCCGTCCGACTATAAAAATAAAATTTTTGGCCATTTTTATCCTCCTTTGATCCATTATTTGTTATATTTGCCAATATTTACGAGTGAGCTCTGTGAGGTGGGTTGCAGTCATAATCTGAGTCTAACCAGTACGGCAGCCAAAACTTCAGATCCCTTCACCATTTCTTATCGTTCTCAAAATCTCTTCTTTTCCATTTTTCTGGCTCATTATTCTTCCGCTAACAGCCATTGGAACTGAATCCATACGCATTTAATATCCGTTCAAGTGCCTTCCCCCTTTCGTCCTAAATGGAAATTAATCGATGAAAAACGACCAAAAATTTCAAATAAAAGTCCCAATTCATGGCCAGCAAATTAGATTCAACAATTCAATCAAGGAATCAAGGATTAGGCATGATTCTCGCAAGAATGAAATCAAACAGCGGCAGCTGCAACAGCAGGAGCATGAAAAAGAAGGAAATTAAAATTAACGATCAAAAGTTTAAGATAATGGCACGAAAATTAAATAAAGAAATTCCGTTTTTTTACCCTAGCAAGGAGATGGAATCACTGGCTGAGGTCGCCGTCGCGTCGGACGGTCGCAGGCTTCGCTTGGCTCGGATGGTCACGGCAGCGGAGAGCGAGATCGAGCGCCAGACTTAAGCAAGAGAAATCGGGAAAGGAAATGGGGTTTTAGGGTTGCTTAACGGGTTGGATCCGAATTGACGAGACCGCCCGATTTAGCGTCAACTTGGCCCGCTGAGGCGCCGCATTATGCGGGTCCTATCCCCGCTTGATTGGTAATATTCGTCACTGTATTTTGGAAATAAGCCGATAAAACTTAGTTCGACGGTGAAGGTGTGGAATCGTGAAGCATAACACACCTTCCACTCCTCCGAAAAGTCTTACCTTGTGAGGGTGTATGATAAAATGTGATGAATTTCTTTATACTTTCACAAAAGTAATCTTTTTTCTTTTAATTTTTTTTCTTTTCTTTCTTTTTTATTTTGTGCTAGTAATAGCTCGTCATGGTTTATACTCTCAAGCAGCATATGCTTCTAGAATCGCCATCAAAAATTTTGCCCAATTTACCGCTTTGTGGATCAAAAATATATAGTATCTGTGGGCAAGGGTTATTACAGTTCTCATCATATCATATCATATGTTAAGGAAATTAAATTAGTAATAGATTCTAAAAGGAAAGGATGAGGGGGTCTTATTGATTGAGGAGATTTGAGATCTAATTAATATAGGAGATTTTATGAGATCTTTTGGATTGAGGAAGTCTTGCTAATTGAGAACATTCTCCCTTAAGTTGGAGCATGAAGTTCGTAAATGTGGGAATTGAGAACACCACCTTTTGAGGGTGAGATTGATTAAGTGGAATTTTAATGCAAAACTAAAATCAAGTATGCAAATAAAGAAAATGTGGGAGAGTACTCAAGGATGAGAAGTGTTGGTGTTTATGGTTTCATGATGTAGTAGGGATTATAAACCTATCTCAAATTACTACGACCTCTCATCCGGCCAAGGAGAGAGTGGTCGGATGATATGACATTTCATCAAACACATGTGGTGCAAAAAATAGCGAATGAAACATTTTGAGAGAAATAATCGATGCGCATAATAGAGAGGGTCCTCTAGGTTGGTCATCCCTTTGGATTTTCCACTAGGGTTCCAATAAACAACCTAAACTCAAAGTTTCATCCACTTACAAGAATTAAAATCATGTTACAGATGAGATCTATAAGACATGCATACATCAATCCACCAAAAACACACACATGGAGATTAACTACTCATAATAAACAAAGACAACATTTCTGATTTCAAAAACATGATCCAATAATTCTTACAAGTATCTAAGATCAAGGAGAAAAAGAAAAATATAAACTTCAATACAAAAGAACCACCTTTTGAGATGATTCCCAAGATTTTCTCTTTGAGCTCCTCCTTCTCCAAGTTTTCTTATGGAGTTTGACTGTTGATGGAAGAGAAGTGAATGGGCCACTTCACTCTTCCATCCTTAAGTTAGGGCAGCCCACATAGGCTGGTGGATCTCCACCCTTCAATATCTTGATCAAGGGTTGGGATTTGAGCAGCGTAACGGGTCCAAAATCGAGTGAAAGTGCAACTGAACCCATAACTAAACGCACCAAGGAACATGAGTTTACACGACCGAGTCACCATTCGATGTGGTAGCATCGTTCTATGTGAAAATTCCCTCAAATGGGCCTTCCACTAGAGCTAGGGACATGGTTGCGTGAAATGTCAATGCGGTTGTAACGGCCTGTATTTTTCAAACACGGCAAATACTTATTTAACATATTTATCAACAATTTTAAATTTTCTTTATAATGGTTTGTCAGGAGTTGTATAACAAAACTGATTTCAAAAATTCTCATAAAAATATTTTAGAGCACTAGACTTATTATATTGTATTTCAGCAATTTCAGATTTCCACAAATGGCCAAAACATTCCCGTTAAAATTCATCTCCCAAAATTACCGTTTTGATTCGACGAATTTATTTTCTATTCAAACGTCTTCAAAACGTTTTCAAACTTCTACAGTAGCATCCTATGGTCATTTAGGGCCTCCCACATTAATTTCATAATTTTCGGATATCATTTCAGCCTAGAACCCGCAAACCCGTTTTCTAAATGTTTTGGCCTAAAACTTGTACTTCCGTAGCTCAAATCCCAGAACGGATCTTGTATTCGCGATCCTGGCGATGATACGATCCCGTGGGTATGTTTTCGTAATTTTTCGGAGTCGCTTGTGAAAACGGGCTTGTATCCCTCCGGTTATCACTAATTACAATTAGTAATTAACTTTTAACTACTTACTTAATCACTTTTACCCCAACCACCCTCTTAATCCACCGTTTGGTTGGATGGATCTGAATCATTTCAGATCCAACACTCATCTAACCCATTAAAATCATTGTCTCCCTCTAATCTCAAGTTTGCCATTCTAAATACATATAAATAAACCCCTTCCTTTGTATTATACCACACAGTAACTCCCCTCCCTCACATTTCACGGTCGAAAAACCAAGCTGCTACATTTTTGCCCGCGCTCTCTCCCTCGCTCTAACTCTCGATCACTCTTTCTCTCTCTCACTTCCTCTCCCTCTCTCACGGTGGCCTTGACCACCGCCCGCCGCTCCGCCTGTCTGACCGCTGCCACCGCCGCCGCGTCAACCGACGTGTGCCCCGCCCCCGTCGCCTCTACAACGACAGCCGTCCGCCTCCCAAAGCCCCGCACGGCGACGCCTCCGACAGCACCGTCCAACGCCCGCCGCCTCGCAGCGCCGCCCGCCTCCCTCCGGCGGCCTCGTCGACCGTCGCCTTCGATCAGACCCACCTCCGAGCTCCGAAGCGCCTCCAGCGACCGGAGATCCCCACGGCGAGCCCGCACCGCCGCAGCACGGTCCGCCTCCGAACGCCTCCACCTCCGCCGCTACTCCACCGTGCCCCGACGTCGCCTGCCCCTGCCGCCGCCTTGCCGCCACCCGCCGGCGAGCGCGAACCCCGCCCTCAGCTGCTGTAGAAAGTCGACGGCGAGCACGAAAGGTCAAGGGCAATTCCGTAAATACGGAAGTAATTTCGTATTTTCGATTTATTAATTAATTAATAATAGGGTTTAATGATGTAAAATCTATAACTAATTATACAGGGGCCAGAAAAATGTGAGACCAGCCCCAGAAAATCGGAAACGATATTTCGGACCCAATGGCGCTAGTCTCACTGCGATCAGACACCTACTTTTCTCAGAATCTATTTTTGAAGCTAAAAATTAAATACGTACAAATCTTTCTAAAAATCATAACTCGCTGTTTTCACTCGCAATAATATGTGATAAAATTATATGTGAAAGTAAACTTCGAGACGGTCATTTTGACTACTCGTTCAAGCTATTCCGAATAGGATTGCTCCCGGAACAATTTACGGAAGATACGCGCCACTTAAACAAATTGGGTTTTTAAACTAGTTTTGAGTTTCTAAAAATTATAAAAATTATTATAGACTTCAGAAAAATATTCCCTCTTGCAGTAAAATTATTTTTATCATATATAGGCTATATAAAAATTTAGAACACATTTCGTCGCCGTTTTATCCAGTTTTGAAAATCAAAACGACCAACTAATTAGATAATATTTTGTGTAGCCATTAACTGATATTTACTTGTGTTTGCAGGTGCCAATCCTTGCGCTCTAATTCCATCTTCGTCTTGCTACGACGATCTTGATAGTGTAAGTCACAATGGATTCTAACCTTAGAAATCTAGATAGTGTACGCAATGGAAAGTAGTGTACTACCGCATGCTCGAAGCATGGATCGGTGTTTTAGTTGTTGGACTTCAAATCATTGCTCAAGACTGACATTCTCTCTTGAGGTTTCTGCCTTGACTTTTCAACAAGCGAAGATCTTTGAAGTGTTGTTAATGCATGTGAACAGCTTTACTTTCGAAACAACACATTGACATACCGTATTACTATGTAATGACCGAATGACATACAGCGTTAACATCATACTACTGAAACATAACTGAATGCTTAAATGTAGCTGGCACTGCACTGGGTTTTTGGGGTAAACTTATATTAGAGAAAGTACGGGAGCGACCGCGAGCCATCTACACAGTGCACCGTACCGACCGTCTAAATGAAATGTACCGACCGAAGTGAAATGAGATCCGCCCGGGTGAGCGCCCCTGTGGCAGGAGATGAGCGGTCGCACATCGTACCTTCCTATATAAGTCACGTAGTTCTAGTTTTACTATTTCCTGCTGGTTAAAACATTGTTGCTACCATGCCACAGTTGTTACTCTTGTACTTTACTTTTACACTTGTACCGTCACCTTTGCTTTGCACACTACACTAGCACTTTACTTATCGCTATTACAGGCATGTTCGTTTATGCTTTACTTACGTACTTGTTTACTATAGCCCGCTCCATACTTGTACACCCCTCTTTTTCTATCGCTAGAATTGTTGTGACTTACCTATAGTTCCATCTCCGTGGCACCGCAGACGACGCGCAGGTTGACTTAGGCCCCACCGAGCCCGCAGAGCTGCAGCGCGATCCTGGGACTGTCGACTGTTATATTCAGAGTGTGTTTGTGATGTACCATCGATGTATTTCCTTTCCGCTTTACTTTTCGTGTATTTTGTGAGAGAGTGCTGATTGTTGTTGTACTTTTAAAGTTGTGGACTGTAATAATGTCTGTTGGCTGAGTATTGTTGGTACGTCTCTGCATCGTGGCTATATTGATTTCACTGGTAAACTGCAGACCTGCGAATAAACCAAATAAGTAACGGGCCCCCGAGAGCGGGTCGTTACAGCGGTCGCATCGATGCCTTGATGCATGGCCCCTCCTCCAAATCAACATGATTGCATCAAATTGACGCGACCATTTAACATTCGAGCCCTCAAAATCAACATGGTCGCGTCGAATTTCGACATGACAGTTTAAGAATCCCCAACTTACTGTCTTCCTCTGTGATATTTAAGACGTGGTCGCGTGAAATGTTGACGTGGCCACGTGAAATGTGGCCTTGGGCACTTCATGGGCTCTTCGTGTTACACTCCACGATGTCGCGTGGAATGTAACACACGGCCGTTTGGAATTGAATTCCTGCTCTCTCTTATGCCTCTTGAGTCCAAATAATTCTTAAAAAATTCAGAAAAATTCTTGAATCAAATGTAAAGTATTGAGTTATAGAAGTGTTAATTTATGCCTATAAAATTGTTTGGCTCACAAATAACATGATTTACATAAAATGAACACACCAGAGCTCAAATATCGATAAATTATGCACAAAATAACTGTAGTTAGGGAGTGAAAACATACAATTTTCACATATAATCACAAGTCAATGTAAAGTTTTTGCTAGGATAGTAGTGTTCAATACTTAGGTGAGTGAGGTATAGACTTGCTGAGCTGAGCGATGGGGCACGAAAGTTTCGGGTGTTTGTCCCATTGATATTATTATTCTAATGATTATTTTGGAGCTGGAGTAGGTTATTGGGGTGACCAAAGTAGGATAAATATTATGTGCACTCTGTGTTTGCTTCCGTCTTATGTTCTCTGCACCATATTTGCTCTGAGACTGTTTGATTGAGTAGGCCATAATTTTATATTCGTGAAAATTTCCTATAAGCCTATTCATCCCCCTCTAAGCTTAGATCACGATCCAACAAGTGATATCAGAGAAGGTTAGATCATCTAGTCCAGATATTATGGATCTTTCTGATTCAGCTTTTAGTAAAGGTATGTCCACGGTTAGACCCCCAAAATTTAATGGCACTAATTTTGCATATTGAAAAGCTATGATGAAAATACATTTTGTGTCAATTGATTATGATGTATGGAATGTTGGATCCTGTCAAAACAACGTTAGGATCGATAAATGAAGTTGAGACTTACGCTTGCGTATGCGGCACGGTAGTCACAGAACTTCGCCTTCGGATTCTCCACGACGGATCGAGTCTTCTCACGAACGGAGTAAGGCTACTAAATCCACAATCTAAATCTCTACTTTTAGATTAAGAACTTGGATAAAGAGAGAGGAATGATTTCGGCAGAGCTTCGCTAGAATGAAATGCAAGGCAAGAATACCATGCAAAAGTGTAAGGAAATGGCTAAGCCTTGGGTCTTATTTATAGCCCCCAAGGTAGTTATTTTAGGAGTAATTGTTCCTTTGGAACAATTTAACTAAGGTGTACCATCATACATGGCACATTATAAGCTTAAGTTGTACCATATGCATGGTACAACATAAGCTTAAGATATTACCCCTTTATTAGCCATATGTCGCATGCACTTATGCACATATAATGCGACTTTCCCATTAATCTAGAGATCCTCTCCGCAAGGGAACAGATTCCCTTTGCACACGACTTCGTGTACGCGACATTCGAGGTCCGTATTCCCTCGTACATCCCCTACAAGGGTGTACAAACGTCATCCATATCCAACATCTCCCACTCACACTTGAGGGGATTGTAAGAGAACGTCTTTCTCTTAGTTCTTTCATCTATCATACCGAGAAATAGACCGTGCGACCGTCATGCGCGTAGAGTCTGTTGTTGTGCACTTGTTAGAGATACACAACGACCTCGAAGGTGCAAAGTTGAGTAGTTCAACGCATGCTTCACCCTAGATTATTTCTTCACATTTCTTATACTTTATATTCAACAATTGAATCCCATCTGGATCACAATTGGCTGGCCAGCTTTGAATCATTAAAGTCCAAATGCGAATATGAAATCAATCTTCCTCTTCTTGCGAACCTTCTGTTCTTGACTTGATTCGCTTTTCTAACGTGCCCCGCCGAGCCGAATTATCATAGCCCATTAGCAACACGCTAAGATAGCGATCATCTCGTCAAATCTAAAGGAACCAATTGGAGTCCTTGAGGGTAAGATTTAAGACCCATATGGCCTTTGAGTCTCACATAATAGCAAACACTATTGCTACTAACTCAGTGGTCGAAATGCATACGTGGTATGAACACGTATTACAACATCACTCCTTTCCCAGGGAGAGTATGTCTTAATGATGTTGTACGGATGAAAGATCAGACACCACAGTGCCTATCTTTTGAGTCCCCTTACTACCCATGAAATATTCCCGGACTCTCATCCTGCATAAGACAGCTAGGATTTAAAAAATCCTATGAGATCTCTTTTAAATATCCTTGTGATACAGATCTCAGATCTTTTGTAAGCATCCATATGATGCAGATCTTTCATTCGACTATCTTGTTTAAGTCACGACTCTAAATCATTTGTCTAATGATTTTGACCTTAAACTAGTCTCATCTCTATCTTATCCATCTGATAAGATAAGGCGGTTGCTCATGTGAGAGAGCCAACCTTAATCTGTCCGACATACACACAATAAAATAGCTGAGACTTAAACACAAATGTATAAAATCATTTGTAAGAAACTTGTATGCAATATATAAAAGAACTTCTTCCTTTTATTAAACTTTGATCTTCTATAGACATGGGAAATATTACATGATACAGCTCAGCACCTACGCATTCCCATAGATGATAAGTGTTTGAAGAACACATCTCTGGGGATCGCCTTAGTAAGGGGATCCGCTATCATCTTATGCGTGGATATGTATCCTATGTCTACTTCCTTCCGTTTGTCATAGTCCTTCGCAAACTTGAATCGAATATCAATGTGTTTGGTCTTACAATGAAATTTAGGATCTTTGACATAGGCAATCGAAGCTTGACTATCACTGTATATTGGAACAGTGCTCGAGTCAGTGACATCCGTCAGCCTGTCTAAGAATTTCCTAAGCCAAACAGCTTCTTGGACCGCCATGCTGAATGCTACAAATTCGGCTTCCATGGTTGATAGGGCGATGCAGGTTTGTTTCTTGCTGCTCCAGGATATTTGCACCATTCCTGAGCAAGAAAACAAAGCCTGAGGTAGATCTTCGCTCGTCGAGATCACCTGCCCAATCAGCATCGGTATAGCCTTCAAGGTATTGCCTTGATAGCACAACGCATAGTCCGCAGTCCCTTTGAGGTACCTTAATATCCTCTTCACCGCTTTCCAGTGTGCCTGTCCTGGGTTGGATTGGTAACGGCTTACCATACCAACAGCATAGCAAATGTCCGGTCTGGTACACATCATGGCGTACATCAGACTCCCGACAGCACTGGAGTATGGAACCTTTTCCATAGCTTTCTTTTCTTTTGGATCTTTGGGACACATAGACCCTCGCCTTTGCTTATTGGAGCAACAAGGCGAGCTTTATATTTCTCGATGGAGCTATCAACCTTATGCTTGATTTTGAGAACCCACTTGTTCCCAATGGCTCTACGTCCCTTAGGTAAATCAACCAAGTCCCAGACTTGGTTTGTTTTCATTGATTGAAGTTCTTCTTCCATCGCCGCTATCCATTTATCTTTAGCAGGGCATGTGACGGCCTGTTTGAAATTTGCAGGTTCGTCATCATCTTGCAGTAATGTCATGAATGTTTGAGGACATTCATCCTCAAATCTCAGAGGTGTTAGCCTCGTTCGATTACTACGTCTTGCTTGAGTTTGATCACTCCCACTTGGAATGACATCACTCCCACTTGGAATAACATCACTCCCACTCGGAATAGGATTGGTATCGTTCGTATCATCCATAGGTGAAGTATGAGGGTCATTTTACTCTTCACCAAGAATTCTCCCACTCGAACGTTCCGATCCTTCTTGATCCCAAGTCTCAAACAAGGATAAGTCTTGACTTATCTCACCCTGTCTTGGAAACTCGTTTTCTAAGAAGACAACATTCCTCGATTCGAATTCTATTAGACCCCCATTGTCCTCTTGACCGACGAAAACATATCCTTTGGAGTTTTCAGTGTATCGGATGAAGATACACTTCCTCCCACGTGGCCCAAGTTTGCCATATTTGTGAGAGGATAAATGTGCATAAGTGGTCGCTCCGGGATGTGACCCAAAGAACGGTTGTAGTTTTACCGCAAGCGCACGGTATAGCGGCAAGCGGGTTATCGAACACAGGGAGGACGAATGACCGTGCTTGTTCAAATCAACCTGGCTATCTAAGAAGAGAGATTTGCCTTTGGCGATCCTGTCACAATCGTCAGACAAAAATGCGGAAGTATCAAATCAAATAAAGAACGTCTAGGGAATGGGGAATCCCCACTACTCACCGTATTTCATAAATGCGGTTTATTGGTATCAAAATTGCTTGAATGAGAATTTGGATGAACTAGTTGCAACTGAATGTAGAACCAAGCTCACGATCTCGCGCTGTTGCCGGTCTATAGCTATCCTAGGTTTGGGTCCAATCTCTTGCAAACCCTAGCCTAGGGAAGCTAGCATTAGGATCAACATCATCGTCCAATCGCGCACCGAGCCCAATCTCTTGCAAACTCGGTCCACGACCTAGATTGGGATAGTTCCTACCCGTCCAATCTCTTGCAAACGAGTATCGGCACGGAATTGCAACCGGAAATCCTAGTATCGGTCCAATCTCTTGCAAACCGATACTTCGAAAATCCGATTCCAACCCAATTCGGATTTCTAGGGTTTCCTATCAAATTGGGATCCAATCTCTTGCAAATCCCAATTGATATGAATACCTAGCCATCCGTAGTAAATTGATCCCAATCTAATCCCTAGATATCAATTCTAGCACAATTTCTACCAATTCATCACAAATATGAAAATGGGCTTGTAGGGTTCATCCCCACGCCCCAAGACGTGGAGACTACTCACAAATCATAGCAAGATCACAAAAATAATCGTTGAAATAAGCAATGAAATTCATCACAATATTAAGATAAGCAATAAAAATAGAATTTTTAAGGAAAAGAGATGCAAACCAATGGAGTTCTTCAATTAATACAACAAAATCCTATATTTGTCTCCTCTCCAATCACAAGAATAAAGCTAAAAACTAATCTAAAAAGCTGCAAAAAATCTAAGAGAGAGGCTCCCTAAACTAGGGTAAAAACAGGGTTTAAATAGCCCTCAAAATCGTCCAAAAATCGTGACCAAAATACCCCTGCACAGCCTGTTTTCCGCAGTTTTCGCTACAGGCAGCGCATCGCACTCGGCCGAGTGACAAAAGTCGCTCGGCCGAGTGAAAACCCTGTAATTTTCCAGTAAGTCGGGGCTTTCAGGGGTCTTCACTTCGGGGGCGGCTCGGCCGAGTGAGTTGTCGTCACTCGGCCGATGGCTTCATTGTACTCGGGCGGACGGGATTAACCACTCGGCCGAGTGGGTCTTCTGAAGCTCTGGCAGCCGAAAAACAGAAACTTGGATGTTTTGGAAGGGCTTCGTCTGGGCGCCACTCGGGCGGACGTGGTGTTGTCACTCGGCCGATGTGGTCTCCGTCGCTCGGCCGAGTGCACATAGAAATCGTGTCTGATCAGGTCGGCCGAGCGGTGTCTCGCTGGTCGGCCGAGTGGCTCCTCCACTCGGCCGAGTGGGACACAAAAAATGCCCAGTCTGCTTGTTTTGGCCTCCTCGTCGTTCCTGCAACGTCCATTCTTCTTCCGCTCCTCTCCAACAGCAAAATACCCCACGGGGAGGTCGTCGGTGACCGTCTAGGGTAAGCGCATCTCGAGATCACTCCAAATCGCGCCAAATCACCTGAAATGCGACAAAAACAACAAATCGTGAAAAGCATCACAATATCGTCAATATATCGTGAAAAACATGATTTGGGCGATCTAAATGGCATGCAAACATGCTGAAAAAAAGGTATAAAATAAGGAGTGATCAAAATCCCCCAAGCTTGCCTCTTACTCGTCCTCGAGGAAGATAAGTAAAAGGCGAACCCGGTGGATTCGGAAAACGAAAACGGCGAAAAACGAAAAATGAAAAACGGAGAAGAATGAGATCGAAATAAAATAAAGAAGAAAGAAAGAGGCGAAGAGGTAGGCTACTAGATCATTTTCTCAGGACGTGGGTTTCACTTACTCTTATAGCATGCACCGAATGAAAAATACATGTCAAAGGATTTTATTTTGATATCATAGTATAATAGTGCAAATAGAAATAGAAAACCCACGAACAACGATATAATCATGAAAAACGGAATAATTCTAAAATTAACATCGTCTGAATCATTTAAAGCGGTATACAAATCACAGATCACACACTTTTCAATTGAACGCTTTCTATCAGGAGTATAAGAGTATCACGCTATAGAATAGGGGGAATAGAAAAGTATGGACTTCATGAAATGAACGCTAGGCTTAGATCTCTGGATTTCGTATAGCTAGAAATAATCTCACCGAGTATAGAATATTACTTAGCCTAGGTCGTCGTGCAACGTCAAGTAGTCACTCTCTCACACACATCAATGGATCCCCTCCCCCAAGCTTATCTATAAGCGTGGTGGCATAAAAAATATTTACATCCCCACTTTTTTTATAGCTCCAAATGTAATAAGAAGAAAGAAAAAAGGAAGAAAGTGAGATGTGATCTTTTATTGAGGATTTTTCCTCTCTTTTTTTTGATATAGCATATATACACAACGATCCCAACTCAAAGAGAGATAATGATATACAAGAATATTTTCTCTTTTCTCTTTTTTTTATAGAATAAGAGATTTGGAGCTAGGAATTAGTAGCGGTGGAAATGCCATATAATAGAATCACTAAGGGGAGATTCACCAATGATTTTAAAAGTAGAGAAATGATATTCAAGATTTGTGGAGAAAGAAATAGATATAACTCTCAGTTCACTCTATAAGACATGCACGACAACTTCAGCAGGGTAATCTAATTTATTCAGTTTCGATCACAAAAAAGCTAACTAATCCAGATTTATCATAGCTAACATCATTCAATCATCCTGAAGTGAAGTGTACAATTCATGCATATAGAAGTGATATAGGAAAAGAAATCAGTACTCCAGATATAGGCATTCAATGCGTGAATCTTGGTGTGTTTTCTGTGATAGCATACATATGAATATTCAGACTCAGCTAATAATAAAATTTCATCCATTTTCATGTGGAAAAAAGTGCGGGTTACTATCTCTAAATGCAAAGCAAGTCATAGCATATGATATCGGAAATAAAGTCTAAGACATGACAAATATAGCATGCATATAGAATAAGCTAACTCCACGTAGTCATCATCACAGAAAAGTCATCTCTAGCATGAGATGAAAAAATAAAAAGAAATAAGGATAAAAGGAAAATAGAACTATTTACAATGCAGCACACAGATAAAATAAGAAAAACGTGATGCATGGTAAAATAAAAGAAAAATGATGAAAAATAAGTGCAAATGCGAAAAATGGTGTGAAAAACTAAAAATAAAGGTGGCAAGTCGAAAAAGAACGTGAGAACTCACTCCCCCAAGCTAAATGGCACAGTGTCCTCAATGTGCAAAGTGTGGCACACCGAGAGACAAGAAATGGGAGGGGATGGTGAGGGTGCATGCATGATAAAAAAGGGAAAATAAAAAGATAAAAATAAAGAAATGAAAATATGATGCGGACTTGATGCATGCACAGATAGGAGTGAAACAGATATATAAGTGGCACCAAAAACTCTCCCTCTCTCCCAAAAAAGATATATAAAGATATGATCAAAAAGAGAATCCCAAAATAAGCGAGGGGAGGGGGGTGAACAAAAAGGAATCAGGACCCAGCAGAAACGGGCAGCACAACGGCAAAAGGAATCGATGGCATCAAGGGTGCCTAGGAAGGTGGTGCTGCACCGTCTCCGTCCTGAGGCGGAGGTGGTGGCTGGACAGGTGGCTGAGCTGGTGCGGGTGTGGAAGTGGAAGTGTGGGCGGGAACCTGCTGGGTGGGTGGGGGTACGCGCGGGAGACGCTCCAGAACCTGGGTGAGACAGTAATGGATCTGCGGGAGCAGCTCGAAGCGGCCAGCCATCGCAGAGACGGTGGCGGACAGGGTCCTAAGGTCGCCTCTGAGGCCACTCACCGCCCCCTCTAGAGCACGAATGCTCTGAAGTACTGTGTTAGGGGGAGGTGGTGCAGAGGGACGCACCAGGCGGGGCTGGGCAGGTCTGGGCTGGCGTACACGGGTCGCGTATGTGACGGGCTCAGCGGGGAAGGGTACAAAAGGTGCTGCGCCTGCGAATGTGGGCCTGGCCTCAGTGTGAGGCCGGGGCACCGGCTGGTGAGAAGTGGAGGCAGCAGCAGCGAAAGAAGAGTGCAAATGTGGCTGCGAGGCGGCCAGAGAGGTCAGTGGCACAGAAGTGTGGACAGACGCCACGACGCTCTCAGAAAATACAGCAGGGGTGGAGACAGAGGTGACTACCGCTGGGGTGGAAGTGTGTGGACCAAAAGGTGCAACCCCAGCGGAGATCATGCTAGCCATGGTCTCCACGACCGCGGCAAATGAGGGATCTCCACTCTCAAAGGTCGGTGGGCGCTCGGGGAGTGCGGAGCAAAGAGGCTCGACGGACAGAGGGCCAGTGGTGGTGGTGGGAGTGGTGGTGACAGCCTCGGAAGTGGTGGAGGTGGTGGAAGTGGGCTCAGCTGAGGTACTCCCGACACTGACAGAGGTGTCAGGAGCAGCGGAAACGTCAGGTATGGGCTGAGGGGCCACAGGGTCAGCAGGGGCAGCAGGCTCGGCAGGGTGGACAACAGGGTTGACAGGGGCAGCGTGGGCCTGCTCGGCCTCCTCGGCCTCGAGCACGTAAGCAGCGGGGATGAGAACATCCATCGCAGGGAGCCAGTCAACGTGGGCCGGTGCAATCAGAGTCCGAGCAGGGCTCGGGAGAATCATGTAATCGGCACCGAAGGGGCCGTGCAACCAGACCCAGTGACGCTCACCATGCGGACGAAGCATCTTCATCCGGGCCATAACATCTACCGACAGAGAAGTGGGGCCCGGGACGCGTCGCAAGTCATCAGGGAAGTCCTCGCCGGTCATAAGAGCAAGCAAGGTAATCAGGCCGTCGCAGCATATCGGTGAGCGAGCGCCCACCGATACAATGATGCGGTCTAAAAACCATGCCGCGATATCGATCACGACGGCGGGGACAAGCTCATCGCCATCCCGAGATAGAGCTCTGGGACACGTCATCGCGTAGAGCATGTAGAGCTCTGGCGTAGACATCGTGCCCGGCTCATATCTGGCCAAAAAGGTCGTCGCCATAAGGCGCTGAGCAATACGTAGGCAGGGGTGGGCAATGGCCGAGGCCTTGGCCCTACTAGGGTCAAAGGCAGCGTGGAGACCCGTAATCCGGGCCCAGAAGGCACCGGCGTCGAAGGAAGGTGGGGGGATATTGGTGGGTGCGTAACCGCGATCGGCACCGGGGACAGCGGGCCACGAGAAAAACGCTCTCATCATATCGAGAGTGACCTGGCACTCTCGATCCATGAACCGAAACGAGCATCCCTCGTCGGTCCGGGCGATCGAACTCAAAACCTCAAGTGTCGGGCGGGTAAAAGTAACCGCCGACACATGGAAGAAATCTCGCCAGCCCACGTTGTCGTACAACGTGAGCATCCCCTCTAGTACCCCCAGGCGTCCTAGGTCAGCGAGGTGTGCAAACCTGGAGGGTACGATCGAGCGCTGGGAGATACGGTCGAAGACGACGCGGTGTGCATCGTCTCGGAACGTAATCCCGAGCGGCCCGACCAGTGGAGCCGGTGGTGGTGGCTGTGCAGCGGCAGGGAGAGGCTGTGCGGGCTGTGGGTGCACTGCAGGCTGCGCGGGGTGTGCGGGGCCTGCAGGCTGTGTGGGGTGGACGGCGTGTGTGGGAGACGGAGGAGGAGAGCCTTCCTCCTCGTGGGAGGGGCCGGCATCCTCCGACCGCTTCCGCTTGACGGAAGGTCTCCTCGTCCGCGGCCGTGTCCGGGGCGGCATATCGGCCCCGAGCGCGCCGAAAAGTGCAAAAAGTGCGGTGTGCGTAAAAGAGTGGAAGGAGTATACCCGGACACGCCGCGAGTGCTTAGTAATGGAAGCGTGCGAAGTCCGCGCCTCCACGAAGCTCAAATCAGTCCCGAGAAGCTCCCTTGGGCTCCCCTAAGCTCCCAAAAACAACCTGCGCGTGAAATGGAGATATCAGCGGGTAATAATCAAAACGTATGGAGCATTAGGGGTATAATAGATAGATATGGAAATTGATTTGGGGTAGGGGTTCGTTTAACACATGGATCCTCAAAAATACACAAAAAGAGGCGAAAATAGGCGAAATAGGGGGTACCGGAGGTGACCGGAGACACGGCCGCCGGTGGCGACTCGGGCGAGGCGACGGGGGTGCTCGGCCGGCGGTGGCGGGCCGAGCGGCGGCGTGGCAGCGGCGGTCGGGTGAGTAGGGGTCTGTGCGAAGCGAACGGGCGAGGGAAACTGAGGGGTCGGGCTCGTTTGGGGGTTTTTGAGATTTCGAAAAATGTGCCCCCCCTCGCCCTTTATATAATAAGAGTTACGACTCGGCCGAGTGACGTGGTCACTCGGCCGAGCGAGACCAATGAAAGTTTCCTCCCCGCTATCGCTTCGGCCGAGTGGCTTTGCCAGCCTTGGCCGAGTGGAGTAAGTCCATTCGGCCGAGTGACTCAAGCTACTCGCATGACTCGCCCTAGGAGGGTATCCGTTTTACTCGGCCGAGTGAATATATATACTCGGCCGAGTAGCAGTTATATTGGAATCAGGAAAATAAACAGAGAGTTGGGTACAGCAGACTTCCCTCGTTCGTGAGCGGCTCGGCCGGACGAACTTTTGTACTCGGCCGAGTGACTAGTATGCTCGGCCGAGTGAGCCTTGTGTTCTGCTGTTTGTCTTCGTTTGGGCTCCAAACTCCGTCTTTCTTCCTCCAGTCGATTCCATCTTCCTCCTAAGTATCGATCGCCTTCTTGGGGCGCTCCTCGTCGTCTCGTTCATCCTCCTCATGATGGATCTACCTATCTCCTCTCCTACCAAGAAAAATAGGACCCGTTATCACAAAATTTTTGGGCGAACGACTCAAAACACTAAAAATTTCTAAAACGAAAATAAAGAAAAAGTGAAAATAAAGCGAAAACCGTCGGGTTGCCTCCCGACAAGCGCTCGTTTAAGGTCGTGAGCTCGACCCCCTAAAATTTTCAATCAATGCGGGATGTTTGGTGCATATGAGATGCACCCATCAAACTTTCCGGGGAGAACGCTTGGATTGGGAAGTTGCGGCGTCGTGTTCTCCCGCGGTGGTCTCCCGTCTCGAATAGTGTTGGGGGAAGGCTCCCCAAAGCTAGCATTTGCTCCGGTCAACGGCTTTACCGGTGACGCCGGTTTCCGTACCGGTGGAGCTTTCTTTGGAGACTTTAAATTCGAGAGCTTGCAGAGCTCTCGAATCCTTGCGACATCAGCGTCGCCTTCATCATCTTCAGCGGAGAGGTCGGGGGAATCATCTTTCTTCTCATCTTGGCCTAAATCCGGGCCTTCCTCTAAATCTTCATCAAAAAGAGCGCCAATTGAGTGGGGGATCGCCTCCTCTATCACCTCATCGAGGAGGTCCATGTAATCAAGCTCCTCGTGGTAGGGCATGTGCTTCATGGCCTTAGGAATGTGGAGCTCCACCTCGATGTTGCCGACGTTTAAAGTTAGGGTACCTTCGCGCACGTCAACAATTACTCCGGCGGTGGCGAGGAACGGGCGTCCAAGTATCAATGACGTATCGCCCTCCTCCTTAACGTCCATGATCACAAAGTCACATGGCAAGCATATTCCACCAGGGACTTGTAGCGGTATGTCTTCGGCGATCCCTACCGGCCTTGTTATTCGCCCATCGGCTAATTGAATGCGCATGTCGGTAGGTTTCAACTTTGTCCCGGTGTTTAGCCTCAAGAACATGGAGAGAGGCATGAGGCTCACACTCGCTCCAAGATCTACCAATGCCTTTTGAAGAGGGACGCCGCCCAAGGTGCAAGGAATCCGAAAACTCCCCGGATCTTTAAATTTGGTCAGCTCTTTTTCTCTCTTTGTAAACCAAGAGCCCTCCTTGGCTAGCATGATATTCTCCTTCCTCTTTCTCCCCGAAATCAAGTCCTTCAAGAATTTAGCATATGTGGGGATCTCCACGATGGCGTCGAGGAAGGGAATGTTAAGGCTAACTCCTCTAAGATACTCGAGAAACTTCGCTAGCCTTTTCTCCATTTTCGCTCTAGCAAGCCTTTAGGGAAATGGGACCGGCGGCATGAAGCGCCTTTCCTCGATCAATTGCTCCGCTCTAGATTTCTCCTTTTCTTGTGGCTCCTTCTCCTTATCATCTTCAACTACCGGCTCAATTAGATCCAAGCTTTCCCCCACGGGCTCCTCGGTAGGAATCATGGCGGGGGTAGTATCCTTTCCGCCTCTAGTGGTAACGGCAACTACGGCATTGATGTGGCCGGTGTTGCTCCGTGGGTTTTGCTCGGGTTGCGCCGGCAATCTTTGAGTGTTCCGATTTAGCAACGCTAGTTGCTCCGATATTTGAGCCACAACGGTATTAAGAGAGTCTTGCCCCGCCTTCAAGCTAGCATTTACCTTATTTTGCTCGACCATGAACGCCTCCACTCTAGCTTCGAAGTCGGATCATTGTTGAGCATGAGGAGGGTTTTGATTTTGATTCCTCCACCCTTGATTGTATCCGGGCGGCCTATATGGTGGAACTTGTTGCGTCGGTTGAAAATTTTGTTGAGTAGGCCCCCTCGGTGGATAGTTTTGTTGTTGGGGTGGTAGTGGTGGTCGGGCTTGTTGAGGCGGCGGTTGTGGCGGGTTTAAAGCTCCTTCATTGTTGGCGTAAGAGAATCCGGGATGATTTCTTGCGGCCGGATTGGCCCAATATCCTTGGTTCCCCGCGACATATTGTACTTGCTCCAAGGATCCTTCTCCTTGCTCTCCTCCCGAGTACATGGCTTGAGATTGGTCTTGCCAATCACACATTTGGTTCGTTGGAGCGGAGGTAGAAGGGGCTCCTTGGGGCTCCGTGATAAACTTCTCCAATCTCTCCACTACCTTGTGGAGAGAATCAAACTTGCTCGTAAGCTCCGCTATGGCCTTCGCCTCGTAGATGCTAGTTGGCTTTAAGGAGGACGTGGAGTGTCCTCGCTCATCGCCCCATTGTTGATTATTTGAGGCCATCTCCTCAATTAGGGCCGTAGCTTCCTCGGGAGTCTTTGACAAGATAGCACCATTCGCCGCGGCATCAATAATTTGTTTGGTCCCTGGTTGGAGACCGTTGTAGAAGCTATGCACTAACTCCCAGTCTTCAATGCTATGATGCGGGCATTGATGCTGCAAATCCTTAAAACGCTCCCAAGCTTCATAGAGCGTCTCATGTGGTCCTTGCTTGAAGGACATGAGAGCGCTCCAGATCTTCACCGTCTTGGATGGCGGATAGAACTTGTCAATAAATGCACTCGCCAACTCGTCCCAAGTAGTGAAGACACCCTCAGCTTGCGTCCTCAACCAGTATAGTGCCTTGTCCTTTAGCGTGAAGGGGAATAGGCGCAGTCTGATGGCATCGATGGAGAACCCCAGCATCTGGAATGTGGCGCACTTCGACAAGAACGATTGGATGTGGTAGTGGAGATTTTCATGGGCATTCCCATGAAATGGATCCTGCTGCATCAGAACCACTAGTCCAGTCTTTAGCTCGAAGCTCTTGTCAGCCGCCAACCCTGGCATGGCAATGGATGAGGTAGTAGAAGAGGTCTTAGGCCGAAGCCTATCTCGAATAGAAATTAGCCTCGCCATCCTTGCCGCCAATTGTTCCGCAGTTTCCGGGTTGGTCATAAACCGCCCTTCCAGATTTTGTCTCCTTTCCGCTCTAAGTCTCCGCGCGGTACGTTCGATCTCGGGATTAAATAATATAGCTTCAGGGTCCGCCGTAGATCTCGTGTACATGCACAAGGGAAACAGGGTTTCAAAGAAGTGATTAGTACCGTGGAAGGGTTAGGTAAGTAATAAGAAATAAAAATAATGATAATAATGAAGTAATAAAAAAAAAGAAATAGCTAGGGTGAGAAAGAATCAAACGCAATCGCCTCCCCGGCAACGGCGCCAAAAACTTGATCGCTCCGGGATGTGACCCAAAGAACGGTAGTAGTTTTACCGCAAGCGCACGGTATAGCGGCAAGCGGGTTATCGAACACAGGGAGGACGAATGACCGTGCTTGTTCAAATCAACCTGGCTATCTAAGAAGAGAGATTTTCCTTTGGCGATCCTGTCACAATCGTCAGACAAAAATGCGGAAGTATCAAATCAAATAAAGAACGTCTAGGGAATGGGGAATCCCCACTACTCACCGTATTTCATAAATGCGGTTTATTGGTATCAAAATTGCTTGAATGAGAATTTGGATGAACTAGTTGCAACTGAATGTAGAACCAAGCTCACGCTCTCGCGCTGTTGCCGGTCTATAGCTATCCTAGGTTTGGGTCCAATCTCTTGCAAACCCTAGCCTAGGGAAGCTAGCATTAGGATCAACATCATCGTCCAATCGCGCACCGAGCCCAATCTCTTGCAAACTCGGTCCACGACCTAGATTGGGATAGTTCCTACCCGTCCAATCTCTTGCAAACGAGTATCGGCACGGAATTGCAACCGGAAATCCTAGTATCGGTCCAATCTCTTGCAAACCGATACTTCGAAAATCCGATTCCAACCCAATTCAGATTTCTAGGGTTTCCTATCAAATTGGGATCCAATCTCTTGCAAATCCCAATTGATATGAATACCTAGCCATCCATAGTAAATTGATCCCAATCTAATCCCTAGATATCAATTCTAGCACAATTTCTACCAATTCATCACAAATATGAAAATGGGCTTGTAGGGTTCATCCCCACGCCCCAAGACGTGGAGACTACTCACAAATCATAGCAAGATCACAAAAATAATCGTTGAAATAAGCAATGAAATTCATCACAATATTAAGATAAGCAATAAAAATAGAATTTTTAAGGAAAAGAGATGCAAACCAATGGAGTTCTTCAATTAATCCAACAAAATCCTATATTTGTCTCCTCTCCAATCACAAGAATAAAGCTAAAAACTAATCTAAAAAGCTGCAAAAAATCTAAGAGAGAGGCTCCCTAAACTAGGGTAAAAACAGGGTTTAAATAGCCCTCAAAATCATCCAAAAATCGTGACCAAAATACCCCTGCACAGCCTGTTTTCCGCAGTTTTCGCTACAGGCAGCGCATCGCACTCGGCCGAGTGACAAAAGTCGCTCGGCCGAGTGAAAACCCTGTAATTTTCCAATAAGTCGGGGCTTTTAGGGGTCTTCACTTCGGGGGCGGCTCGGCCGAGTGAGTTGTCGTCACTCGGCCGATGGCTTCATTGTACTCGGGCGGACGGGATTAACCACTCGGCCGAGTGGGTCTTCTGAAGCTCTGGCAGCCGAAAAACAGAAACTTGGATGTTTTGGAAGGGCTTCGTCTGGGCACCACTCGGGCGGACGTGGTGTCGTCACTCGGCCGATGTGGTCTCCGTCGCTCGGCCGAGTGCACATAGAAATCGTGTCTGATCAGGTCGGCCGAGCGGTGTCTCGCTGGTCGGCCGAGTGGCTCCTCCACTCGGCCGAGTGGGACACAAAAAATGCCCAGTCTGCTTGTTTTGGGCTCCTCGTCGCTCCTGCGACGTCCATTCTTCTTCCGCTCCTCTCCAACAGTAAAATACCCCACGGGGAGGTCGTCGGTGACCGTCTAGAGTAAGCGCATCTCGAGATCACTCCAAATCGCGCCAAATCACCTGAAATGCGACAAAAACAACAAATCGTGAAAAGCATCGCAATATCGTCGATATATCGTGAAAAACATGATTTGGGCGATCTAAATGGCATGCAAACATGCGGAAAAAAGGTGTAAAATAAGGAGTGATCAATAAGAGGCACAACCCCAAGGTTTTAGAATGCTTAAGTCTGGAGTTCTATTGTTCCACAACTCATAAGGAGTAGAACTTACCGACTTCGAGGGTACACGGTTTAAGATGAATGTTGCCGTCAATAATGCATCACCCCAAAAGGTGATGGGCAAATTTGCCTGAGACATCATTGATCGGACCATTTCCATCAATGTCCTATTTCTTCTTTCCGCAACACCGTTTTGTTGCGGAGTATAAGGCATAGTTATTTGATGAACTATGCCTTTTCCATCACAGAGTTCCTTAAAACTCGTTGATTGATATTCTCCACCCCGATCGGTTCGCAAGACCTTTATCTTGCGATCTAGTTGATTTTCCACTAAACTCATATAGTTTTTGAAGCAAGATAAAGCTTCATGTTTGTGGGAAATCAAATAAATGTGACCGAAACGGGTGAAGTCATCAATGAAGGTGATGAAATAGAACTTCCCGCGTCTTGTCTTAACATTCATTGGACCGCAAATGTCCGAATGGATAAGCTGTAATGGAACTTCGGCTCTTGTGCCAGTTCCAAACGGCTTGCGACATGTTTTCCCTACAAGACAATGTTCGCAAGTTGACATTTCAACTTTTGAAACATTAGATAGCAAGCCACTTTTGGCAAGTCTATCCATTCTAGTTGGTCCAATGTGACCAAGTCTTGCATGCCAACAAATGATCTCAGATTCAGAATTAGAAGCATTTGTCAAATGGAAACTTTCATTAATAGAAGAAGAATCATCACACATAGTGTTTAAAACAATCAATCCATTACAAACATTACCCGACCCAACCAAAGAACTATTACAAACAAGGTCAACATTTTGTTCATAGAACCTCCATTCATAACCTAAAGACATTAACATGACCACGGATACTATATTCCTTCGAATATCTGGAGCAAAGAGGACGTCGTGCAACAATAGAGTCCGGCCGTTGTCGAGAACTAGCTTGCATGTTCCGACGCCCTTGACTTCAACACGAGTGTTGTTGCCGACGTATATCCACTTTGTTCCTTGAGTTATCCTTCGATACTCTACGAAGAACCTTCTGTCCTTCGCTACGTGGTCTGTGGCCCCTGAATCAATCAACCAAAAATAGTTAGATTCAGCAAGAAACACGGAACTAGAAACACATATGTAACTAGCCCTACAAGTTACCTTATCACTTCCATCCGTACACGTACGGGCGAAGTGACCGTACTTGTTGCACTTAAAGCACTTGACCTTCTTCAAGTTTTTCTTCTTTGAGTGCACATTCTTTTGCCACTTTTTGTTCTTAGTCTTCTTTGAGGTTTTCGGTTCTTGCTTTCGTTCGTTCACAAACCTTAAGCGTTTATTCTTCCGCTTCTTTCCTCCATGTGAGGAACTAGCGGCCATGTGCACTTCTGCACTAGGTTTTACGGCTTGAATCTGCTCTTCCTCGAGTTCGAGGTGTTTGGATACATCGCTTAAATTTTTAATGCATTCATTATGAGTGAGGTGCATTTTCATGTTATCCCAGCTATCTGGGAGTGAACGAATGACTGCTTGGATCTGCTGTTCGTCAGACAGCGTAAGACCCGCATCCTTCAATTCAGCTATGAGATTCGCCATGTGGCGGAGATGCTTTTTCATAGATTGATCTCGCCGCATTTTGTACGAATCAAATTGAATATTTAAGGAGCGGAGTTTGGTTACCGAAGTTCCACCAAACTTTATTTCTAGCCCAGACCATATGTCTTTGGCTAGGTCGAATTCCCGAAATAGACGCATTATGTCATTGTCCATTGCGGACAATAACGTAATACGTGCTATTTTGTTCTTTCGAGTCCAAGTCTCATAAGCTTCTCGGTCCCTCTTGTGTTGGGCTGTATTGTCCAACTCAGGTTCTTCCATTATGTTTTGGAGTGTTTCAAGCACATCTTGCTCCTCCAAAACATATTGGATTTTTATTGACCATAGTTTATAATTGTCGCCGTTGAGCTTCTCACCTTTGTTAAGCTCGGTGACAATGTTCTTAGAAGCGGTAGACATATTCGAATCAAAAAACTGCAAAGAAAATGAAAAACACGATCAAAATTCTATGCATAAAGTTTCGATTCTTTAAACACTTGATAAGTTCCTTGGATGCGCTGAAATGTTACTCTAGAATCGAGAAGTTCACTACGTTCCTAACTACCATCTAGAAGTAACTTTCAAAGTATCCCTCTTACTTATCTCATGTAAAAAGAAATCAGAAATGATACACGTATGGTACCATCAGCAGAAAAATACTTTTGAAAAACATATCTTTCAAAATGGAATAGATGAGAGTTTGCGCAAAGAATTTTAGCGCAACAATTGCCAAGCCACGAGACCTGTTCTACACACCCATGGGTTAGATAACCATGGCCGGATCGTGGTAGGACTTGGAATTCTAAATTGCGCTATCCCGATTAAGGACGGGACATAACCTATTTGAAAACATCTTTTTTCAAAAAAATTGAAATACATTGGCTAATCTCCGTAGAGTAGAGCACAATGTCATAAGTACATTGGCTAATCTCCGTAGAGTAGAGCACAATGACATGGCTAATCTCGCATGAAGTAGAGCACTATGGCTAATATTCAAGGAGTAGAGCCCAAGAAAAAAACTTTATAAAATAAGAGCAGACGACTGTCGTTAGCCCTGTATGGGCTAGTCGGCACATTCGTGTTTGACCAAGGCCTTTTGACACCCCGTATGGGCTAGTCGGCAAGTTCGTGATCAGCCAAGACCTTTTGCCGGATTGGTCGACCAAAACACCCAAATTGGTCGACCAAAAATTGGTCTAACACCACTCCCGGCCAGGGCCCCTGCCCTGGCCGAGGCTGGCCAAGGGCCTCTGCCCTGGCCGGCCAGGGGCAGCCTGCGGCAGCCCTGGCCACTGCCAGGGCCGGCTAGGCCACTGGCCTGGCCTCGGCCAAAGGCAGGCCTGGCCTCGGCCAGAGGCCTGCCAGGCCTCTGCCTGGCCTAGCTTAGGCCAGAGGCCTGCCAGGCCTCGGCCTGAGGCCGGCCAGGCCACTCTGGCCTGGCCTGGCCTCGGCCAGAGGTCCCTGGCCAGGGCCAGGGCCCCTGCCCTGGCCTGAGGCCAGGGCACTGCCCTGGCCTCTGCCAGGGCGGCCTGGACCTGGCCGGGGGCCAGGGCCCCTGCCCTGGTCGGCCTGAGGCCGGCCATGGCTCTCTGACCCTGGCCGTGGCCGGCCAGGGCCGGCCGGCCAGGGCCAGGGCCGGCCAAGGCCGGTCGGCCATGGCTTATTGGCCTTGACCGGCCATGGCCCTTTGGCCATGGCCGGTCTCTCCCCTTTCATGGGGTGGCCGCACACCCCCACCGGAGGGGGTGGCCGTGGTGGTGTTCGTCGTCATTGGCCGTAGCCAACCCCCTCCGCATGGGGAGGGGGAGTACATTGCCTCTATTGTCCATTTGGATATAGATTTCATGTACCAAAATTTATCTTCCCCTATGTAAATAACTACCACCTTCTTCTCCGGTGAAGCACCCGTTCGTCGAGGAAGTAGTTGTCCTCCAATGGCCGTGTGCCAAAAAAATAACCCACTTCAAAAAATTCGTAAACTACACACTCCACATGAAGAGAGCGCCCATTCCCTATGAATGGAGACTCAGCATCCATGAAGAGAGTGAGTTTGACGATATGAACGGTCGGTTCTTCCCGTCACGGAGAGTTCCTGCCATATCTGTAATGGTAGGAGACCCTAACGTGAAAAGAACAACCGCTGCGGTCTCTCCATCACGAAGCGTTCCTACCATATCCATAATGGTAGGATACCCAATCGTGAAAAAGACAACGTCTCGTTCATAGTTTCGATGGGGCGACGGTTTGACCGGAGCGAACCTGTATGGCTCTGATACCAATGTAGGATCCTGTCAAAACAACGTTAGGATCGATAAATGAAGTTGAGACTTACGCTTACGTATGCGGCACGGTAGTCACAGAACTTCGCCTTCGGATTCTCCACGACGGATCGAGTCTTCTCACGAATGGAGTAAGGCTACTAAATCCACAATCTAAATCTCTACTTTTAGATTAAGAACTTGGATAAAGAGAGAGGAAGGATTTTGGCAGAGCTTCGCTAGAATGAAATGCAAGGCAAGAATACCATGCAAAAGTGTAAGGAAATGGCTAAGCCTTGGGTCTTATTTATAGCCCCCAAGGTAGTTATTTTAGGAGTAATTGTTCCTTTGGAACAATTTAACCAAGGTGTACCATCATACATGGCACATTATAAGCTTAAGTTGTACCATATGCATGGTACAACATAAGCTTAAGATATTACCCCTTTATTAGCCATATGTCGCATGCACTTATGCACATATAATACGACTTTCCCATTAATCTAGAGATCCTCTCTGCAAGGGAACAGATTCCCTTTGCACACGACTTCGTGTACGCGACGTTCGAGGTCCGTATTCCCTCATACATCCCCTACAAGGGTGTACAAACGTCATCCATATCCAACATGGAATAGTGTTGAAAAAGTCTATATACTTCCTATGATCTAAATAGAAAATACCAAAATTCCTAAGCCTGAAAATAAGTGGGATAAAAACAATAAAAAATTGTGTTGTTTAAATGACAAAGCTATGAATTCTATCATTTGTGCTTTAGATAAAATTGAATTTAATCGTTTTTCCCAATGTTTGAATGCGCAGGAAATTTGACATACACTGGATGTGACCCATGATGGAACTTCACAGGTCAAGGAGTCCAGATTGGCCCTTCTATGCACATAGTATGAAATTTTCTGCATGCGACCCACAGAGTCCATCAAGGAGATGTATGCAAGGTTTATAGACATCGTGTACAATTCTAAGGCCCTTGGAAAGCCATATTTGAACTTGGAGGAAGGTATGAAAATTCTAATATCACTACCAAGCCTTTCGTCCTAAAGTCACTGCAATCCAAGAGGCCAGAGATCTTGTAAAATTGAGCATAGAAGAATTAATTGGAAACCTGATGTCCCAGGAGCTTGAATTGAAGACAATAGAAACAAGGGAAAATATTTCTTATAAAATTATAAAGATTGAGCTTATTGAATATCTTGTTATGAATGAGGGAGGCCTTTGGCCTCCCCTCCTTCATTACCCACTATCATTAGTCCCCATTACTATGAGTAATGGGGACTCTTGGTCTCCTTTAGTCCTTTCATCTCCTCCCCTATATCAATATATAGAGAACCATGGCCTATGGCCATGGTTACTCATTCCTTTGGCTATGAAACTTTGTCTCTCTATCTCTTAAATCCAATTATCCTATAACACGTTATCAGCACGTATTCTCCTCTTGAGCACAAATTTTTCAACAAAATTTTCATCCCCTACGCAAAAGGAATCTATAGTTACTGTGGCGAGGAATCTATTGGTTGCAGCGTTGCGGTATCCTCAAGGCGTTCGGGAGCTCGGATTTTTATCTACGGTTCTAATCTACGGTCGTCCCTAGATCATCGATCTAGAGGTAAAATTTTATTTCTCGTAGATTACAATACATGATAATTTTTACATTGTACAAGTAAAAATTAAAATGAAAAAAAAACCCCCTACTCTGACCCGCCGCCCCCCCAGTCGGGGGGGGGGGGGGGGGGGCTCTGTCGCTGACCCGCCGCCGCCCCCAGTCGGGGGGGGGGGGGGGGGGGGGGGGGGGGGGGCTCTGTCGCTGACCCGCCGCCGCCCCCCCAGTCGGGGGGCCTCTGTCACTGACTCGCAGTGCCCCCCTGACGGGGGGGAGGGGGGGGATTCGCAGCGCCCACCCCCCCAGCGCGGGGGGTTACTCCGGCAGCGCCCCCCGCCTGACGGGGGGGGGGGGGGGGGGGGGGGGGGGGGGCGATTCGCTGTGCCCACCCCCCAGCGGGGGGGGGGGGGGGGGGGTTCCTCCGGCAGCGCCCCCCCTGACGGGGGAGGCCGATTCGCAGCGCCCACCCCCCAGCGGGGGGGGGGGGGGGTTACTCCGGCAGCACCCCCCGCCTGACAGGGGGGCCGATTCGTAGCGCCCACCACCCCCAGCGGGCGGGGGGGGGGGGGGGGGGGGGTTCCTTCGGCAGCGCCCCCCCTGACGGGGGAGGCCGATTCGCATCGCCCACCCCCCAACGGGGGGGGGGGGGGGGGGTTACTCCGGCAGCGCCCACCCCCCAGCGGGGGGGGGGGGGGGGTACCCCGGCAGCGCCCCCCCTTACGGTGGGGGGGGGGGGGGGGGGCGATCCGCAACGCCCACCCCCCCACAGCTGGGGGTTCCTTTGACAGATCGGCATCGCCTCCCCCCCGACGGGGGCTCTTCTCTGTCACCTTCCACCCTCGCGGGGCGGCAGGGGGGGTATTTTACTATGGCTGCTGCGTGGGGGGGGGGGGATTTCTGGCCACTGCCAGACTCAAATCAGTAACTAATGGGGTGGAGATTGTGGGGACAAACTTACGGTTTTGGGGATTATTGGGTTTTCCACAACCTAAAGTAGGCTAAATTTAATTAAAATTGATAGTTGGGCCAGAAGCCCATTTGTGAGTATCAATAACACAAAATATTTTAATTGGGCCTGCAGCCCCCATTACCTAACAGTCAAAAATTATATTTAGCCTACTAAATAATTGCCTGAAGCCAATTCTTTAACGGGACTCTCCCCTGAGTAAAATCAAAAATAATCTTGTTGACAAATTATTTTATACATCCCTCTTGCATATTATAATCTATGTTTTACTAGGACTCTATTATAAAAATATAACTATCTCAAAGATCCTGAGACCGCTCTGCCGTTAGTCATCTAACCTAACGGTGTATGACGTTTCCACGTGGTCTACGAGATAATTATATTTTCTAGTTTCCTTTACAAATATGTTTTGCTTGAGATATATGCATGGTTGTACATTTTTATGCCAGTAGCATATTTAGAACTGCGTGGATGTTTAAGTAGGTAAAAATGTGTTTTTCAGGATCGGCCATTGAATACCTATTTACATTCCTGCACTTTTATTTTTCTTTTGAGAGAATTTGTAAGTGAGGAAATTTGTATTAAAAGCCAAAGCTCGGAGCAACAGCATATGAAGACGGAGATATATGGACCTAGTTTAGGTTTCCAAAGTTGTATTTTTCTTTTTTCTCTCTTATGGACTGTAAACGAACTTTGGACTGTGTACTATTTTGGGTATCTGGCCGATCCCCGTATTTTTACTTGTTTATTTCTTTGTGCATGAATATTTGAATTTTAATTAATTCATGCTCATTTTAAATTGCGTAGATAAATGGCAAAATTGGCAAGCGTCGATTTCGAAGTCCTTGACTCTGCAGGGACAAATTACCTGAGTTGGCGAGTGGACCTGAAGTTCCACTTGCATTCGATGGCCCTCCTTGGGTCCATTTTGGCTCCTTCCTCGGCCCCAGCAGCGGCCGACGCTTCTACTACATATAGCAGCAGCCCTACAACCACTGTATCCGATGTAGATAAGGCGAAAGCCATAATCTACATTAGGAAACATATAGATCGGACCTTAAAGGCCGAATACTTAACGGTTGAGGACCCAAAGGACCTATGGACAGCGCTGGAAGCACGGTATAAACATCAAATTGATGTTATATTACCCCGTGCCAGTTATGAGTGGGAAAACCTCATACTTCAGGACTATAAGTCCGTCGCTGAGTATAATTCTGCACTTCATAACATCACCTCACGCCTGAAGTTGTGCGGTGAAGAAGTGACAGAACAACGCATGTTGGAAAAAACATTTACCTCGTTCCACGAGAAAGATGCAATCCTCATGCAGCAGTATCGTGAACGCAACTTCACGAAATTCTCTGATCTGATCTCATGCCTACTTAGGGCAGAGCAAAATCGAGATTTGCTGCTTGCAACTCATAACTTGCGTCCAGCTGGCAATGCCCCAATCCCTGAAGCCCACCATGTTTCTACCCAGAAGTGGAAAAACAAGAGGAAGCCTAAAAACACTAAAGGGAAAGCGGTAATGAAGCAACCAAGAGGTGCAGCTCCCCAGACAAACAAAAACAATAAAGGAAAAAGAAACTTCACTTGGAAGCGAAAGAACACCGAGCACGTTTCACTTCCAAAGAAGACCTGGGAGGACAAATGCCATAGATTTGGCATGACTGGCCATTGGTCTAGAAACTGCCGCACTCCTCGCCACCTACAGGATTTATACCAGGCGAGCCAGAAGTCTCGACCTGAGACAAACTTGGCTGGTGTACTGCCGCCAACTATCTTTACTGCTAAAGACTTCGAGAACGACGACCTGCTCGATTGAGCACTATCTTTTATCTATGCATTTAGAATTCGATGTATCTTCATCTTTATTTTGCTTTAGTACGATCTTTTATTTCTGGACACATGAGCTAAAGGAGGACAAGCAGATCGAAGTTCAGCAGATACAGTCCTGCAATAACTTAGCCGATCTTTTTACTAAGTCTTTGCCCAAATGTATTTTTGTAAAACTTGTAAAGAACATTGGCATGCGACAACTGAAAGACCTGCAAGCCTGAAGCTTGTACGGATCAGGGGGAGTAACCTGTGGGTTGCACTCTTTTCCCTTAAGCTGTTGGGTTTTTCCCACTGGGTTTTCCACAGCTAAGGTTTTAACGAGGCAAACACTCTTACTCTGGATCCAGAAGTATCCACCCCTCTTTGCCCCTAATGCTGAGACCAAAGTGATGAATGGGTAAGGGGGAGTGTTATGAATGAGGGAGGCCTTTGGCCTCCCCTCCTTCATTACCCACTATCATTAGTCCCCATTACTATGAGTAATGGGGACTCTTGGTCTCCTTTAGTCCTTTCATCTCCTCCCCTATATCAATATATAGAGAACCATGGCCTATGGCCATGGTTACTCATTCCTTTGGCTATGAAACTTTGTCTCTCTATCTCTTAAATCCAATTATCCTATAACATATCTTTCTTTTTTTATTATCAAAAATTGCACTTTGAATGATGTCCATATACTGGTAGAAATCTTCCATTATCATCATGACTATAATTGCATATTAGACTTTATATATAATCATGGAATGTTCGATTAATGGAGTAACTTGATTTCTACATCTTCACCTTACACTTTCATGGGATTCATTGTTATTGCACATATGTAATTGTTTTCATGAAGTATGGAAAAGTGGCTGTAGGTGGATGAAACAAAAAAAATGAAAAAAACATGCTACTCTTTGGGATATGAAATGTCATGCCTTGGATGAAAATTAAAGCTCAAAAAAACATATTTGAAAAAGAAAAGAAAAATATTATGAAAAAATGGATTCGTATGAAAAATGGGTACGGTCCATGGCAATGATACAACCCACAGATATCTAACTTATGCTTTAAGTTAAATCTTTAGCATTGGTGTTATTGTTGGATCGTGATCTAAGCCAACTGGGGGGTGAATAGGCTTATAAACAATTTTTGCAAATATAAAGGTTGTGCCTACTTAATCAGATAATCACAGGGCAAAATATTGTGTAGATAAAATAAAGCAGAGACAAGCACAGAGAGCACACAATATTTACACTGGTTCGGTTGACCCTACAAACTACGTCAAGCCCAAAGTAATCACTAGAATAATAATGTCAAGATACACAATAAACGGAATCTCGTGCCCCAACACTTATCTCACCAAGTCGGTACCTCACTCACCAAAGTGTCAAACACTACCACTCTAGCAAATACTTTCTTTCGACTAGCCCCAACCAATCAAGAGCCTGTAACGCCCCGCTTTCCAAAAGACACCGGAAGGGAGAACGTTACAAGGTCCGCATGAATTGGAGCCGTGAAGCTCGAGTGCAATGAGCGTCTGTGATAAAAACACAAAGCAGGCCCTTGCATGCATTTCAGAACAATAAGGAACATTCATAAATTAAAGCCACATCCAGAATTTAAAAATGTCCATACACGAAATCAAACGTCAAAGCCACAACTGGGCCAAAGTACGACAAAATGAAACGTACACTAAACGAAACTGAAAGTAAGACTAAAGGAAAAACAGCAACTGTGTAAGTCCACTAGTCCTCCGCAGGGAGAGACTCGACGTCTACGACGAACTCCTGGCTCTCCAAGTCAGGCATCTCGAAAGGATCCTCTTGGTACTCAAGCTCGGGATCTGATATACATCCAAAAACATGAATGTATATCAGTAAGGGTCTGCAAAAAGAGGTTAGAAAACCCAAGTCAAGATGTACAAAAATAATATTGAATTTAAGAGGAATTAATAATTTATACGAGATGTCAACAACAAGTTTAAATATGCCAGTTCTACGTGAAGTAAAGTAAAGCATTCCTAATATGCAGTTCTAAACAGTTTAAGAAATAAAGTAAGGCATTTCTTTCGATTCATTAGCATGTCAATTTAACTGAGACAACAATAGTAATTGCAAGTTCCATGTCAATATTTCATATCTCTCATAGGGTTCACGCCTTTAGGTCGTGATGAGTGGATCGTTCTTCTCACGAGGGTTTTACCGTGATTGACGCTACCCCACCGCATGCGGTTGGTGCTCTTGAAGAGAGGACCCCTTCATACGCCTAGTGGCCGCTCAACTCTAACCCCACCCTAGATTTGTGCTGAAACACGAGCCAGCCTAGTCGACTCACACGACATCACGAAGTCATGATTTCGCCTTCGAGGCGCACGATTTCACGATGTCACTCCTTTGTTAAATATTCCAAGACATACACCAATCTAACAATGTCATCATTTCTTTTTACACGACATTTTCAATGATTAAGAGAGTGTTGAACAATATTTACAATAATTTAACAAGAGTGTTGATCATATGGATTTAACGAACATATTACGGAAACTAATTTTCTTTGCCATTGTTTAAAATTAAAGCATATCAAGTTATATGTCGTTGGGTCACATTTTCAGTCCAGAAGATCATGGTATTAATTTCGTGCGTTATTTCACGTATAGATTTCAGGTTATACAGCTTTACATGCAAATGACTAAATGAGCATCTAACTTCAAAAATTCACTATAAATTGTACGCTTGCTTGATTTTACCGTTCTTGGTGTCGTTGGGTTCGTCTCGACGGGTATTACGCTATGGTGAGATTGGTTTGCTGGTTTAATAAAACACATAATCAGATCAGGTCCTTTTCAATTGTAACGAACGTTAAAATGATTCCTACGACGTCTAATAATCCGTTTTATTAGGTTTTCTACATTACGATGTGGGTTATAGTACATTAAGGGGTAGATCTACTAACCGGTAATGCAGAGAAGGGTCGAGACGTAGCGATGGACAGCGGCGATGCGTACGACCTCAAAGCAACGACGTTGAGCCTCGGGGATCTGCGTGACGGGGTGGCACGGACTTGGGGGCTGCCGGCAGTTGCTGCATGCGGGAAGGCGCTGTCGACGCTTGGAGAAGCGCTGACGGCAGTTACACGTGAGTAGGGGCTGTGTTTGCGGGTTGGGGTGAAGAGTTGAATGGCCTGGGGTGCTGAGAGGGAGGCGCACGACTGTGTTGACGGTGAGGGGGAGTCGCACGGGCTGGGGATGGCCGGATAAGATGTGTGTGGAGGAGGACGCATGGGAGAAGGGTTGTACACGTCCTGGAGATGAGAGGGTGGTGAAGAGAGGCTGTGTTTTGCGTGGAGGAGGATGAACACATGGGCGGGAGTTGTTGCAGGTTGGGTGGTTGTGCGATTGGGAGAAGAGGGAGATCGGACTGAGGTCGAGTATGGGGGTGGAGGATGGTCGGAGTTTTTGTGGGGCTGTCGGCGTCTAGTTCCGAGGGTGGCGGACTGGTTTGCGCAGAGGAGGGAGGTCGCATGAGGGAGGAGGCCGGGGTGAGGAGCCGGGTCGCGGGTGTGGGCGAGGGGCGGCTGTTCTTTGAGTGGGGAAGAAAGAGGCCCTAGGGTTTTTAAAAGAGTGTAGGGTGTAGAGTAGGGGGTGTAGCACGTGAATGAGACTTAGGTTTCTTTTTGTGTGGGGTTGAAAGCTAGCTGCGTGTGGCCTAGGGTAGGGCTGCCCTCTTCTTTAGTTTTTTTAAAGGTTTAATAATAGGAGGGTGCGGCTAGGTCTAGGAAAACCAGGGTTTAACTAAAATAGGGAAGTTTTAAACCTAGCGAAACAAGGAAAGGACAATGAAATAAATTGAAATTAAGGGGGATTAATTAGCATTAAGAACGGTTTCATAACTGATATAGAAAAAAATTTGAATTCAAAAAAGATTTTGAAATTTTGTTTTAATGAGATTATATGATTTAGATTCGTAAATAATTATAGTTATTACGCTTAAGGATACGTAGCTAAAGTGAGTACGTAGTACGAATACACCTAGCGCGTATACGTATTATTTACGGAGACGGACGGTACAATAAGGAATAGAGTAAGAATAAAATATGTATATCAAAATACTGGTCGTTACATCCTACCCACATTAAAGACAATTCCGCCCTCAGAATTCCTAACAATCACTGATCAGGTAACAGATGTGGGTAACGCTCTCTCACCTCATCTTCTTTCTCCCATGTGGACTCTCCTGGCGAGTCATGTCGCCACATCACTCTAACAAGATCGAACGTCTTGTTCCGGAGTGTCTTCTGACGCCTGTCAAGAATTTGCACTGGATGCTGGTCATACGTCAGATCCAGACAAACCATAATCTCAGAGTAGTCCACAGTGTGAGATGGGTCGATGATATACCGATGGAGCTGAGATACATGGAAAACATCGTGAACTCCCTCCAAAGATGGTGGCAAGTCTAAGCGGTAGGCTACCTCGCCAACTCTCTCCAGAACATCGAAGGGTCCGATGTATCTCAGGCTGAGCTTGCCATGTTTTTCAAAGCGAATTACTCCTCAATTCGGGCAGATCTTTAGGAATACATAGTCTCCCGGCTGAAACTCTAGAGGACGCCGTTTAGCATCTGCCCCATGCTTCTAACGGTCCCGAGCGACCCGAAGCTTGTCCCTGATATCTTGAACACAGTCCACTGCTTCAACAATCATCTCTGGTCCCAATAGCTCTCTATATCCAATGTCATTCCAGCTCAGTGGCAGTTGACATCTTCTCCCGTAGAGAGCAGCAAATGGCACCATGCCAATGCTCGCCTGATAGTTGTTGTTGTAGGAGAACTCCACCAGGTGTAGATGATCCTCTCACGAGCTCTTGAAATCTAGCATGCAAGCTCTCAGCATATCCTCCAAACTCCGAATGATTCGTTCTGATTGGACATCTATCCGCGGGTGATACTCAGTGCTGAACTTCAGACTGGTACCCAGATTGGTCTCCTGACTCTTCCAGAACAGAGACATGAACCTCGTATCTCGATCTGATACAATGCTCACATGGACTCCATGCAAGCGCACGATCTCCTACACAACATATTTCACATCACTATTGGTACTAGAAAGAGAATTACGAAGGGATGAGTTGGATCATTACCTCCATATACTTCCTTGCCAGTATTTCCGTGGATTGTCCTACTCGAAATGGTATAAAGTGCACAGACTTGGTCAATCGATGAACGATGACCCAGATTGCGTCATTCTGCCTGGTGCTCCGAGGTAAGCCAGTCACGAAGTCCATCGTGATGTGCTGCCACTTCCACTCCGGAATCGGCTGAGGTTGTAACAGTCCAGCAATGCGATGATGCTCAACCTTCACTTGCTGACACACGAGGCACTTGGCAACGCTCTGTGCCACACTTCTCTTCATTCCATGCCACCATAAATTCTGACGAAGATCCTTGTACATCTTTGTACCTCCAGGATGAATAGAATAAGGCGAACTGTGTGCCTCATTCATCAACTCTTCTCTGATATCTCCTATAGGTACGCAGATCCTACTGCCATATCTCAAAGATCCATCCTCATGAATCAGAAAATCTGTCCGGAGTCCTGCTTTGACTTGCTCTCTGATCTTCTTCAACTTAGCTTCCCCGGCTTGCTTAGTCTTGATCCGATCCATAATCGTCGACTGAATCCGCATGTTCATCAACGATGAAGTGACTCCCGGTAGGACAGCTTCAACATCCATCTCTCACAGATCCTACTGTAATCTCCACTGGCTGTGAGAATCATCACTTCGGGCAGTCGACTCAAAGCATCCGGTACGACATTCACTTTCCCTGTATGATACTGAAGGTCGATGTCGTAGTCTACCATCAATTCCAACCATCTGCACTGTCTCATATTCAGTTCCTTCTGAGTGAATATATATTTCAAACTTTTGTGATCAGTAAAAATTTTCACTTTCTCACTAAGTAAGAAATGTCGCCAGATCTTCAAAGCAAAGACGACCGCGGCTAGCTCCAAATCGCGTGTCAGATAATTCTTCTCATGGACCTTCAACTGTCGCGAAGCATAAGCACCACATGGTTGTGCTGGTGCAGAACACATCCAAGTCCCTTGCTTGATGCGTCACAGAAAATCTTGAAGCCTTCGCTTCTGTCCGGAATAGCTAAGACCGGTGCAGTAGTCAGTCTCTCCTTCAAAGTAGAAAAGTCTTGCTCACAAGAATCTGACCAACTGAACTTGACATCCTTCCTCGTCAATCTCGTCATCGGCTCAGCTATCCTCGAGAAATCCTTGATAAATCTGCGGTAGTATCCAGCCAATTCAAGAAAATTCCTGATGTCCGATGCTGATCAAGGTGTAGGCCATTCACTGATTGCTTTGACCTTTTCCGGATCCACTGAGATGCTAGCTTCTGATACTACATTTCCAAGAAATGCAACTTTGTCCAGCCAGAATTCACATTTGCTGTGCTTGGCATATAGTCTATTGATTGAACTGGAAAACACGCAAGGAAAGCACGCCTTCCACTCCCAAGCGTAGGAGCGTCAATGCAATATAAATTTATAACCGGTGAGTACCTGGTCGGATCACAGGGACAAGTCATTCTACACTCGCAAAATTGATCGATAAAGAAAGGTAAAGCGTGAGACATCCGCCTCGCTAATGGTGAAAAAGTGTGAGAAAATGTGGGGTGAATCTACCTTCCTAGCCTACGCACTAAGGATGGAGAGCCGAATCAGCAAGCAATGAGGAGGACACATGTGGTGTGTATGTGAGTGAGGTCGTGGGCGTGGGGATTCATCCCAAATATAACTCAATTGATCTCTCGGCTAAGGGACGATCAATCAGAGGATGTGACATTTCATCAAACATGTGGGGTGCAATAAGTAATGAATGAAACTCAAGAACAATCAATATTAAGCACAATAGAGAGGGTCCACTAGGATAAGCCTCTCTTTGGATTTCCCACTAGGGGTTCCAACAAAACAACCCTAACTCAAAGTATCATTCACAAATTAGAGATTAAAATCATGCTAGAGATGAAATTCACAACCCAACATCAACAACAAGCACAACACAACCACACAAACAAGATTTAGAAATTCATGATGAAAAAGAGAAGTTTTTACTCAAAGCTATCATCCAATTACAACACAAAAGCTAAATCAAAATACACAAGAGAATAGAAAAATTTCACCCAAGTATCACTCCAAGATGAGATGTTACACTCTCAAGTGCCCATCCAAGCTCCTCAAGCTTCATCAACCTCCCCCATGGCCTCCATGCCCAAAAAACTCCAAGAGGAAGAGGAATGGGGAAAAACAGCCCCCAATTTCGGCTAAAAACCCATTCACAGCTTAACAGGTCTGGAATTAAGTCAAATGGGTCGGATTCTGGCCCAAACCCGCAAGCAATGCCCAAAAGAGCAGAAAATTTCAGCACCATCACAATGTCTTACAAAAATTCAAGAAAAATCATCCGACCTTGGAATGACTTGTTCCAGGCGGCGATGTAACCGTAACAAAGTTTACTATGACTAAAAAATATCATTAAGCCGGAATATGCACTGGAATGATATCAAAATTCTGCACAAGAGGGGAATAGCAGACCAGATTTTCAGCACCGTCGCCCTGTCTTCTAAAAATGCAGTAAATTGCTCCGATCTCCAAAAATTCTGGAAAAATATGCGTTGGAATCGGGACTTCACTAACTTCAACGGAAAAATAATAGGAGACTAAGATGAATATGCTAATAAGATGTAAAAGTTTTGTTTTATGCATATGTAAACGATAAGCTCCAAATTTAAGAGATATCGAAAATATGTATGAAATGAAGCTAAGATATGATTAATAAATGCACAAAAAGCACCAAAATGGGGGGATAAATATACAATTTTTACCCCGAATCACACCCCCCCATTGCACCGAAATGGGGGGATAAATATACAATTGATTGACCCGGAAAACGCGCAAAGGCACGCCTTCGGCTCCTAAGTGTTAGAGTGTCAATGCAATATAAATTTATAACACGTGAGTACCGGGTCAGATCACAGGGTCAAGTTGTTGTACACTCGCAAAATTGATCGGCAAAGAAAAATAATAGCGTTATACAACAATCTCAACTAATGGTGGATGAGTGGAAAAACGTGTGGTGAATCTACAATCCTATCCTAAGTAGGTAGGGTTAGAGAACCAAATGGGGATTTAGGATAGCAAGGCGATGAGCATGGGTTGTAGGTTCATTAGTTGTTAGCATTAATCAAGCTCAAATTACCCACATATAATCACTTGATCATCCCGCTAAGGAAACTCAATCGAAAAATTTAGCATTCAAGAACATAATAATTAGCAATAGGGATGGATGTATCATCATAGCACTAATCAAATTTAAACATGGTCTCTTCTCAAAGAGTGCCCACTTGGGTCTTAACCAATTAAAATGTGCCCTAATAATCATCCAACATTAACATGAAAGTAGGCAAGAGTGATTAGAACTAAAATTGACAACCAACCACAATGAATCACAACCCAAGCAAATCAACACTAATCAATCATAGTAAACAAGATGGAAATTTCATTCAAAATTAACCCAAGTTCATTACAAAAGAGAGATGCCAAAATACAAAGGGGAAAGAGAGATATCAACCAAGATCTCCCTAGGATGAAGCCTCCATTCCACATATTTGCTCCTCCTCCAAGCTTTCCAATCTCCCATGGCTTCCAACCCTAACCCTAGCCTATTGGGGAAGAAGATGGGCTCAAAACCCCCAAAATCTGTAATAAAATCAAGAAAACCAAACTCTGCCTTCAAAAATCGCTTCAGGCCACTTAAATCAACGGGGATTGAGGTGCCCGCTTTCAGGGGCACGCACGGGCCACGTGCCCCCGATTCTCCTTTTTGCGGGGCGGGCCGGCCGCTGGGCAGGCAGGCAGGTGGCTTTTTTTAATTTATATTTTTAAACAACACAGCTGCCTGCAGCGAGTGCGGGCCGCGAGATTGGGCTGGCTAGCGGGCCGGCCCAAAATTTGTATTTTCTATTTTTTTTATTTTTTTATTTTTTTCAAATTCTAGAATAGTCTTTTTGCTCCAAATAACTCCCCAAAATAGTTTCGAGCTCCAGAAAATTCTGGAAAAATTCCAGAAAATCCAGAAAACCCCTAGAAGTACCTGAAAAATAAGGGAAGCAAAAATTAGTCCATAAAACCATCTTTTATGTATAAAATAGGAATAGGCTTTAATAATTCACGATATCACAAATACGCCCGTATCAAAGCCAAAATAATCATGATATACACATAAAATGCCCAGAAATGGGGGAAATATGCAATTTATATCCCGAATCACACCCCCAACTAGATTTTTGCTACTCCCCAGCAAAATATGCGATAAATTCGGATTAAATTGAAAACATGCACCAACTTTAAGATATCATCATGGCATGCCAAAAATATTATTTCCAAGTGAATTCAAAGCCAATATATCCAATGTATGAATGTAAACAACAAATGACATTCCCCTCAATCCAATTCAAAGAAAAGTAGGTAATAAGCACCGGATCGCATTTATCGGGAAATATCACAAATGACAAAGTTTCTAAAATTCAAGGAGATGGCCAAACAAAATAAACTTTCTTTAAGTTACGGGAGATGAGATTGCATCGCTCATGTTGCTTATTCTTTCATTACTTCATTCATTCTCTCTCTTTTTCTTTTTTTGTATGTTTTATGTTTATGTTTTGCATTTACGCAATAATGCTATGAAATGCAAACACGACCACCTTTGCATACACGCGATAATGCTATCTATGCAAAGGGATGGAATGATCCCCCTAAATATCATCTTTGGCGTCCTCCCCAATGTTTCATAGGGCACCTGCTACTCGATTTGATTAGAAAGAAACATTCACTTATATTAGCTCTCTTTTTCATTCTCAACACAAGTTATCAACTCATCCACCTACTCCTTATGAAGAAAACAAAACATGCACCATATGGCCACACCCAATCCAATTAAAAACTAAGCCATTCATCCCAAATCATGCAATCACTTTGACATGCGTTTATATTCTATATATTCACACACGTCTTCTTTGTGATTTTCCGTTGTTTTCCATCGTTTCATATCCGTTCTTTCGTGTTTTTTTGTATCTTTTCACTTTCTCCGTGTTTTTGTGCAAATGCAGGAGATTGCCAGCATTGGGGACATATAAAGAAGATATCACGAGTCCCAGGAGCAACGGGAGGAGTCACGCGCAATCCAGAGGGCCAAACGATGAAGAGATTAACATTTCAGCCCTCAACCGATCGGTTGGACCAGCCACCCGATCGGTTGATGTGCGCGTTTTCGACTCCGGCGGCAGCTGAAGAAGAGAGCAGCTCACCCGATCGGTTCTGCGATCGGGTGAACCGATGAAACTCTCTGTCTGAATGTAATGAATTCCAACCGATCGGGTGACATCTCACCCGATCGGTTCATCTGTAGCCGATTCTCCTAAAAGACGACCCGGAGAGCTCAACCGATGACCTGCTCTCTCCAACCGCTCGGGTAGTGCGCCCGGTTGAAGATCTTCAAAGCTCTCACCCGATCGGTTGACTCATCAACCGATCGGGTGGCTATTTTTTCTGCGGTTCTAGACCCGAACCATTAGGGTTTCGAAGGGGGCTATAAATACACAGTGTTGGCCGACTGAAAGGGGACCCTCTTCTATTTTTTGGGATTTTTTCGGCCCCTTTGCTGGGGGCTTAGGTTAGTTTAGATTAGGTCTTTTGATCAATAAATCTTGTACCAGATTGATGGATTCGAACGCGAGATAAGTATTTCTTTCTCTTGTTTTCCATTGTTTTGTATTGTATTTATTTTGCTTGATGGTGAACGTTTGTGCGTCTTTTCTGTTGTTTGTTTTTATGTTCTTCACCATTTAGTAGTGTCGATGAACCCTAATACGGGTTAGAGTAGGATTGATGCTTGAGTTGTTTCATTTGACTTGGTTGCATGGTATGTGTTCGATGAAATGTGTCAATGGGGATTTCTAGCAATCTGAGTCCAATTCGTATGGCAACACACTAGTTCTGTTGGGGATTGGGGTCCGGTGTCTTGTCCAGTCAAGATCCGCTTCGATGTATTTCTAGAAATCACATTCGACCTATTTGGCCATTAGGGTTACGTGTGGATGTTTCATTGTCATTGGCGGGAGAAAGATCGCCTCTGACCGTCGGGCCAAGGGGGAATAAACTTGGCGGTTGACTCCCTAGCCACAGCTCACACCCCTAGCGTAGACATTGAGTCCTCGCACGTGGGAACAGCTTGGACAAAATGTCGGGAGTTATCATTATGGCCTTAATGCTCCCGGTTGCGAAAGGTGTTAATGGACATGGGAATGCCCACCGTCCGAAACCGGGTAGACCTAGCATACTAGGCACCGACCGGAATATCGGGCCATGGACACTAGGTACCACTTTTTGGGTCAATGTCTCACCCTGTGTCAAGTCAAATGCCAAGTGTCATGAATACTCTAGCCCGTGTTGGCGGGGATTCATTTCGTGTCTTTTTATTTCTTTCTTTTATTTCTACACTCCCACTCATACCACCCGCGTAGCTAGCACACAACCTAGGTGAGGCTAGTAGCCATTCAATCCATCACCTCCCTGAGTTCGATAAACCCGCACCCTACACTAACCGTGCACTTGTGGTAAAATGACACCGCGCCCAAACCGTAACGGGGCGCCGGTCAAGTTTTTGGCGCCGTTGCCGGGGAGGCGTTCGGTTTGATATTAGCTTAGCTTGGGTTCGTTAGACTACGCAAAAAAAAACAATAACCAAGAAATTTTTCCCCCACCATTTTATTATCCTTTTGTTATTCTCTTGTACTATTTACGCTCCTTTCTAGTTTTCTTATTTTTGTTGTCCAGGTATTTTACTATTACCATGTGGAGATCAAATTTCGATGCTCAGATGGGAGGATACGATCCTTATTCAGTTATGGTTTGTGAGACTTATGGGATGGTAGAGTACATGTATTATGATTGCCCATTTACGCTTGAGAGCCTCCCCTACACCAAGGCCAAAGATTTTCCCACAACCATTGCCCAAACACCTCCCATCCATTTCCTCAACCTTATATCCCTCCACCAATGCAAGAAGAATCGAGCCTCGTGTCTCTCCTTGAAAGTGTCATGTTTAACCAAGGTCAATTATTACAAGACTTCATGGTACCAATCACCGAGCCTACACCAAGGAGAGGGGATGAAGGAGAGGATATACCCACTTTCATGGTTGAGACCACCATCTCATCGGCCCCCATAGACAAATCTTATGCCGATACCCCATTTTTCCAACACTACCACTTGGATAACGAAGCATTTTTTGATGGTGATAGTGAGGATGGGGAGATGTCTCTAGGATTTGTGGGAGAGACTTCTCATCTTGATTTGGATACCCCACATGAGTCCTACGAGGGCACTGAGGAGACCACAGAGATTATGCATACCGGTGAGGAGGATGTGCGTGAGGATGAGGACACCGCGACCACATACGAGGGGTCCGCTCTACATCCACCTCCACAGCCATCTCTGTCGCAGCTTCTTCCTTGGTCTGTGGTCAACCACGAGGATGTCATTCAGGACATCGGGCAGATGGTGGAGTATGAGCATATCATCGAGGAGAATGTGCATGAGGGCTTGGATACGATGGTCCACTCCATGGAGCCTGAGTCACATCTACCTTTACCGTCGCTCTCCACTTCTTCTGCGGCTGAGCATCTACTTGAGCATATTGCCCCTATTCAGGGAGATTTTCATACTCACTCTCACTTCACTTTTAAGTCTCTCTTTTCAATTTCTATTTCTTTGAACTCATATATATTTGACACACCATATCTCTCGCAGGACACAAGATCTACTTCCCTTGAGGTATGCTGCGATGTGTCACCACCTGGAGAGCCACTTCTTATGGAGAGCGAGGATTTGGTCGTCGCTAGTACAGAGGATAGCGACCCATTCTTAGGGAGTATTCGTCACCCTTTTATTATTTTTCCATCTTATGTTGACGATTATCTCTGGGATACATTTATTTTGGGAAATAATTTCTTGCCATGGACTAATGCACCTCGTCCTTTGCAGGTCACAGGTGGACACCTACGAGGGATGCTTGGAGGTGCATTGCTCGGGTCCATTGGCACACGTGGCACAGCGCTTCTGGTGGAGCCACAGAAGGAGCAGTTAGAGCAGCTACCTGCCCCACTCTAGATCTTGGATCCGCCTATGCTCAGGTGTATCCTAATCCAGTAGTGTAAAAATTTACCGCTTTCTAGTTTAGATTTGAATAATCTCGTCTCCTCTCATTAGCGAGGGGAGCGTATCTAGGGTTTGCTTTTGCATCATAATAACCCTTCATGTCGTGCCCTTCTATCATTTCACCCCCATCCTCTACCGAGGAGGACGAGGACTCGTCCTCTCCTACATTTTGATTTCTTTCTTTTTCTTTTCCGATCTTCCCCCTAGCATTTTTCTGCATCACATTGATCATATCATTTCGCTAGCATTGCCATGTTCAGCTTGGGGGAAATCGACTTTTGTGCATACTGTCGTGTGACGTCTTTGTCGTGTGTTTGTTTTTATGTGATGTTTATTTGTGTGTTTCTTTTTCTTTATTTTCAGTTTCGTATGTGTGTTTTTCTTGTTTTTCATTTCTTTTCGTGTCGGTGCGTATTCCCCCCATTTTCTTTGCCCTCCGGTATTCACTTTTATTGCATTGAGGGCAATGCAAGTTTCAGCTTGGGGGAGTCGCACTTTGTGCGTCATTTGTGTCCTTTTTCTTCGTTTTTGAGTCGTTTTCTTCGTGTTTTTCTTTTTCTTCTCTTCTTTTGTCCTCTCTCTCCTAGAGATGACCCCATATGATGAATTTCCACAAAACTACACACACACACACACCTAGCATGGCTTCGATAATCACATTCACTAACCCTAGGAAGCCGAGTCCTATTGCATTTCATGCTTCGTGGGTCCACTTGCTTTTATGTGAGTCGTGAGTCGTGGCTAGCTGGTGGTGTACTTCTACTTTGTGATGTTGATTTATATACCTGTCCTTAGTTGACCCCCTAGATTATCATGTTTCGATTTGAATATGCGATATTTGCTTCTACTGTCTGCCTCTATATGCATGATATATATATATATATATATATATATATATAGGTTGACTAGGATCCATTCGGATGGATCAAACATGCGGATCCATCCAAGTGGAATTCAAAGCTAGACAATGTAAATAGAAAATCCGACCGTTGGATGTCTTCTAACATGTCTAAAATAGCTCCAAACAAAATTTCAACTAATTTGGACATGTTTTGCCCATGCATCAAGTGGTTGCATAATCGATGTTTTTGAATAGTTATAAAATCGGCTAATTTTGCAACCACTTGATGCATGGGCAAAACATGACCAAATTAGTTGAAATTTTGTTTGGAGCTAGTTTAGAAATGTTAGAAGACATCCAACGGTCGGATTTTCTATTTACATTGTCTAGCTTTGAATTCCACTTGGATGGATCCGCATGTTTGATCCATCCGAATGGATCCTAGTCAACCTATATATAGAGGTTGACTAGGATCCATTCGGATGGATCAAACATGCGGATCCATCCAAGTGGAATTCAAAGCTAGACAATGTAAATAGAAAATCCGACCGTTGGATGTCTTCTAACATTTCTAAACTAGCTCCAAACAAAATTTCAACTAATTTGGACATGTTTTGCCCATGCATCAAGTGGTTGCATAATCGATGTTTATATATATATATATATATCGTATGCTTCAATTCGCATGTGTCAGGATTCCACAAATAGGACTAGGATAACCCATTTAGCATATGCACTGATTTGCGAGAAATATTTCCTTTGCCCAAGTGTTTAGATTCCGATTTCTTTTTTTTTGTTTTACTTGGTGCAAATCCCCTCGTCGTGTACCGTTCTCCCACTTGGGAGAGTACACATGTATATATCCCAAAATCCAAAAAATCCAAAAAAGAGAGAAAAGAAAAACCCCAAAAAGAAAAGAAAAGAGAAAAGAAAAAAATATGTATAGCCAAAAATCCAAAAAAATACAAATACCCAAAACCCAAAAAGTTCCTGTGTGAATATTTTTCCTATGTACCGAGAATAAAGGGAAGGCGAGAATTTGCACCGAGTGTTCTACTCCACACCTTCTCAACCTCCATCGTTTTCGAAAACACTTGGCATAGGGACCTTCTAGCGATTATCTAGGCTATAGTGTGGTGATTTCCTTGTCCCTAGCTGTGGAATCCCCGATGCATGATACGCTTCTATTCTTATACTCTTCTCATGCATGCTTGAGCTAATATTCACCGCAATTTCAAATTGAATCAATATTTGGGTCTTTCTTTGGGTATGTGTATATGGAGCTTTATTGCACGATGTAGATAGTGACACCATCAATTACCACATGACCACACTCACTCGCGCTTCACCGTGGGGGCCCACGACACTTGTTGGACTCATATTCCTTGAGTTAGTATTGTGTTTTGTCGCATGCTTGCATAGTGTGGCGTGTTTGGTTTTGTTGGCTCTGATAGGCGATCTAGGATTTTGCTTTCTCTTTCCGTCTCTTTCTCTTTATTTTACCCTCCGAGCTCCTACTCTAACTCGTCTTCCTCGAGGACGAGGAAGGGTTCAGCTTGGGGGATTTTGACGTGCGTTTATATTCTATATATTCACGCACGTCTTCTTTGTGATTTTCCATTATTTTCCATCGTTTCATATCCGTTCTTTCGTGTTTTTTTATATCTTTTCACTTTCTCCGTGTTTTTGTGCAAATGCAGGCGATTGCCAGCATTGGGGACATATAAAGAAGATATCACGAGTCCCCGGAGAAACGGGAGGAGTCACGCGCAATCCAGAGGGCCAAACGATGAAGAGATTAACATTTCAGCCCTCAACAGATCGGTTGGACCAGCCACCCGATCGGTTGATGTGCGCGTATCCGACCCGGGCGGCAGTTGAAGAAGAGAGCAGCTCACCCGATCGGTTCTGCGATCGGGTGAACCGACGAAACTCACTGTCTGAATGTGCTGAATTCCAACCGATCGGGTGACATCTCACCTGATCGGTTCATCTGTAGCCGATTCTCCCAAAAGACGACCCGGAGAGCTCAACCGACGACCCGCTCTCTCCAACCGCTCGGGCAGTGCGCCCGGTTGAAGATCTTCAAAGCTCTCACCCGATCAGCTGACTCATCAACCGATCGGGTGGCTATTTTTTCTGCGGTTCTGGACCCGAACCATTAGGGTTTTGAAGGGGGCTATAAATACACAGTGTTGGCCGACTGAAAGGGGACCCTCTTCTATTTTTAGGGCTTTTTCGGCCCCTTTACTGGGGGCTTAGGTTAGTTTAGATTAGGTCTTTTGATCAATAAATCTTGTACCGGATTGATGGATTCGAACGCGAGATAAGTATTTCTTTCTCTTGTTTTCCATTGTTTTGTATTGTATTTATTTTGCTTGATGATGAACGTTTGTGCATCTTTTCTGTTGTTTGTTTTTATGTTCTTCACCATTGAGTAGTGTCGATGAACCCTAATACGGGTTAGAGTAGGATTGATGCTTGTGTTGTTTCATTTGACTTGGTTGCATGGTATGTGTTCGATGAAATGTGTCAATGGGTATTTCTAGCAATCTGAGTCCAATTCGTATGGCAACACACTAGTTGTGTTGGGGATTGGGGTCCGGTGTCTTGTCCAGTCAAGATCCGCTTCGATGTATTGCTAGAAATCACATTCGACCTATTTGGCCATTAGGGTTACGCGGGAATGTTTCATTGTCATTGGCGGGAGAAAGACCGCCTCTGATCGTCGGGCCAAGGGGGAATAAACTTGGCGGTTGACTCCCTAGCAACAGCTCACACCCCTAGCGTAGACATTGAGTCCTCGCGCGTGGGAACGGCTTGGATGAAAAGTCGGGAGTTATCATTATGGCCTTAATGCTCCCGGTTGCGAAAGGTGTTAATGGACATGGGAATGCCCACCGTCCGAAACCGGGTTGACCTAGCATACTAGGCACCGATCGGAATATCGGGCCATGGACGCTAGGTACCACCTTTTGGGGCAATGTCTCACCATGGGTCAAGTCAAATGCCAAGTGTCATGAATGCTCTAGCCCGTGTTAGCGGGGATTTATTTCGTGTCTTTTTATTTATTTCTTTTATTTCTACACTCCTACTCATACCACCCGCGTAGCTAGCACACAACCTAGGCGAGGCTAGTAGCCATTCAAGCCATCCATCTCCATGAGTTCGATAAACCCGCACTCTACACTAACCGTGCACTTGCGGTAAAACGACACCGCGTCCAAACCGTAACGGGGCGCCGGTCACCCTTACACCAAACTATTCCCAATTTATTTCAAAGAGATATCACGACGTATAAAATAGCTTCATACATGGCCTATTAGCATTTGACTCCAAAATGGAAAAGAAATTAAAACGTGCCAATCAAACATCGAAGAAGTTGATACCAAAATAATAATCCGAAAAAATTGCATGTCATTAAGCATGTAGGGACTACGCACAAAGCTAACGGCATAGGGACGAGGAGGAAAAAATGATATGCAATAAAGAGCAATGGGTGATGGAAAAATGGAGGTGTCTCAAAAAAAATTTAAGCTAACATCAAAATTCTAACAATCCTAAAGATTCTAACACTCTCCCCTAACTTAAAATAAACATTGCCCTCAATGTTAGGAGAGTATTAGATCTCGGCAAAAGATCCTAGAAAAGAAAAGTAAAGCAAAAGAAAGAACTAAAATAAAAAATTTATTTATTTACACTATTGGAAAGAACACACCGTGGCAAAAGACGGATCTCGAATGTATATAGGCGATGGCAACTGCTCGATCATATCCTTACGCTCCTCTGCGAGCGTCGCCACGTCTAATGCCCTACCTATATTGCGAGCATTAATGGTAAGCGACACAACCCCGAGCATCTCCTTATGATGGGTTCCTGCCAAATGGGGGAGATAGGTTGTGTTAAAAATAATTGGGCGAGAGCGCCCGTCCAAGTGAAAAGCTTGCCAAAATGGGTCGTCGAAATGAATAAATGAATTCACGATCAAATGACGACAATTCGAATCATTATAACATGGAATTAAATAATTTGATTCGGAGGTGGAGGGAAAAGAAAGATGGGAACTTCCCTGAGAAGTGATGCTAGGCTCGGGATGATGCATGGCCTCAAGAGGAGGTGGAAGTGGCTGCAGAGAGAAAACTGGAGTAGGAGGGAGCTCGGTCTCAATATATACCATGTCGCAATCCTCATCACTATCATCTTCCTCTACGTCAACATCAACATCAACAATCTCTGCGGCACTCCCCACAATTGATAACTGCTCCTGACAAATCTCCTCGATCACTGGCAAGTGCACATCCTGAGGCGAGGGAAGTGACATCTGTGACATGACCGGAGGTAGACTTGTCTCGGGAAAATCCAAGCACGCATCATCCTCGTCATCCCAGAAATTACTCATCTCAGTCGTCCTCCCTAAGTACTCAACCGCCTCGACCTGCGAAGCTAACTCTGAAGTGGATTGTGGCTCAAGCTCCATGGTGTCCTCAATCTGCTCTTGGCCATCATGCACATCGCTTCATCCTCAACTTCAAAGTGAAAATGCATCGTGTCACCTTCGTGGTCGACACGCACTCTATCTTCCATTTCCTCCGGCTCATCCAAATGTATATGCTCAAATTCCTCTACTTGGCCCCAATGCACTCTCTTCACAGGTTTCTCTTGGTATTCCATAGGGTCGCATTGGAATGAGCCCTCAGCTAGTTCCTCAGGGTGGACCTGAACCTGTTGGACTGCGTCCTCATACTCTGTAAGGTCCCTCAGGTAACACCATGAATCTTCGGTCGAATAATCAAAGAATTCCCCACCACAACTCATCTGCACAAAATCCCGCCCAGAAGGTAGTAATCCTGTGTAGAAGATCTGCAGGAGATGATCCTCGTGAAAGCTCTGGTGTGGGCACGCAAGCACCAAATCATTGAACCTCCACCAAGCCTGATGGTAGGCCTCCCATTTAGCTTGAATAAAGCTTACTATATGTTGCTCTATGGCTTGTCGCCCCTGTACCTGCTCCAAGAAAATAGGCAAAAACACTCGGAGAAATTCAGCCTGAAATGACAACCAAGTAAAATGTGAGTCGAGAGATAATGAATCAAACTACAATCTAGCATCATCTTGTAAAGAAGAGGGAAAAAATGTAAAGTATATGCAATCATCATAGATATTCCCACCAAGACAGGAATACATCCATTCTTCAAACTTTTTTATATGTAAATGAGGGTTCTCCCACTCCGAGCCATGAAAGTATGGCGGGAGTGGGATATCCTCCAAATCAATGTCGGAAAAACTTGAAGATGATGTCATTTTGTTGTTAAAAAATCTCAAGAAAATGAAAATAAACAAGCAAGAGACTCAATAAGTGGAAAATAAATGAAATGAAAAGACACAATACTAAAAGATAGAAGTATCACACTAAAACTTTCAAAATCAATCAAAAAAATGCAAATAGCAAAAACAGTTGTCCCCGGCAATGGCGCCAATTGATTGAACCGGAAAACGCGCAAAGGCACGCCTTCCGCTCCTAATTGTAGGAGCGTCAATGCAATATAAATTTATAACCGGTGAGTACCGGGTCGGATCACAGGGACAAGTCGTTCTACACTCGCAAAATTGATTGGCAAAGAAAAATAATAGCGTGACACAACAATATCAACTAACGGTGGATGAGTGGAAAAACGTGTGGTGAATGTACAATCCTATCCTAAGTGGGTAGGGTTAGAGAACCAAATGGAGATTTAGGATAGCAAGGCAATGAGCATGGGTTGTAGGTTCATTAATTGTTGGCATTAATCAAGCTCAAATTACCCACATATAACTCACTTGATCATCCCGCTAAGGAAACTCAATAGGAAAATTTAGCATTCAAGAACACAATAATTAGCAATAGGAATGGATGTATCATCATAGCATTAATCAAATTTAAACATGGTCTCTTCTCAGAGAGTGCCCACTTGGGTCTTAGCCAATTAAAATGTGCCCAAATAATCATCCAACATTAACTTGAAAGTAGGCAAAAGTGATTAGAACTAAAATTGACAACCAACCACAATGAATCACAACCCAAGCAAATCAACACTGCTCAATCATAGTAAACAAGATGGAAATTTCATTCAAAATTAACCCAAGTCCATTACAAAAGAGAGATGCCAAAATACAAAGGGGAAAGAGAGATATCACCCAAGATCTCCCTAGGATGAAGCCTCCCTTCCACCTATTTGCTCCTCCTCCAAGCTTTCCAAGCTCCCATGGCTTCCAACCCTAACACTAGCCTATTGGGGAAGAAGATAGGCTCAAAAACCCCCAAAATCTGCAAAAAAAATCAAGAAAACCGAACTCTGCCTTCAAAAATCGCTTCAGGCCACTTAAATCAACGCGAGTCGGGCGCGGTGCGCCCGCTTTTAAGGGGGGCATGCGTGGCCCGCGTGCCCCCCGCTTCTCCTTTTTGCGGGGCGGGCCGGCCGCTGGGCCGGCCCGCAGGCGGCTTTTTTAATTTATTATTTTTTAAACTACATAGCGGCCCACAGTGAGTGCGGGCCGCGAGATTGGGCCGCCAGCGGGCCGGCCCAAAAGCTGTATTTTCTATTTTATTATTTTTTTTCAAATTCCAGAATAGCCTTTTTGCTCCAAATAACTCCCTAAAAATAGTTTCGAGCTCCAGAAAATTCTGGAAAAATTCCAGAAATTCCAGAAAACACCCAGAAGTACCTGAAAAATAAGGGGAGCAAAAATTAGTCCCTAAAAACCATATTTTATGTATAAAATAGGAATAGGCTTTAATAATTTACGATATCACAAATACGTCCGTATCAAAGCCAAAATAATCATGATATACGCATAAAATGCCCAGAAATGGGGGAAATATGCAATTTATATCCCGAATCATCTATGACGACAGAGCGTCTCTAATATCATCTTCAAGTGTTCGGCATGCTCCTCCTCGCTCTTCGAGTATACCAGGATGTCATCTATGAAGATCACTATGAACTTGTTAAGGAAGTCGTAAAATATAAGGTTCATGAGATTCATGAATACAGCGGGAGCGTTGGTCGCACTGAACGGCATTACAACGAACTCATAATGCCCGTACTTAGTCCGAAAAGCGGTCTTGGGCACATCTTCCTTTTTGACTCTGACTTGATGGTATCCACTCCGGAGGTCCAACTTCGAAAATACTATCGATCCACCAAGCTGATCGAAGATATCATCAATACAGGGCAGTGGATACTTGTTCTTCGTGTAATGTGATTCAGCTCCCGATAGTCAATGCACATCCTTCTCGATCCATCCTTCTTCTTCATCAGCAAGACATGCGCACCCCAGGGACATACGCTGGGATGAATGAAACCCTTCTACAGTAGCTCATCCAACTGCTTCCTCAGCTCTTCCAGCTCTGCAGGAGCCAAACGGTACGGCGCCTTCGAAATTGGTTGAGCTCCCGGCATAAGATAAATGCCGAAGTCCAGCGCTCGATCGGGCGACAATCCAGAAATGTCTTTAGAGAAGACTTCTTCAAAATCTCTCACTACAACTAGCTTCTCCGGTTCAGCTATCATGGATGCAACAGTCAATCTGTACGGTTGGGCCCAGAACTTGACAGGTCCAAGTGGACGTCCCCCGTTGACGAACACGAACACTGGGTGATCAGGAATTTCGAATACCACTTTCTTCTAGTGACAGTTGATCGGGGCATAAAAAGCTCCTAACCAGTCAATGCCAAGAATAGCATCGAAGTTGGATAGGTCGTGGACAATGAAATCAGCATATAGTTCGTGTCCACTAACTACCAACTGGCATGGTTTACATCCCAGTGCAACCTTCACTACACCATTCCCAGTTGTAATATTCCAACACTTGGAAAGTGTGTAGGTGGGTATCGAGTGTTCGACTACAAACTTCCGAGATAAGATACACATGGAAGCTCCAGAATCAAACAGGGTCATGGCCGGGTGAGATGAAACTAAGATGACACCTAAGGTAACATGCAACTAGGTTAAACAAGGATCTAACTAAGCTAACATAAATGCATAAATAAGGAAAGACTAGTCTAGAGGTTACCTACAATCACGTCATCCTTAGCTTTAGACTCAACGGCTGTCATAGTGAATGCCCGACGCTTCGGCGGATTGGCCTGCTGAAAGGCTCGCTCCTATGGTATCAGAGGTGGTCCTCGCTGTCCAGGTGCAGGCACTATCCGCTGAGCGGCTCCAGGTGCTCCAGCAGGTACGGGTCGAGAACTACGGGGCAGTCCTTGGCAGTATGGGCAGGCGATCCACAGACCAAGCACTGATTCAGCATCTGCATGCAGTCCTTCTTCACATGGCCAAGCTTGCCGTAGAAATGGCAAGTCAGCCGAGCTCAGCTGGGAACAGGTGTAGCTGGCCTCTTAAACTGGGTGGTCTGAACTGGACGAACACCGGGCCTAAGTGCACTCCTCTGCAACTCCATCGGGTGCTTGCCCGCCTGACGTGCTTTCTTCTCCTGCATGATCTGCTCGTGCTTCCTCGCAGCTACAAGTACTTGCTTATGTGTGGTAAAGGTACTCGCAGACATCGCGGCCTGTATACCCAGATCCAAACCTTGCTGAAAATGGTGCGCACAGTCCTCTGCGTCTGCTGATCACTCCACATTTTACACCTTTTTTCCGCATGTTTGCATGCCGTTTAGATCGCTCAAATCACGTTTTTCACGATTTATCGACAATATTGCGATACTTTTCACGATTTGTTGTTTTTGTCGTATTTCAGGAGATTTGGAGCGATTTCGAGATATGCGTGCTCTGAAGTGCCACCGAAGACTTCCCTGAGGGGTATTTTGAGATTGGAGAGGAGCGGAAGAAGAACGAACGTCGTAGGAGCGACGAGGAGGCAAAAACACTCAGAATGGGCATTTTTAGTGTCCCACTCGGCCGAGTGAAGGAGTCACTCGGTCGACCAGCGAGACACCGCTCGGCCGGCCAGATCGGACACGCTCCAAGTGTGCACTCGGCCGAGCATCAGAAGCCGCATCGGCCGAGTGACGTACCCCGTCCGCCCGAGTGGCACTCAGACGACGCCCCTCAAAAAGAGCCAACTTACTGTTTTTTCGTCAGTCTGAGCAGCAGAAGCCCGACTCGACCGAGTGGCAAATGCCGACCGCCCGAGTGAAGATAGGCCCATCGGCCGAGTGACGACAACTCACTCGGCCGAGTGACGCCCGAAGTGAAGACCCCCAAGACCCCGGACTTACTGGAAATTCTCAGGGTCTCTCACTCGGCCGAGCGACTCTTGTCACTCGGCCGAGTGAGCAGCGCTGCCTGTAGCGGAAATCACGATTTTGGAGCTACGCAGGGGCAGTTTGGTCACGAATTTTTGGGCAGTTTTGGGGGGTATTTAACCCCAGATTCTAACCTAGTTTATAGAGCTTTTTCATTGCTTTTGGCAGCCTTTTTAGATTATACTTTTTAGAGTTTATTTCTTGTGATTGGAGAGGAGAGAAAAGTGTTATTTTGGTGGATTCTTGGAAAGCTACTTTGGTTTGTCTTCCTCTCCATTAAAAATCCTATTTTTATTGTTATTTTGAATATTGCCATGAATTTCATTGCTATTTCTATTGATTATTCTTTCATTAGCAATATGAATTGTGAGTAGTCTTAACGTCTTAGGGCGTGGGGATGAACCCTACGAGCCCAATTTTCGATATGTGATGATTTGGTAGAACTATTGCCAGGATTGCTATTAGGGTTAGTTTGGGATTGATATAATACGGATAGCTAGGTGTTCGTATCGATTGGGATTTGCAAGAGATTGGATCCCAATTCGATAGGAAACCCTAGAAATCCGAATTGGGTTGAAATCGAGTTTCCGAAGTATCGGTTTGCAAGAGATTGGACCGATACTAGGATTCTCGGTTGCAATTCTATACCGATACCCGTTTGCAAGAGATTGGACGGGTAGGAACTATCCCAACCTAGGTCGTGGCCCGAGTTTGCACGAGAGTGGGCTCGGGATGCGATTGAACAATGATGTTGATCCTAATGCTAGCTTGCCTAGGCTAGGGTTAGCAAGAGATTGGACCCGAACCTAGGTTCGCTATAGACCGACGATAGCGCGAGAGCGTGAGCCAGGTTTCATATTCAGTTGCAACTAGTTCACCTGAAATTCTACCCTAGCAATTGTGATACTGATGAATCACATTGACGAGATACGGTGAGTAGCGGGGATTCCATATTCCCTAGGCGTCTTTATTCGATTTTATATCTCTATACTTTGTTTGACAATTGTGACAACATCGCCGAAAGGCATTTTCCTACTCTACTGTCCCTATAGCAAGGTTGTTCAGAGCAGGCACTGTCATATGTCCTCCCTGTGTTCGATACCTGCTCACCGCTACACCGTGCCTTGCGGTAAAACTACACGGTCGCTCTTTAGGGTGTACGCCCGGGCGCGATCAAGTTTTTGGCGCCATTGCAGGGGAGGCGATTGTGTTTGATCCTACCACCCTAGCTATTTCTTTCTTTTTGTTTTATTTCTTTATTTTTATCTAACCCTTCCATTGTGCTAATCACTTCTTTGAAACCTTGTTTTCCCGTGCATGTACACGAGATCCACAGCGGACCCCATCGATATATTGTTTGATCCTGAGATCGAGCGTACATTGCGGAGAATCAGAGCGGAGAGGAGACCCGATACGGAAGGGAGGTTTATGAACGTCCGGGAGACGCCTGAAGAGTTAACGGCAAGAATGGCGAGGATTATTTCCATTCGAGATAGGCTCCGGCCTAAGACTTCCTCCATGACCTCGTCCATAGCCATGTCGGAGTTGGCGGCCGACAAGAATTTTGAGTTGAAGACTGGGCTTGTGGTTCTAATGCAGCAGGATCCATTTCATGGGAACGCCCATGAAAATCCCCACTACCACATCCAGCTCTTCCTATCAAAGTGCGCCACCTTCCAGATGCCGGGCGTTACCCTAGATGCCATCAGACTGCGCCTCTTCCCCTTCACATTAAAGGATAAAGCTCTTTATTGGTTGAGGACGCAAGCTGAAGGGGTCTTTACCACATGGGATGAGTTGGCGAGCGCGTTTATCGACAAGTTCTATCCGCCCTCCAAGACGGTAAAGATTAGGAGTGCTCTCATGTCCTTCAAGCAAGGGCCTCAAGAGACACTCTACGAGGCTTGGGAGCGCTTCAAAGACCTGCAGCATCAGTGCCCCCACCATAGCATTGAAGATTGGGAGCTAGTCCATAGCTTCTACAATGGTCTCCAACCGGGGACCAAGCAGATTATTGATGCCGCGGCAAATGTGGCCATCTTATCGAAGACTCCAGACGAAGCTACGGCCTTAATTGAGAAGATGGCCTCGAATAATCGGCAATGGGGTGACGAGCGAGGACACTCTACGTCCTCTTTGAAGCCATCTAGCATCTATGAGGCAAAGGCCGTAGCGGAGCTGACCAACAAGTTCGATTCTCTCCACAAGGTGGTGGAGAGACTGGAGAAATATATTACGGAGCCCCAAGGAACTGTAATGCCCTACAAGCTACTGCACAAGTACTAGAGGGGGGTGAATAGTACTTTAAAAATAACAAGGAGTATAATTCCTAATTATAATGCAAACAACTACCAAATCAATTTGCGGAAGCTTAAATTGAAGACAACAAAAAAATTAACAATGCTAACAAGAGAAATTACTGGGTTCAGATCCACCCAAGTCTCCCCGACTTGTTCCCGGTGATCCTACGTCCCAACCACCCGGATCCCCTCCGGATACTTGAGTTAGAAACACTAACTCAAGATTTCCACTATGAAATACTTGTGAAAATCCTCCACAAGTCAAATCATACAAAATGTAATTTGTGACTCCCACAACCCGGGATCACAACCACACTCTCACAACCGAGAGTGAAACTTACAATTCAAATATGAAATGAAATAAGAAAACTTCTTACCGAACAAAATACCTATGCCTTGAGTATTGCTTACGAATTAGGGCAAGGATGATTTTGAGAAAGAAGTGGCACCAAACCCTAGCTCGAAGATGTAGATTAGCGATGGAGAGCTTTGGGGATGTTGGTGACCTAGAATCAAGCACTTGGCTTGGAAGGCTTCACACTCAATGAATCTCTCTTTGGAAGTAAGAGTTAGGAGAGATTATTGAATGGAAAGAATGAGCTTTGAATGAGCTTGGAATGATTTCTCTTGATCTCTAAACTTGCAATAATATCAGCCTTGGCAGCAATGAATGCAGCCCATCAAGTATATATAGGATAGAGGAGAGAGAGAAAGAAATTCGAGTCATTAAATGCTCCAACGACTCTTTTCTGAACCCAACTAGTCGGTCAAAGAACAACCACCGATCGACTAGTTCATCAACTAGTCGGTCGGTCAATTAACGTATACCGACTAATGAGTGAACAGAGAAAAGATCAAAGTACAGACATAAGGAACTAGTCGGTCCAAGAAGAGTAGCTGACCGACTAGTTTCACAACTAGTCGGTCGGTCACTCAACTGAGACTGACTAACAGATAAAGCTGAAGTCTGAGCAGAAATAGACTTAGTCGGTCCAAGAACAAATGTTGACCGACTAATTCACCAACTAGTTGGTCGCCAAATGAGCTTAGACCGACTAACGATAAACAGTAAGTTAGGTGAAAAATTGGCATGTACAGTAAACTAAACTAGTCGGTCCAAGAAGGAAAGTTGACCGACTAGTTCATCAACTAGTCGGTCGATCAATGAACACAGACCGACTAATGATAAACAGTAGCTCAAGCTCAAATGTGCATGTACATGGAAAGCTTAACTAGTCGGTCACAGAAGCATCACTGACCGACTAGTTCACAAACTAGTCGGTCGGTGAGTCAACTTAGACCGACTAACTGTAAACAGTAAAGAGCTTAGAAATGACTGAGAAGAACTAGTCGGTCCAAGAAGCTTTGCCGACCGACTAGATCACCATCTAGTCGGTCAGTTCTTCTTCTTGAACCAACTAACATGCACAAGAAGTCGCGAATCGAAGCGCGATGCTTCGAGAAGGATTGTATGGACTTCTACTAAGATCCTAGAGCTAAGATATGAGCGTTATAAAGATTTAAAACGTAAGACCTACTCAAGGCTTAACATTCTACGAAAGAAGCTTAAAGACTATAAATAAAACTTGACAATACCGTCTTCAATAGCTTCAATCGAATCTTCATGACTTCTAAATTGGTCCATAAGCTTCAACGAAGCTTTAGGCATACGATCACGTGCTTTGAGAAGTCTTGAGACGTCGTAATTGATATTCATATGAATTTGGCGATGATATCCATAACTGCGCTCACAAAGTGTTAGTTCACGTTATATTTATGTTTGTTCATCATCCAAAACCAAATCCGGGGAGTCCAATATCCAACATTCTCCCCCTTTTTGGTGATGACAAACCAACATAAATAATAATCAAAAATAATAATTCAAATGAAATTTACTTACTCCCCCTGCATTGATGACACGTTAATTCCAATTTAAACAAAAATAATACGCATCAAGCAGACGAGTGAAGTATATTAAATGAGAATCGATTATTGAATTATTGAAATACCAAATGTAGGTTATTGAAATATCGGATTTGAAAATCCATTTATATATCTTAACTCCCCCTGAATCTAACACAACAAGTTAGATTCTTGGAAAAATGCTTTAAATTTTCATTTAGCACATCGTTATTATTATATATCTCCCCGCTTTGGCATAAGCAAAAAGAGCGGGAGGATAACAACGACAACAACAATGGCCTCAAATTAAAAGCACGGGAGTCGTAGAATACGACGACGGTTCAAGTGACACCACAGAGAAAATACGAATAGAATCAAGGCGTGTCAATGAAACCAAAGTCGAAAATCGTAAAACGAAATCATCAAAACTCAAATCATTTTTACGGATTGAGTTATGGAATATACTCTCCAATATCAACATTCTTGGTTAATTTAGTGCATGGAAAACAATTCTATGTTTCCATAGAAGAAATTTCTATTAAACCAAGTTATTATCGTCGAGCGACGAAATCAAGCATCAGAGACATAAAAAAAATTATAAATTTTGCACAATATAATGAAATGTCAACTGCGATGTGTGTGTGTGTATATATATATATATAAAATATGAACCAGAGTACATCACTGACATACAAAACATCGATCCACCGATCGGTGCACAAAAATATATCATCATATCACAAATATCGGAGTGTCATACAACAAATATACACCATCATCAAAAGTATCAAAATGATCCAAAATACATCATCAACAAGATCATAAAAGTACATCAAAAAGATCCAAAAATTCATAGCCACCCACACTATCCTACCCAACATCTCTCACAACTAGATTTGTCATCCAATGAGTATCGGGAGAGGCCTCAAAGAAACTCAAGAGGCAGCGGGAGGATCAGAAGCAACTGCAGGCTCAACAGGAGCAGAGGTGGTGACTGGATCAGCAGGAACGTCTGGAATATCAGCAGGAGTGACGGCAGAAGTGGCAATCTCTGGAGCAGCAACTGTAGTGGCCTCGGGAGCACCAGTCGGAGTATCCACCACAGGAGTGGCGGCAACAGGTGTGCTCTCGGGGGCACCAACAGACGAAGCAGCAACAGCATCACCAGAAGAGGAAGCACCAACAGCAGTACTAGAAGGGCCCTCGGGGGCACGAGTGGAAGCACGACAAAGCTCCTCAATGTCCTCCTCGGCCAACTCATCCATCTCCTCATCCTCAAAAACAGAAGGAGGAAGCTCAACACCCATCAGACGAGCCATACGGCAAACTACCTCCTCGGTACGAGCCAAACGAGACTCGTGACGACGAAGTAACCGAACGACATCATCAAGGGTGGCAGAGGGAGCAGCAGAGGCAGACGCAGAGGCAGACGCTGAAGGTGTCGTCCTCTGAACGTGACGAAGCACCACAAGAGATTTCTTGACGGCCGTCGCGTTCAGGGGAGGACCAAGGGGACGCTCATCGTCACGAGGCAAGGGGACACGGAAGTGACGGAACACAAGGGTCAACAAGCAAGGAAATGGGATATGAGCCGATTTAGAGGACTTGCGAATACACTCGAAAGAATCAATCTTATCGAGTATAATGCGAGCCCAATTAATCGAGCTCCCCATGAAGATAGCATAGATCAGCTTCAGAAAAGGCTGGGATGGTAGAGATGAGGAGCCGTACTTGGGAAGCAAGCACGACTTCAGAATCAAGTTTAGGACCCATGCATTCGGCTTGAAAGATTTTGAAGGCACGCCAATCATGGCAGGAGGAATCTGATGGAAAATCTCAGAAAGGACGGTCTGATCTAAGGAAGAGATATCGTCAACAGAGATATCAGAGGGGAGGAGGCCAGACGAAGAGATACCCAAAATCTCTCCTAAGATTTCTACCGTGAGGACTATAGGAGTCCCCAAAACAGTCGTCTCAACAGAGTGGGTCTCATCGTACTAACCCCGGATCCTATTGGCATAGAATAGCTTGACTAATCGAGGGTACGGGTGAGGGTTCGCCTTCGGGTCATATCGAAGATAATCGAGAAGACCCGACGACGAAAGAAGATCAGCTAACCCTATGAAGTCAATGAACTGGACGAAATGCTCCAGAAGCAGCGGGCAATGTTCCATACGGTTGTAAGCCGCTAGACACATCGGGTCGTCGCGACACAACGAGATATCGACACCGCCTACCGGCATCGGAGCCTTTCCCTTAGGCTTACGGGTAGACGTACGAGGGTGGGAGCTAGACTCAGGATGGGTAGGAGGAGAGGGTTCCCTATGAGTCTCTGGCTCGGGGATATACTCGGTGTCGAAATCCGAAGCACCGGGAGGAGTGGGAGCACGAAAGATAACATGCTTGGTCTTGGGCTGAGATTTGGTTCGGGTTTTCGCAGTCGCCGTCCTCTTCTTCTTAAGAGGAGGCGACGACGAAGAGGGTTGGGTGGTCTTGGCACGGCGTTTCAGAGGGGTTCTCCTAGGTTGATCGGGGTCCGTAGGGGTTGGTTCTACGGTCATTGGCGAGGGGCTAGATGGAGTGATCGGGATACGTGTACGAGCCATAATCTCGGCACGACACGACGCAAGAGAGATCAAAACTACGATGCCCTAGCCGAATTGAGAAACCCTATTCGAAACCTTAGAGGATGAAACCTAGAGAAATACCTAACCCTAGTGCTGAAAAAGAACCCTAGACAGGATAGGGAGGAGAGAGGGTTACCCTAGGAGGAAGAACGACGGCCGGCGACGGCGGAGGAGGTCGGAAAGTGGCCGGAAGTCGAAGGGTCAGCGAGGGGTCGGGGGTTTTGCTGAGGGAGAGATGCGGTTTCGATCGATTAGAATGAGAAAGAACCAACTAAAACGAGTTTAAGTCGGTCGAAAGCTCAAAAGACAAACAGTCCCTGGCACAACTAGTCGGTCACAGTTCAAGCACCGACCGACTAGATCACGATCTAGTCAGTCGGTCAATGAGCTTGAACCGACTAGTTGCAAACAGTGGCTGAACCCAAAGTTTAACTGACAAGAATTAGTCGGTCTGTGTTCATTTACTGACCGACTAGATATCAATCTAGTCGGTCGGTCACTGAACATGAACCGACTAAAGAGTGAAGCTGGAGAGGAAACTCAAAAAGCTTGAGTTAGTCGGTCTGAGTTCTCTTACTAACCGACTAGATGGGAATCTAGTCGGTTGGTGGTTGAACTGAAACCGACTAAATGAGTCCAAAAGTTGATAATCAAGTTCTCTCCTCAATACACTTGGACGACAAATCGCAAAACTCTCAATAATCATCTAAACTACCCCATTAAACATCGAAATCTCAAATACGACATTCAAAACATGAATTCGAGCAAAAATTCAAAATATCACATAAAATCCCGAAAAATCCAATAAGTCTAGCATGAACGAAATATTTCGAAACATAATAGCATGCAAGATTATTGAATGAAACATGAATCCTATATCTCGGATTCACCCATAATCCCCAATTCTCGACGCAACCGCACAAAGGAGTCCTCCTTTAGGGGTTTCGTGAAAATATCGGCGATTTGCTTTTGGGTTTCAACGTACACTAAAATGATGTCCTTTTTAGCAACATGATCATCTAAAAAGTGGTGTCGGACATCTATGTGTTTCGAACGGGAATGGTGTACCGGGTTCTTGGAAAGACATATTGCACTTTGGTTGTCAACCATGATAGGGCAAGTATCACAATTTATACCAAAGTCTTTAAGTGTGTGTCTCATCCAAAGAACTTGAGCACACGCGGCACCGGCGGCAATATATTCCGCCTCGGTGGTTGAAAGTGATACAGAATTTTGCTTCTTGGAAAACCAAGAGACAAGGGAATTTCCTATAAAATGGCAAGTGCCACTAGTACTTTTCCTGTCGGATTTGCATCCCGCATAATCGGCATCACTATATGAGATTAACTCATACGTGCTAGATTTTGGATAAAGTAATCCAAAATCAAGTGTATAACTTAGATAACGGAAAATACGTTTTACCGCTACTAAGTGAGACTCCTTAGGTTGAGACTGATAACAAGCACATACGCATACGACAAATATAATATCGGGCCTACTTGCGGTAAGATAAAGTAAACTACATATCATACCTCGATATAGACGAATGTCTACATCCTTACCGCTCGTATCCTTATCAAGATGCGTAGTCGTGCTCATTGGAGTCTTTTTCCCGGAGGCATTCTCCATTCCAAATCGCTTAAGCAACTCCACCGTATACTTCGTTTGGTGGATGAAGATTGCATCGTCCATTTGGCGAATTTGGAGACCTAAGAAATATTTGAGCTCACCCATGTGGCTCATCTCAAATTGTTCCTTCATAACATTAGAAAACTCTTCGCAAAGAGCAAAGTTAGTAGCACCGAAAATGATATCATCAACATATATTTGAACTAAAATTATATCATTATTCGAATGCTTAACAAAAAGTGTAGAATCGGCTTCTCCCATTTTAAAATTCAAATCCAAAAAAAAATTCTTTAGGCGATCATACCAAGCTCGAGGAGCTTGTCTCAAACCGTAAAGTGCTTTCTTTAGTTTAAAAACATGATTTGGAAATTTTTCATTTATGAAGCCTGGAGGTTGAGAAACGTAAACTTCCTCAACGACATCTCCGTTTAAAAATGCACTTTTAACATCCATTTGAAATAATTTAAAATTCTTATGGCATGCAAAAGACAATAATAATCTAATTGATTCTAATCTAGCTACCGGAGCGAAGGATTCTTTGAAATCAATACCTTCCTCTTGACGGTAGCCTTGAGCAACTAACCGAGCTTTGTTCCGGATGACGACTTGGTTTTCGTCGGTTTTGTTCTTGAAGATCCACTTTGTCCCTATAACGGTGTGGTTCTTCGATGGCAATGGAACAAGCTCCCAAACTTCATTCCTCTCGAATTGAATGAGTTCCTCCTCCATGGCTAAGATCCAAGCGCTATCTTCGCATGCTTCATTAACATTCTTTGGCTCTATCGAGGAGGCAAAGGCACAATGAGCAAAGTAGTTCACTTGCGATCTCGTCTTGACACTATCATAGATATTGCCAATGACTTGCTCATGAGGATGGTCACGAACGGTATGAAGCCGTTTGGGAATACCTTGATCACTAGGAACATTCTCAACAACTTCATTAGATGGGTTAGTCTCAATAGAATCAATAGAATCATTAGACTTAGAATTATCAAACGAATCACATAAAACATCCATTGAATCATTATCATTTGAAATTCTAGTTGGAACAAATTCTTCATTAAATGAGACATGAAGCGACTCCTCGATCGTTGAGGTTCGTTTGTTGAATATCCGGTAGGCTTTGCTACGCGAAGAATATCCAACAAAAATCCCCTCATTGGATCTTGGATCGAATTTGTCCAAACTACCATACGTGTTCTTAATAAAACATTTTGAACCAAAAACACGAAAATGTTTAACTTGAGGCAACCTACCAAACAACAATTCATAACAAGTTTGTTTAGTGCCGGGCCTCAAAAGTATTCTATTAAACACATAGCAAGCGGCGTGTACCGCTTCCGCCCAAAATTGATGGCCAAGTTGGCTATCATCAAGCATAGTGCGAGCACACTCCACTAGCGTCCTATTCTCTCTCTCAACTACACCATTTTGAGGAGGTGCACGAGGGAAAGAGAAGGTGTGTGTAATACCAACTTCATCACAAAATGTCTCAAAAAACTCATTCTCAAATTCATCTCCATGATCACTACGAATAGTGAAAATGGTGGTTCCTAAGAGATTTTGTACTTTCTTAACAAAAATTGTGAAGTTTTCAAAAGCTTCATTTTTATTACATAATGAAAACACCCATGTAAATCTCGAATAATCATCTACGATGACAAGTCCATATCTTGCATTTCCTAAGGAAGCAACTCTATTTGGCCCAAATAAGTCTAGATGTAATAGCTCTAGTGGCCGTTTAGTAGAAATGCTTTTCTTAGGTTTAAATGAAGATTTAGAAAGCTTGCCACGTTGACAACAATCACAAAAACTTTTCTTTTCAAAAACGAGCTTCGGAAAACCTTTAATGGAATTTAATTTTGAAAGCTTATAAAGTGTTCTAAAGTTCACATGTCCAAAGCGTCGATGCCATAAGTGTTGTTCACTTGTGTTGGCAACGAGACATTGTTCATAAGACTTAGGAGGATCCAAAATATAAATATCTTTATGACGAGTGCCGGAAAATAATAATTTATTATTATCTTTTCTTAAAATATGACACAATCCTTTCGCAAAGCTAACTTTGTAACCTTTGTCACAAAGTTGGCTTATTGAAATAAGATTATGATTTAAGCCATTAACTAGATAAACATCACTAATTAAGGGTTTAGATGGGTTACCCACTTTACCAACACCTATGATGGTTCCGCTCTCGTTGCCTCCAAATACGACGCGGTTTTCATTTGCGATGGGAACCACTCCGGAGAGCAAACTAGCGTCACCCATCATGTGTTTTGAACACCCGCTATCGAGTATCCAATTCCCCTTGGAGCTAAATTTAAATTTGTTGCTCCTTTTCTTTTTCTTTTCCTTGAGTACCTAAAGATAGAAAATTTCATATCATGGTACCCAAGGTCATTGGGTCCAAAAGATTAGACCTTTGGAAGCCAAGTCCAATTGGACTTAGACTTCCCCACATAATTCCTACTATGCACAACATCTGAAAAATAAGCATTCATATACACTTGTTTTTCATCCATGCTTGTATCCTTTGGGCTCCAAATAGTGAAAATCTTGGGAGCCCTCATCCTATTGGGTGCATGCATGCGACGTTGATTTCTACGTGATGCATGTTGTGGATAGGCATAAGGAACATGATGGAATGGTGCATGACGAGAATTATTCATATGATGAGGTGGGTGAACATATGCTTGTGAGGAAACACGTGCGTGAGGGTGTCTCACATGGTTTGCACGTGCCCGAGAATGTGTTGCATAAAAATCATCATATGTGTGAGCCGGTGGAGTAGGACGTGTGTTCCTACGTGGCAAAGTATTGGTGTACATATAAGCATGCCCCTTCTTTGGAGGTCCACCCAAAGTGGGTTTCTTTCCGAAAGAGGGTGTGGACGAGGTGGAAACACCATTGGTAGACGAACTACCAATAGAGTGTTTGCTACCACTCGTAGAGTCACCGAAAGTTGGCCTAACAAAAGTAGTGGCCGATTTGGATGAACATCCCATCGTATACCCCAAACCAATGTGGTGATTGGCCGGAAGTAAGTCACTTAGGATTTTATCCAAATGGTCCTTACCCTTATTGAATTTATTAATTCGGCCTAATGTGTTCTCATATTTCTCGGTGAGAGAACGCATAGAGGTATCCAAATTGGATACTTGCGATGTGAGCCCATAAACACGAGATTTAAGATTCTCATTCTCAATACTCAAAGTCGAGTTTTGAGAAGTTAAATCCGCTATCTTATGTTCCTCCGGATCTTCAATGCTAACATGTTCAAGTTTAGATTTGAGATTAACAATCTCATTTCTTAACTCTTCAACAACTGTGTCGTTGTTGGTGATGATAGTCTTAGGCGAGGTTTGAATGCTAGCTAGGTCATCTTTTACTTTAGTATATCTATTTACTAATTTAGTGTATTTAGACCATAATTGAAAGTTAGCATTCCTAAGATCATCCATAGTTACCTCATCGCCTTCGTCGTCACTATCATCGGCAGAGGAGGATCCTTGATCATGCTCCTCTCTTGCCATGAAGCACATGTGCGCTTGCTCCACTTGCTCATCGTCCGACTCTCCGCTTGAGGAATCCTCGGAGTCAGTGAATGTTTCTCCGACAAGTCCCTTCTTGTTTCCTTTCTTGTACTTCTTGGACTTATCGAATTTAGGCGCCTTCCACTTCTCCTTTTGCTTGTTGAGAGGACACTCCGCTTTCATGTGTCCTGGCTTATTGCACTTGAAACACAAAGGAGAGGAAGAGGCGTTAGAAGAACCAAATTTAGCTTTGTTCTTATAGTTACCTTTTCGGAAGAAACGATTGAACTTCTTGGCCATGAGTGCCATGGACTCCAAGTCCAACTCGTTTTTTGAGTCTTCATCATCGGTTGATGTGGATGTGGATGGAGCGGCCTTGAAAGCAATAGCCTTCTTCTTTGGCTCGTCTTGCTTTAGGTAGGACTTCATCTTTTCCTGCAATTTTAGCTTGCTATCCTTGCGTACCTCGTATGACATCAAAGTACCCATTAGTTGAACTACGGTGTACTTATTCATGTCATTACCTTCCTCGATGGCGAAGGTACGCTTTTCCCAAGAAGAAGGAAGTCCTTCGATAAGCTTCGAACACTTCTCCTTTTGGGTGTAGGTTTTGCCGAGAGCCTCTAACTCGTTTATGATGTCGACGAAGCGAGCGTAATACTCCTTCATCTTCTCGCCCTGTTGCATATGAAACATTTCATAATCTTTGTTTACAACTACGAGTTTAGAGTCTCTTACCATACTCGTCCCTTCATGTAGTATGAGGAGGGAGTTCCAAATTTGATATGCACTCTTACATGTGCATATCTTATTGAAGTCCTCGGGCTCCAATGCGCATTGCAAGGCGTTCATTGCCTTGGCATTGCTTACCTCCGCGGCGACCTACGCGGTTGTCCATTTCTCAAAGTCTTCTTCTTCGGGCTCGACGTATTCCTTCATCGTGGTCCTCCATAGAGATGCACTCCGGAGGAAGGTTTCCATCCGGCATTTCCAGTACCCGTAGTTGGTACCGTTGAAGAATGGAGGCCTCGTTGAGGAATGTCCTTCCATCACCAAAGATGCTCCTTCACGGTTCCTGAAGGTGCCATAGTCGGAAGGTGGACGCACGGTCTTGTTGTCGTTGGCAGACATAGCTAAGTATCTGGCTCTGATACCAAATGTAATGCCCTACAAGCTACTGCACAAGTACTAGAGGGGGGGGGGGGGTGAATAGTACTTTAAAAATAACAAGGAGTATAATTCCTAATTATAATGCAAACAACTACCAAATCAATTTGCGGAAGCTTATATTGAAGACAACAACAAAATTAACAATGCTAACAAGAGAAATTACTGGGTTCGGATCCACCCAAGTCTCCCCGACTTGTTCCCGGTGATCCTACGTCCCAACCACCCGGATCCCCTCCGGATACTTGAGTTAGAAACACTAACTCAAGATTTCCACTATGAAATACTTGTGAAAATCCTCCACAAGTCAAATCATACAAAATGTAATTTGTGACTCCCACAACCCGGGATCACAACCACACTCTCACAACCGAGAGTGAAACTTACAATTCAAATATGAAATGAAATAAGAAAACTTTTTACCGAACAAAATACCTATGCCTTGAGTATTGCTTACGAATTAGGGCAAGGATGATTTTGAGGAAGAAGTGGCACCAAACCCTAGCTCCAAGATGTAGATCAGCGATGGAGAGCTTTGGGGATGTTGGTGACCTAGAATCAAGCACTTGGCTTGGAAGGCTCCACACTCAATGAATCTCTCTTTGGAAGTAAGAGTTAGGAGAGATTATTGAATGGAAAGAATGAGCTTTGAATGAGCTTGGAATGATTTCTCTTGATCTCTAAACTTGCAATAATATCAGCCTTGGCAGCAATGAATGTAGCCCATCAAGTATATATAGGATAGAGGAGAGAGAGAAAGAAATTCGAGTCATTAAATGCTCCAACGGCTCTTTTCTGAACCCAACTAGTCGGTCAAAGAACAACCACCGACCGACTAGTTCATCAACTAGTCAGTCGGTCAATTAACGTATACCGACTAATGAGTGAACAGAGAAAAGATCAAAGTACAGACATAAGGACCTAGTCGGTCCAAGAAGAGTAGCTGGCCGACTAGTTTCACAACTAGTCGGTCGGTCACTCAACTGAGACCGACTAACAGATAAAGCTGAAGTCTAAGCAGAAATAGACTTAGTCGGTCCAAGAACAAATGTTGACCGACTAATTCACTGACCGGCGCCCCGTTTACGGTATGGGCGCGGTGTCGTTTTACTGCAAGTGCACGGTTAGTGTAGGGTGCGGGTTTATCGAACACAGGCAGGTGGATGGCTTGAGTGGCTACTAGCCTCGCCTAGGTCGTGGGCTAGCTACGCGGATAGTATGGGTGGAAGTGTAGAAATGAAAGAAAGAAATAAAAAGACACGAAATGAATCCCCGCTAACACGGGCTAGAGCACTCATGACACTTGGCATTTGACTTGACCCAGGGTGAGACATTGCCCCAAAAGGTGGTACCTAGCGTCCATGGCCCGATATTCCGGTCGGTGCCAAGCACGCTAGGCCTACCCAGTTCCGGACGGTGGGCACTCCCGTGTCTATTAACACCTTCCGCAACCGGGAGCATTAAGGCCACAATGATATCTCCCAACACTTCGTCCAAGCCGCTCCCGCGCGCGAGGACTCGATGTCTACGCTGGGGGCGTGAGCTGTGGCTAGGGAGTCAACCGCCAAGTTTATTCCCCCTTGGCCCGACGGTCAGAGGCGGTCTTTCTCCCGCCAATGACAATGAAACACCCCGCGTAACCCTAATGGCCAAATAGGTCAAATGTGATTTCTAGCAATACATCGAAGCGGATCTTGACAGGACAAGCACCGGACCCCAATCCCCAACACATCTAGTGTGTTGCCATACGAATTGGACCCAGATTGCTAGAAATCCCCATTGACGCATTTCATCGAACACGTGCCATGCAACCAAGTCTAATGTAAATTTCCAAGCATCAATCCTACCCTAACCCGTATTAGGGTTCATCAAAACTACTCAATGGTGAATAACATATAAACAAACAACACAAAAGACATATAAACTTTCACCATCAAGCAAAATAAACACAATACAAAACAATGGAGAAAAAGAGAAGAAAATACTTATCTTGAGCGAATCGTCAATCCAATACAAGACTTATTGAAAGAGAAAACCTAATCTAAACTAATCCTAGACTAACAAGAGAAAGGGGCAAAAAGCCCTAGAAAACTGAAGGAGATCCTCCTTTCAGTCGGCCAACTTCGAGTATTTATACCCCCACTTCGGAACCCTAATGGTTCGGGTCCAAACCCGCAGGAAAAAGCGCCACCCGATCGGTTGACAAGTCAACCGATCGGGTGATCTGTTACAAATAGTAAACAGAAAACGGCGGAGCTTCACCCGGTCAGATGAACCGGTCGGGTGAGTTCTTGAGTGACCGGTTGGATCTTAGCGCCGTCGGGTGAAACGATCGGTTTGGTGCCCGTGTCTTCAGCTCCTCATCTTCAGCTACAGATGAACTGATCGGGTGAGAGTCACCCGATCGGTTGGCATTTTGCTCGAAAAGACAGAGAACAGGCCCCCGCTGAACCGGTCTGTGAACCGGTCGGGTGACTTCCATGTGAGCTCCGGCTGAGACCGGGTGGTGCACGCGTGCATCACCGGATCGGTTGACTTTGTTCAACCGATCGGGTGAGGGGCTGAATGATGCAATCATCGTCGTTTGACCCCCTGGATCATGCATGACTCCTCCCGTTGCTCCGGGGACTTGAGATATCATCGTTAAACGTCCCCTACGCGGGCAATCTCCTGTAAATATGGAGAGACAAAGAAAAGTGAAAGAAAACAAGAAAATACAAGAAAACAAATAAAAGACGGTGAAAAATACGGAGAAACACGGAAGAAAACACGCGCAAATATATGAAATATAAACGCACGTCAAAATCCCCCAAGCTGAACTCTTCCTCGTCCTCGAGGAAGACGAGTGAGAGTAGGAGCTCGGAGGGAGAAAATAGAGAGAAGGAGAGAAAAAGAGAACTCTATATCCTAGATCGCCTGTAAGGGCCAACAAAATCAAACACACCACACGAAGCAAGCATACGACAAAACACAACACTAAACCAAGGAATGTGAGTCCAAACAAGTGTCGTGGGCCCATGCAGTGAAGCGCGAGTGAGCGTGGTCGTGTGCTAGCAGACGGTGTCACTATCTACGATGTGCAATAAAGCTCCATATACACGTACCCAAAGAAAGACCCAAATATCGATCCGATTCGAATAAAGCGATGAATATATAGCTCAAGCATGCATGAGAATAGAGCAAGAATCGAAACATATCATGCGTCATGGACTCCACAACTAGGGTTAAGGAAATCACCACACTATAGCCTAGATAATAGCCAAAAAGTTCTTAAGCCAAGTGTTTTCGAAAACGATGGGGGTTGAGATGATGTGGAGTAGAACACTCGGTGCAAATTCTCGCATTCCCTTTATTCTCGGCAAGTAGGAAAAAATATTCACACTGGAATTTTTTTTGGGTTTTGGGTATTTGTATTTTTTTGGATTTTTGGATATACATATTTTTTTTTCTCTTTTCTTTTTTTTGGGTTTTTCTTTTCTCTCTTTTTTTGGATTTTTGGATATTGGGATATTTACATGTGTACTCTCCCAAGTGGGAGAACGGTACACGACGAGGGGATTTGCACCAAGTAAAACAAAAAAAGAAATCGGAATCTAAACACTTGGGCAAAGGAAACTATTCTCGCTAATCAGAGCATATGCTAAATGGGTTATCCTAATCCTTGTCTGTGGAATCCCGACACATGCGAATTGAAATATACGATATAAATATAGCATGCGTATAGAAGCAGATAGTAGAAGCAAATACCGCATATTCAAATCGAAGCATGATAATCTAGGGGTAAACCAAGGATATGTATATAAAACATAATCACAAGGTAGAAGCACACCAAATGCTAGTCACGACACACGACTCTCAAGAAAGCTAAGTGGACCCACGATGCATGAAATGCAAGAGGACTCGGCTTCCTGAGGTTAGTGAATGTGATTATCGAAGCCGTGCTAGGTGTGTGTGAGATTTTGTGGCAATTCATCATATGGGGTCATCTCTAGGAGAGAGAGAGAGAACAAAAGATGAGAAGAAAAAGAAAACCACGATGGAAAACGACTCAAAAACGAAGAAAAACGACACAAATGACGCACGAAGTGCGACTCCCCCAAGCTGAAACTTGCATTGCCCTCAATGCAATAATAGTTTATATGGGAGGGCAAAGAAAATGGGGGGGCGTGCGCACCGACACAAAAAGTGAAAAACATGAAAACATATGAACGAAACTAAAAAAATAAAGAAAAAGAAACACTCAAATAAAAGATATGAAACACGACGCAAATAAACACACGACAACGACACGCGAAAACATGCACACAAAACGATTCCCCCAAGCTGAACATGACAATGCTAGCGAAATGATATGATCAATGTGATGCAGAAATATGCAAGGGGAAGATCGGAAAAGAAAAGAAAGAAATCAAAATGCAGGAGAGACGGTGTGCTCATTCTCCTCAGAAGAGGATGTGGGGTGAAATGATAGAAGGGCACGACATGAAGGGTTATTAAGATGCAAAAGCAAATCCTAGATACGCTCCCCTTGCTAATGAGAGGAGACGAGATTATTCAAATCTAAACTAGAAAGCGGTAAATTTTTACACTACTGGATTTAGATACACCTGAGCATAGGCGGATCCAAGATCCGAAGTGGGGCAGGTAGCTGCTCTAACTGCTCCTTCTGTGGCTCCACTAGAAGCGCTGTGCCACGTGTGCCAATGGACCCAAGCAATGCACCTCCAAGCATCCCTCGTAGGTGTCCACCTGCGACCTGCAAAGGACGAGGTGCATTAGTCCATGGCAAAAAATCTTTCCCCAAAATAAAAGTATCCCAGAGATAATCGTCAAAATAAGATTGAAAAATAGTGAAAGTGTGACGAATACTCCCTGAGAATGGGTCGCTATCCTCTACCCGAGGCGAAGGAGCACCGAGGAAGAACACGCCCCACCACTACCACTACCCGAGGCGAAGGAGCACCGAGGAAGAACACGCCGCCACAACATCCAAATTCAAGCGTTCTTCCCAATAAATTCGACGGGTGCATCTCATATGCACCCAATATCCCGCATTAAATTGAAAATCAAAGGGGGTCGAGCTCAAGACCTTAAACGAGCGCTTGTCGGGAGGCAACCCGATGGTTATCGCTTTATTTTTACTTTTTCCTTTATTTTTGTTTTAGAAATTATTAGTGTTTTGAGTCGTTTGCCTAAAAATTTCGTGATAACGGGTCCTATTTTTCTTTGACAGGAGAGGAGAAAGGGATACCAATCGTTAGGAGGATGAACAAGGCGACGAGGAGTGCTCCAGGAATGCGCTCGATGCTTAGGAGTAGGATGAAATCGACTGGAGGAAGAAAAATAGAGATTAGAGCCCAAACGGAGCAAAACAGCAGAAAACAAGGTTCACTCGGCCGAGTATACTAGTCACTCGGCCGAGCACATAAGCTCGTCCGCCCGAGCGGCACACGAACGAGGGAAGTCTGCTGTACCCAACTCTCTGTTTCTTTTCTTGATTTCAGTATAATTGCCACTCGGCCGAGTATATACTTTCACTCGGCCGAGTGAAACTGATACGCTCCTAGGGCGAGTACTGCCGAGTAGCTTGAGCCACTCGGCCGAATGGACTTTTTCCACTCGGCCGATGGTGGCAAGGCCACTCGGCCGAGTCGTAAGCGGGGAGGAATTTTCAAAAATATTTTAGTTACTATCACTCGGCCGAGTGATACTTCCACTCGGCCGAGTCGTAACTTTTCCTTTATAAGAGGCGCGGGCTCGACGCGGAATTCGAAGCGACGCAAATTCTCGTTCGCCCGAACCCGCGCCCCCTCTTCTCTCCCGAACGCTTCCACTCGCCCGATCCGAGTCACCCGCTGCCGTGCTCGGCCGACCACCGCCGGCCGACGACGCTGTCGCACCGCCCGAGTCGCCGCCGGCGATCTCACCGCCGGCCGAGCTCCGGTAGCCCCTTTTCGCCCTATTTTCTCCTCTTTTGTGTATTTCTCGATGATCCATGTGCTAATCGAGCCCCTAGCCCAAATCAACTTCAAAATCTATCTATCATACCCCTAACCCCCATACATTTTGAATATTACTCGCTGATATCTTCGTTTGATGTGCATGGTATATTGGAGAGCTTAGGGGAGCCCAGGGGAGCTTCCGGGGAGCATTTTTGGCTTCGTGGATGTGGCGTCTTCGCACGCATCCACCATTTTGCTCTCGCGGCGTGTTCTGGTATATTTGTTCCACTCATTTTCGCACGCCGCATTTATTTCGTTTTTGGTGAGCACCCGGGGGCCACATGCCGCCCCGGACACGGCCTAGCACCAGGAGAGTTTCCGCTAAATGGAAGCGGCTGGATGAGCCCGGCCCCTCCCACGAGGTGGAAGACTCTCCTCCGCCTACACCACCACACCCCGTTCACCCCGCACAGCCTGCAGAGCCCGTTCACCCCGCTCAGCCACTCCCTGCCGACCCACTACCACCACCGGCTCCACTTGTTGGGCCGCTGGGGATTACGTTCCGGGACGACGCACACCGCGTCGTTTTTGAGCGCATTTCCCAACGCTCGATCGTACCCTCCAGGTTCGCACACCTTGCAGACCTAGGACGCCTGGGGGTACTTGAGGGGATGCTCACGTTGTATGACAATGTGGGTTGGTAAGATTTCTTCCAAGTGTCGACGGACACCTTCGTCCGTCCGACACTTGAGGTGCTTAGTTCTATAGCCCGGACCGACGAGGGATGCTCGTTTAGGTTTATGGACCGAGAGTGCCAGGTCACTCTCGGTATGATGAGAGCATTCTTTTCGTGGCCCGATGTCCCCGGGGCCAACCGTGGTTACGACCCCACTCACATTCCCCCACCTTCCTTCGATTCCCACGCTTTCTGGGCCTAGATCACGGGTTTACCTGCTGCCTTTGACCCTAGTTGGGCCAAGGCCTCGGCCATCGTCCACCCCTGCCTCCGCATAGCTCAGCGCCTTATGGCGACTACCTTTTTGGCGAGGTATGAGCCTGGGACGATGTCCACGCCGGAGCTTTATATGCTCTATGTGATGACGCACCCCAGAGCTCTAGCTAGGGATAGTGACGAGTTGGTCCCCGCCGTTGTGATTGATATCGCGAGCTGGTTTTTGGACTGCATCATCGTATCGGTGGACGCTCGCTCACCGATATGTTGCGGCGGTCTGATCACCCTGCTCGCCATGATGACCGGCGAGGACCTCCCGGATGACCTGCGACGAGCCCCGGGCCCCACTTCACTGTCCATAAACGTCATGGCCCGGATGAAGATGCTTCGTCCGCACGGTCAGCAGCACTGGGTTTGGTTGCACGGTCCCTACGGTGCTGATTACATGATCCTTCCGAGCCCAGCTCGGACACAGATAGCACCAGCACAGGTGGACTGGCTTCCGGCGATGGATCTCCTGATCCCCGCCGCCTACGTGCTTGAGGCCGAGGAGGCCGAGAAGGCTGAGCAGGCCCACGCTGCACACGCTGCACCTGTTGACCCGGTGGCCCCTCAGCCTATCCCTGATATTTCTGCTGCTCCCGCCACCACTGTCCACACTTCTGACGGTGTCGGGAGTACACTTGCTGAGACCGTCTCCACCACCACCGCTCCCTCCACTGCTGGCCCTCTGTTCGTTGAGCCCCTTTGCTCCGCACTACCCGAGCGCCCACCTACTATTGTTGAGACAGGAGAGCCTTCTTTCGCTGCGGTCGTGGAGACCATGGCCAGTATGATCTCCGCTGGGATTTCACCTTTTGGACCCCACACTGCCTCCCCAGCGGTTGTCACTTCTGTCCCCACCGTAGCCGTACTTTCTGAGAGTGTCGTGACGTCTGTCCCCGCGTCTGTGTCACTGACCTCTCTGGCCGCCTCGTCGCCACTTTTATACTCCACTTCTGCTGCTGCTGCTTCCACCTCACACCAGCCTGCGCCCCAGCCTCGCACTGAGGCTAGGCCCCCACTCGTGAGCACAGCACCCTTCCTCCACATGCCTGCTGAGCCCATCCACTACACCACCAGAGTCCGCCAGCCCCGTCCTGCACAGCACAGACCCGTGCGTCCCTCTGCACCACCTCCCCCCGACATTGTACTTCAGAGCATTCGTGCTCTTGAGGGGGCGGTGAGTGGCCTTAGAGGTGACCTCAGGACCATGTCTGCCACCGTCACAGCTATGGCCAGCCGCTTCGACCTACTACCAGGCATTCACTATTGCCTTACCCAGATTCTCGATCGGCTCCCTCGCGCACCCACACCCACCCAGCAGACTATTCCCCAGCCACCACCACCTCCGCCTCAGGACGGAGGCTGCGCAGCCCCACCCTCTTAGGCACCCTTGATGCAATTGATCCTTTTTGCCGTCATGCTGCCCGTCTCTGCTTGGTCCTGATGATTTTTTCCGACCCCCACCCCTCACTGTTTTTGGGTCCACATTTTGATCATATCTTTCTATATCATTTTTGGGAGAGAGGGAGAGTTTTTTTTGGTGTCACACTCTTATATCTGATTCACTCCTATATCTGCATGCATCATGTCCGCATCATATTTTTCATTTTGTTCTTTTTATTTCTTTTTCATCATGCATGCATCCTCACTTTCCCCTCACATTACACGTCTCTCAGTGTGCCACACTTCGCACATTGAGGACACTGTGCACTTTAGCTTGGGGGAGTGAGTTCTCACGCTTTTCGATTTACCACCTTTATTTTTAGTTTTTTCACGCCATTTTCCGCTTTTGCACTCACTTTCATCACTTTTTCTTTTTTTACCATGCATCACGTTTTTCTTATTTTCTTCGCGTGCCGCATTGTAAATAGTTTTATTTTCTCTCTTTATCTTTATTTCTTTTCATCTCATGCTGAGATGATTTTTCTGTGATGATGATTACGTGGAGTTAGCTTTCTCTATATGTGTGCTATATTTGTCATGTCTTAGCTTTTATTTCTGATATCATATGCTATGATCTACCTTGCATTTAGAGATAGTAACCCACACTTCTTTTTTTCCGTATGAAAATGGATGAAATTTTATTATTTGCTGAGTCTGAATATTCATATGTATGCTATCGCAGAAAACACACCAAGATTCACGCATTGAATGCTTATATCTGGAGTACCGTTTTCTTTTCCTGTATCACTTCTATTTGCATGACTTGTACACTTCACTTCAGGATGATTGAATGATGTTAGCTATGATAAATCTGGATTAGTTAGCTTTTTTGTGATCAAAACCGAGTAGATTAGATTATCCTGCTGAAGTTGTCGTGCACGTCTTATAGAGTGAACTGAGAGACATATTTATTTCTTTCTCCACATATCTAGAACATTGATTCTCTATTTTAAAATCATTGGTGAATCTCCCCTTAGCGATTCTAGTATTTGGCATTTCCCCCGTTATTAAAATCCTAGCTCCAAATTTCCCTAAACCAAAAAGAAAAAAAAAGAAAAATTCTTGTATATCCTTATTTCTCTTTGATTTGGGATCCTTGTGTATACATGCTATTATATTTTGAAAAAAAGGGGGAAAAGAAAAGAAAAAGAAAAGAAAAAGAAAAGAAAAAGAAAAGAAAAAGAGAAAAGAATCTCAATAAACGATCCCATCTCATACGCTTTCTCTCTTTCTTCCCCCCTTTTTTGTTTTTATTTTTATTACCTTTGGAGCTTCATAAAAATGGGGATGTAAATATTGTTTTTATGCCACCACGTTTATAGATAAGCTTGGGGGAGAGAATCCAATGATGTGTGAGAGAGTGACTACTTGACGGTGCATGACAACCTAGGCTAAGTAATATCCTATACTCGGTGAGATTGTTTTAGCTTCACGAAATCCAGAAATCTACGCCTAGCATTCATTTCATGAAATCCACGCTTTTCTATTCTTTCTATTCTATTGCGTGATATTCCTATACTCCTCATAGAAAGCATTCAATTGAAAAGTGTGTGATTTGCGATATTGTATACCGCTTTAGATGATTCAGACAATGTTAATTTTAGAATTATTCCGTTTTTCATGCTATATCGATATTCTTGGGTTTTCTATCTCTATTTGCACCATTATACTATGATATCGAAATAAAAGTCTTTGACATGTGTTTTACATTTGGTGCATGCTATATGAGTAAGCAAAACCCACGTCCTGAGAAAAATGATCTAGCAGCTTCCCTCTTCGCTTTCTTCTTTCTTCTTCGTTTTTCGTTTTTCCGTTTTTTCCATCGTTTTCATTTTCTAAATTCACCGGGTTCGCCTTTTACTTATCTTCCTCGAGGACGAGTAAGAGGTAAGCTTGGGGGATTTTGATCACTCCACATTTTACACCTTTTTTCCGCATGTTTGCATGCCGTTTAGATCGCTCAAATCACGTTTTTCACGATTTATCGACAATATTGCGATACTTTTCACGATTTGTTGTTTTTGTCGTATTTCAGGAGATTTGGAGCGATTTGGAGTGATTCCGAGATACGCCTGCTCCAGAGTGCCACCGAAGACTTCCCTGAGGGGTATTTTAAGATTGGAGAGGAGCGGAAGAAGAAAGAACGTCGTAGGAGCGACGAGGAGGCAAAAACACTCAGAATGGGCATTTTTAGTGTCCCACTCGGCCGAGTGAAGGAGTCACTCGGTCGACCAGTGAGACACCGCTCGGCCGGCCAGATCGGACACGCTCCAAGTGTGCACTCGGCCGAGCATCAGAAGCCGCCTCGGCCGAGTGACGTATCCCGTCCGCCCGAGTGGCACTCAAATGACGCCCCTCAAAAAGAGCCAACTTACTGTTTTTTCGTCAGTCTGAGCAGTAGAAGCCCGACTCGGCCTAGTGGCAAATGCCGACCGCCTGAGTGAAGATAGGTCCATCGGCCGAGTGACGACAACTCACTCGGCCGAGTGACGCCCGAAGTGAAGACCCCCAAGACCCCGGACTTACTGGAAAATTCTCAGGGTCTCTCACTCGGTCGAGCGACTCTTGTCACTCAGCCGAGTGAGCAGCGCTGCCTGTAGCAGAAATCACGATTTTGGAGCTACGCAGGGGCAGTTTGGTCACGAATTTTTGGGCAGTTTTGGGGGGTATTTAACCCCAGATTCTAACCTAGTTTATAGAGCTTTTTCATTGCTTTTGGCAGCCTTTTTAGATTATACCTTTTAGAGTTTATTTCTTGTGATTGGAGAGGAGAGAAAAGTGTTATTTTGGTGGATTCTTGGAAAGCTACTTTGGTTTGTCTTCCTCTCCATTAAAAATCCTATTTTTATTGTTATTTTGAATATTGCCATGAATTTCATTGCTATTTCTATTGATTATTCTTTCATTAGCAATATGAATTGTGAGTAGTCTTAACGTCTTAGGGCGTGGGGATGAACCCTACGAGCCCAATTTTCGATATGTGATGATTTGGTAGAACTATTGCTAGGATTGCTATTAGGGTTAGTTTGGGATTGATATAATACAGACAGTTAGGTGTTCATATCGATTGGGATTTGCAAGAGATTGGATCCCAATTCGATAGGAAACCCTAGAAATCTGAATTGGGTTGAAATCGAGTTTCCGAAGTATCGGTTTGCAAGAGATTGGACCGATACTAGGATTCTCGGTTGCAATTCTATACGGATACCCGTTTGCAAGAGATTGGACTGGTAGGAACTATCCCAACCTAGGTCGTGGCCTGAGTTTGCACGAGAGTGGGCTCGAGATGCGATTGAACAATGATGTTGATCCTAATGCTAGCTTGCATAGGCTAGGGTTTGCCAGAGATTGGACCCGAACCTAGGTTCGCTATAGACCGGCGATAGCGCGAGAGCGTGAGCCAGGTTTCATATTCAGTTGCAACTAGTTCACCTGAAATTCTACCCTAGCAATTGTGATACCGATGAATCACATTGACGAGATACGGTGAGTAGCGGGGATTCCCTATTCCCTAGGCGTCTTTATTCGATTTTATATCTCTATACTTTGTTTGACAATTGTGACAACATCGCCGAAAGGCATTTTCCTACTCTACTGTCCCTATAGCCAGGTTGTTCGGAGCAGGCACTGTCATACGTCCTCCCTGTGTTCGATACCCGCGCACCGCTACACCGTGCGCTTGCGGTAAAACTACACGGTCGCTCTTTAGGGTGTACGCCCGGGCGCGATCATCTGCCACCATAGGGGCGAAGCGACTCAGCATGGCAAACTCAGCCTTATACTTGTCGACTGTCATGGTGCCCTTCTCCAGGTTGATGAAGCGCTGCTGCATCACTCTCTTTGTAGCCTTCAGGAAGTACTGGGCGTCAAACCTCTGATGGAAAGTAGCCCATGGTATCGGCTTGGTCAGCCTAGTCTCTTCAGCATCCTACCAGTGACGGGCATTATTTGTCATCTGCTTCTTGGCGAGCTCCACCCAAACGTTCGGATTGACTCGGGCAAGACCCAAGTTATCTGCAGTGTTACGAAGCCATTCCTTGGCCGTTAGTGGGCCCTCTCGTCCAGAGAAGCTCTTCGGATGTATCTCTCGGAACTGCTTGGCTCCAGACTCATAGTGGGGTTATGGGGGTTGCAGCTGGCACAGCCTGACGTCCCTGCTGGACCAGATGGTGCTGAACCTCCAGCATCTCTCTCATAACACCTAGCATCTGGCGAAAGTCGTCCTCTCTGCCTACAGCAGCTTCGAACCCATGTCGGGTGTTACGTCTCCCAGCCATTCTGAGATAAGGAAACCCCGAGTTAATCTCATGTACACGATTACTCTAAATGTTTGGCTAATGTAAGAGTTCCCATTGTTCTGAATTTTTGCAGGTTTGAGATCTGCATGGGCTACCACTAAAACCTGTAACGCCCCGCTTTCCAAAGGACACCTGAAGCAAGAACGTTACGAGGTACGCATGGACTGGAGCCGTGAAGCTCGAGTTCAATGAGCGTCTATGATAAAAACCCAAAGCAGGTCCTTGCATGCATTTTAGAACAATAAGAAACATTCATAAATTAAAGCCACATCCAGAATTTAAAAATGTCCATACACGAAAGCAAACATCAAAGCTACATCTGGGCCAAAGTACGACAAAAGAAAACGTACACTAAACAAAACTGAAAGTAAGACTAAAGGAAAAACAACAACGGTGTAAGTCCACTAGTCCTCCGCAGGGAGATACTCGGCGTCTACGGCGAACTCCTGGCTCTCCAAGTCAGGCGTCTCAAAAGGATCATCTTAGTACTCAAGCTCGGGATCTGACATACATCTAAAAACATGTATGTCAGCAAGGGTCAACAAGAAGAGGTTAGAAAACCCAAGACAAGATTACAAAAATAATATTGAATTTAAGAGGCATTAATAATTTATACGAGATGTCAACAACAAGTTTAAACATGCCAGTTCTTAGTGAAGTAAAGTAAAGCATTCCTAACATACAGTTCTAAACAATTTAAGAAGTAAAGTAAGGCATTTCATTCGATTCATTAGCATGTCAATTTAACTGAGACAACAATAGTAATTGCAAGTTCCATGTCAATATTTCATATCTCTCATAGGGTTCACGCCTTTAGGTCGTGATGAGTGGATCGTTCTTCTCATGGGGGTTTTACCGTGATTGACGATATCCACCGCATGTGGGTGGTGCTCTTGAAGAGAGGACTTCTTCATACGCCCAGTGGCCGCTCAACCCTAACCCCACCCCAGATTTGTGCTGGAACACGAGCCAGCCTAGTCGACTCACACGACATCACGAAGTCTCGATTTCGCCTTCGAGGCACACGATTTCACGTTTTCAATCATTTGTTAAATATTCCAAGACATACACCAATCTAACAATATTGTAATTTCTTTTTATACGACATTTTCAATGATTAAGAGAGTGTTGAACAACCTTTACAATAATTTAACAAGAGTGTTGAACATATGGATTTAACGAACATATTACAGAAACTAATTTTCTTTGCTATTGTTTAAAATTAAAGCATATCAAGTTATATGTCATTGGATCACATTTTCAGTCCAGAACATCATGGTATTAATTTCGTGCGTCATTTCACGTGTAGATTTCAAGTTATACAGCTTTACATGCAAATGACTAAACGAGCATCTAACTTCAAAAATTCACTATAAATTGTACCTTTGCCTGATTTCAGCGTTCTTGGTGTCCTTGGGTTCGTCTTGACGGGTATTACGCTACGGTGAGATTGGTTGATGGTTTGATAAAACACATAATCAGATCAGGTCATTATCAATTGTAACAAACGTTAAAATGATTCCTACGGCGTCTAATAATATCTTTTATTAGGTTTTCTACATTACAGTGTGAGTTATAGTATATTAAGGGGTAGATCTACTAATCGGTAACACAGAGAAGGGTCGAGACGTAGCGATGGACAGCGGCGACGCGTACAACATTAAAGCGGCGATGTTGAGCCTTGAATATCTGCGTAACGGGGTGGCGCAAACCTGGGGGCTGTCGGTAGTTGCTGCAGGTGGGAAGGCGCTGTCGAAGCTGGGAGAAGTGCTGACGACAGTTGCACGCGAGTAGGGGCTGTGTTGCCGGGTTGGGGTGAAGAGTTGAACGGCCTGTGGTGCTGAGAGGGAGGCACACGACTGTGTTGATAGTGAGGGGGAGTCGCGCGGGCTGGGGATGGCCAAAGAAGACGTGCATGGAGGAGGACGCCTGGAAGAAGGGTTGTACACGGCCTGGAGATGAGAGGGTGGTGAAGAGAGGTTGTGTTTTGCGCGGAGGAGGAGGAACGCGCTGGCGGGAGTTGTTGCAGGTTAGGTGGTTGTGCGATTGGCAGAAGAGGGAGATCGGACTGAGGTCGAGTAGGGGGTGGAGGATGGCCGAAGTTTTTTGTGGGGATGTTAGCGTCTAGTTCCGAGGGTGTCGGACTGGGTTACGCAGAGGAGGGAGGTCGAGTGAGGGTGGAGGCCTGGGGTGAGGAGCTGGGTTGCTGGCATGGGCGAGGAGGCGGTTGTTCTTTGCGTGGGGAAGAAAGAGGCCATATGGGTTTTAAAAGAGTGTTGGGTGTAGAGTAGGGGGTGTAACACGTTTTCAGCTTCGTGCTAGCGTAAATGGTGTCTCAATCTGATGTCTGGATCTTAAGATATAGCTCTTCGAAGGTGGCTGTGCAAATCGGTCTCTCGAAGTGATCTGTGTGCAAAGCAGTGCTTGCTGGCACTAGGAATCAATGAGCCAGCAAGCCTCTTGGCTCGGTGGGCACACGGGTCAGCAAGGAGCTGTGGCACTACGGGTTATGCTGCGGTCTGTGTGCAAAGCAATTCTTCAACTCGTGCCAACAATGGATGTGGCACTGCAAATTAGCAGGCTTGGCTCATGAAATCGGAGCTGCAAACCTAGGCCGTTGATTCTGGGAGAATATTACGTTTATTACCCCTCATTTGACTGTATTTTCCGCATATATAATGTCTAATTGGTCTTTAATATGTGTATTTTTGTAATATCGTTTAATATTAGAGCATATCGCTTGTTTATGCGCAAAATACCATTTTATGGCCTAATGTTGTCTCATGCATATTCGTCCCTTAAATCTTGCGTATTTTGATATCCGTCCCTTAAATCTTCATATTTGCCCTCAAGTCCCTCAAAAGTTAGTATTTAACATTAATAGTCCCTCTCACTAACTATCTGTTAAAATCTTAACGGAAATGAGAATATTCCGTTAAATTAAGGGACTATTAAGGTTAACGTTCAAAATTTAAGGGACTATTAAGGTTAAATACTAACTTTTGAGGGACTTGAGGGCAAATTAAGGTTAAATACTAACGGAATATTCCCATTTCCGTTAAGATTTTAACAGATAGTTAGTGAGAGGGACTACTAAGGTTAAATACTAACTTTTGAGGGACTTGAGGGCAAATATGAAGATTTGAGGGACAGATATCAAAATACGCAAGATTTAAGGGACGAATATGCTAAAAACCCTATATTTTTTCAGATGAAGCTTGTAATTTTACGAATCCAAGGGCTATTTTCCATATTTTCGGACGTCGGATGCAATTTCTGGGAATTAAAAGGCCAAGAATGGGCTTTAGAAGAAGAAAATTAAAAAAAAATTAAAAACCATAATAAAGGCGGGTGCCCGCCGGCTGACCAAGCGGGCGGGGCCCGCCCGCCTGTAAAATGCGGGCGGTGCCCGCGTTTTCTGAGAGCGGGTACCCGCCCGTGTTTTCCACGTGGGCGGCACCTGAGTCGTTTGACAGGCCCCAGTGTGCCTCTTTTGACTTGCGGGTTGCGCAACCCGCAAGCCCGATAAGCAAAGTGGTATTTTGGTCATATCTTGGGCATCCAAGCTCGGTTTTGAGAAAAATTTGAGTTGGGGACTTCTCCCCCAAACTCCAGAGGAGCTAAAAGCAGCAGTGGGAATGATTTGGAGGCGTTTGGGCTTCAAATTGGGTGAAATCTCTCCACTTTTCCTATGTTTTAATTAGTTTCTATTAGAGTTTGTACTCAAATGATGTTTGTATTAATAATATTTGCTGTTTTTATTACCATAGTTGGCTGAACATCATGTGGTGTGTTGTGTGGAAGTTAGTATTACTAGGATATATGTTTTCATGTCTCCATAAGTTTTGCAATTATCGAAATCGTTAAAAAACGTTGATTTCTTCATTTGTTGAAAAATGTGCAATCCGTAGAGGAATCCGCTTAGGATGACATACCGCGAGGCATCGTCTACATGCATCAATCCGTAGAGGAGCCCAAGGAGGGTGATGAACCGTGAGGTTCATCTATTCATGTTTTGTTATTCAAGAAATCACTCGTTTTTACGATTATGTTTTATACTGAAAATCATCGATTTTAAAAGCTAAATCATCCGATCCCCATACCTTGGCATGGATGTATGATTGAGAATCTATGGAGAATGAATAGCATAACGTCCTACAACACTAATGAAAACATAACACGCACACACTTTTTACGGTATCAGTTTTTACGTTATTTACTTTCCTAAAATTTTAGTGCACGTTTTATCTGAAATCAAATCCAAATACAAAAATTCACCTTCAAAAGGTGGTTCATACTTCACTAAATTATTTCCAAGCATATTTCAGATTGTAAAAATTTTAGATTAGTTTGTCCCTTAGTAATACAACCCTGGACTCACCAGGATTACTACTTGACCAACTTCTTATACTTGGGAATATCACTGCAACATTTTGGTCTAGTCAAGTTTCTAGCACCGTTCCGAGGACAACGTTCTATATTTTTTACAATTTCTAATTAGTTTGGAAATTTTGGTGAGATTTGTCTACTTTTTGTGTATATATTCTTTGTATATCCATATTTTCATTTTTTTCTTTTGGTTATTAATTTTTCTTGTAACGTTTTATTTATAACTAGTTTTTTATTGATTTTGGATGTTTGGTTAGAGTTTCCCATCTTGAGTGTGTGTTTTAAAATTTCTTTCTTTTACAATTTAAGTCATTTTGTTTTCTTTATAGTTTTACTTTTCTTTATATAAACAAAAAAATTTAAATTTTTTAAATGGATCGTGATATTGATAGTGATGTAATCGTTTCCGACTTTATTACGGGGTTGATTCAAATCCTACCAGTTTTCCATGGTACGGAAGAGGAGAACCCACATTTACATTTACAAAAGTTTGAAACAATATGCCGCACTTTATTTGGTGGAAATACATGCATTGATGACTTATTTCTTAAATACTTCCCATATTCTTTGAGAGATTTTGCTAAGCATTGGTTTAAAACATTGCCTCTTGACTCAGATTCTACTTGGTTGTCGTTTCAGGCTGAATTTCTCCGAGTATTTTTTTCCTATTTTCTTTGCACATGTACGGGGGCGGTAGGCCACGAAGCACCATAGAGCGAGCTTTGCTCAAGCTGATGAGGAGGCATACTATATTCATAGAGGAGAACCCATCTTGAGTATGAGGAGGCATAGGTTCAATGATTGATGCTTGCATGTCCACACCACAACTTCCACGAAGATCATCTCCTACAAATCTTTTACACGGGATTACTGCCTTTGTGTGGGATTTTGTGCAGACGAGCTGCAATAGGGAATTCTTAGTTATTCGACTGAGGAAGCATGTTGGTACTTGAATGATCTTGCTGAGTATGAGTTTGCACTCCAACAAGTCCACAGTCGGCCTGAGGTTCCACCGAGGGTTCATTTCAATGCGACCCTTTGGAAAAATTTGCAGAACATATTGATGGGGGACATTGGAGCCAAATGAAAGAAGATGAACAACCATATCTTGATGAGCAAGAGGAGATGGATGATGGGGTGTGTGTTGACCATGATGAAATCTACTTTGATGATGAGGAGGAGGATATGTGCGAGGGAGCAAGCTTACAGACCAAGACAGAGCCCGAGCCATACCTTCCTCAAACTTCAGTGCTGCAACTCCCACTACCTTCACTTCAGGAGGAGAATGATGGCGATTGCGAGATGGTCTACATTGAGCCAACGCTGTTTTACCCTCTAGATCTACTTCTGCAGACACTTCCTCCTCTTCCTCAGGCAGAGTATTAGATCGTGCGTAGCGACACATACCAGGGGAGTTCCTACAATTTCATGCCCTATATTATCGAATCACAAATTTCAATTCCATATACTTTTGATTCAAAATGTCGTCAATTGAATTTAAACTCTTTATTTAATTTTGACGACCCATTTTGGAACACTTTTGTTACAAGGCACTCGGATAACGCTTGGATTGATGCAGCTCGTCTGGGAGTTGCATTGCTGGAATCCAAGGAGGCTGGTAGAGGTCTAACTTCGCAGCAGCTGGCTGATAAGTGCATGGAGTTGATCATGCAGATGCCACCTTGCTAGAGATTCTGGATCCTCCTTTTGTGATGGAGACATCACCTTTACCATACGCAGCGCCTAGCACTTATTGGATGTCAACTTTTACACAATTGCCTTTGGCATCGCCATCTCAAGCACTGCCAGAGGATATACGCAAGGAGCTTTAGGAACAAATTCCTCCACCGATAGATATTTGTGATCCTCCATTTGGGAGGCCACGGTGATCTCTTCCCTTTTTACCCTTATACATCGTTATATATATTTGAAAGAGAAGCTGTTTGTCTATGCATTCACATATTTTGATCTCCATATTTTATTCTACTACCTTTAAACATTGAGGACAATGTTTATTTTATGTTGGGGGGAGAAGGTAGTGAACAATATATCATGTATGTTTTGCATAAACAATATAGTTTGTATTTAAAAAATGTTGTTTGCTTGCATTTACAAGTTTGCAAAAAAAAATTTAGTTTGCATATGTTTGAATAATACAATAAGGAAGTTGTGTTTTTCACCCAAACCATCTATATGTCCCTTTGAAGTGGAAATTCCCTCGTCTTTAATTGAATCCATATATTCATTATTGTAAAATAGATTAAGAATGTTCTACACATGCGTAGAATTTTAAATTATCACGACTTTCATGTAAATTAGTGCATGTATCCGCAATTGTAATCTCATGAAACTATTGTTTGGTTTAGGCAACCACATTTCAAATATGTGTTTATGAATTGGTAATTATGTGAAGAAGGTTATAAATTCATAGGATAACGGTCAACCACATACACAAGCTTGCTGATTAGTAAGGATGGAGAATTTTACTCAAACATGTCACATGTAAAAAAATAGTGAATAAAATGCACTGTTCTTTAGTAGCCGGATCCTCATGCCTCAGGAAGCATGGGGATTCACGTCAAAAAATGAAGTATGGGGTGTTGGATGCAACTATCTAGGATCTCTACTTTGATGATGACAAATACATGCAAAGCTTTTAACGTGTGTGCTAAGTGTGTTGCAAGAGTGGCGAGGATGTAAATACCCAAAAGATGACTTAGTCAAAGAGATGGAGAAATTGCTATACACATAACAATTGGACTTGGTCAAAGAGCTATACACTTAGCAAAGAGGACTTGGTCAAATATGGGATGAGATGGAGAGAATCCTATGGGATTAAGTCATATCAATTTGAGATTGAGCCAAAATCCTATTCAAATCCAATTCAAACTTCGATTAGCTTGGAAATCCCTAGATCTAAGGGATCTCTCATTGTTGACCTCATCCTTAGGCATGCTATTCAGCATCTAGCCACAAAAACCTATTGGCCTCTCCCCTTTGCCGTAATACCCTAGGTAGTTTCCTATATAAACCTACATCTAAAACTTAGGAGAGGTGTCGGCCATTGAAAAAATTCCCAAGACATAAACAACTCTCACGCAAGAGGAAGAGAGTAGATAGTAGGTTACGACAAAAGTCCTAAAGTATATCTTCATTGCCGCAAACTCGTTGCAAAAAGCTCCATTGAAGATCGCCTTGCAACAAGCATCAACATTACCGCGATACATCAACAAGAGGAGTTCATCATCATCGCCGCACCAAGAGAGCTTGCCGACCGAACTGAACCGTGCAAAGCTAGGCCACTGACCGCTGCATCTGAATCCTTGCTGTGCCATCAAGAGATACAACCCGCACATAAACCGACCAATCATCTTGGTGTTGCTGACCGAAGCAAGGAGCCCTACCCACAGGCTGCCGACCTATAGATTCCAAAAGAAACTTGGCCTGCAGACTAAACCATCAACAAGCAGACTGTGCTTGCCGACCGACCAAGCACTCAAGCCAAACTTATCATTCGACCGAGTCTACAGCCGCTCCCTTTGCTATGTCGACCGCATAATCCACAGCTGCAGACCCATAACCAAGCTTGGCTTGCCGACCCTTGTTGTTGGTGCACCTGATCTGCTGCCGACCAGCAATTCTCAAGTGCTCACTTGGTTGTAGACCGAAATCTGAGAGTGCCATCAAGCCATCATCCAAGTGCCAAGGCCGCAACTCGCAAGAGCCGCAACTTAAGTTGCGAGATATAGAGGAGACATCTACATCTATGTCAAATAAGATCTAACACGTACTGAACGACAGAGATGACACAGATCACAATCTGAGCATTTCTGAACCTTTTACTTTATCATTATATTTGTGATTGTGTGTAGATCTCTGCAGGGAAAACTTTACCACTTTTGTGTTCTTTTGGGAATTGTTTAGTCGAGGGATTAGACAAGAGGGTCTGACGAGCGGGGCTTGGCAAGATAGAACATTTACTAGGTTGAAAGTGTTTTGCACTTGGGGAGTGTGGTACGTACTAGGTGGATAGCCGTGGGCTCGAGACTCATTGTAGTAGTACATAAGGAACATATTAATGCTAGTATTTGCTTGGGGGCTGGAGTAGATTGTGATACGACTGAACTAGGGTATATCTGTGTGTACTCTGTGATTGCATACTTTTTGTACTGCCTATGATTATAAACTGCGTGTGATTTTTCGTGGGTTGCACGAGAATTTTTATAAGACTATTTAAAACCTCCCTCTAGGCTTAGATCCAGATCCAACAAGTGGTATTAGATCCGGTTAGAGGATCTAGGCTAGATTGACTATGAATACTTTTGATTCTGCATTTATCGAAGATCAGTCTATATCACGTCCCCCTAAATTTAATGGTGTAGATTATGCTTTTTGGAAAACTAGAATGAAAATCTACTTAGCCTCTCTTGATTATAATGTATGGAATATTGTTGGAAAAGAATATAGTCCTCCTATGCTTAAAATTGGAGATATTGAAATGTTGAAACCTGGAGATAAATGGGATGACAATGATTAAAAACACTTTTCTTTGAATAACAGAGCTATGAATGCGCTTATTTGCTCTTTGGATAAAGCTGAATTCAATCGTATCTCACAATGTTTAAGTGCACATGAGATTTGGCATACTCTGGAGGTGACGCACGAGGGAACATCGCAAGTGAAGGAATCCAAACTTTCGTTGCTGAGTACATAATATGAGAGCTTCTGCATGCTTCCATCACTATTAAGGACATGTTTGCGAGGTTCACAACCATCGTATACAAGTCTGCCTCCCTTGGTAAGCCATATTCTAGCCATGAACAGGTAAGAAAAATCTTAAGAGCGCTGTCAAACTCGTTCAGGCCTAAAGTCACAGCTATCCAAGAAGCGAAAGATCTATCACAGTTTAGAGTGGAGGACTTGATAGGCAATCTAATGTCCCACGAGCTTGAGCTGCAGAATATTGAAGAAAGAGAGAAACCTAAGGAAAAGGAAAAAGTTCCAAAACCACTAGCTTTTCAAGCTAGCGAGGATGACAAAGATGAGGAGCATGCACTTATGGTAAGAGGGTTCAACATGTACATCAAAATAAAGAAAGGAAGAGCTGAAATGGCGCAAAGGTTCAATCGTTCTAATAAATATAATCCTGCTAAATATTTCCGAACAGAAAACTGCTGATAAAGTTGATTGTTTTAAATGCAGGAGGAGAAGACACTTTGCGAGAGATTGTCCACAAGAGACATCTAATGTTACAGACAAGAAAGGAAAAGCCATGGTGGGAACGTGGGACATGGATAGTGAGGATGGGAATGAGGAGCATGAAATTGGAATCAATCTTGCTTTGATGGGAATACACGATGGGGCAACATCTTATACTAGAGCCGAACTTTTTAAGAAAATACAAGAGGAAATTGATGAGCTAGATTCTATTGTAGAAAGCCATAGAAATGCGTGTTTTGAATTGCAAAAAGAAAATTGTGACATGCTGGAAGAAACTAAAAATCTGAAAGAAGAGCTTGTTGCATGCAAATACACCATTACCATGTTAAAAGAAAAATCTAGCTCATCTGAAAAAATTGATTGTCTTTCTTGTCCCTCTTTGATGAATGATATTAATATACTTAAGCAAGTTAGAAACTGAAAAAGACTATGTGATTAGAGAGCTTAATGATAAATTCGGCATGGTTAATAATGATCTTAAAAGAAAAATGATTGAGTTTGAAAAGAAAGAAGAGGAAAACAAGAAAGCTTTCATTAGTAAATGTACTTTGCTTGTGAATGAGAATGCATTATTAAAATCCAAAGTCTCTAGTCTTGAATTGTCTATTAAGAAATTTTTCATAGGAAAACAATCTCTTGATATCATTCTTGGAAATCAATTATATGGCCATAATAGATGAGGACTTGGATTTGGTTTGAAAAATGTTGAAAAGCCAAAATTTAAGAAAATTCACAATGTGCCTACTATTGTCAAAAATATGCGTGCAAATTGCTTTACTTGTGATAGTGTTGGTCATATATCTTATAATTGCAAATTTAGAAACACAAAAATAAAGTTTAAACAAGTGTGGGTTCCTAAATCTTTGGTGACTAACATGAGTGGATCTTGTAGGATTCCAAGGTCACACATCGCATCTACCGTGTAGGTACGATGGAGACTTGGTGAGTAGCTATGAATTGAACGGTTTCATTATTCAAGCTTCTTAGCCAAACGACGACGCGAATGTATATCTTTTCCCTCTTTGAAATTAATGCATACCTTCATAGATTTTGCATGCTTGAACTATTTTTTATTTGTGTGATAGTTTTCTTGATTAGTTCATTATATATAAAAATAAAAAAAATGAAAAAGTAAGAAAAAAGGGTGCTTAATGAATATCTTTTCTTTTTGTATCATTTAAGTAGCATTATTGAATGTCATTTATATCCTTGTAGAAATCATTGTATTATTGTTATGGCTACATGCGCATGTTATAATTCTTAAATAGCCATGTTGAATTGAATAACTTGATGTCTACACCTACACCTTCACTTCCACGAATATTGAATATTGTTGCACAATTGGAGATTCTTTTATAAAATGTTGGAAAGTGAATGTAGGTTGAAAATAACTAAAAAATCTAAGTGATATGATGTGTATTTGCTATGTATAAAAATTGAGCACAAAAGAATTGAATATGTAACAAGAAAAATGAAAAAGTATGAATATTGATCCGTATATAAAATGGATATAATTCACGACAACTATACTACCCACTAGTATCCAACATAAACTTTATGGTTAAACTTTAGCGTTGGTGTTTTACTCGTCACGCAATGCCACCCCAACATCTAAGAGTCTTTATAGGCTATGTTTTGGAGTGTGGTATCTTGAACTCATTTTTAATGAGGTGGGAAAAATCAATCCTATGTGATTCAAAGTTAAATGGAAAATGTGGATTGCTTTTGGTTGAGTTTTATAAAAGTTCTCCCTCATGTGCTTCAATTATTTAATCATCACACTTACACAATGATGTAGAAGTCTATGTTATAATGTTCATTAAATTTGAATTGCTTATCCAAAGAAAAATACATGCAAGTGCTAGTTGTAATCTATAATACTGTAGTTTTGCATGTGGCATTTTATTGACTTCATTTATACACTTTTAATGATAACAAAGGGGGAGAAAAATTGAGGAAAGATTTGTGTTGTGTACTTGTGTACTGTTGTGTACTTGTGTACTTTCAGTATTCGGTATTTTGTGTGGCACTACATGGTATGGCACAACATGGTGTGGCACTACATGGTATTATTTGTGCTTAATGCTCGTGAAAATACATGAAAACACGTTCAAGGGGGAACATGAAAATAGGGGAGCATGCGTGTATGTTTGTACATCATTGTTGCATGCTTGTATGTTGCATACAATTGTTATACATTGTTGCATACATCCTCCATCACACTTTACACACACATGTAACTTGGATTGTTATTGCAAATCTTGTATTGGTTTGTCATCATCAAAATGGGGAGATTGTTGGATGCAACGATCTAGGATCTCTAGTTTGATAACGACAAACACATGTGAAGCTTTTAACGTGTGTGCTAAGTGTGTTGCAGGAGTGGCGAGGATGTAAATACCTAAAAGATGATTTAGTTAAAGAGATGGAGAAATTGCTATACACATTGAAATTGGACTTGGTCAAAGAGATATACACTTAGCAAAGAGGACTTGGTCAAATATGAGATGAGATGGAAAGAATCCTATGGGATTGGTTCATATCAATTTGAGATTGAGCCAAAATCCTATTCAAATCCCATTCAAACTTTGATTAGCTTGGAAATCCCTAGATCTAAGGGATCTCTCATTTTTGACCTCATCACTACGCATGGTATTCAACATCTAGCGGCAAAAACCTATTGGCCTCTCCCCTTTGCCGCAATACCCTAGCTAGTTGCCTATATAAACCTACATATAAAACCTAGGAGAGGTGTCAGCCATTGCAAAAATTCCCAAGGCATAACCAAATCGCACGCAAGAGGAAGAGAGGAGATAGTAGGTTACAGCAAAAGTCCTAAAGTCCATCTTCATTCCGCAAACTCCTTGCAAAAAGCTCCATTGAAGATCGCCTTGCAACAAGCCTTAACAGTGCCGCAATACATCAACAAGAGGAGTTCTTCATCATCGCTGCACCAAGAGAGCTTGCCGACCGAACTGAACCTGTGCAAAGCTAGGCCACCGACCGCTGCATCTGAAGATCCTTGCTGTGCCATCAAGAGCTGCAGCCCACACATAAACCGACTAATCATCTTCGTGTTGTCGACCGAAGCAAGGAGCCCTACCCACAGGCTGCCGACCTATAGATTCCAAGAGCAACTTGGCCTGCCGACCGAGCCATCAACAAGCAGCCTGTGCTTGCCGACCGACCAAGTACTCAAGCCAAACTTATCAACCAACCGAGTCTGCAGCCGCTCCTTTTGCTATGCCGACCGCATAATCCACATCTGCAGACCCACAACCAAGCTTGGCTTACCGACCCTTGTTGTTAGTGCACCTGATCTGCTGTCGACCAGCAATTCTCAAGTGCCCACTTGGTTGCAGACTAAAATCTGAGAGTGCCATCAAGCCATCATCCAAATGCTAAGGCCACAACTTGCAATAGCTGTAACTTAAGTTACGAGATAGAGAGGAGACATCTACATCTACGTCAGACAAGATCTGACACATGCTGAACGACAGAGATGACACGAGATCACAATCTGAGCATTTCTGAACCTTTTACTTTATCATTATATTTGTGATAGTGCGTAGATCTCTGCAGGGAAAACTTTACCACTTTTGTGTTCTTTTGGGACTTGTTTAGTCGAGGGACTAGACAATATGGTCTTGACAAGCGGGGCTTGTCAATATAGAGCATTTACTAGATTGATAGTGCTTTGCACTTGGGGAGCGTGGTACGTACTAGGTGGGTAGCCGGGGGCTCAAGACTCATTGAGTAGTACATAAGGACCATATTAATGCTAGTATTTGCTTGGGGGCTGGAGTAGGTTATGGGATGACCGAACCGGGGTATATCTGTGCTTACTCTGTGATTGCATAATTTTTGCACTGCCTATGATTATTAACTGCGTGTGATTTCTCGTGGGTTGCACGAGAATTTTTATAAGCCTATTCACCCCCCTCTAGGCTTAGATCCAGATCCAACATGGGGGAGTGCATAATAATCTTTAGACATTCCGAGTTATTAAGTATGAGGGGTTTTTCAAATCTAATGCCATTATACCCGCTGGTTTGGGAGTCATTGACCTAACGCTCGTTACATGGATTGCTCTAAAATGTTATTAAAAAAGAGACAAAAAGACAAAAAAGACAAAAAAAATATGAGATATTTTGAGTGGATTCAAGATCATGATCTTATGATTTGGGTGTTGTGATTGCCTAATCCTAGAAAATTTACAACGCAGGACACTTGATTACCTAATTGATTAAACAATTGCATTTGTACGATACTGAATCTGTGTGGATTGAGATAAAATTGTAAATTTTTGCATTACTCAATGAAAACCCATGATAGTTATTGAACTTTATTGGGTAATATTATTCTTAATTCATTTTAACCTTATATGGTGTGTGTGACATATTTTGGAATATTCGCTTATTTTGCTAAGGGACTAGCAAAAAGCTAGTTGGGGGTGTTATTCTGGGAGAATATTACGTTTATTACCCCTCATTTGACTGTATTTTGCGCATATATAATGTCTAATTGGTCTTTAACATGTTTATTTTTATAGTATCATTTAATATTAGAGAATATCGCTTGTTTATGTGCAAAATACCATTTTATGGCCTAATGTTGTCTCATTTATATTTTTCAGATGAAGCTTGCAATTTTACGAATCCAACGGCTATTTTTTTTCCATTTTTTCAGACATCGGATGCAATTTCTGGGAATTAAAAGGCCAAGAATGGGCTTTAAATGAAGAAAATAAAAAAAATAAAATAAACATAATAAAGGCGGGCGCCTGCCCGCTGACCAAGCGGGCGGGGCCCGCCCGCCCTTTTGAACATGGGCGGCGCTTGCTAGCGTTTTCTTAGAGCGGGCGCCCGCCCGCATTTTCCACACAGGCGGCACCCACGTTGTTTGGCTGGCCCCAGTCTACCTATTTTGACTTGCAAGTTGGGGGTTGCGCAACCGGCAAGCCCGATAAGCCTATTTTCTTTTATAAAGTGGTATTTTGGGCATGTCTTGGGCATCCAAGCTCGGTTTTGAGCAAAATTTGAGTTGGGGGCTTCTCCCCCAAACTCCAGAGGAGCTAGAGGAGCTGTGGGAACGATTTTGAGGCATTTGGGCTTCAAATTGGGTGAAATCTTTCTACTTTTCCTATATTTTAATTAGTTTGTATTAAAGTTTGTACTCAAATGATGTTTGTATTAATAATATTTGATGTTTTTATTACCATGGTTGGCTGAACATCATGTGGTGTGTTGCTGTCACGCCCCGCTTCCCAAAAATATGGAGGCGAAGCGTGAGAAGGTCCGCTCAGACTTGAAGCTACAAAGCTGCAAGTCCGATAAGCGTCAATCAGATTTAAAACTGCAGGTCCTTGCAACGCGAGCGAAACAAGATAATAATAATGAAATGAGACAAAAGAATAATCTCAGAATATCCATAAATAAACATCGCAGAAAAGCCACCAGGCTAAAAGAAAAGAGACTAAAGGCCCAAACATGGCCAACAAAAGTACAAAGCAACGGTGCTGCGCACCAACAACTAACAAAAGGCCTAAAACAAAATAAAGCTCAACAAAGACTCAAAGAATGGTCACCGGTGTCCACCAAAATCCTCCTGGGCAATCATGGACTCAGACTCAGCGTCAGCAAATCATCACGTACACCGCAACGGTCTCTGGCTCAGGGTCTAACATGTGACACCCAAAAGAGCAAGGGGCACATGTCAGCAAGTCTACAAGAGACTTGTGCAAGGAAACTGAAACTGAAAGTAAAGCAACCTAGCAGTTCTAGCATGATGCAATGACATGGCAGTTAAAGTATGAGTGCAGCAGGTAAAGAAAACAACAAGTAAACTAGCATGGCATGGCAAGTGTGGCAAGACTAATAACATTTACAAGGATTTCTCTAGTCATGTTTTCATTTCATGTGCAGAGTTTACGCCTTACAGCTGAAATGACTTTCTTTCACACTGATTGGTCGCTTAACTCCGCCCCACCCAGAGTTTACGCCTTACAGCTGCAGTTGCTGATCAGGCAGACTCCCAGCTGATTGGCCGCTTAACTCTTACCCCATCCCACGTGTATCGAGCCAGGGCCTTACCCCCGAACGGTAATGCTCGCTTCTGGAACACGAGCCAGGAAGTGTTTTTCATGATGGCATAGGGGTGCACCTAGCCAGGACAAGCAAGTACAAGTATGTAGCGTGTGCTACGAATGCAATATTCAACTTGGATGACATGTAGAATGCAATGCATGGCAGTTAAAAGTGCGTACAGATAAGGAAAGTAAACGTGACAGTTTAGTATGCATGAACAACAAGTTTAAAGGGGTGGATCTAGCTTCGTTGTCAAGCTAGATCAATTAGGTGACGGATCTAGTTTCGTTGTCAAACTAGATCAAGTAGGCGTCTAGCCAGCTATCATTTCACTGACTAGTCTCTTTTACGCTGAAAACAAGGAAGTGGCCTAAAAACATGGCCCTACACAAGAGTTGGCAAGTTTCACTTGCCTGCAATTACGACGTCTGAGCACACCGTCCAATGAGTCCAAAAATCACAATTATCCTACGTGCACAAGTCCACCGGCCTAAAGTCCATATTATTAATCTTGATTAGTGAATTTAAAACATTTAAAATACTTTAAAAAAAACTGATTTTAGTCTTGATTAGCATGCATTGGGTTGGGGGGTCCTAGGGGTGCAAAGCGTTACCTCAACACGACGCGAAAGCTACACCAGCGTCGGGTAGCGACGCCGGGGGTTGGAATAAGAGAACGCGCTCCAAGTCCTGATTCCAATATAGTTTCCTCGCTGGAAAGTTCAGAGCATCAACCGGAGCGACGGTTCCAGATTCCAAAGCTAGCACGTGCGACGACGGGCTTCAACTTGTCGCAACGTCGTGCACGGCGAATCGTCGGAGAGAAAGCACCTAGGTGGGGCCCACAGTAGTCCTAGGGACCTCTGGGGGACCCACAATAACTCTGGAGAACTTGGGGGGCCCACGGTGGCAAGCGGTGCGACGGGTGCGGGGTTGCGATGTATGGCCATCGGTCGTACTCAGCCAAATGCGGGGATCTCCATCGGTCGCTGCGGGGGAACGGCTTGGTGCAGCGCAGCGGGTCGGTGCAGGCTTGGTGCGGAGGGGTTTGTCGGTCGGGCGCTTGGGGCGGCTCGGTCACAGCGCTTGGCGGGCGTTGCAACGTTGCAATGTTGCAACGCGGGGCGATGCGGGCGAGAGCATCGGTCAGACACAGCGGGCGGGCCGGTCGGGCGCTTGGGCTGCAGCGGAGCGGGGGGAACGGGCGATAGCGGAGCGGACGACCGGTCTGACCGAGAGTTTCTCTCGGTCGGGCACGGAGCAAAGCGGAGCGGCGGCTGTGCAAGCGGGCGAAGCGGATGAGCGGCGGGGGCTCTCGGTCTGAGCGGGGGATTTGGGCCCGTTTCTTCGGTCGTGCGGCAGCAGCTTGTCGCAACGTTGCGACGAAACGTCGCAACGTCAAATTTGGGTTTTGGAAGAGGCTAGGGTTAATTTCTTGCGAAAATAGGTCTTCCTAGAGGTTGTTTATATAGTGTAGATGGGTTGACTAGGTCTAGGGCTAATCCTAATGAGATTAGGAGTTTAAAATAATTTAAAATTCAAATCTAACCAACTCCATCTCACCCAAGGATTTGACCTGGTCCAAATGAGCTGGAAATTGGCTCAAAAATTCTTTAAAACGTTTAAAACTCAAATAAATTTTCTTTGGCCGAATTTAATTTAAAAATAAATTATTAAAAATAATATAAAACTTGTTAAAAATATAAAAGTGGTCAAATAAACACCAAAAATTATGAAATAAATATCGTGGTGTTCGTGGCGACGAATGTGAGCTAACTAAGAAGACGGATCTCAGATTCGACGTCGGATGACGAAACCAAAAATAGAAACGTCTCCCGTCAAAAGTGAAATCGTCACATCTCATCGAGTAAGTTTAAATTGTGGGAAAACGACTCGAGAAGTGTCGTTCCAAGATAGTGCCACTATTTAATACTCTCAGAGACGTTCACAACGGCATATCACACGAAAGTGTTCGCAAACAACTAAATTCTAAAACAAACACGTGCACGGACAAAAGCACGTGCACGAACAACGTACAACGAAAAGTGGTCGTTACATCCTCCACACCTTAGAATAAAGTCCGTCCTCGGACTTTCTAATATAACTAGTCGCTCTAGTAACTACCCATTCAAGTCATAATAATTTAAACCAGGTATAGTCATTACAAGTGCTTATATATGCACTAAGTAGTCAAACATTTAACACTACTAACACGCATATATATATATATATATATATATATATATATATATATATATATATATATATATATATATATATATATATATATATATATTCACGTACGTTATACATTAATACCTATTATAGACAGTCAAATTCATACATGTATTTCAATCATATATATAAACATACATCTCTTATATAACTACTACTCACAAAACAATGGTTCAGATACTTATATAAGGATAGTCTCACTCTTAGCCAATACAATCATCGCTCTACCTATAGGTAGCTACCTATGCACAAACATCAAGGGTATACTACCCTCTAATATTCGTCCAATACCAAACATCTCATCACATATAGTCACACCATACCACTATTAAATCAAATTCACCATATATAATATACACTCACCACTTCTATAATTTCATAATATATATAGTCATTCAAATGCATTCCAATATTTCACCATACATTCACATTACGTACGGTCCTATAACTGTATTTACGACACGCCACATATATCAGTCATCAAGCCTATAACTAAGCACATACCTACCCGTGCATGGTGCACACCCATACACGCTAACATTTCATTTACATACACCAATCATACCATTATATAACTAGCACACAAACACACCTAGTTTTAGCTAGTACACATACGTTCACACAACAAGTCCTTAGCAAATAACTATACCACAAGACCAGCACCTATAACTATATACTGGCGTAGCGACCCACAATCATGTGCGTAGCACAGCCAGGCACAAACACTCCTATCACTATACATACATCAAACATCGCTATATTCACTACAAACATACATTCAATATACTTAGAGTATACCCACTCAAGCTTGAGTGAGACTCAATACACATATTAGAATATTCTATATACGTAACACGACATTCATACCTATACCAATACCATTCCAATATTTATACGTCTACTAATACAACCATATACATTCCCTAGATCAATCACACTTAATATTTAGTCAGGCAATACTCACGTAGTTCAATCATTCTATATACCATAATAATAATACAGACATCAGCACACGTATATTTATAATACACTCCCTAGTACATGCATACGTATTCATGGTATAGTCTCATACACATGTAACATATATTTTTATATATTCACACCATAGCCTACTACCTATAATTAGTATACTAACACATTCACACATACATAATTAAGATGTGCAATAGTCGTGTATACCTCACGGTATGCACGCATGCAACATCCCGCAAGAGCAAGCAATACCAATCAAAATTATACTCATACTTCCATATGTATATCACCTATATACTCAGGCATCAAAACATAACTACTTACGTCTAAACACAATTCATACCTACATACGAGCACACACTCATACGTGCCAACATATAGATCCCATAATAGGCCTACCCTCTTAACCATACGTACTTTTATTATTATCACTACTAACATACGCATAGCTTTACCAATCATTTATTTCAACCATTATAAGTATCTCTTACTACATACACAACTTAGATATTTCACGCTAACTCTTATATACACAGGCATCCCTAGTATAGTATAGCTATCCACAAAAATTTATAACTAGTAACACACAACAACTTCATACCATCACGAATAACTCCGAGCATATATATATATCACTCAATAGGCAACATCAATATACTATGGGAATTCTCATTCAAGCCCACGTACACAACTTAGGTACGTGCACTGCGACTACCTCACAAGGTCCAAGGGCCTACTAACAATTAAGGGTTGACACAGACATTGACGGACACTAAAGCCTAAGCAATAGAGGGAGGTCGAGGTCGAGGGCGTGACGAGGGAAGGATCGATAGGCACGAGTTCAGATAGGACGAATACAAGGAGACGGCTTGGTTAGACGAACATTGGCTCAATGGTGATGTTTAGGTTGAGGGAAAAGGAGGTGTAGTGATGCTTAAATAGGATACAGGAAAGGAAATAGGGTAAATAGCATAAGCTAAAATACGTGGATTTTGAAAACCGTTGTACTTTAAAATCCTCGTCTGCGAAGAAATGTTTGGGGATCGATAAAACGAGTTGTTCAAAATAAATATGAGTCGAATATTCAAAATAATAGAAAATGGCCTATTGGTTTTAAAAATCATTTTGAAAGGAAGTAAAATCATTTACGCGAATATTAAGGACATGGTTTAGAAAATTCTATCAGTCAGTAATTTAATAAAATATTGACCAAAAAGTTTTGGAAAGTCAAGAATGAAATCAAGTAACGGAAAGATTTAAACTCATATTAAATGCTTTCAAAACTTTTAGGCTATGGAAGATTTAAAATAATCAATTTTGAAACTTCTTTTAGAAAACCATGGTTTGCCAAAAATGAGAAACTGATTTACAAAAGGTTCTTAATATACGAGCACAACAAGTCTGACACGGATATAAAAATAATTGAAATTCAATTTGGTTTAGAAATTTCTTCTAAAAGCGTGCATGGTGAGCGGAAAGAAAATAGTAGTAACTTAGCATAAGAATTATCAGGATCGAATAGCAAATCTTTAAAATCAAATCAGGGAGGGTCTAAAGCAGGAAGAGGTTATGAAAATAGCAATTTTGCAAAAATCTGAAATAGTGAGAACGACGAGCAAAAAAAAAACCAACTTGCTGAAATCTGAAATTCCATGTGACTTGAAAAGTATATTAAAATTTTGAACAAATTTAAACCTAGGGAAAGGGGAAATCGAAAGGTACTTTTGGAAGTTTCAAGATTGTAACGGAAAGATTTGAAAATTGACGACGATCGTCATGGGGCGATATCGTGAATCGAGGCAAGAAAATTGGTCAGGTGATCCAAACATACATACGCCTAGGATATGGATCAGAAAAGTCTACGGAAACTCCTACGGTCGACCAACTAAAGATTTGAAACTAAGCACTAAGACTTTCTAAGGGGCTAGACGGAAACGAAATACGTTCAGCTTGGTCCGAAATCGTTGAACCCAGGTGAACGACAAAAGGAAATTTTAGAGGTCTAATATGGTCAGGGGTAGACAAGGACCACTAAGGTAACTCCTACGACAATTGAATCAATTGCTGACAGGGAGTCTAACTAACAATCAGAGGTCTCTAACTAGCAAACACAGACGTCTAACTAAGCCTTCTTATCACCTAGTGTCATAAGAAAACGACTAAACTCAAGGCTTATTACTCGGATGTTGCAATTTATTTAATGGACATTCTGTTATTATCGTTGTTCCGCTAATTCGCAATTGCAAAACGGACCTGCATGTGCCACCAACAAAACCTGTCACGCCCCGCTTCCCAAAAATATGGAGGCGAAGCGTGAGAAGGTCCGCTCAGACTTGAAGCTACAAAGCTGCAAGTCCGATAAGCGTCAATCAGATTTAAAACTGCAGGTCCTTGCAACGCGAGCGAAACAAGATAATAATAATGAAATGAGACAAAAGAATAATCTCAGAATATCCATAAATATAAATTCCAACATCGCAGAAAAGCCACCAGGCTAAAAGAAAAGAGACTAAAGGCCCAAACATGGCCAACAAAAGTACAAAGCAACGGTGCTGCGCACCAACAACTAACAAAAGGCCTAAAACAAAATAAAGCTCAACAAAGACTCAAAGAATGGTCACCGGTGTCCACCAAAATCCTCCTGGGCAATCATGGGCTCAGACTCAGCGTCAGCAAATCATCACGTACACCGCAACGGTCTCTGGCTCAGGGTCTAACATGTGACACCCAAAAGAGCAAGGGGCACATGTCAGCAAGTCTACAAGAGACTTGTGCAAGGAAACTGAAACTGAAAGTAAAGCAACCTAGCAGTTCTAGCATGATGCAATGACATGGCAGTTAAAGTATGAGTGCAGCAGGTAAAGAAAACAACAAGTAAACTAGCATGGCATGGCAAGTGTGGCAAGACTAATAACATTTACAAGGATTTCTCTAGTCATGTTTTCATTTCATGTGCAGAGTTTACGCCTTACAGCTGAAATGACTTTCTTTCACACTGATTGGTCGCTTAACTCCGCCCCACCCAGAGTTTACGCCTTACAGCTGCAGTTGCTGATCAGGCAGACTCCCAGCTGATTGGCCGCTTAACTCTTACCCCATCCCACGTGTATCGAGCCAGGGCCTTACCCCTGAACGGTAATGCTCGCTTCTGGAACACGAGCCAGGAAGTGTTTTTCATGATGGCATAGGGGTGCACCTAGCCAGGACAAGCAAGTACAAGTATGTAGCGTGTGCTACGAATGCAATATTCAACTTGGATGACATGTAGAATGCAATGCATGGCAGTTAAAAGTGCGTACAGATAAGGAAAGTAAACGTGACAGTTTAGTATGCATGAACAACAAGTTTAAAGGGGTGGATCTAGCTTCGTTGTCAAGCTAGATCAATTAGGTGACGGATCTAGTTTCGTTGTCAAACTAGATCAAGTAGGCGTCTAGCCAGCTATCATTTCACTGACTAGTCTCTTTTACGCTGAAAACAAGGAAGTGGCCTAAAAACATGGCCCTACACAAGAGTTGGCAAGTTTCACTTGCCTGCAATTACGACGTCTGAGCACACCGTCCAATGAGTCCAAAAATCACAATTATCCTACGTGCACAAGTCCACCGGCCTAAAGTCCATATTATTAATCTTGATTAGTGAATTTAAAACATTTAAAATACTTTAAAAAAACTGATTTTAGTCTTGATTAGCATGCATTGGGTTGGGGGGTCCTAGGGGTGCAAAGCGTTACCTCAACACGACGCGAAAGCTACACCGGCGTCGGGTAGCGACGCCGGGGGTTGGAATAAGAGAACGCGCTCCAAGTCCTGATTCCAATATAGTTTCCTCGCTGGAAAGTTCAGAGCATCAACCGGAGCGACGGTTCCAGATTCCAAAGCTAGCACGTGCGACGACGGGCTTCAACTTGTCGCAACGTCGTGCACGGCGAATCGTCGGAGAGAAAGCACCTAGGTGGGGCCCACAGTAGTCCTAGGGACCTCTGGGGGACCCACAATAACTCTGGAGAACTTGGGGGGCCCACGGTGGCAAGCGGTGCGACGGGTGCGGGGTTGCGACGTATGGCCATCGGTCGTACTCAGCCAAATGCGAGGATCTCCATCGGTCGCTGCGGGGGAACGGCTTGGTGCAGCGCAGCGGGTCGGTGCGGGCTTGGTGCGGAGGGGTTTGTCGGTCGGGCGCTTGGGGCGGCTCGGTCACAGCGCTTGGCGGGCGTTGCAACGTTGCAATGTTGCAACGCGGGGCGATGCGGGCGAGAGCATCGGTCAGACACAGCGGGCGGGCCGGTCGGGCGCTTGGGCTGCAGCGGAGCGGGGGGAACGGGCGATAGCGGAGCGGACGACCGGTCTGACCGAGAGTTTCTCTCGGTCGGGCACGGAGCAAAGCAGAGCGGCGGCTGTGCAAGCGGGCGAAGCGGATGAGCGGCGGGGGCTCTCGGTCTGAGTGGGGGATTTGGGCCCGTTTCTTCGGTCGTGCGGCAGCAGCTTGTCGCAACGTTGCGACGAAACGTCGCAACGTCAAATTTGGGTTTTGGAAGAGGCTAGGGTTAATTTCTTGCGAAAATAGGTCTTCCTAGAGGTTGTTTATATAGTGTAGATGGGTTGACTAGGTCTAGGGCTAATCCTAATGAGATTAGGAGTTTAAAATAATTTAAAATTCAAATCTAACCAACTCCATCTCACCCAAGGATTTGACCTGGTCCAAATGAGCTGGAAATTGGCTCAAAAATTCTTTAAAACGTTTAAAACTCAAATAAATTTTCTTTGGCCGAATTTAATTTAAAAATAAATTATTAAAAATAATATAAAACTTGTTAAAAATATAAAAGTGGTCAAATAAACACCAAAAATTATGAAATAAATATCGTGGTGTTCGTGGCGACGAATGTGAGCTAACTAAGAAGACGGATCTCAGATTCGACGTCGGATGACGAAACCAAAAATAGAAACGTCTCCCGTCAAAAGTGAAATCGTCACATCTCATCGAGTAAGTTTAAATTGTGGGAAAACGACTCGAGAAGTGTCGTTCCAAGATAGTGCCACTATTTAATACTCTCAGAGACGTTCACAACGACATATCACACGAAAGTGTTCGCAAACAACTAAATTCTAAAACAAACACGTGCACGGACAAAAGCACGTGCACGAACAACGTACAACGAAAAGTGGTCGTTACAGTTGCGTGAAAGTTAGTATTGCTAGGATATATGTTTTCATGTCTCCATAAGTTTTGCAATTATCGAAATCGTTAAAAACGTTGATTTCTTCATTTGTAGAAAAATGCGCAATCCGTAGAGGAATCCGCTTAGGATGACATGCCGCAGGCATCGTCTACGTACATCAATCTGTAGAGGAGCCCAAGGAGGGTGATGAACCGTGAGGTTCATCTATTCATGTTTTGTTATTCAAGAAATCACTTGTTTTTACGATTATGTTTTAAACTGAAAATCATCGTTTTTAATAGGTAAATCATCCGATCCCCATACCTTGGTATGGAAGTGGTATTGAGAACCTATCGAGAATGAATAACATAACATCCTACAACACTAATGAAAATACAACACGCTCACACTTTTTACCGTATCATTTTTTACGTTATTTACGTTCGTAAAATTTTAGTACACGTTTTATCTGAAATCAAAACCAAATACAAAAATTCACCTTCAAAAGGGGATTCATACTTCACTAAATTATTTCCAATCATATTTCAGATTGTAAAACTTTTAGATTAGTTTGTCCCTGAGGAATACGACACTGGACTCACCAGGATTACTACTTGACCGACTTCCTATACTTAGGAATATCACTGCAACATTTTGGTCCAGTCAGCCGTGACTTGTGGCTCCTCTCCACAGGTCAACAATTGATTTTTTAGGGGACTGTCAGTGGTCTAGCACGTGGAATTACCTCTGTAATGTAGGGCCGTGCATTGGGGTTCCTCCAAGCACTATGGAGGGGGCCAGCGATAATCGTGGTGCTAGGATCCACCGAGCCTGGCTCGTGCAAGAGTCACTGCCGCAATGCCGTGACTTCTCTACCCTAGACAGAGTTGAATCATTGGATTTGGGTGATTGATCTTGCTTGCCCAATGGATCCTTTTGTAGGATCTGAAAATATTGGGAGAAAACACTAGATGGGTGGTGAATAGTGTTTTATAACAATAATAAGGAAATTACGCCAAATTAAATATCTCTTATGCAACCTTAGTGCGAAATTGAAAGAGATAGTAACAATCATAGAAAAACAAACACATGATTTACCTTGGTTTGGATTCACCGAGTCTCCTCGACTTTGAGTCTCACCGACTCCTTTGAACCCTACTCCAGCAACCCATTAGCTAACCCGCTAGTGATTAGTGATCCACTATTACCCACTTGCCAAAACCTAAGAAGTGAAAAACTAATACACTTCCTTTCACTTTCCATAACCCGGGAATGGTCTAGTCTCACAACCGAGAGGAGCTTCTCAAGTATCACGAGAAAAATAGAACCGAAATATGAAACAATTTCCACAACCTATGCCTTAAATAATACTCTTTAGAATAAGGCATAGGTTGAAACTTAGAGTTTGAGCTTGAATGTCTTTGAATGCTCTTTAATGCTCTACTGAAGAATTAATGACTTGAAATCACTTGAGAGTGTATTGAATGAAGTCTTAATATTTTGGCTAACTTCTCAAGTCAAGACAAAAAAGCCCTTTAAATAGCTTACCAAAATCTGTCCAAAATCTGTTAAAAATCCCAAGCATTAAATGCTGGAAACGACTATTAACGGGCAAAAATACTAGTCACCAGTCGCCTGAAGTAGAACGACCAGACGGCTTTTATACTGTTCTGACTAGGTCATAAATGCAGTTTAACGGACACTTGGCAGATTGATTTGGATTGAATATTGCATATTTAACCCCCCATTTAGCCCTATTTTGTGCTTATATGATGCTTAATTGGTCTCTAATACGTTCGTATTTTGTATATCATCATTTATTAGAGAAATCACCTTATTTGAGCACAAAACAGCACTTAACTGCGTATTTCTGCACTTTTTATATTTTTCATAGCTTGGTCTCGATCTCACGATTCCAACGACTATTTATTTGTATTTTTTTGAGATCTGTGCTAATTTCTGTGATTTATTGAATGCAAAAGACGATTTTTAAAGGAGAAAATATGCAAATACGGCCAGAATACGTATAGAAATACGGAATACGCCACGACCGCCTATACGCTGCCTCGCGATTTAATCTCCACCGTTGGATCTCAATCCAACGGTCTTTGAGCGGCTTCATCTATACCGTCTAGCGCAGATCGATCGGCTTCAAATCGCTCCATCGCACAGCAGTTACGCGCTTCAGTTGGCCATGTGGCGACAATCGAGTGCTTCTCGCTCGAATCCAACGCATCCGATCAAGCGGCGACGCGGCGAAAAAGAGAGCGTTCGATTTCGATCGAACGGCTACAATCAGCTGGCTGCTGCGGAAAATTTCAGGCGACGTGGAGCAACGGAGTCTGTTGGATTCGAATCAGACGGACGAAGATAACTCCGAGATGTATTCGGAGATTGAAGCGGAGCGGGTGAGTTCGAAACCTAAACTCGATAAGAAAGGCCACGTGTCAAGCGGCTATGCGATCCCGCACGGATCGTGTGGCTCTTATTAACGACGGTTGATTGGGTTTGGGTTTATGCGGTTTTAAGCGGGTTTCAAACCCGCCAAGCTCTCTAAACCCGCAATGATTTATATTTAAGGTATTTCTAGGGGTTTTGGGCGTATTCTAGCGTATTGGAGGCTCTAGGAGCCGTATTTCGCCACCAAATTTGGAGGCCCTGGGGACAGAGGCTAGATCTATTATCTGAAGGAGATTTGGGGCTATTTGGAGAGAATTGGTGATATTTTTCCTAACTTTAGCCTTGTATTTCACGTATTTGGCTTAGAATTGAAGTATTTATCACGTATTTTGATGTTTTATGATGTATTTATCTATGAATACTAATTATAATCTCTCTATGCGTGGTTAATCTTCATATGTGTTGGTGTTGATGTAGTTAGGGTGTCATAATCATTGATTTTGTTATCTTTTCGCCATATATACATGTTTTAATCACGTATTTCATTGATTTCTATGTATAATCTAATTAAGTATGTTAATCGGAGACGTGTGCATGCTTAATTGAATATGATCTGAGAAAGACTTATTCGTGATACGCTCCGAGAGGACGTATTGTGACCCGAGAGGGCACTTGTGCGTACTTTTTTTTTTATGAAATCGACGATATATGTGATTACATTTTGGCACTCTTGTTTATGCGTTTTATCTCCATACCTTCCGACGTTCTCATGCCCTAGCCGGATGAGACGTTGAGTTATAGAAAAGATATCTATAATCATTGATTGCACACACCCTAACGAAATCAATACCAATACATACTCTCCATATTAGTACCCCATTTCGAATTCACCGTAGTTATCGTAGGATTTTCTTTTCTTGTTTGAAACTCATGATACTCTTGATTATACCTGATAGGTGGTTGGTTATCATCGTATTATTACTCTTTACAAACTGAAATTCGTGGTTTTGCAGGCCAGTTGTCCCGTGGATACGATACCTGGACTCACCAGGATTATTGCTTGTACGATCTCCTGCGCTTGGGAGTAACGCTCACATCATTTGAGACGATGCACAGATGGCTGAAGAAGACTTCCCAGACTTCTGGTCCACTGTACAGTCGTCTGGCTCAAAGGCGACAGTCGTCTGATCATATGCACAGAGAGAGACAGAGCCAGTTGGAATATATTAGTCCAAGTACCCAGACGTCTGGTTGACTATATAGACATCTGATAACATATCTTCAGATGCCTTAATCAAGACTTAACTGTAGAGTTTAAGATACTGGAATTTGGCTCGTAATTAACCAGAGGTTAATGTATATCATCCAGGCGACTGATACAAAGTGAAGACGTCAGGTATCACAAAATCAGACGTCTGAATTCTGTCAGTCAGCAGATGCCGAGATACTGGAAGTTCGACTAGATTTAATTAGATGTCTGGAGTTCTTCATCTAGGTGCATAACACATTACGCAGACGTATGTGACGTCCCCCGTGTTTGCGCGTCAAAATGATGTGTACAAAAAGTAATTGGGGGCGTGAGATTTAAATATTTGTAACCGCAAGCGCACGGTGCTGTAGTGTGGCTTGGGGGTCAAACTCAGGGAGGCGTGGTTGTGCTTGTGTCAAGAAGGATCAAATTCACCCCATGGGCGAGCTAGCCTGAATCGGATGATGGGTTGTCACGAAAATGGAATGCGAGGGATAAACAATATAAAGGAAAAACCCGGAACTTTGGTTTCCACCCTATCGTGCGATTCTCGCTGTGTAACGGTCACTATCCGATCATACGTATTTTAGAGAGTATCTTTGTTCGTGTGAGTGTTTTTCGTATTTTTGATTTTACTATTGTTCTCTGTAGCTCAGACGCGCGACCGGACCCCGTATTCACAACCCTCTCGGAGGCGCGATCACCCCAGCATTTTTTTCTTTTCATTTTTTTTATGTCTGGAGACCAATCTACTATATTCATTTTTGGTTATTAAAGCTTTTTATGAATAAATCTTCTTAGTTTCCAAATAATAAGTTCTGTACGTTTTTAACCTAAACCTTTTTTTTTAAAAAAAACCTAACACTAATGGCTATGAACTTTGTTTTGTTTTTTTTTTAAAAAAGAAGGGAATCTTTTGATATTTATTTGGTTTAAACCGTACTAACCAAATAATAACAATCATATTGTTAGAAGAGGATTAACCATGGCAAATAGCCATGGTACTATATTTATAAAACTCTCATGTTGAGTTGGGAGTCCAAGGGCCTCCCCACTAACTTAGTGGGGAGTAATGGAGAGTGATGAGGGGAGGGAGGCCAAAGGCCTCCCTCAACTCACAACACTCCCCCTCATCTCTCCATTACCTTGGGTTAAGCATATGAATACTTCAGGATTCAGTATGCCAATGGGGTGGATACTTCTGGATCCAGAGCCACTGTGGTTGCCTCGTTAAAACCTTAGCTGTTGAAAACCCAGTGGGAAAAACCAGCAGCTTAAGGGAAAAGAGTACAACTATCGAGGGACTCCCACCGATATGTACAAGCTTCAGGCTTGCAGATCTCCTATGTATCTATACAATCATCTCCTATTCGTCTATACATCCATCATGTTCTGAAAGAAAATACAATTATCACTCATCTACACAAGTTTCACTCATCTAGCGGCTACTGGAAGGCAGCGTCGCTCTGGAGTGTAATGCTCTTCGAAGTTGGTAGATGACTCCACTAAAGTATTCTTTGAATCAGTCTTCAGTGTGTCTGCAAGGTACTGCTAAACCTGGCTGAGCGTTTTCAATACTTGCTTCTTGGATGATGAGCTTCTCAGAAGATGTAGACATTGGATGATGATGTGTTTATATTTAGGAGGTGGCCGGCCTATTGTGTTTCAGTCATCGCGATGATCATTAAACCTGCATATCAATATATATTCCTTGACCCTTGGAAGTTGCGCAAAAGCAGCTTATCCTTGGTTTAGTGTTGCTCTCCAAGACAACACTGTATCTGGTTAACAACTTTACTGGAGACGTTCTATCAAAGATACGTGCAGTTGGCCAGATAATACACTAGAGCTAGGCTCTTCGGGACCTAGGATGTCCTCCCCCTCTTTCAGCTACTGAAAGGTGTCATAAATAAGTATCCATTTTTAATAGGTTGCAAAAGGACATCATTCTTCATAAACTCCAGGTGTATGAAGAATATGAAAGGGTTCCACCACGAAGGTGTTTAATATGTAAGCCGAGACATCTTCGGCATGATTAATAATAGTTCATCTTCAGGATGCTTAATGTCATCTTCAGGATGATGGTTCATCTCTAGGATGATAGTTCATCTTCAGGATGCTTAATGTCATCTTCAGGATGATGGTTCATCTCCAGGATGATAGTTCATCTTCAGGATGATTAATGTCATCTTTAGGATGATAGTTCATCTTCAGGATGATTATTGCCATCGTCAGGATGATCAATGTCATCGTCAGGATGATCGTTATACCTAGGTTTTTCATTTCCAAGGTACGCTTTAAAGCTATTTGAAATCTCAATGGTCTCTGCTGGAGATCCTATTAGCTTTAAGTCGACCATATGTAAGGCACATATAACAAATCCTGTCAACGATCTTTCGAAAAAGATACAAGGGCAGAATATTGCTTAAGATCAACTAATGATCTTTGTAGCCTTTATGGAGAAGACGTTTCTACGTTTCTCTTTCATCTCTGGGGGCAGAGTATACCCTTCTGGAAGTTTTATATAGATCTCTATATCTATATTGCCGTATATATATGTAGTCACAACGTCCATGAGCTGCATGTATTGGCTTTTGCAGAGAAGTGTAGGCTTAGTAGGAAAATGATCACATTTCCTTCATTTCAATTTCTTTATGAAATTCGAATTATATTCCACAGGTTTTTACACATTCAGGTGTATGGACTACTGGTCCAAAGACTTTGCTTTTCAAGAGTGAGTCCAGCTCTACTCTTATTGCCTCGTCCCACTTTGGCCATTCTATGCGTTTACGCTATAGAAAAGTGGGTAGACGTCATCGTCGTATTCAGCGACGTGAATGGCAATAGCGAAAGCAAAACCGTCGTCGACGGCTGTGCTATATTTGTCCAGTACCTCTCCAGTACGTACGTAATATAATGATGTTTCTCCTGTTGTTTCCTCTGCAGGGGAAATTAGGAGGGGAGAGGTTGCTGGTCTGAGCTCAGCATCCTGTGTGGTTGGATCATTTTAATATATCCAGGAATTTTCCTCTTTTGAGGAATTTTTATATTTTGAACCTGGTAGGCGTCCTCTTTTCAATTGAGGTACAGCCAATTCTGCTACCGGTGGATTGCATCCATCTTTGGGAATGTCAATCCTAGCTGGCGTATTGGCAACAGGGACGTGTGAACGAACAATCTTCTGGTTGTCCGCAAATTTATCCGTCAATTAATGTACTTTAGTCTGAATGTGAAGGATCTTCTGGATCTCAACTTCACACAGAAAAAGTATGCGGATCATAACGAGATGAGGACTTTTGTTTCCTATGATATGGTCTCAGAAGCTTCAGGCTTCTTTAGACTGCGTGCCTATTTCAATGAGATCTTGCTCATCAAATTCACATTTATCAAGACTTGGTGGTAAACCAAAAGCAAGCAGCATCAGCAATAAGATATGGCAACAAGCGGGCCGTATCGTGATAAGTGATGCGGAATGCATTGTGTTGGTCCCTAAATACAAAAGGCAACTGGGATTTATCAATGGACGTGAAATCCATTGGAGTCTCTTTACCAGAGACTCTGCAAACACATTATGAGTTTGAACATGCTGCAGGATGTTCAATTTCAATGCCAGTTTCTAGGTAGAAGTCTTGAATGATATGTGTAGTAAATTCACCCACATTATAAGCTTTTGAGAAAGCTAGGTTGCGAGTGAATATAAAGGCACACATAAGACCATCTAGTAGATGCATATATCAGTACAGTAATGAAGTACCGAAAATGGGCCATTTACGGGGTGAATAGGCCCGCAAAGGTCACCATGTATTCTCTCAATGAAGCCAGGAGACTCCAAACCCTCTTTCAGGAGGGAAGGTCTCTCTATTATTTTTCCCTTATGACAAAGGGGGACAAGGAAACTCAACCTTTTGAAGAATCTTCAGGTTCTTCAATGGATTCATTTGATGATGCGTCCATCATCGCTGATCCAGGATGACCAAGTCCATTTTGCCAGAGTTTAAAAACTATGGTAAAGAAAGGCACTTCTGGTGCTCAGTCGAGTTGGCTTTCTATAGGATGAATATCTGTAATTTTAGGGGGCCCGACGGGGATCCAGTGAAATCGTAAATAGATGGTCTTCTGGCCATTCTCTTGACGAGTTACATATTGATATTCAATATATATTATCCACAATTTTCAAGTTATTTTCTTTAAAAGAAATATCCTTGAAAATTGGAGATTTCCTATATGTTTAAGAGGAGAATTTGCATCTTATAGTCTCGTTGTATGTGGGAGCAATATCAATGCTATACCAGTGCAACGAGGCACTGTCCACAATATTCCATACTTCATCGAAATTTTATTTAAGTCAATGAAAAAGTCATTCAAAATAAAAGTTCGTAATTAAGCAAATTAAAGATGAAGCAACATGGAATTTTAAATGCATAGATAAAAGATGAAGCTTAATCGAGCAGGTCGTCGTTTTCGAAGTCTTTTGTAGTGAATATCGTTAGTGGCTGAACAGCCGCCAAGTTTGTTTCAGGCAGAGACTTCTGGCTCGCCTGATATAGTTCCTGGAGGTGGCGAGGAATGAGGCAGATTCTGGACCAATGGCCAGTCATGCCGCATCTATGTCATTTATCCTCCCAGTTCTTCTTAGGAAGTGACACTTGGTCAGTGTTCTTTTGCTTCCATGTAGGGCTGTTGACGAACAGAACGTTCGACGAACTACTCGTGAACAAGCTCGGTACATGTTCGTTTACGTTTGTTCATGAAGCTTAACGAACAAGCTTGAACAGATTTTTAGAGCTCGGTTAATAAACGAACAGAGCTTGAACATAACTGTGTTCGTTCATTTATGTTCATGAACAAGCTCGTTAAGTGTTCGTGAACAAGCTCGTTAAGTGATGTTCATGAACAAGCTCGTTAAGTGTTCGTGAACGAACATGTATCGAAAATAATAAATTTAGACAAATACTATATTGTTTACTATACTTGAAATGGACGCTTGTAATGGGATTTATGGAGCTATTATGCTAGATTTATTTGTTTTTGTCCTGCAAATATTTAATCCTTTTATTTAATTGATTTAGTCATTGGCAATTATGTTTAAATAGTATTATTACTGATTAAAAAATTGGCGTTCGTTTGTTTGATTGAAAATATGTTCATGAATAAGATTGATTGTGTGCTCACGAACATGTTCCTGACCATGTTCACGAACAAGCTCGATAAGTCTTGTTAACGAACAGAATGTTCGATTAACTACTCGTGAACAAGCTCGGTAACTGTTCGTTTACGTTCGTTCGGTAAGATTAACGAACAAGCTTGAACATGTTTTTAGAGCTCGGTTAGTAAACGAACAGAGCTTGAACATGGATTTTGTTCATGAACAAAACCAAGCTCCCCGTTCAAGCTCGTTCAAGCTCGTTCGTCAACAGCCCTACTTCCATGTGAAGTATCTTTTTCCCTTATTGTTTTTGTTTGTCTGGGGAGCTGCGCCTCTTGGTTGCTTCATTACAGCTTTCCCTTTGTTGTTTTTAGCCTTCCTCTTGTTTTTCCACTTCTAGGGAGAAACGTGGTGGGCTTCAGGGATAGTGGCAGTGCCGGCTGGACGTAAATTATGGTGGCGAGCAGTAAGTCTCGATTCTGCTCTGCCCTAAGTAGGCATGAGATCAGATCAGAGAATTTCGTGAAGTTCCGTTCACGATACTGCTGCATGAGGATTGCATCTTTCTCGTGAAACGAGGTAAATGTCTTTTCCAACATGCGTTGTTCTGTCACTTCTTCACCGCACAACTTCAGGCGTGAGGTGATGTTATGAAGTGCAGAATTATACTCAGCGACGGACTTATAGTCCTGAATTCTGAGGTTTTCCCACTCATAACTGGCACGCGGTAATATTACATCAATTTCATGTTTATACCGTGCTTCCAGCGCTGTCCACAGCTCCATTGGGTCCTCTGCCGTTAGATATTTGGCCTTTAAGGTCCAATCTATATGTTTCCTAATGTAGATAATGGCTTTCGCCTTATCCACATCGGAGACAGTGGTAGGAGTGTTGCTGCTAGATGTAGCAGAAGCATCGACCGCTGCTGGGGCCGATGAAGGAGCCAAAATTGAGCCAAGGAGGGCCATTGAACGCAAGTGGAACTTCAGGTCCACTCGCCAACTCAAATAATTTTTTTCTGCAGAATCAAGGACCTCGAAATCGACGCTTACCAATTTTGCCATCTTAATCTATGCAATTTAAATAAGCATGTATTAATAATTAAACATCATGCTTTAAAAGAAATAAATAAGAAAAAATGCGGGGATCGGCCAGATACCCAAAACATAAAATGTCCAAAGTCCAAATTACAGTCCTTTAAGAAGAAAAAGAAAAATACAATTTGGAAACCCTATTTGAGTCCCAGATAAATGCAATCTCCTCCATCTTCATAGGTAGTAACATCGGTCTTTCGCATAATACATTAATTCCTCACTACAAATTTCTCTCAGAAAAGAAAAAGAAATTACAAAGAGAAGGAATATAATTATATGGTATCAAAAACTGGCCGATCCCAAAAACCGCATTTTGACTTATTTAAACATCTACGCAGTTATATATGCAACATGCAAATAATAGCGTAGCAAACAGACATTACAAAAAAAAATAATTAAGCACAAATATTGGATAAAATAATTTAATTTAAGTTAAAAGGATTAGTTGGACCACGGGGAAACGTCATTCATCTTTAGGTTAGTTTACTAAAGACAGAGCGGTCTCAGGATCCGTTTAATCAATTTTACTTAAATAAATATTTTATCCAATGCTTAAGACATTTATTTAAAAGTAGCAGATAAAATATCATAATCCGCAATTCTAGTGGGCTAGAGGCGGGCAGCAGGCCCGATAGCAATAATAATCATATAAATTTGCAATTTGATTAACTGTGCTTCTAGCCCAAATAAGCAAACAAAATAAATTATTTATTTTGATTTGGGCTGCAGGCCCATAAGCAAAATAAAACTTATTGTAATAGTCAAGTTATTAACTGGGCTTCTGGCCCAAAAAATAGCCATATTAAATTAGTATTAAGATTTGGGTTGCAGGCCCATGGGCACCAAAATTTAAAATGTAATTTAACATAAGCCCTAAAAACAAATTTAAGGGTATTAGTTAAAGAATGTGAAAGGCCCCAAAACCTTATTTTACAGATTGTGTTACCCCCTCTCCCCTTGTCTACGTAAAACAGCCGTAGAGGCTTGCGCAATGGAGGATCCAACGTCCGAGAGTAGGGACGGCAGCTCAGAGAGGCCCCCCTTGGGGGGGGAGGATACAAGTCAATTTTTTTTTTGTTATGAAACACGCAGATCCAGCGAAGTCCAAACAAAATTAAACACCCCCGCAAGCATGAATAGAGCTATTTTGGGAACTTGGAGACAATTTTTAGTGCAAACAAACAAACCCTGAGGCCTCAGGCCACACATTAAAGCAAGTTCATGTCCCATATAATTCAAGCTTATCGGTTCCCATTTGAATCTTAAACTATACTTACTGTATACACATGCTGCAAATCACCATTCCATTCTAATTAACACCAAGTGGACTAATTACTTTATTTTTTTTTCGCGTAATTATGCTAGAGGGAAACCAACTTTATCAAAAGCTGCGTGAGCTCTTAGCCTCCTACTAATAGGATTATAGCTGTCCAAAACCACCCCAAAAAAAAATCATTGTCCTAAACCTGTTAAGATTTGTTTTTCACCTCAAATAACGAGGTGTATGTTCTTGATTTTTAGCAAGAATGTATATAATTTTGCATATTATATATCTACTGAATAAGAAATTATACCTCTAGATCGATGATCTAGGGAAGAACAATTGTAATCCGTAGATAAGAAAAAATAATCCACGCTCCCGCAAATCGACGTCACAAGAGCTTTGCCGTAATGGATCGCTGCAACCAAAGATTCCTAAGCGCGGTGAGGGTGATTTGATTTTTGGAAGGAGACGGGAAGAAAAGCTCAAAAGAGAAGAGCGGAAGTGCTGATAACGTGTTAGAAGAGGATTAACCATGGCAAATAGCCATGGTACTATATTTATAAAACTCTCATGTTGAGTTGGGAGTCCAAGGGCCTCCCCACTAACTTAGTGGGGAGTAATGGAGAGTGATGAGGGGAGGGAGGCCAAAGGCCTCCCTCAACTCACAACACATATATTATTATACCCTTAATAATATCTTGTTAAGGAGACTGTTTTTGAAGCTGTAAACTAAACAAATGAATCTCACGAAGAGGTTTAATTATTTTAACTTATTCCTTTTCATATCATAACAGCTTCCCCCTCACTTCACAATTTTTCCCCGTACATGCGGCAATGTTCCCTTTAATTCGTAACTGTCGCCGTCCGTTTCTTTTCCTTTCTTTTAAACAACCTCAGGGCTCTCTCTCTCTCATGTAACCCAAGGCCTACACACATTAAAACCTATCTCCACATTTAAATAATCAAACCTAGGCCTCTAGCCCTGTCGCACAACCCCCCACACGTCACCCATTTTTTTCTCCCACGTTCTTATCTCTCTCTCCTCTAACTGTGCAACAACCCACGTCTTCTCTTTTCCCTGAAAATGCTACAGAAGTTTACGGGTAGGGAGCTAATTCATTTCAAATGCAACAGGAGCAATTGCCTAGGCTTCACGTATGAACTTTATCTCTCTCCCTCATCTCCATCTCCTTCCCTCCATCGACCTGCAACCGCCGGGGACCCAGGCGCCCTCCTCTACGCACAACCCTACCTCCGTTCAACCTCCTTACTCCGAGCAAAACCCAACGCATCTCCTTCACACGCGCAAGCGCCTATCCCTCACCTCTCTCCTCTTACACTTCCAGGCCGCAACCTCCTTCCCTCCTGCACGCAAGTCAGCCACTCACCTCAAAACCCTCGCTACTGCCCTCGCTGCCTTGCTTCTGTCTTGTCACCACACTGCCGTCCACCCCTCTCCCTTGATAGCCCTCGGCCAACACCTTCTACATCCGGCCCTCTCGCCTTGAGAACCCCCTGCCGGCCACCTTAAGAACCCCTTGCCGCCGGCCACGTTCTGCCTTCACCCAGATCCACTCTGGCCTGCCCTATTAGTGCACCATCCTTCCTCGCTTCACCCCGTGCATGCACGACAGCCCTCCATAGATCCGGCACACTCTCTCCATAGCCGCATCCTCCCCAGCCGCTCAACCTCCCCCACAACAACCCCACGACGGGCCGCACCCCTCTTGACAGCCCCTCTTCCTTCACAGCAGGCCGGCCCTTCTCCACGCAGCTGCAAACACACCGAAACTGCCGATGTCCGATCACCACGCACGTGCCTCTCTCTCAGCTATCGCAATCTGCCCTTGCTGTCCACACACGGCCCACGACAGCCCCCGTGCGTCTAGGAGTTCACGCACGACTCCCGTAGATCTCGCAGCCTCCCGACATCCCGTCACCGTATCGTTGCCATGCTGCCTCGTTGCGCTACTCGCAACCGAGGTGACCCCAACTCCATTGCTGTTTCGCTATGCTACCCATAGCTGAGACGCCACACGAAGACATCCCGTAGCCGTGACATCTCAGCTGCGCTACTCGCAGCCGCTACGATCCCGAGACGATCCCGAGACGACCTCCACTGCGCTACCCGCAGTCGGGGACACGAGCACCGCCACCGTTTCCAGACTCGACGCCAGATTCGTGCGCGTCCCTCGCACTAGGTTAGTCCCTTTAAACTCGTAGCGAAACCCACACCGTAGCAAACTGAACCCTAACTAAAATTGGACCACTGTAATTAAATTTACTTTTCGCTTTTTTAAAACGTTGTGCAAATCTAGAATATCGACGAATGAACTTTTTGACTGTGCACATAGGATAGAATCGTCGAATAGGGCTGAACATCAAAATTGTGACTTTGACGATTAGGGTAGCCCCGACAACCTAGAAATGAACCTAATTAGGATTTATTGAAAACGAGGCCTGACATCGTCGCCGTGACACTGTTTCAGACGGACTTCCGCGGACGCGACACCTGGACGAGACGCTCTGGACGGACGAGGCACTCGCCATCGCAGGCAAGTGTATCCCACTTGCACTTTTGGCTGTGTTTAGGCCCTAGTTGGTTAGAACTGATAACTGTGAACAAATAGAACCGGACGTGAAATGATAGCGTCCGGGACGCCTTTGACGGCTCAGACTTGACGACGAAGTCTGAGCCTGACAACGACAACTGTTGACAACATAGGACTATCTTGTGTGTGTGTGTGTGGACACCCTAGAATAACAACTCCCTACACTTGTCATGTCGTGTCCTGTTACACAAAAAGCCTTCGGGCGTTTCGGATGCTTTCCCCCGCGAAAGTGATCCCTGTTACACAAAAATCCTTCGGGCGTTTCGGATGCTTTCTCCCGCGGAAGTGATCCCTGTTACCCAAAAAGCCTTCGGGCGTTTCGGATGCTTTCCCCCGTGAAAGTGATCCCTGTTACACAAAAAGCCTTCGGGCGTTTCGGATGTTTCCTTAGCGGAAGTGATCCCTGCAATTCTTGTCCTGAGTTCCTGGGTTGGAGTAGGGTTGAGCGTGCGCACGGCAAGAGGGTCTGATCCCCCTCGAACCGTAAGGCATGAACCCTTTTCGTGTCTCACTTGTCTTGTCCCGTCTTGTTCCGTCACGTCCTGACTTGTCATGACACCTGTAGGTTAGTCCCGTAGTTTGGTAGCACACACTACGACTACTACTTGCTGCGATTTACTTTCCTGCTGCGTTACTTCCTGTTGTGTTACTCTGTTATAACCACAGCATGCTAATCAACCAGTAAACCATTGTTTAAAGTTCGGTACACTTGCAGTAAAGTCTAACCCTCCTTGTAGAATTTACCTGATGTACAGTTCCTTTCTCTTGGGTGCTGTACGTCAGGTGTTCAGCCAGAGATCGTGGACGAGGCAGACCCGCTGGAGTACGAGGAGCCGAGGAAGTCGACCCAGTGCACGTGCCTGACGAGGACCAGACCTTGAGGTCTTTTTAGTCGTCGCTTTCAGAGGTTGCTACTTTTAGTTTGCTTTTAGATAGTTTGTTGCCATGCTTAGGCTTCTTTTTAGACTTTGTACTTGTTGGATATTATATCTTTAATTTGATGAATGCAACTTCCTTTCTGTACTTTCTGTTGTTTCGAACTTTATTAATGCAAGAACCTGAAACTCTCCAAATGGTACCCCTACAGATGCTTATTGGGTCCGAGCTTCGCAGCTCTGGCCTAAGCGGGCCTTAGTCACGCTTCGCCTCCGTACATTTTGGGAAGCGGGGCGTGACACGCCGATACAGCCTACGGGTAGGATAACGATCGGAATTAGGGTCTAATGGTGGGATGTTGCCTCTGAAAGTGGTACTAGTGTCCCATGGGCCCGATATTCCGATCGGTGCCTAGGATGATACGCCGGACTTCCCGGGTTCGGTCAGTGGGCACTCCCGTATCCATTAACACTGACCGACTCAGGGAGCACTAAGCTCGCAACGATAACTCCCAACGCCTCATCCTGCCGCTCCCGTGCGCTAGGATTCGACGTCTACACTAAGGGCGTGAGCTATCATATGGCTAGGGAGTCAACCGCCAAGTTTATTCCCCCTTGGCCCAACGGTCAAAGGCGGTCTTTTTCCCGCCGATGACAATAAAGCACCCCGCGTAACCGGTAGATTCCTAATCCCTATCGATTTTGTAGTCCTATGGACGCATTGGGGAGAGCCCACGAAGGAGTTTCCACCAGAATCCCAGATTTGGGAACTACTCACACATATTTAGTAAAAAGCGATCTAAAGCAAAATCGATCGTAAAAATCATGATTAGGCGAATGAAAAGTAGTAAGAGCAATGTTAATAACACTATATTAAAGTTTGACAAAGATAAAAAAACTTACAAATATCTGAAAAATTACAGCCGTCAAGAGAGAGAGAAAAAACAGCAAAAAATAACAACTCTCGTTTCTGGAAAACCTAGGGGTCCTATATATAGAATACGATATCACCCGATCGGTTGAAAAGTCAACCGATCGGGTGACCTGCTTCGTTTCTTCAACAGCTCAGAATAGGACTTCACCCGATCACATGGCACGATCGGTTGAGGGTTGAAGCTGATCGATTGGATCTTCGTGCCGTCGGGTGAACCGGTCGGTTCATCTCTCCGTGTCTTGGCTTCGGAGAATCGGCTACAGGTGAACCGATCGGGTGAAGGTCACCCGATCGGTTGGCATTCAGCGTCAGAATCCAGAGAGTTGGGGCATTTGTACCGGTCTCTGAACCACCCGGGTGACTTCTTGGCCGCTCCAACTTGTGTCCGGGTGGTGCACGCGTGCATCACCCGATCGGTTGGAAGTGACCAACCGGTCGGGTGAGGGGCTGAAAGATGCGATCTTCGTCGTTTGACCCCCTGGATCACGCATGACTCCTCCCGTTGCTCCGGGGACTCATGATATCGTCGTTTTATGTCCCCTACGCCTATAAACTCTTGCAAATATACAAAAACACGGAAAAGTGAAAGAAAACAAGAAAACACGAGAAAATGAATACAAGACGGCAGAAAATAACGGAAAAACACGGAAGAAAACGTGCGCAAATATATGAAATATAAACGCACGTCAAAATCCCCCAAGCTGAACTCTTCCTCGTCCTCGAGGAAGACGAGTGAGAGTAGGAGCTCGGAGGGAGAAAATAGAGAGAAAGAGAGAAAATGAGAATTATATGTCCTAGATCGCCCGTCAGGGCCAACAAAACCAAAAACGACACGCCAAGCAAGCAAACGCCAAATCACATCACTAAACTAAGGAATACGAGTCCAGACAAGTGCCGTGGGCCCACGCGGTGAAGCGCGAGTGAGTGTGGTCGTGTGTTAGCAGTCGGTGTCACTATCTACGATGTGCAATAAAGCTCGATATACATAAATCCAAGAAATGACCCAAATATCGATTCGATTCGAATAAAGCGGTGAATATATAGCTCAAGCATGCATGAGAATGGAGCAAGAATCGAAACATATCATGCGTCAGGGACTCCACAACTAGGGTCAAGGAAATCACCACAATATAGCCTAGATAATAGTTAAAAAGTTCCTAAGCCAAGTGTTTTCGAAAACGATCGGGGTTGAGATGATGTGGAGTAGAACACTCGGTGCAAATTCTCGCCTTCCCTTTATTCTCGGTAAGTAGGAAAATATTCACACTCATATTTATTTTTGGGTTTTGGATATTTGTATTTTTTTGGCTTTTTGGCTATCCAATTTTTTTCTTTTCTTTTCTCTTTGGGTTTTTCTTTTCTTTTCTCCTTTTTTTTGGATTTTTGGGGTTTTTTGGCTATACACATGTGTACTCTCCCAAGTGGGAGAACGGTACACGACGAGGGGATTTGCACCAAGTAAAACAAAAAAGAAATCGAAATCTAAACACTTGGGCAAAGGAAAGTATTCTCGCTAATTAGAGCATGGGCTAAATGAGTTATCCTAGTCCTTAATTGTGGAATCCCGACACATGCGAAATGAAGTATACGATATATATATAACAAGTAGAAGCAGACATGAGAAACAAATACCGCATATTCAAATCGAAGCATGATAATCTAGGGGGTCATTCCGGGAGAGGTATATAAAGTAAAATCACAAAGTAGAAGCACACCAAACAGCTAGGCACGACGCACGACTCACAAAAAGCTAAGTGGACCCACGATGCATGAAATACAAGAGGACTCGATATCCTAGGGTTAGTGAATGTGATTATCGATGCCATGCTAGGTGTGTGTGATTTTGTGGCAATTCATCATAGGGTTCATCTCTAGGAAAAAAAGATAAAAGGAGGAAAAGAAAAAGAAAAAGAAAAAGATGGTGAAAAACGACTCCAATCACGAAGAAAAAGAGACAAATGACGTACGAAGTACGACTCCCCCAAGCTGAAGCTTGCATTGCCCTCAATGCAATAGAATTAGATACGGGAGGGCAATGAATATGGGGGGAATACGCACAGACACAACAAGACATGAAAGAGAAGAAAATCACACAAATGAACTGAAAATAAGAGATAAATATAAGAATCACACCACACGACATATAAACAGAAAATAAAATAAAATAAAATAAAATAAGGAAAATCACACGACACGACAAATAAACAACACACAAAGAAAACGAAACACGATAGCACACCCAAAAAATTTGACATCCCCCAAGCTAGACATGACAATGCTAGCAAGATGATGTGATCGTGAAAATGCAGAGATATGCAAGGGGGAGGTCAATCGGAGTCGCTAGTGGTAGAATGGTAAGGAGACGGCGAAGAAGGTGGTGAATAATGGTAGAAGGAATCCTCCGAGGACGAAAGAGAGGGTGTGCGAATAGGAGAAGGATGAGCAACAAGCAAGACTACCGGAGGATCGGGATACATCGGTGTATCGTGGTGAATGATGGTGGGACGCGGTGAACCGACACATGGGTGCTAATCGGGAGGATCCATGGGTGGAAAGTGAACAAGTGAAGCGTACCAAGAATCTGGGTAGAACTCCCAGGGTAGGTGTGTAAGTCGTAAGGGGAAGCGCTCCGGAGATGAGGGTGGGAGGATGGCAAAAGGAGTGTAGGCAGAACTATAGAGGTAGGCTGCACGATCCTCCCCAAAAGGAGTAAGCATACCGATAGAGATCAAGTAATCGCGATCGATACAGATATGTCCCGGGACAATAGGGAGGTCAGGCGGCATCCTCAAGACACAACTGACAATAAGAGTGACCATTCCCCCACAGCAGATAGAGACGGATGGCTAACGGATAGGATCTCGTGGATGATCCAATGAGCGGTGTTTAAGGGTAAAGGGATGTCGCCATGAATCCGGTCATGGGACATGGCATAGAGAAAGAGCAACTCATCCCTAGACACCGTGGATACATCTACGCGAGCGAAAATGGTGTTGGCAAGGAAGCAATGGGTGAAACGGTAGCATGGGTGTATGATGTAGGAGGCGAGGGCTACCGCAGGAAAGGTGGTATATCGGGTGAATCTTTGCCAAGCGCCATCGGCCTGAAAGCGAGAAAAGATGTCAGATCGATCAAGAGTTGAGCATTCAACATGGCGATCGGGGTGAGGAAAGTATAGAATGTCATTAAGCGTGTTGAAGCTCATGGAAAAATCACAATTGAAGGCTCGGAAGGTGAAGCCATGATCGGACACTTCAAGAGAACTAAGGAACTCAAGTGTGAGATTCCTGTGTGTATTGGCGTGGGTTCGTAGAAGATAATCGCAACCTATGAAGCAAAAAGTGCACAAACGCCCCTAAATAGTCCAAGAGATTGTAGGGTGGGGAAGTCGGCGAAAAGAGTAGGTCGCATTGGGCGATGAAGGAGGGCTTGCAAGCGATCAGATTACTCTTCGGACGAAGGGTTTATGCCTAGAAAAGATGGGGAGAAGGGACCGTAAAGGGGATGTCTGCGTGACGACGAGGCTTTTTCCTTTCCCTTCCTAGACATGGTGACGGCAAGGGGAAGGATGATGGAGCGGGATATTGTGTCTATGAAGATGAAGAAGCAGATAAAGTGTGCAAACACAAATTCAAGACATTATATAAAATGAAATAAATGTGAAGAGTGGAAAGAGGTTACCCATCGACGTTGTAAGATCAAGCACCCGAAAGACCCCACGCAATATAAGGAAGCAATTTGGGAAGCCGCCACTCGCTGATCCGACAAGAAGCGAAATTTTCGAAAATTTGGGGGTTAGGGTTAGAGTTTGGATGTTTGATGAGAGAATGTTGTTGATGGCGAGGTGGCGAGGGTGGGGGAGTATGGAAATAAGTGGGGGTGAAGATCTAGGGACAGTGGGGTGGATGGAGGAGGTCGATTCGACAGTTGGAGGGAGAGAGATCGCGTGAAGGGAAGTTGGGGGTTGGGTGGACGAAATCGTGCGACAGGGGTATTTATAGGGGCGAAAGCGAACCGATCGGGTGAGGATTCACCCGATCGGGTGGATAAGTCTCGAAAATTTCTCGTCAGCCAACGGCTACAAGTGAACCGATCGGGTGAGTTTTCACCCGATCGGTTGACCTCTTCTCAATTCTTCCCGCGAGTCTGCAACTTTTCACCCGGTCAGCCACACGACAGTGGCTTCACTCAACCGATCGGTTGGTATATCCCCTAAATTTCCCGAGAGTTCGGCCCTTCTCGCACGGTCTGCCACCCGGTCACACGATGCTTCACCCGACCGGTTCGCAAGGAGAGCAGATACGGCCAACCGCTGATACGTCTCACCCGATTGGTTGAGTAGTCACCCGATCGGGTGAGGGCTTGTTTCCTGCAGAAATTCACGATTGGCCTAAGTTTCTCGACGGATGATCTCGCGGCTGAATTTAATTATTAAAATAGATAAAATAAAGTTAAAAAATGAGTCTAAAAATAAGGGTGAGGGTGTAGAACATGGGTTGCCTCTCATGAAGCGCTTTTGTTTAACGTCGTTTGCTCGACGCCTCTTATGGTGGTCAATTAGGGTCCGGAGGGTTTGAGGAAGAGTCGTCGATCGCTGAGAATCCGACCGGAGAGAAATCTGGTTCTCCTACTGCATAGTGTTTCAGGTGCTGCCCGTTGACTTTGAATGACTTATCCCTTCCCATTATCTCAATAGCCCATGCGGGAAGACCTTGGTGACGCGGAAAGGTCCTGACCACCTTGACTTGAGCTTTCCAGGAAAGAGCTTCAGCTTTGAGTTGAATAGGAGAACTAAGTCTCCTTCCTTGAATTCCCTTTTCAAGATGTGCTTATCGTGCCACCGCTTCAGCTTCTCCTTGTAAATCCTGGCATTTTCATAAGCATAGAGCCGGATCTCGTCGAGCTCGTTAAGTTGTAACTGCCGGTGCCCTCCAACCTCATTGGCGTCGAAGTTTAGGTTCTTGATTGCCCAAAATGCCTTATGTTCCAATTCCACGGACAGATGGCATGCCTTCCCGTAGACAAGCCGGTAGGGGGTTGTGCCGATCGGAGTTTTAAATATCGTTCTGTAAGCCCAAAGCGTGTCAGGAAGTTTTGATGACCAATCCTTCCTAGAGCTGGCCACCGTCTTTTCTAGTATGCTTTTGATCTCCCGGTTAGAGACTTCCACCTGGCCGCTAGTCTGCGGGTGGTAGGCACGCCCCACCCGGTGTTGTACCCCGTACTTTTTCAAGAGAGCCTCGAATTTCTTCTCTATAAAATGGCTCCCTCCGTCACTGATCAGGACTCGAGGTACACCGAACCGCGGGAAGATGTTGCTTTTAAAGAAGTTGGCGACCACTCTGGAATCATTGGTTGGACTGGCTATCGCTTCAACCCACTTCGATACGTAGTCCACGACTACCAAGATATACTGGTTCCCTGAAGAGGAAGGGAACGGTCCCATGAAGTCCACTCCCCACACATCGAAGATCTCTACCTCTAGGATGTAGTGTTGAGGCATCTCATTCCGCTTGGAGATATTCCCCGTCCTTTGGCATTTGTCGCAGGCCTGGACATAAGCATGGGTGTCTTTGAAGAGGGTTGGCCAGTAGAATCCGCTTTGGAGAATCTTCGCAGTCTTCTTATAAGTGCTCACATGCCCTCCACATTGTTGACCATGGCAATGGGAAATTATAGAGGTCGTTTCAGTTTCAGGGATGCATCTCCGTATCACCCCATCATTGCAAGATTTGTACAAATGGGGGTCGTCCCAATAAAATTTGCGGACCTCATGGAAGAATTTATTCTTCTACTGGTAGCTCACATTGTGGGGGACGATGGCACAAGCCAGATAATTTGCGATGTCGGCGTACCAAGGGGTCCAGGCGAAAGAGACGGAGAAAAGATGCTCGTCAGGGAGCGAATCATCGATCGGAGTAGCGTTCAAATCGAGGGTAGACATTCTGGACAGGTGATCGGCAACTACATTCTCCGCCCCCTTCTTGTCTCTGATTTCCAGGTCGAATTCCTGGAGGAGGAGAATCCATCTAATGAGCCGCGGCTTAGCCTCCTTCTTGCTCAATATGTATTTGAGAGCCGTGTGATCTGTCTGCTAGCAATTCTTTTTCCGTGGTAGTATAATTTCTTTGGGCGGCGTCAAGGGTCTTGCTCGTATAATATATGACATGCAGATTTTTATCCTTCCTCTGCCCCAAGACGGCACCAACGGCATAATCACTAGCGTCGCACATTAGCTCGAAGGGTAGATTCCAGTCCGGTGGCTGTATTACGGGCGCGGAAATCAAAGCTTGCTTCCGGGTGCGGAAGGCTTCCATACACTCCTCGTCGAAGACGAAAGGCGCGTCCTTCACGAGGAGTTGGGTCAGCGGCCTAGAAATCTTCGAGAAGTCTTTTATGAATCGGCGATAAAATCCCGCATGTCCTAAAAAACCACAGACTCCTCGAAGATTGAGCGGTGGCGGAAGCTTTTCAATCACCTCAACCTTTGCCTTATCAACCTCGATTCCCCTCGAAGAGATGACGTGTCCAAGCACAACCCCTTCTTGGACCATGAAGTGGCATTTCTCCCAGTTCAGGACTAGTCCCTTTTCTTGACACCTCTCCAGGACTTTAGTTAGATTGCTGAGGCATGAGTCAAACTCAGTTCCATAGACGGAAAAATCGTCCATGAAAACCTCCATGATATCCTGGGAGTAGTCGGAGAAGATAGCGGACATGAGTCTTTGGAATGTAGCTGGGGCGTTACAAAGTCCGAACGGCATTCTTCTATAGGCATATGTCCCAAATGGGCAAGTGAAAGTCGTCTTCTCCTGGTCATCGTTATGAATAGGGATTTGAAGGAATCCGGAGTACCCGTCCATGAAACAGAAGTAGTTGTGCTTCGCCAGCCTCTCGAGCATCTGATCAATGAAAGGGAGAGGGTAATGGTCCTTCCTCATGGCTTTGTTCAGCTTTCTATAGTCGATGCACATCCGGTACCCAGTGACGGTCCTTGTAGGTATTAGCTCGTTCTTCTCGTTGCGAACCACCGTCATTCCTCCTTTCTTGGGTACGACGTGCACCGGGCTAACCCAGCGACTATCGGAGATAGGGTATATGATACCGGCATGTAGAAGCCTAACAATCTCCTTTTTCACCACCTCCATCATTATGGGATTTAGCCTCCGCTGCGACTCAATCGAGGAGGCTTGCTCATCCTCAAGCAGTATTCTGTATGAGCAGAGGCCTAAGTTAACCCCTTTTAAATCTTCAATTGCATATTCGAAAACGCCCTTAAACCTTTTTAAAACACCAAGAAGTTTGGTCATCTGGTCTTCAGGCAGCGAGGAGTTCACTATGATCGGCAGGGTCGAGTCCGTCCCCAAATAGTCATACTTTAGTCCCGGGGTAACTCTTTCATCTCAACTTCATGAGGCCCTGACGCATACTTCTCAAGCTGAGCATCCTCTAGTGAAAGAATTCTTCGTGGATCTCTCGAAGGCCAGTGTTTGGAACTTCACTCCCAACCATGGTTCCACGTGGTAAACCCTCGCAAGGTATCGCGGGGGCAACCGAGGAAGACACCGAGCTCATAGTAATTCTCGGGGAAGAAAGCTTCGACATGAAAACATGTTTCAATGGTCGATGATTCCCCACCTTGGTCCCAGCTTCCTCATTGCCCCAAGATCCGGGATGCTCGATGGAAGTCTGTAAGGTATAGATCTGCCCCTGTCCAACGCAACCGACAGACTCTGCCTGGTGGTTCTCCTGACCGGGCTCCGTGAACAATTCTTCTCCCCCGAATCCGAAACTGGGCATGTTGATACACGCCACATCATCACGAGGAAGGAGAGTTGTCGTGACTGGATCCTGCTACATATCAAGATACCATCTCTGATTTTCCACAGCGGTAGACAGAAGGGTTAGAATATTCGAAGCATTTAGGGATTCTGCCAAGGTTTGTGCCAAGCAGCGGATGTGGTGCGAATGATCCCAGATATCGCCCGAAACGGCATACAACATCCTCGTCATGGGGCAGAAAACCTATAAGAAGGGAGAGAGAGAAAACTGCACAAATAACAAACACGTCAAAAGCACGGGTTGCATAAACGGGAGGCGAATGTAGCGATAGCAGCACGGTGACTCAGTCAATCAGTTCTATACAACTACTATTTACAATATGTACAAGTGAAATCAAAAAGTGTAGAGCGCGAAATTATCGCGAGATAGGGATGAGAGCTAGACTCAAGGGTTCATAAAATCCTAAAATAACAAGCACGTTGCCTCCCCGGCAATGACGCCATAAAGCTTGACGTCCCCCGTGTTTGCGCGTCAAAATGATGTGTGCAATAAGTAATTGGGGGCGTGAGATTTAAATATTTGTAACCGCAAGCGCACGGTGTTGTAGTGTGGCTTGGGGGTCGAACTCAGGGAGGCGTGGTTGTGCTTGTGTCAAGAAGGATCAAATTCACGCCATGGGCGAGCTAGCCCGAATCGGATGATGTGTTGTCACGAAAATGGAATACGAGGGATAAACAATATAAAGGAAAACCCGAGACTTTGGTTTCCACCCTATCGTGCGATTCTCGCCGATACGGCCTACTGGTAGCATAACAATCGGAATTAGGGTCTAATGGTGGGACGTTTCCTCTGAAAGTGGTACCAGCGTCCCATGAGCCCGATATTCCGGTCGGTGCCCAGGATGATACGCCAGACTTCCCGGGTTCGGTCAGTGGGCACTCCAGTGTCCATTAACACTGACCGACTCCAGGAGCACTAAGCTCGCAACGATAACTCCCAACGCCTCATCCTGCCGCTCCCGCGCGCTAGGATTCGACGTCTACGCTAAGGGCGTGAGCTATGGCTAGGGAGTCAATCGCCAAGTTTATTCCCCCTTGGCCCAACGGTCAAAGGCGGTCTTTTTCCCGCCGATGACAATAAAACACCCCGCGTAACCGGTAGATTCCTAATCCCTATCGATTTCGTAGTCCTATGGACGCATCGGGGAGAGCCCACGAAGGAGTTTCCACCAGAATCCCAGATTTGGGAACTACTCACACATATTTAGTAAAAAGCGATCTAAAGAAAAATCGATCGTAAAAATCATGATCAGGCGAATGAAAAGCAGTAAGAGCAATGCTAATAACACTATATTAAAGTTTGACAAAGATCAGAAAACTTACAAATATCTAAAAAATTACAGCCGTCAAGAGAGAGAAAAAACAGCAAAAAATAACAACTCTCGTTTCTGAAAAACCTAAGGGTCATATATATAGAATACGATATCACCCGATCGGTTGAAAAGTCAATCGATCGGGTGACCTGCTTCGTTTCTTCGGCAGCTCAGAATAGGACTTCACCCGGTCACACGGCACGGTCGGTTGAGGGTTGAAGCTGATCGATTGGATCTTCGTGCCGTCGGGTGAACCGGTCGGTTGATCTCTCCGTGTCTTGTCTTCGGAGAATCGGCTACAGGTGAATCGATCGGGTGAAGGTCACCCGATCGGTTGGCATTCAGCGTCAGAATCCAGAGAGTTGGGGCGTTTGAATCGGTCTCTGAACCTCCCGGGTGACTTCTTGGCCGCTCCAACTTGTGTCCGGGTGCTGCACGCGTGCATCACCCGATCGGTTGGAAGTGACCAACCGGTCGGGTGAGGGGCTGAAAGATGCGATCTTCGTCGTTTGACCCCCTGGATCACGCGTGACTCCTCCCGTTGCTCTGGGGACTTATAATATCGTCGTTTTATGTCCCCTACGCCTGTAAACTCCTGCAAATATACAAAAACACAGAAAAGTGAAAGAAAACAAGAAAACACTAGAAAACGAATACAAGACGGCAGAAAATAACGGAAAAACACGGAAGAAAACGTGCGCAAATATATGAAATATAAACGCACGTTAGTATGGAGTGAGAACTTCAGGTGTCTGTACTGGGTAGGGTTTTGGAGAACAGAATATACATGAGCACCAGGCATCTAGAGATCAACAACCGGCACCTGGGTAGGCTGAAAAATCTACTTCGAGTTTATGCAAGTTCTAACACTATGACATTCAATGATATATGATCTAGAGTGTTGTGAGTGTTATAAGTGATATGCTATCAAGTCTATTCAAGGCTTAAAATGCTAATTCAACTAAGAAGTAAAGAAAGAAAGATATCCATGTTTTATCCACTTTACTTCCTATTGAATTCCTTGAAGACTTTCATTTGAGCTTGTTGAGTCTAACGCTTTGATTTCCTTGTGTTCACTCCTTGATTTCCATGCTTTATTAATTGATGTCCTTGCATCAATGATCCGAGTCATCATCTTCAATTGATATGGCTTTACTATATTGACGATGCTTTCATTAACTACAAAACATGGAAATTAGTCACAATTGATTATGTTTGTTTATCATCAAAACCACATTGGAGAAACCAATATTCAACATTCTCCCCCTTTTGATGATGACAAACAATCTTAATCATAATCAATAATTGTGCTTGAATATAAAAATACTTACTCCCCCTTCATTAATGCCAAATTTTTTAGTCCAAATAATCATATGAATAATGGATCATTAATACTAGTTAATGATATGTGTATCACATGTGTTGTGTATATTATTCATTAAAGCCATCAACATATATGAATACACAAAGCATGAAGCATATGGTGATACACATAGGGAAAGTAGAAGCATGAAAAAGGAGATCAAGTCAATAAACTATATTGAAATCAACTTTAAGAATAAAGTGAAGGATGAATTTCAAAACTCCCCTTGAATCATACAAAAGTTTCAAAACTAGTTTAGACATGCTGTGATTCATAGAGTTATGATACTTTCATGGATACTGCATGAAATTCACTTATGGCTCTCCCCCTTTATGATTTATTTGAGAGAAGAAATTCAAAATCTCAAAATCTCCAAAATACTCCAAAAATACCAACAAAAAATACTCCAAGCAAGCTCTCAAAGCTCTCATATGGTTATCTCTCTCCCCCTTTGTCATAATCTAAAAGGAAGAGAGGAATAGAATAACAACAATTAGTGCTATAATAAAATACGACTATGTGATGGACAAGATAATACCAAAACATATAAGTAAGTGTGTTCTCATTTAACCATTCGTCTAAGCTTGTAGCATCAAAACTCATAAGGAGAAGAGTATTCAACATTCATATTGGAGATGCATAAATAGAATAATTAGTAATACAATGGCACATTTCGAATAAGAGGTAAAACTTTCATATAAACATAATGATGGCGATAGTACAAAATATAATCTTCATCGCTCATCGAAGAGCACTATATATCTATATGTCACATGCAACAAAATGTGGCATCATTCACAAGTAAAATGTATACTTACAAGCATACCACCCATGATCTAAAAATACCTATAAACCTTAATCCCAAACAAAAACACCAAAATGTATCCACACAAGCACTCTTCTCCATCAATGTACAAAAATACATTTTAAGCATGGATAGAGGCTTGTGGTATTCCAAAAGGTCATCAAACTGCTGGAGGAGGTGGTGATCGAGGTATACTGGGTCCTGGTTAGGTGAAACCTGGAACATCCGTGGGAGTGGGCACACGCATGTTCAGTTTCTCCTGAATGTTTAAAAACAAGGTGAACAGCTGCCGACTCTGAAGAGTTTGAGTCCTTAAGTTGGAGCTGATAGATTTCACCTGTCCTTTGATGAAGGTAATATCGTCACAAAGTATATAGATGTTGTTCCAGCTAGTAGAAAGACTAAACTCATATTCTTCCAATCGTCAAGTAAGATCCCCATGAGTTGAGTCGAGGACGAAGAGTTGGAGGGAATTCTCAGACTATCCTGGAGACGTATAAGGGAGGAAAGTATGCGCTTATGATCTTGGTCAAGACCTAGGACAAACTCCTCAATGCACTGAAGGTCAGCACCAAAAGAGATCTGCCTATCATTAAGGTGAGTATTCCTATTGATAAGATGGGAAATTCTGGTTCTGATCTCCTCAAAGGGGTCTTCAAAGATAGGAGAGTCAGACACGAAAGAGACTTCCTCATGAACTGGTGGCAGCTCAGATGCAGATGGGTCGGAAGTATATGTTCGTGAAGGGCCAGAAGTAAACTAAGGAATAGACGACCTTATCTGATCCCATGATAACGGAGACACTCCTCGACTCCTAGAATGCAAAAAAGCATTGGCAATGGAGATTGGTGACTTGCACGATTGTTTTGTTCGAGCCATGTCAAAGCCATATAAGGTTGTTTTTGACAGAAAAGAGTTTAATCGAAAACCCTAGATATCGAAATGGTCGGAGTGAAGAAATGAGTTTTGATTTAGCATAAATGAGACAAGAATTTGTCGAAAGTTCGTCGAGACCATAACAGCAGACGAGGAGGCAGATGAAAGAGTTTGATAGCTTAAGCCCTAATCGAGTCGAATCAGGGTTTAAAACGATTGATCGAAAAATCTCAACCGTTGGATCAAAAGTTGATCTGGCTTAAAATCCTTCGACAAACGTCTGAGAGAAATATCCAGACGTCTGGAGAATTAAAGAGACGCATGAGATTATACTAAGCCAGGCGTCTGGAACAAGACCAACAGACGTCTGGTCGAACAAGTATATAGGATGAGAATCGTACAAAATGATGATTAGGCATCTGTTATTAGATCAAACAGGTGTCTGACAGACTATTTAGGCGTCTAGAAGTCAACATCAGACGTCTGACAAACTCTCGGGAAATTTTTGACAGACTGCCATAACTATTACCAGACGTTTGTAGAATAATGTCCAGACGTCTGAAAATTAGTTCCGGCATCTGTTAGGACATTATTAGATGTTTGGTCAGATGGAAAAATCTGAGAGACAAATATATCTAATACGACTAGATGTCTGGTTCGACTACACCAGGCGTCTGACTTATATTTGAAAGCTTGTGTTGAATCTAGGCTGATTTCTATATAGGTTCTCAAGCATAAACGATAGAAGCAATCGTCTTAACTAAGCATTTATTAATGCAAGTCACATATACAATCATTACATATGATATCTATTAAAATCAAATACATAGTGCTCAAAAGTATCATGGGAAACATATATATCTCATGAGGTAAATACTCAAATAAAAACGAGAGATAAATATGTCCAAAAGAAATTGATTTATAGCATGAGCATATCATAGTGTGAGATGAAATATACTAGTCTATAGGAAAATGATCTTCTAGAGTTCAGATTCACCCATAATACCCAATTCTCATGAAAGAGTCTTCTTTGAGAGGTTTGGTAAAAAATATCGGCAATTTGGTTTTGGATGTCTATGTACTCTAGACAAACATCTTTCTTGAGGACATGATCATTAAATGATGTCTAATATCAATGTGTTTGGTACGGGAGTGCTGTACTGGGTTCTTGGATAGACAAATATCACTTTGGTTATCAACCATGATTGGACATGTGCCACACTCAATATCGTAGTCTTTGAGTGTTTATCTCATTCATAGAACTTGTGCACAACCTAATCTTGCGGTATTGTATTCTGCTTCAGTTGTAGAAAAAGATACTGAATTTTGTTACTTGGAGAACCAAGATACAAAAGAATTTCCCAAGAAATGACAAGTGCCACTAGTACTTTTCCTATCGGATTTACATCAGGAAAAGTCGGCATCACTAAATGAAACTAGTTTATAAGAGCACGAATTAGGATAAAATAATCCATAGTAAAGTGATTGGTTTAAATAACGGAAAATCTGTTTGACCGCAATCAAATGTGATAGTTTAGGTCGTGATTGATAACGTGCACATAGGCATACCAAAAACATAATATTGAGCCTACTTATGGTAAGATAGAGTAAGCTACCTATCATACCTCGGTATTGACGAATGTCAACATCCGTTCTGCGTTCATCTTTATCAAGATGCATTGTAGTGCTCATTGGAGTACGCTTCGAAGAGGATCCCATCCCAAAGCGCTTGATCAATTCCACAGTGTACTTTGCTTGGTGGATGAAGTTCACTTGCCCCAATTGACGGATTTGAAGTCTTAGAAAGTAGGTGAGCTCTCCCATATGGCTCATCTCAAATTCGTCCAGCATAAACTTAACAAACTCTTGACAAAGTGAAGAGTTAGTGGAACCAAATATAATGTCATCAATATATATTTGAAGCAATAGTATGTCATGATCGAAATACTTAATGAAAAGTGTTGAGTCAACATCACCCATTTTGAAACCCAAATCAATAAGAAAATTCTTTAGTCGATCATACCATGCTCTAGGACCTTGTCTCAACCCATAAAGAGCTTTCTTGAGTCCAAACACATGATTTGGTGATATTTCATCAATGAAACCAGGTGGTTGTGAAACATAAACTTCCTTAACTACATGTCCATTTAAAAATAAACTTTTCACATCCATTTAAAAGAGTTTAAACTTCTTGAATGATGCAAATGATACCAATAGTTTAATAGATTCTAATCTAGCTATCGGGGCAAATGATTCTTCAAAATCAATACCTTCTTCTTACCGGTAACCTTGAGCTACAAACCTTGCCTTGTCCCGGATGACGACGCCATTTTCATCTGTCTTGTTTTTTAAGATCCACTTTGTTCCAATGACATTGTGGTCTTTCAGAGGATGAACTAATTCCCAACCATTGTTCCTTTCAAATTGATTGAGTTCCTCTTCCATAGCCATGATCCATGAGCTATCTTCATATGCCTCTTCAATGTTACTTGGTTTAATTGTTGAGACGAAGGCACAATGTGAGAATCGCTTTACCCTTGACCTTGTACGGACTCCATATTCAATATTACCTATCACTTGATCATGTGGATGGATTGAAACCATAGCAAATGTCTTGGGTAACCCTAGATCATTTGGAACAACTTCGACTACGTCATTACTCATTAGTAGGATTAGTTGCAAGAGAATCATATAATTTAACATTATACAAGGAATCACATAGAAATTTAATATTCTCATCAAGGTGAGATAATGGATTATCAAAATCTTCATAAAAAGAAATAAGAAGTGATTCTTCAACCGTTAAGGTTCTTTTATTGAATATCTGATAGGCCTTGCTACGATCGGAGTATCCAATAAATATTCCTTCATCGGAACGTGAATCAAACTTATCCAAATTTCTGTGTGTGTTCTTAATAAAAAGTTTTGATCCAAAAATACAGAAATAACGTACTTGAGGGATTTTGTTATATAATAATTCATAACAAGTTTTGTTTGTACGGGGTCTCACAAGAATCTTATTTAGTACATAGGACACGGTATGAATGGCTTCCGACCAAAATTATGAACCAATGTGGCTATCACTTAATCAAAGTGTGTGCAAACTCAATGAGTGTTCTATTTTTCCATTCTATAACAGCATTTTGTGGTGGAGCACGTTGGAAGGAAAATGTGTGAGTTATCACGTCATCATCACAAAAATTAGAGAATAGCTCGCTATCAAATTCACCTCCTTGATCACTATGGATGGTGATAATGGACGTGCCTTGAATATTTTGAACTTTCTTAGATAATACAATAAATCTTTCAAGAGCTTCATTTTTGCTATTCAAAAACATTACCCAAGTATACATAGAGAAGTCATCATCACCTACAAGTCCATAGAATGAATTTTCTAAGGATGCAACTCTAGTAGGCCCAAATAAATCTAGATGTAAAAGCTCTAGGGGCCTAGAAGTCGATGTTACATTCTTAATCTTAAATGACGATTTGTGAAGATTGCCTCATTGGCATGAATCACAAAAACTTTTCTTATTAAAAGAAAGTTTTGGAAACCCTCTAAATAGGTTATGCTTGGACAACTTATGAAGATGATTGAAGTGTACATGACCAAAGTGTTGATGCCACAAAAGTTGTTCATTAGTGTGAGCAATCACGCATTAGACTTGTGTGAGTGGCATATCCAAGATATAAATGTCCTTTTTGGCATGTGCCACTAAATAAAACATTATCATTAGCATTATTGAAAATACTGCACAATCCATTACCAAAACTAACTTTGTAACCATTGTCACAAAGTTGACTTATAGAAATAAGATTGTGATTTAAACCATTTATAAGATAAACATTTTCTATGAGAGGTTTGTAATTTTAGCCTGTATGGATCAATACACTAGAGGGGGGTGAATAGTGTATATAATAAAAATATTGCAAATAAAACGTTACTAATATTTGCAAAGATGGAACAGAAATAAAATGACAAGTACTGAAAATTAAACCAATCGCAAATACAGAGATTTATCCTGGTTCGGATCCTGTTGATCCTACTACAGTCCTCTACTCCCCGTAGAGATTTTCAATCCACTATAATCACTTGCCCCGCAAGTACGAACTTACAAAAATGGCGACACTCCCCTGTCCCAAACTTTGTACAATCTCTAAACAGAGATTCAAACCTGTTTAAATAAGAAATAGAAAAACACCTATAGCCTTGGTATAAATTTCAGAGAATGAATTCAAGGATGGTGTTTAGAAGATGAACTTCAAGATGTATAAGATATATAATGAAGAACAATACTTCAAGTTCTCTGGTTCATAAAAGAAGAGAGAGATCTATCGATTTCTTCTTGCAATTATGAACACAAACAACTTTCCAAAATGATGTTGAAAAATCCAAGTTCTTCCGTTCTTAAACGAAGAAAGAAATCAAATGATTTCTTCTTACAAATAAGAAAAGAACAACTAATGGCTGAATTGCTTAAGTAATTTAATGGCTTGCTTTCAACAAAATCAGAATTTTAGAGAAGGAAAGTGTGTGAAAAATGAGAGGGGGTACCCCTCCTTTTATAGGTTTTAGAAACAGTTATGAACGGCTCTAAAAGAGACGTTGCACAACGTTCAGAAACTGAAAGGAACGTTGGAGAACGGTCAGAAACTGTTCTGGAAAATTTCAGTCCCAAAAATGTTTTGGCAGGCTAGGAAAATTCGTAGCCTGCTAATTTTGAAACGGTAACAAACGGTCACAAAATTTTGGTGACGTGGACTAGACAACGGATAGATTCTTGTGTGAAAGTATCAAGTCAAAATATAGTTGTTTTGGTAGGCTGGGAAAAATCCTAGTAGGCTAATTCTGAAAAATAGGAATTTTGACTTAGAATCAAATGAGTTAGGAGATGATGTAGATTTGAGCTTAGGGATATATGATATGTTATAACCAAGGCCCTGAAGCTATCTAAAAAGTAAAATTACATCATTCCGTAGATACGTGTTTCACACGTAATCTTGAGTAGCAAGGCTGTTTTTGCAGAGTCTCCTTGTAATTTGATCATATGAGTGATGTAAATGAATTTGCGTTTGTAGCTGTACATCTGCATAGAGAGAGTTAGTAACATGAAATATATTGATTTGTCACATCAAAACCTTATGGAAGAGAGGATGGAAAATACCAAGTTCCAACATTCTCCCCCTTTTTGATGATGACAAATAAAGTATAAAATGTGAGTTAACAAGTGTTAATAAGTTTTAATGAGTTTATTAACATGATGTAATGTGATGTTACTGATGTTACTCCTCCTGAGTATATTCATATAGACTCCCCCTGAATATATGCACAGTTCTCCCCCTTTGTCATCCACAAAAAGTGGAAAAGAAAAAATTGGCAAGCTACGATTTTTTGTAGCAGGCCAAATGAGAAAACTGAGGAAATTGGAAAAAATAACAGAGACAGAGTATTAAGAAGAGCACAGAAGTAACAAAAGGAACTAACATTTATGTAAACAGGGATCAGAGAGTCGAAGTACACGAAATAACCATCATATATTACTAAAACAGCCGAGAGACCAACATACACATACTGCCTAGTACATAAAAAGCCATGATAAACCCAGAACTAAAATAACCAACGTACTAAACAAAATACATAACCAGCGAGATAACTAACAAGGATCAGAGTGAAATCAACCGAACAACCAAACAACTTCGTCAAGGCAAAGTCATAAGTGAGTCAAGGAGAACCGAAATGCAAAGGATCATAGAGCAACAAGGCAGGCATGGATATGATGCGACAAAACGAAACAATGAAATCAACTAGGATGATAGGACGATGAGCCGGGGGAGGAACGAAGGGTGCGGGTGCGACGGGAAGGGAGGATATTCTCGGATTCCAGGGAAGAGCGAAGGGAAGACTGTTCAACTTGGATCTGTTCGAGGACGGTAGAGTGATGGCGGAGGACTTCGTCATATTTACTCATTTGTATTTGGATTCCAGCGAAGCCGTCGGCGACTTGGGTAGAGAGACGATGAAGTAGAACAGTATTTGTCTCGCGAGATGGAGAAACGCCATCCTTGGAAGCAAGGACTTTCTTGCCGCAGCGGGATCGGGAAGAGCCTGGAAAAGAGGCTTAGCCGCGAGAGTGAGCAGTCAGAGCAGTAGGGTGGGAAGAGTCATCATCAAAAGCAGCGTGGTCGTCGTCGTCATCGTTGGAGGAGGAAGAATCATCATCAGGAAGGCCCATGCTGTGGAGAATGTTCTCATCAATATGGATATCATGCTGAAGCAAAAGTTCACCATCGGTGGGAACAACAAACGCCCGAAGGATCAGCGTGATGAGACAAGGCAAGTAAAAGTGAGTGGAAACAGGCTTCATGAGAGTACGAAGAAACAAGTGGCCCCAGTGAATGGGAAAACCGGCCATAATGGCATAGAGGCAATGTCGGTGTGCGTTACTGAGGTAGTTGACAGAGCCGGCCTTAGGCATCAAATTGTGGATGCTGATTTTATGAATGATATGAGCTTCAGGACGAAGCTTGGCCGCAAACATATGGGGTGTATATTTTGGGGCGAGTCGAGCGAGGATAGAGGGATCGTCCATAGCAAAGGAGAGGAGGCTGAGAAAATCTGGAGACTGATTGATAATGGCGGCAAGTTTGGTGCTATTGACCGTAAAACAAACGCCCCGAACCATAGTCGAGAAGAACTTCTGGCCACGGTGAACGGTAGTCTCGAGATTGGCATAAAACTCTCTGACAAGAGTGGGATAATAAGGTACTTTGTTCGCGATGGACCAAAGCTGATGAAGTCCGACCACCGCTAAGATTTGCTTGACATGCATCATGGTGGGCGTGCCATAGTCGAGGTAGCGCTCAGGAAGAAAACGGGTTGGTTCGAAGGAAATATAACGATCTCTGGAGGCCGCTGAACGAAAGCGATCGGAGATGGGAGGAGGTGTTGGTTCGGCCATGGTGGATTGGAGAGAAGAAAATTTAGAGAAGGAGGAAACGAAAACAGAGAATGGAAACGAAATAAATAGAGAGAAAAGAAAACCGTTCAGTTGCCATGATAGGAAGTGGGAGCAGTTGCTAAAAACTGAAAGAAGTTTGAACAACTGAAATGTTCAAAATTCAAAAACCGAACAGACGGGAAGAAGAAGAGTAGGCGGCGGTACCCGTTGGTTTCAAAACAAAAGACCCGTTAGGAGATAGAACCGTATATATATAAATAATAAGAGAAGAAGAGTAATCAGTTAAGAGGAGACTTAAAAGTCTATAAAAAGAAAGAGTAAAAAATATATTGTAGAGGCCCTAGGCGCATTGGGAAGGAAAGACATGTCAGGCCGAAATAAAGACATGGCCTTTAAAATAATAAAGAGGGCATAGTCCCTAGATGCATAGAAAATGGTGAGAGACCGAAATAAATCCATGTCAGGGAGTGCTTTTGTGTTTTAAAAAATATTAAATAATGTGGAGTGCCCCATGCGATGCCGTAAATATCAGGCCGAATAGACAAGTGGAGAACGGGTTGGTGGCTTGGACCAATGAAAGGCAACCAAGTGGAAGAGATAGAAAGATCCCTTAAGTGTTATGAAGAGGGAGTTACATTTCCAAGACAAGTGGAGGCCGAATTGAATCAGGTTGGTGAAGGAATATGTTAAAAAAATAAAAGAAAATAAGGATGAGTGTAGTTCCCAACGTGAGGAAGTGGGGGTTGGTGAAAGATAATAAATAGGAAAGTGCCATGTGGCTTCTTATTTTTCTTTGGAAAGTGTCAGAAGTTAAAAAGCATTTGTCTTCTTGTGAAATCTTAGTCCAAGTCAATATAGAGACTAAAGTACAGTTGTTGGAAGAATGAAATGCAAGGGAGAACGAATGTCACTGTGTCCAATTTGAAAAGCCGAGGATATTGGGAAAGACAAATGAGAAGTATCCATGTGGCAGAAAGGAGATCAACAAGATCAACAGTAAGCAAGGATAGAGACAAAGTAGAAGATAACGGGTAAGAATTTTGATACGAGATTTGATTTTGAGAATAAATATTGTAAAATATACGAGAAGTGGTATAAAAAATCCGAAAACTAAAGGTCAAATCAGGCATAATACGGAGATAATTGAAAAGGTTTGTAAAATTGGCATGATACAAAATTTCGCAGCATGCTAAAAATAAATAGAAGTCAGAAAATTATAGAAAAATTCACAAAAATAAAAAATAAATAAACATATTTAGAAATCAAATTCTGATTCACTAATAATACCCAGATTTCTTCTAAGCTTAATGAAAGATTCCTCTTTCAAAGGCTTAGTCAAAATATCGGCAACTTGATGTTCAGTAGAAATAAATTTTAAAACAATGTCTCCCTTCTGAACATGATCATCTAAAAAATGATGACATACATCAATATGTTTTGTACGTGAATGATGCACATGATTTTTAAATAAATTAATAGCACTGGTGTTATCACACATAATAGGGCATGTGGAACAATTAATACCATAGTCTGAAATAGTTTGTTTCATCCATAAAATTTGAGCACATGCAAAACCAACGGCAATATATTCTGCCTCGGTTGTAGATAATGAAACAGAGTTTTGCTTTTTGCTAAACCAGGAAACTAAGGCATGTCCTAAAAAGTGACATGTACCACTAGTACTTTTACGACCCGATTTGCAACCAGCAAAATCTGCATCACTATATGATAATAAATCAAATGTGTTTGTTTTAGGATAAAATAAACCAAAATCAGAAGTATATTTGACATATCTAATAATCCGTTTTACGGCAGTTAAATGTGAAACTTTAGGATCTGCCTGAAATCGTGCACATAAACATACTGAAAACATAATGTCTGGTCTACTTGCAGTTAAATAAAGTAGAGAGCCAATCATACCTCTATAAAGACGTTGATCAACACTCTTACCATTAAAATCTTTGTCGAGGGAAGTAGATGTACTCATTGGAGTGTGTTTTTTGCAGAACTTTCTAATCCAAAACGTTTTATGAGTTCTTTAGAATACTTACTTTGGTGGATGAATATTCCTTCCTTCATTTGTTTAATTTGAAGACCGAGGAAGTAATTAAGTATACCCATGTGACTCATCTCAAATTCTTTCTGCATAATTTTAGAGAAATCTTGACAAAGAGATTCGTTAGTAGAACCAAAAATAATATCATCAACGTATATTTGAATAATGATAATGTCAGAGTTTATGTTTTTAATAAACAAAGTAGAATCTATTTTACCAATAGAATAACCAGAATTCAAAAGATAACTTTTAAGTCTTTCATACCAAGCACGAGGTGCTTGTTTGAGACCATATAAAGCCTTTTTCAATTTAAAAACATGATTTTTAAAATTTTCATGAATAAAACCTGGAGGTTATTCTACATAAACTTCTTCTTTAAGAAAACCATTTAGAAAAGAACTTTTGACATCCATTTGAAAAAGTTTAAAATCTTTAAAACAAGCAAATGATAATAACATCCTAATAGATTAAAGACGTGCAACTGGTGCATAGGTTTCATCATAATCAATACCTTCTTCTTGATTATAACCTTGTGCAACCAATCGTGCCTTGTTTCTAATTACCTGACCAGATTCATCCAATTTATTTTTGAATACCCACTTGGTACCAATAATTGAATGATCTGATGGTCTGGGAACTAATTCACAAACATCATTCCTTTGAAATTGATTGAGTTCTTCCTGCATAGCCATAATCCATGAACTATCTTCACATGCATCTTTGATGTTCTTTGGTTCAATGGTTGAGAGAAATGCACAATGTGCCATTTGCTCTATTTGACGACGAGTTCTTACTCCATCCGTAATATCTCCAATGATTAACTCTGATGGATGATTTGGGACTTGTGCAAATGCCTTAGGAAGATCTGCATTATCTGAAATAGACTCAACAGAATGTTTAGTAGCATCAATTTCATCAAGTTTCATATTATCTAAAGAATTAGAAAGAGGTAATATATTCTCTTCATCATCAATGATGGGAGAATTAGATGAGGGATTCTCATCAAATGTGACATGAAGTGATTCTTCAACTGTTGAAGTTCTTTTGTTGTATACTTTGTAGGCTTTGCTACATGTTGAGTATCCAACAAAAATACCTTCTTCAGATTTAGAATCAAATTTGTTAAGTGCATCTTTAGTATTAAGAATGAAACATTTACATCCAAATACTTTAAAATATGATACACGAGGAATACGATTAAAGAATAATTCAAAACAAGTTTTATTAAGTAATGGCCTAATAAGAACTTTATTCATAATGTAACAACCAGTTGCGACAGCTTCTGCCCAAAAATATTTTGGTAGATTACTATCACAAAGCATTGTTCTTGCACATTCTTGTAAAGTTCTATTTTTCCTTTCTACTACTCCATTCTGAGGAGGAGCACGAGGAAAAGAAAAATTGTGAGTAATGCCATTTTCATTACAAAACTTGGTAAATGATTCATTTTCAAATTCTCCATCATGATCACTACGAATAGTGATAATGTTAGAGGATTTGATCTTTTGTATCTTTTTACAAAATACTGAAAACTCTTCAAAAGCATCATTCTTGTTTTGCAAAAATATAACCCAAGTGTATCTAGAATAATCATCAACAATGACAAATGCATATCTACTTCTATTCAAAGAAGCAACTTTTGAAGGACCAAACAGATCTAAATGTAGAAGTTCCAATGGTCTCTTTGTTGAGATGATGTCCTTTGATTTAAAAGAAGATTTATGCATTTTTCCTTGACTAGCATCACAGAAATGTTTGTGTTTGAAAGAAATATTTGGCATTCCATTAACTAACTTGTATTTTGAAATACGTACTAGATTTTTGAAATTAGTGTGTCCAAAGCATTTATGCCATAAAAGAGTATCATCTGATGTAATCATTAAACAATGATTATGAATGGTAACAGTCATGCATAAGATATATATGTTATTCTTATGCTTACCACGAAATAAGATAGATGACATATCAGAATCATAAATGATGCAATCATTTTGTTCAAAAACTATTTTGTAATTTTTATCACATAATTGACTAATAGAAAGTAAGTTGTGTTTCAAACCGTCAACCAGGTGAACATTCTCAATGATAGGCTGATTTGTATTACCAACTGTTCCAGTGCCTATGATTTTTTCTTTCTTGTTGTCACCAAAGGTAACTGTGCCCCCATCTTTATATTTAATGTTTGAAAGCAAGTTAACATTTCCTGTCATATGTTTTGTACATCCACTGTCCAAAATACACCTTTCTTTCCTAGGTACCTGAAAGATAAAACATTAAACATTGGTACCCTTTGTTTGAGGGTCCTTGGGATTAGATTTTAGGAAGCCAAACCCAAGTGGAATTTGGCTTTCTAATGTAATTACTAGAATGAACAATAGTATGAATATAATGAGAGATATAGCTATTTCTATCATTTAAACATGAATCCTTAGGAACCCATATAATAATTGTAGTATGTTTCCTAGGAAATGTTTTTGAAATGTTTATAACATTTCTTTGTGAAGAAGAAGAAGGTATGTTTACTTTTTTCGTGTAAATAAATGCATGATTCTTCTTTTGTGGTTTAACAAAAGTTGTTTTTCCACAAGAGGAAGAAGTGTTATAAGTCTTGGGTACATTCCTTTTAGAATATCCCAATCCTTGTCTATGATTTGCTGGATATTGAATTTTAAGCAAGTCATCGAGATTTGTCTTTCCTTTGTTAAACTTATTAACATTGGATGACATCTCGTCGTATTTCATCTTTAGTAATGAAATATTTTTATCCATTTCGAATATTTGTGTATGTAGTTCTAAATTCTTAGTTTTGAGAATATCATTCTCTTTATTAAGATCCAAAACTTAAGAAGAAGTATTCTCAGTGTTTTTAGAAGATGATAATTCTTGATATTTAAGAAGGAGATCATCATTATTCAGTTTCAATGATTTGTGTTGACTATTCAATTTTTTGAAACGAGAATAAAGATCTTTTAATGCATCAAGTAATTCTTCGTTATTAAAAGAACTTACCTCATCTTCATTATCTTGTGCCATAAAGCACATGTTAGAACTTTCATTTAGATCATCATCTAAAGAATCATCCCATGTTGCTGCAAATGCCTTTTTCATTTTGTCAAACCTCTTTTCTCTTCTGGATTGATCATTGTTGGAAGTTTTGAACTTTGTTTTGAGAAGTGGACAGTCTTTCTTCATATGTCCTGGCTTATTGCAATCAAAGCAAAGAGAAGAATCAGTATTCTTAGATTTAAAATTATTATACTTACCTTTCTGAAAGAATTTTCGGAAATTTTTAGCAAAGAATGCCATATCATCATCTGAGTCTTCATTTTCTGATGCAGTGTTGAAGGCAAGTACTTTCTTCTTTTGATCTGATTCTTCTTTCTCATCTTGTAGTGTAACTTCATGGGCCATTAAGTTACCAATAAGATTTTCCATAGATAATGTCGAAAGATCATTGGCTTCCTCAATAGCGGTGATCTTTGGACGCCATACTGGAGTTAAAGCTTTAAGAATCTTACGAACCTGTTCAAGAGAAGTATAAGTTTTTCCAAGAGCATTTAAAGAATTTATGATATTAGTAAACCTGGTGTTCATTTTTCCAATTGTCTCTTGGTCCTTCATCTTGAATAATTCGAATTTGTGAACCAAAATGGAAATCTTAGTTTCCTTCACTTTACTGGTTCCTTCATGAGTTACCTCGAGTATATGCCAAATCTCTTGAGCACTTTTGGCCTGAGATACTCGATTAAACTCATGTTTGTCCATGGCACAAAATAAAGCATTCATGGCCTTTGAGTTGTTGGTTTTTGCAGCTTTGTCGTTGGCGGTCCATTCAGCAACATGTGTTTCTGGCTTTATGTATCCTGTCTCTACGATATCCCAAATCTCATAATGCATACTTTAGAGATGAATCTCCATTCGTATTTTCCAATATGAGTAATTAGAACCATCAAATAGAGGAGGACGAACTTAAAAGTGCCCTTCAGGATGTTGATTTGAGTTGTAGTTGTGTGGAACAACATTCATGCTTGATTCTGCCATCTTAACCTTGCTCTGATACCAAATGTAATTTTAGCCTGTATGGATCAATACACTAGAGGGGGTGAATAGTGTATATAATAAAAAAGTTGTAAATAAAACGTTACTAATATTTGCAAAGATGGAACAGAAATAAAATGACAAGTACTGAAAATTAAACCAATCGCAAACACAGAGATTTATCCTGGTTCGGATCCTGTTGATCCTACTCCAGTCCTCTACTCCCCGTAGAGATTTTCAATCCACTATAATCACTTGCCCCGCAAGCACGAACTTACAAAAATGGCGACACTCCCCGTGTCCCAAACTTTGTACAATCTCTAAACAGAGATTCAAACCTGTTTAAATAAGAAATAGAAATACACATATAGCCTTGGTATAAATTTCAGAGAATGAATTCAAGGATGGTGTTTAGAAGATGAACTTCAAGATGTATAAGATATATAATGAAGAACAATACTTGAAGTTCTATGGTTCATAAAAGAAGAGAGAGATCTATCGATTTCTTCTTGCAATTATGAACACAAACAACTTTCCAAAATGATGTTGAAAAATCCAAGTTCTTCCGTTCTTAAACGAAGAAAGAAATCAAATGATTTCTTCTTACAAATAAGAAAAGAACAACTAATGGCTGAATTGCTTAAGTAATTTAATGGCTTGCTTTCAACAAAATCAGAATTTTAGAGAAGGAAAGTGTGTGGAAAATGAGAGGGGGTACCCCTCCTTTTATAGGTTTTAGAAACAGTTATGAACGGCTCTAAAAGAGACGTTGCACAACGTTCAGAAACTGAAAGGAACGTTGGAGAACGGTCAGAAACTGTTCTGGAAAATTTCAGTCCCAAAAATGTTTTGGCAGGCTAGGAAAATTCGTAGCCTGCTAATTTTGAAACGGTAACAAACAGTCACAAAATTTTGGTGACGTGGACTAGACAACGGATAGATTCTTGTGTGAAAGTATCAAGTCAAAATATAGTTGTTTTGGTAGGCTGGGAAAAATCCTAGTAGGCTAATTCTGAAAAGTAGTAATTTTGACTTAGAATCAAATGAGTTAGGAGATGATGTAGATTTGAGCTTAGGGATATATGATATGTTATAACCAAGGCCCTGAAGCTATCTAAAAAGTAAAATTACATCATTCCGTAGATACGTGTTTCACACATAATCTTGAGTAGCAAGGCTATTTTTGCAGAGTCTCCTTGTAATTTGATCATATGAGTGATGTAAATGAATTTGTGTTTGTAGCTGTACATATGCATAGACAGAGTTAGTAACATGAAATATATTGATTTGTCACATCAAAACCTTATGGAAGAGAGGATGGAAAATACCAAGTTCCAACAAGGTTTAGAGAGGTTACCATTCATATGATGGAACCTTTCTCATTACCTCCAAATATGACCGTTCCGCCATTCTTGATACGAATAATTTCGGAGAGCAAATTTGGGTCTCCCGTCATATGTTTGAAACACTCGCTATCGAGTATCCAATCTTTTTTTTGCATTTAGAGCAATCTTTTCCCATTTTGCTCTTTTTCTTCCTCCTGGGTACTTATAAAATTCACTATAAGCACATGGTACCCAAGCATGTTGGTCCAAGGGGATTAGCCCTTTGGAAACCAAATCTAAGTGGACTTTGGGTTTCCAACATATTTCACATTATCTGTAACATCCTTAAAATATGATTGCATATACATTCTTTTGTCATATATGCTAGTATTTTTAGGACCCCAAATCAAATGACTCTTGGAAGTCCTATGCCTTATGGGTGCATGCATATGATGGGTCTCTTATGGGAGCATGCGGCATGTGAACATGTGAATGAATATATGCATTAGGGTTTACATATGCATGTGGGTGTGTATGTGATGACGTATACCCATATTGTGATGTATGTGGGTAATATTTGTGAGGGTGTGCATGATACATACCAAGTGATCTTGCACGATGTGTGTGTGCCTTGCTAGCATTCATGTGATTTTTCACATTTGGCATATATGCATTGGGTGCATATAAATGTGAAGCATAGTAAGCATGTGGATGAACATGTGTATAAGCAGGGGAATTCGGAAGAGAGTGCACAAAAAGGGAATCACATACATGTTACCAGGCACATCCGTCATTAATTGCTGAAGAGTCTACTGAGTCTATGGACCAGGATATAGATCAACTGCCGGTAAATATTGTTTACCCCAACTCTGATTGGGAGGAGGAATTAGAAGCAGTCAAGGGAAAGGGATTGACAAGCCTAATATCATTCAGTCACAAGAAATTCATCCAGGAGTAGAGAAGGGAATACGAAAGAGCTCTCGCCTGAAATGCGGAGCTAGTGGCAAACAGATTAACCCATCAATCTAATGAGTCTATTCATCTGGAATACACGAGGTCTTAATAATGCAATTAGAAGAAGGGACCTACGTGACAGACTAAAGAAAATAAAGCCATCTATGGTGATCCTACTTGAAACAATGTTAAAGGAAAATAAGGGAGATTGGAAATCATGCTTCCCAGCCAATTGGGGTACGATACACAACTTTGCGCTGCACCGGAGAGGCCGTATCTTGGTGGGTTTTGATAATGCAATCTGGAGTATTACTGTCTTGTCAATCTCAATACAACATATAACTATGGCTTGTAAAAATACTGGTGGCCTCTCTACTATTATAACAGGAATTTACGCGTCTAATCTGAGCTCCGAACGGCAGATGCTTTGGGATAGTCTGAGGCTAGATGCAGCTATGGTCCGCAATGACGCTTGGTTGGTAGGAGGCGATTTTAACTGTGTCAGATACCACAAGGAGAAAGTCGGGGGTCGCTTATGTGATGCAAATTGTTTGGAGGAGTTTAATAATTGCTTGAATGTCTGTGCTATTGGTGACATCAAATGCCGCGGGGACCCTTTGAGTTGGTGTAATAAACGTATTGGAACTAGAAGAATTTCGGCAAGACTGGACCGTGCACTATGCAACCCGGGTTGGCTCGGCATTCTCCCCAACTCTTTAGTTGAATACTTGGATCATGTCTCAAGTGACCATGCCCCTATGCTTATTAGACTTCAGCTACATGTAAATAATTATCCAAAGCCCTTTAAGTTTTTCAATGCTTGGGTAAAATTGCTAGGTTATCAAGAACTTATGGAATCTATTTGGGGTCAACCGGTAACTGGAACGGCGATGCATCGAGTGGTGATTACGATTCGGAACCTAAAAAAGCCATGCGGGATTGGGCACACATGCACATCAGCCAAAATCCTATTTCTTTATGCCGGCAATCTCTTGAGAAAATCCGAAACTCTTCATCTATCCACTCTGACATCAGTTTACAGCGGCAAGAAAAAGATTTAAATCATAAATTGGCTAGCCTTATGGATATGGAGGAGTCTATGCTACGGCAGAAAAGTAGATAGAACTGGCTAAGCCTTGGTGATAAGAATTCCAAATTCTTCTATACGGCGATGCGAGCTCGTCATGGCCACAACAATTTGAATCACATTATTGATACAGCGGGTAACCAGGCATCATCACTTGAAGGTCTCATGGAGTTGGCCCCAAAATTCTATGAGGACTTGTATCATCAAGACACATACTGGAATGTATTTCCGAAACTCAGTCCTAAGTTTAAGCTGACTCATTCTGCGGCCAGCTGGCTTGAAAGGAGGATTAACAAAGATGAAATCAATGCGGTGGTGTTCCAAATAGGGGTGGATAAATCCCCTGGCCTGGATGGTTTCAATAGCTATTTCTATCAGAATAGCTGGGGCGTCACAGGTATTAATATTTCAGATGCTGGCCTCGCTTTTTCCGTAGTTCCTCTCTCATGCACCCAATTAATCACACTAATCTCTCTTTGGTTCCTAAGACCTCTAATGCCACGGGTTTGGGTGACTATAGGCCGATTACCTACTGTAACGTCCTTTATAAGATTATTAGTAAGGTGATCTGTAACAGGCTTAGAATGGTCATCCATGAATTAATCTCGCCTAACCAGTCTGCTTTCCTAAAGGGAAGACTTTTATCTGATAGTGCCTTATTAGCACATGAACAACCCTATGTGTTTCAGGGCATGTCTTAAATTGGATTTACAGAAATCCTTTGATAGCGTCAACAGGGAATTCATTTACTATATCTTTCACCAGATGGGGTTTGGCAGGAAGTTCACAAATTGGGTAAGAGAATGTATCGCTACCCCTACTTTCTCAGTTATGGTTAATGGTTCCCATATGAGTTATTTTCAAGGTAACAGAGGGCTTAGACAGGGTGATCCACTTTCCCCATACCTATTTGTCATTACTATAGAAGCTTTTTCCCTGCTGATAGAAAAAGCAATGGTGGCTGGTAGCATTCACCCTATACGCATGGAGGGCTCTATATCACACCTTCTTTTCGCTGATGATTTATTAATTTTCTGTCGGGCGAATAAGCACTCCTTTGTAGGCCTAAAATTGTTGCTTGAAAATTTTACCAATCTTACTGGCCTGCAAATAAATTGGGACACGAGCACTTCTATTTTCAGCCAGGGGACCAAGAATCCGGTTGCTTTAGCAGAACATCTGGGTATCAGATTGGGATCCTCCATCTCAACATATCTTGGTCTTCCTCTTTCCTCCTGCTATCCAAAGGCATCGATGTATCACAGACTGGTGGACAAATGCAAGAAAAGACTTATGGGTTGGACATCATATTCCTTATCTGTTTCAGGCAGAATAGAGTTGGTCAAATCAGTTATTTATGGAATGGTGATATTTTGGCTACAAGTATACAAAATTCCCAAGTCTATCATTTGGACTATTACTTCGGCTTGCAGGCATTTTATTTGGGGCTCCTCGAAGATATGGGCATGGAAGGATGTTTGCTCCCCAAAAGAGGATGGAGGGGTGGGTTTAAGATTATTACCGGATGTCAACAATGCAGCAGGAATTAGACTCACATGGAGAATGCTTTCTACAAATGGATTGTGGGCTAAATATATGAAGAATAAATACAAAAACTGCGACAATTTCTATGCGGCAACAACTACAGTATGTCAGTCTGGCACTTGGAAGTTTATGATGGGATGCAGACAATTCTCCAAAAAATTAATCAAAAAGACGGTGAATGACGGGAAATCAACTTTATTTTGGCTAGATAACTGGCTTCTATGTGGGCCGTTGTGTGATTTGGTGGATGTACCACAGGGGTCTGGCCTTAAAAAAGTAATAGACTATCGGACATCTGCAGGCTGGAGCGATGATCCGGATTTAATTGCAGTAAGGCATATGCTACCTAATATTACCCTATTGGCATGCACAGATGCCTGGAAGTGGAATGTAGAAAATGAATTCTCGTTCAAAAATGCTTGGCAAGGCGCACGGCAACCCAGTGCGCAATTTCCCTATGCAAAACTCACGTGGTTTGCAAAGCAAGTTCCGAAAATGACACTCACACTCCTACACGCATTTCAAGGAAAGCTTATGACCAGAGATAGGCTACTCGCCTGGGGGGCTACCACTGAATCCGAATGTGTTCTTTGCAGCAAAGTCATTGAGGAAGACATTAATCACTTATTCTTTGGGTGTGAGTACACAAAATACCTTCTAATCAGGAGCCTATATAAGCTGGGAGTCCAATGTCACATTGAGCCCCATTTACGAGATGTAGGAGACTATTTCATGCAGCACTTCTTGGGGAAAAATACCATGGGGTTACTTGCAAGAACTGTCCTTGCGGCGATGGTTTGGAATATCTGGAAAGAGAGAAATAGGAGAATCTTTGAGAGGAATGAGAGATCTAAGACACTCCTCTTTGAAGACATTGCAGCGGACACCATGATTATCCTTAGAGACCAGGAGCCTGCAGGGACGAAGGCCACTCAGGCCATGTACAATTGGGGTTTTAGAGACAATGGCTAGATTGCCTTGATGTATTTGGATATAGCATCGGATGTTTTCTGGATGTTTTGGCTAGGGGTGAATACTAACTGGGAGTGACGGCACTTGTGCCCTCTCCTCTCTTTAGCTTTCCCACCTTGATCAAAATATACCACATGTACTGCGTTCTTTGTTAATATAGATAAATACTAAGTTTCCAAAAAAAGCATGAGCATGCGGTGGTTGTACATAACCATGCGCATGAGTGTTTGTGCGGTCATGTGGAAATCTCACATGAGTGTTTGCACATGCACGAGGGTGTGGTGCATAAAATATGTCATACATAGGAGCATGATGTGTAGGTGCTCTCCTACATGGTTGGGTGCATATGTACATATATGCATGTCCCTTTCTTGGTTGTCCACTCATGGTGGGTTTCTTTCTAAAGGAGGGTGTCACCGGAGTGGAGCATGTCTTGGTAATAGCACTACTCAAGGAGTTTGATGCTCCAATAGTGGTGCACCAGAGGATGGCCTCATAAAATCTGTAGCGGCTCCACTATAAGATGTGCGATAAATAGATGCTCATCCTTTGAATATCCAAGTCCACCGCGGTAATTTACGAAAAGTTGGTTTTCCAAAATAGTGTTCAATTTGTCCTTTCCTTTGCCGAATCTGTCAACATTGGAGGACATGAGCTCATATCTCTTTGTAATAGAAGAGATATTGGTATCTAAAGTGGATACTTGTAATACTCCTAAGTGATAATGTAACGGCCGGTACTCGCTATTCGTAATACGGCTGTGCGTATAGCAATTTCGGGTACCTGATTGGTTTTGTTACTTTGTGTGTGTGTCGTGTCGTTGAGTCGATAGGGCCGTAGCACCTTGGTTGCATCCTTAGCAAGCTGACCCCCGACGTGTTTCCAACTTGGGATTACTGTTGCTTTTGGACCCCGTATCCTTTGTACGCTTTACATGCACGTAGTCTTGTTCGTGCACGTATTTATTTTGGACTTTGTCTGTATCCGAACCCTATGGTGTGATATGTCGTTGTGACCCTCTTGAAGAATATTAAATTGTGGAATTAATTTGAAACATCATTTTACGGGTCGTTCTCCCACGATTTGACTTTGTTTGATGAGACGTCGCAATTTTCACTTTTGTCGAGAGGCATTTTTATTTTTAGTTTCGTTTCTCGTCGTCGTTAGTGTGATCTGTCTCCTTAGTTTTGTTTCTCTCGTTGTCACTATCACCCCAATATTTATTTCATAATTTTAGGGCTCCGTTTGATCCACTTTCACTTTTTGCCCACTCTATTATTGTTATTTTTAACTCATGAGCCTATCTCTCTCACACACACACACACACCAGGTTTCTCTTTTAAAAATTGATAATAAAAATTCTAACCTAGAAAACAAACCCCACCTATAGCCTGACCTGGCCCCCCACGTGATTGTCTTGGCTCTTTTGTTGGGCTTTTGCAAATCATATAAGAAATAATAATAAAGGAATAGATAACCCTAGCCTAGACCCCCCCCCACGTTCAGCCCTACTCTATTAATATTGCAACTTAGGGTTACGCTTTCTCCCAGAAGCCAAAATGCGAGGCGCCACTCTCCTCTATTTTTTCGCACGCAGCACCAAAGAAACCGCCGCCCCTATACTGCATGTTCTTCTTCCTCCTCAACCCACGTCGTCCGACGTCCCCTCCATCGAGCTTTCTCCGACGAACTCGCATCCACCGGCCTATGCTACGCTTGACGACAGCGGTACCACCTGGAGCGTGCCCAGGACCGCCCAGTACCTGAGGCGGGCCTCTGTCCGCCATTCGAGCAGCCGTCGCCCAGCTGCCTTTTCCTCAACGCCAACCAACCCTCTGACAGCCCCCTCATTGCATCGCACGCATCCCATCTGCATCAGCGACGCCCGGCGTCGTTAGCCACGGTTGTTGGCTGTTTCGCACGGCCGTCTCTCCGGTGCCCTCCCCGGCGTCCCCTGGACCCGTCGGCATACCCTTCGGCCTGCAACTCCTCTGACACCGCCATCTCATCGCCACTTTCCCCGAGCAGACCTCCCCTTCGGTGATGTCACGCCACAAGCCACCGTCGACTTCACCCAGACCTCCCGCTCCGACCAAGCTCTCTCCATCACCCCACTGGACCAACCGCCACCTCCGAGCCGCTCGCTGCCGTACTTGAAGTCACCACCGTCTGCCGCCCCATCTACAAACACCCGAAAGGATATCACGTAATTAACGCGGTGAGTCTTTTAAGCTTAATGCTTCCCATGCATGAACAAAGTATATAAGAATGAACTGTAGTTTATAATAAGTTATGTTATGTGATAGTTAGGTTTCATATTTGATTATTAGATCAACGTACCGTTAAATTAATGTCCAAGCATGTAGACAGTATGGTGGGTTGATATAAATGTATATTATTATATAAACCTTGATGCACTACATATGTAAGGATACAATAAACAAGTACCTGATATATTTAGCTTATATAGTTTGGTTTGAACCGATATAATATAGGCATAAAATATATGTTATCTAAGTTAGATTATTAAGTACATATTAGTTTACGTATGCTAATACATGTGTTGGTAAGCAGAAACTATATGTTATAATATTTGAATAGTTTAACGCCTTTAGATTAATATAACGAATCTAATTCGAGCACGTGATTCATCACAGAGAACCGGTCGTTCCGCACTGTTCGCGCTTCAGGAATCCAACCCCTGGCGTCGCTACCCGACGCCAGTGTAGCTCTCGCGTCGTGTTAGGGTAAATTTCTGAACACTTAGGACCCCCAACCCATCCATGTTAATCAAGATAAAAACCGGTATTTTTTTATCGTCTGATAATTCACTAATAAAGATAATTTAATTGGGACTGTAGGCTGGTGGATCTGAGCACATAGATAGACTGGACTGTTTGGACCGTGATTGCAGAACAACTGATTAGAGGCAAGTGAAACTTGCCAATTTGTACTCTAGGCCATGTTTTAGGCCACTTCCGTTTTTAGCGTAAAAGAGACTAGGCGACGAAATGATAAATCGCCTAGACGCAACTTTAAGATCTAGCTTGACAACGAAGCTAGATCTGTCACCCTGCCATGTCTCATGCCTGTCATGTTTAAATTACGTATCTGTACTCACTTAAATTATCATCTGCCATGCATTGCAACCCACATGCCATCCAAACTTGAATGTTGCATTCGTAGCACACGCTACTATACTTGTACTTCCTTGTTCAGGCTAGGCACCTGCATTGCAGGTACAACCCTATGCCAAATACACTACCTGGCTCGTGATCCAGAAGCGGGCTACTTGTGTTGGTCAAAAGCCAATGCCCGATACACGTGGAGGCGTAGGGATAAGCAATCACTTGAGCTTAGGAGTTGGCCCGTGCAGCCACTCCAGCCAAAAGGCGTAATCTATGTGCACGACGTGTTTACTAGACTTGTAAAATTCCATGTGATTGTCTTTAGAAGCTTTGCTACCCTTGCCATGTTATAATTGTTGCCATGTCATACCAGTCGCCCTGTCATTCTCGTTGCATTTCCTTACTAGTTGCATCCATGCTATAACTGCTGATCACTCCTTATTTTACACCTTTTTCCCGCATGTTTGCATGCCATTTAGATTGTCCAAATCATGTTTTTCACGATATATCGACGATATTGCGATGCTTTTCACGATTTGTTGTTTTTGTCGCATTTCAGGTGATTTGAAGCGATTTGGAGTGATCTCGAGATACGCCCACTCTAGAGTGTCACCGACGACCTCCCCGAGGGGTATTTTGCTGTTGGAGAGGAGCGGAAGAAGAAAGGACGTCGCAGGAGCGACGAGGAGGCCAAAACAAGCTGTTTGGGCATTTTTGGTGTCCCACTCGGCCGAGTGAAGGAGTCACTCGGCCGACCAGCGAGACACTGCTCGGCTGACCAGATCGGATACGTTCCATACGTGCACTCGGTCGAGCATCGGAAGCCACATCGGCCGAGTGACTAGATCCCGTCCGCCCGAGTGGCACCCAGACGACACATTCAAAAATCGCCAACTTATTGTCTTTTCGTCTGCCTGAGCTTCAGAAGACCCACTCGGCCGAGTGGCTAATGCCGACCGCCCGAGTACGTTGAAGCCATCGGCCGAGTGACGACAACTCACTCGGCCGAGCCGCCCCCGAAGTGAAGACCCCTGAAGATTAAGACTTACTGGAAATTTACAGGGTTTCTCACTTGGCCGAGCGACTTTTGTCACTCGGCCGAGTGCGACGCGCTGTCTGTAGTGAAAATTGCGGATTTCAGGCTGCGCAGGGGCATTTTGGTCACAGTTTTTTGGACGATTTTGGGGGGTATTTAACCCCTGTTTTTACTCTAGTTTAGAGAGCCTTTCCTCTTAGATTTTTGCAGCTTTTAGATTAACTTTTTAGCTTTATTCTTGTGATTGGAGAGGAGACAAAAGTTGATTTTTGTTGAATTATTTGAATAACTCCATTGGTTTGCCTCTCTCTCCCCTAAAAATACAATTTTTATTCCTTATCTCAATATTGTGATGAATTCTCTTGTTAATTTCATTGATTATTTTTGTGTTTGTGCTATGAATTGTGAGTAGTCTCCACGTCTTGGGGCCTGGGGATGAACCCTACGAGCCCAATTTCAGATTTGTGATGAATTGGTAGAAATATTGCTAGATTTGCTATTAGGGATTAGATTGGGATCGATTTATTACGGATGGCTAGGTATTCATACCGATTGGGATTTGCAAGAGATTGGATCCCAATTCGATAGGAAACCCTAGAAATCCGAATTGGGTTGGAATCGAATTTCTGTAGTATCGGATTGCAAGAGATTGGACCGATACTAGGGTTTTCGGTTGCAATTCCACGCCAATACCCGTTTGCAAGAGATTGGACGGGTAGGAACTATCCCAACCTAGGTCGTGGCCCGAGTTTACACGAGAGTGGGCTCGGGGCGCGATTGAACGATGAAGTTGATCCTAATGCTAGCTTGCTTAGGCGAGGGTTTGCAAGAGATTGGACCCAAAACCTAGGATGGCTATAGACCGGCAACAGCGCGAGAGCGTGAGCTAGGTTCTACATTCAGTTGCAACTAGTTCATCCAAAATTTTATTCTAGCAAATTTGATACCAATGAACCACATTGACGAGATACGGTGAGTATCGGGGATTCCCCATTCCCTAGGCGTCTTTTATTTGATTTGATATCTCGTACTTTGTCTGACGATTGTGACAGGATCGCCAAAGGTAAATTTTCTCTTTTCTATTCTTAAATAGCCAGGTTGATTGGAGCAAGCACGGTCATTCGTCCTCCCTGTGTTCGATAACCCGCTCGCCGCTATACCGTGCGCTTGTGGTAAAACTACAACCGTTCTTTGGGTTACATTCCGGAGCGATCAAGTTTTTGGCGCCGTTGCCGGGGAGGCGATTGCGTTTGATCTTACCACCCTAGCTATTTCTTTCTTTTTATTTTATTTATTTATTTTTACCTAACCCTTCCACTGTGCTAATCACTTCTTTGAAACTTTGTTCTCCTGTGCATGTACACGAGATCCACTGCGGACCCTGAAGGTATATTTTTTGATCCCGAGATTGAACGTACTGTGCGGAGAATCAGAGCGGAAAGGAGACGAGATCCGGAAGGGAGGTTTATGACCAACCCGGAAACTGCGGACCAATTAGCGGCAAGAATGGCGAGGATCATTTCTATTCGAGATAGGCTCCGGCCTAAGACCTCTTCTACGACCTCATCCATTGCCATGTCAGAGTTGGCGGCTGACAAGAACTTTGAGCTGAAGACTGGACTGGTGGTTCTGATGCAGCAAGATCCATTTCATGGGAATGCCCATGAAAATCCCCACTACCACATCCAGCTATTTCTGTCGAAGTGCGCCACATTTCAGATGACGGGGGTCTCCATTGACGCCATCAGACTGCGCCTCTTCCCCTTCACACTAAAGGACAAGGCACTCTATTGGTTGAGGACGCAAGCTGAGGGAGTCTTTACCACTTGGGATGAGCTGGCGAGTGCATTCATTGACAAGTTCTATCCGCCCTCCAAGACGGTGAAGATTCGGAGCGCTCTTATGTCCTTCAAGCAAGGACCCCAGGAGACGCTCTATGAGGCTTGGGAGCATTTTAAAGATCTGCAGCATCAATGCCCGCACCATAGCATTGAAGATTGGGAGCTAGTGCATAGCTTCTACAATGGTCTCCAACCGGGGACCAAGCAAATTATTGATGCCTCGGCGAATGGTGCTATCTTATCAAAGACTCCCGAAGAAGCTACGGCCCTAATTGAGGGATGGCATCAAACAATCAACAATGGGGCGATGAGCGAGGACACTCTACGTCCTCCTTGAAGCCAACTAGCATCTACGAGGCGAAGGCCGTAGCGGAGCTTACAAGCAAGTTTGATTCTCTCCACAAGGTAGTGGAGAGACTGGAGAAGTTTATCACGGAGCCCCAAGGAACCCCTTCCACCTCTGCACCAACGAACCAAATGTGTGATTGGCAAGACCAATCTCAAGCCATGTATTTGGGAGGAGAGCAAGGAGAAGGATCCTTAGAGCAAGTACAATATGTCACGGGGAACCAAGGGTATTGGGCCAATCCGGCCACAAGAAATCATCCCGGTTTCTCTTACGCCAACAATGAAGGAGCTTTGAACCCGCCACAACAACCACCTCAACAAGCTCAACCACCTCCACCCCAACAACAACACTATCAACCGAGGGGGCCTCCACAACAAAATTTTCAACCGAAGCAACAAGTTCCACCATATATGCCGCCCGGATACAATCAAGGGTGGACAAATCAAAATCAAAACCCTCCACAAGCTCAACAACGATCCGACTTCGAAGCTACAGTGGAGGAGTTTATGGTCGAGCAAAAGAAGGTCAATGCTTCCTTGAAGGTGGGACAAGACTCCCTTACAACCGTTGTGGCACAAATATCGGAGCAATTGGCGTTGCTCAATCGGAATACTCAACAATTGCCGGCGCAACCCGAGCAAAACCCACGGGGCAACACCGGCCACATCAATGCCGTGGTTGCCGTTACTACTAGAGGCGGGAAGGATACCACCCCCGCCATGATTCCTACCGAGGAGCCCGTGGAGGAGAATGTAGAGCCGATCGAGCCGGTAGTTGAAGTTGATAAGGAGAAAGAGCCGCAAGAAAAGGAGAAATCTAGAGCGGAGCAATTGATTGAGGAGAGGCGCTTCATGCCACCGGTCCCATTCCCCCAAAGGCTTGCTAGAGCGAAAATGGAGAAAAGGCTAGCAAAGTTTCTCGAGTATCTGAGAGGAGTTAGCCTCAACATTCCCTTCCTAGACGCCATCGTGGAAATCCCCACATATGCTAAATTTTTAAAAGATTTGATTTCGGGGAGAAAGAGGAAGGAGAAGATTATGCTTGCCGAGGAGGGCTCTTGCTTCACCAAGAGAGAGAAGGAGCCGGCCAAATTCAAAGATCCGGGGAGTTTTCGAATTCCTTGCACCTTGGGCGGCGTCCCTCTACAAAAGGCGTTGGTGGATTTAGGGGCTAGTGTTAGCCTAATGCCTCTCTCCATGTTCCTAAGGCTAAACACCGGGACGAAATTGAAGCCCACCGACATGCGGATACAATTAGCCGATGGACGGATAACAAGGCCGGTAGGGATCGCCGAGGACATCCCGCTACAAGTCCCGGGGGGCATATGTTTGCCGTGTGACTTCGTGATTATGGACGTTAAGGAGGAGGGAGATACGTCATTGATACTTGGACGCCCGTTCCTCGCCACCGCCGGTGTCATTGTCGACGTGCGAGAAGGTACCCTAACGTTGAACGTTGCAAACATCGAGGTGGAGCTTCACATTCCTAAGGCAATGAAACACATGCCTTACCACGAGGAGCTGGACTACATGGACCTCCTTGACGAGGTTATCGAAGAAGCTATCCCCCATTCAATTGGCGCTCTATTCAATGAGGATTTCGAGGAAGGCCCGGATTTAGGCCAAGATGACAAGAAAGATGATTCCCCTGACTTCTCCGCTGAAATTGACGAAGGCGATGCTGATGTCGCCAGGATTCGAGAGCTCTGCAAGCTCTCGAAAAAGAAGTCTCCGAAGAAAGCTCCGCCGTTACGGAAATCGGCGTCACCGGTGAAGCCGTTGACCGGAGCAAACGCTAGCTTGGGGGAGCCTTCCCCCAACACTATTCGAGACGGGAGACCACCGAGGGAGAACACGCCACCGCAACTTCCGAATCCAAGCGTTCTCCCCGGAAAATTTGACGGGTGCATCTCATATGCACCAAAAATCCCGCATTAATTGAAAATCATAGGGGGTCGAGCTCACGACCTAAAACGAGCGCTTGTCGGGAGGCAACCCGACGGTTATTTCTTTATTTTTTACTTTTCTTTTATTTTTGTTTTAGAAATTTTTAGTGTTTTGAGTCGTTCGCCTAAAAATTTTGTGATAACGGGTCCTATTTTTCCTGACAGGAGAGGAGAACGAGGTACCCATCATTAGGAGGATGAACGAGGCGACGAGGAGCGCCCCATGAAGGCGCTCGATGCTTAGGAGGAAGACGAAATCGACTGGAGGAAGAAAGACCGAGTTTAGAGCCCAACCGAAGACAAACAGCAGAAAACAAGGCTCACTCAGCCGAGTATACTAGTCACTCGGCCGAGCACACAAGTTCGTCCAGCCGAGCCGCTCACGAACGAGGGAAGTCTGCTGTACCCAACTCTCTGTTTATTTTCCTGATTTCAGTATAACTGCTACTCGGCCGAGTATATATATTCACTCGGCCGAGTAAAACGGATACGCTCCTAGGGCGAGTCTTGCCGAGTAGCTTGAGCCACTCGGCCGAATGGACTTACTCCACTCGGCCGAGGGTGGCAAGGCCACTCGGCCGAAGCGTAGCGGGGAGGAATTTTTATTAGAAGTTCACTCGGCCGAGCGACCCAGTCACTCGGTCGAGTCGTAACTTTTGCTATAAATAGGGGCGAGGGTCGAGCTCGTTTTTCGAAACGAAAAAACCACAGCGCCCCGACCCTTCGCATTCCCTCGCCCGCTGCTCTCACCCACTCGCCCGACCATCGACCCCACGCCGCCGCTTGGCCACCTACCGCCGGCCGAGCCGCCGCCGCTCCTCGCCCGAGTCGCCGCCGGCGGCCCCACCTCCGGCCACCTCCGGTATCGCCGATTTTAGCCTATTTCTCCTCTTTTGTGTATTTTTTGAGGATCCATGTGCTTAACGAACCCCTAACCCATATTAATTTCTATTTCTATCTATTATACCCCTAATGCTCTATACGTTTTGAATATTACTCGCTGATATCTCCGTTTCACGCGCAGGTTATTTCTGGGAGCTTAGGGGAGCCCAGGGGAGCTTCCAGGGACTGATTTGGGCTCCGTGGAGGCGTAGTCTTCGCACGCTTCCATAGCTTTGCACTCGCGGTGTGTCGTGGTATATTCTTTCCTTTATTTTACGCACGCCGCATTTTTTATTGGTTTCGGTGAGCGCTCGGGGCCTATATGCCGCCCCGGACACGGCCGAGGTCGAGGAGAGCTTCCGCCAAGCGGAAGCGGTCGGATGATGCCGGCCCCTCCCACGAGGTGGAGGACTCTCCTCCTCCTTCCCCCACACACCCCGTCCACCCAGCACAGCCTGCAGGCCCCGCACACCCCGCACAGCCTGCAGAGCCCGCACAGCCACTCCCTGCCGCTCCACAGCCACCACCTCCGGCACCTCTTATCGGGCCGCTGGGGATCACGTTCCGGAACGACGCACACCGCGTCGGTTTCGAGCGTATCTCCCAGCGCTCGATCGTACCCTCCAGGTTCGCACACCCTGTAGACCTAGGACGCCTGGGGGTACTAGAGGGGATGCTCACGTTGTACGACAACGTGGGCTGGCGAGATTTCTTTCAGGTGTCGGCGGACACGTTTATCCGTCCGACACTTGAGGTTCTTAGTTCGATCGCCCGGACCGACGAGGGATGCTCGTTTCGGTTCATGGACCGGGAGTGCCAGGTCACTCTCGGTATGATGAGAGCCTTCTTCTCGTGGCCCGACGTCCCCGGGGCCGACTGAGGTTACGCCCCCACCCATATCCCCCCACCTTCCTTCGACGCCGGTGCCTTCTGGGCCCGGATTATAGGTCTTCACGCTGCCTTTGACCCTAGTAGGGCCAAGGCCTCGGCCATTGTCCATCCCTGCCTCCGTATAGCTCAGCGCCTTATGGCGATGACCTTTTTGGCCAGATATGAGCCGGGTACGATGTCCACGCCAGAGCTCTACATGCTCTACGCGATGACACGGCCCAGAGCTCTATCTAGGGAGGGCGATGAGTCGGTCCCTGCCGTCATGATTGATGTCGCGGCTTGGTTTTTGGACCGCATCATCGTATCGGTGGGCGCTCGCTCACCGATATGCTGCGGCGGCCTGATCACCTTGCTTGCCCTTATGACCGACGAGGAATTCCCTGACGACCTGCAACGAGCGCCGGGCCCCACCTCTCTGTCGATTGATGTTATGGCCCGGATGAAGATGCTTCATCCGCACGGTGAGCGACACTGGGTCTGGCTGCACGGCCCCTTCGGTGCCGATTACATGATTCTTCCGAGCCCAGCTCGGACTCAGATTGCACCGGCCCATGTGGACTGGCTCCCTGCGATGGATGTTCTGATCCCAGCCGCATACGTGCTCGAGGCCGAGGAGGCCGAGCAGGCCCACGCTGCCCACGCTGCCCCCGCAGGCCCTGTTGCACCTGCCGAGCCTGCTGCCCCTGTTGACCCCGTGGCCCCTCAGCCTATCCCTGACGTTTCCTTTGCCGCTCCCGACACCTCTGTCCACACCTCTGTCGGTGTCGGGAGTACCTTAGCTGAGCCCACTTCCACTGCTTCCACGCCTGTCACCCCCACCTCCAGCCCTCTGTCTGTCGAGCTCGTTTCCTCTACCCTACCCGAGCGCCCGCCGACTATAGTTGAGTGCGGAGAGCCCTCTTTTGCCGCCGTCGTGGAGACCGTGGTCTCCACCTCTGTCTCCACCGCTGCTGTATTTTCCGAGAGTGTCGTGGCATCTGTCCACACTTCTGTGCCACCGACCTCTCTGGCCGCCTCGCTGCCACTTTTGTATTCTTCTTTCGTTGCTGCTGCCTCCACTTCTCACCGTCCTGCCCAGCCTCGCACTGAGGCTCGGCCCCCACTTGCGAGCGCAGCACCTTTTGTTCCCTTGCCTGCTGAGCCCGTCACCTACGCCACCAGAGTACGCCAGCCCCGACCTGCACAGCCCCGACCGGTGCGTCCCTCTGCACCACCTCCCCCTGACACTGTACTTCTGAGCATTCGTGCTCTCGAGGGGGCGGTGAGTGGCCTCAGAGACGACCTTAGGACCCTGTCCGCCACCGTCGCCGATATGGCTCACCGCTTTGACCTGCTTCCACACATTCACTACTGTCTTACCCAGGTCCTAGAGCGACTCCCACACATACTACCACCCACCCAGAGGTTCCTACCCCCACTACCACTCACACCCAGCCTGCTTCCACTTCCACACCCACACCCGCTCAGCAGCCTGTCCAGCCACCACCACCTCCTCCGCTTCAGGACGGAGACGGCGCAGCACCACCTTCTTAGGCACCCTTGATGCCATCGATTCTTTTTGCCGTTGTGCTGCCCGTTTCTGCTAGGTCCTGATGCATTTTTGTCCACCCCCCTCCCCTCACGGTTTTTGGTTGCACATTATCTTTATATATCTTCATATATTTTTTTGGGAGAGAGTGAGAGTTTTTGGTGCCACACCTTTATATCTGTATCACTCCTATATCTGCATGCATCATGTCCGCATCATATTTTTCATTTCATTATTTTTCTTTTTTTCTTCCATCATGCATACATCCTCACCTATCCCTCACATTACTTGTCTCTCGGTGTGCCGCACTTTGCACATTGAGGACACTGTGCCATTTAGCTTGGGGGAGTGAGTTCTCACGTTCTTTTCGATTTGCCACCTTTATTTTTTTAGTTTTTCACGCCATTTTCCGCTTTTGCACTTATTTTCATCATTTTTTTCTTTTATTTTACCATGCATCACGTTTTTCTATTTTTCCGTGTGCCGCATTGTAAATAGTTTTATTTTCCCCTTTATCTTTATTTCTTTTTCTTCTCATGCTATAGATGACTTTTCTATGATGATGATTACGTGGAGTTAGCTTCCTTTATATGCATGCTATATTTGTCATGTCTTAAATTCTACTTCTGATATCATATGCTATGACTCGCCTTGCATTTAGAGATAGTAACCCACACTTTTTCCACATGAAAATGGATGAAATTTTATTATTAGCTGAGTCTGAATATTCATATGTATGCTATCACAGAAAACACACCAAGATTCACGCATTGGATGCTTATATTTGGAGTATCTTTTTCTTTTCCTATATCACTTCTATATGCATGATTTGTACATTTCACTTCAGGATGATTGAATGATGTTAGCTATGATATATCTAGATTAGTTTAGCTTTTTTGTGATCGAAACTGAGTAGATTAGATTACCCTGCTGAAGTTGTCGTGCATGTCTTATAGAGTGAACCGAGAGATATATTTATTTCTTTCTCCACAAATCTTGAACATCATTTCTCTATTTTAAAATCATTTGGTGAATCTCCCCTTAGCGATTCTATTATATGGCATTTCCCCCGCTATTAATTCCTAGCTCCAAATTTCCCAAAATCAAAGAAAGAAAAAGAAAAACTCTTGTATATCATTATTTCTCTTTGAGTTGGGATCATTGTGTATATATGTTATTTGAAAAAAAAGAGAAAAAAAAGAATAAAAAAGAAGAAGAAAAAGAGAAAGAAAAAGAAAAGAGGAAAGAACCTCAATAAAAGATCCCATCTCATGTTCTCTCTTTCTTCTCTCTTTTTGTATTTATTTTTACTACTTTTGGAGCTTTATAAAAATGGGGATGTAAACATTTTTTATGCCGCCACGCTTATAGATAAGCTTGGGGGAGGGAATCCAATGATGTGTGAGAGAGTGACTACTTGACGTTGCACGACAACCTAGGCTAAGTAATATTCTATACTCGTTGAGATTATTTTTAGCTTTACGAAGTCCAGAAATCCATGCCTAGCACTCATCTCATGAAATCCATACTTTTCTATTCTTCCTATTCTATTGTGTGATATTCTTATACTCCTCTTAGAAAGCGTTCAATTGAAAAGTGTGCGATCTGCGATTTGTATACCGCTTTAAATGATTCAGACGATGTTAATCCTAAAATTATTCCGTTTTTCATGATTATATCGTTGCTCGTGGGTTTTCTATTTCCATTTGCACCATTATACTATGATATCGAAATAAAATTCTTTGACATGTGTTTTTCATTCGGTGCATGCTATATGAGTAAGTGAAACCCACGTCCTGAGAAAACGATCTAGCAGCTTCCCTCTTCGCTTCTTTCTTTCTTCTTTGTTTTTATTTCGCTTCTCGTTCTTCTTCGTTTTTCATTTTTCGTTTTTCGCTGTTTTCGTTTTCCGAATCCACCGGGTTCGCCTTTTACTTGTCTTCCTCGAGGACGAGTAAGAGGTAAGCTTGGGGGATTTTGATCACTCCTTATTTTACACCTTTTTCCCGCATGTTTGCATGCCATTTAGATCGCCCAAATCATGTTTTTCACGATATATCGACGATATTGCGATGCTTTTCACGATTTGTTGTTTTTGTCGCATTTCAGGTGATTTGGAGCGATTTGGAGTGATCTCGAGTTACGCCCACTCTAGAGTGTCACCGACGACCTCCCCGAGGGGTATTTTGCTGTTGGAGAGGAGCGGAAGAAGAAAGGACGTCGCAGGAGCGACGAGGAGGCCAAAACAAGCTATTTGGGCATTTTTGGTGTCCCACTCGGCCGAGTGAAGGAGTCACTCGACCGACCAGCGAGACACTGCTCGGCCGACCAGATCGGATACGTTCCATACGTGCACTCGACCGAGCATCGGAAGCCACATCGGCCGAGTGACTAGATCCCGTCCGCCCGAGTGGCACCCAGACGACGCATTCAAAAATCGCCAACTTACTGTCTTTTCGTCTGCCTGAGCTTCAGAAGACCCACTCGGCCGAGTGGCTAATGCCGATCGCCCGAGTACGTTGAAGCCATCGGCCGAGTGACAACAACTCACTCGGCCGAGCCGCCCCTGAAGTGAAGACCCCTGAAGATCAAGACTTACTGGAAATTTACAGGGTTTCTCACTCGGCCGAGCGACTTTTGTCACTCGGCCGAGTGCGACGCGCTGCCTGTAGCGAAAATTGCGGATTTCAGGCTGCGCAGGGGCATTTTGGTCACAGTTTTTTGGACGATTTTGGGGGGTATTTAACCCCTGTTTTTACCCTAGTTTAGAGAGCCTTTCCTCTTTGATTTTTGCAGCTTTTTAGATTAACTTTTTAGCTTTATTCTTGTGATTGGAGAGGAGACAAAAGTTGATTTTTGTTGAATTATTTGAAGAACTCCATTGGTTTGCCTCTCTCTCCCCTAAAAATACAATTTTTATTCCTTATCTCAATATTGTGATGAATTCTCTTGTTAATTTCATTGATTATTTTTGTGTTTGTGCTATGAATTGTGAGTAGTCTCCACGTCTTGGGGCGTGGGGATGAACCCTACGAGCCCAATTTCAGATTTGTGATGAATTGGTAGAAATATTGCTAGATTTGCTATTAGGGATTAGATTGGGATCGATTTATTACGGATGGCTAGGTATTCATACCGATTGGGATTTGCAAGAGATTGGATCCCAATTCGATAGGAAACCCTAGAAATCCGAATTGGGTTGGAATCGAATTTCCGTAGTATCGGTTTGCAAGAGATTGGACCGATACTAGGGTTTTCGGTTGCAATTCCACGCCAATACCCGTTTGCAAGAGATTGGACGGGTAGGAACTATCCCAACCTAGGTCGTGGCCCGAGTTTGCACAAGAGTGGGCTCGGGGCGCGATTGAACGATGAAGTTGATCCTAATGCTAGCTTGCCTAGGCTAGGGTTTGCAAGAGATTGGACCCAAAACCTAGGATGGCTATAGACCGGCAACAGCGCGAGAGCGTGAGCTAGGTTCTACATTCAGTTGCAACTAGTTCATCCAAAATTTTATTCTAGCAAATTTGATACCAATGAACCACATTGACGAGATACGGTGAGTATCGGGGATTCCCCATTCCCTAGGCGTCTTTTATTTGATTTGATATCTTCGTACTTTGTCTGACGATTGTGACAGGATCGCCAAAGGCAAATTTTCTCTTTTCTATTCTTAAATAGCCAGGTTGATTGGAGCAAGCACGGTCATTCGTCCTCCCTGTGTTCGATAACCCGCTCGCCGCTATACCGTGCGCTTGCGGTAAAACTACAACCGTTCTTTGGGTTACATTCCGGAGCGATCAACTGCCATGTCATTGCATATTTTAGAACTGCAAGGTTGCTTTTCTTTCTTTTAGTTTCCTTGCACAAGTCTCTTGTAGACTTGCTGACATGCGCCATCGTCTCTTTGGGTGTCGCATGTTAGTTGCTGAGCCAGAGCCCGTTGCAGAGGACGAGGTGTTTGCTGACGCTGAGCCTGAGTCCACCTTTGACGAGGAGTTTGAGGACACCGGCGACCATTCGTAGAGACCACTTCAGTGTTGCTTTTTGCTTAGTTGTCGTTAGTTGTCGGTGCGTAGCACCTTTCCTTCTGTATGTTTGACATTTCTGTTGGCTATGCTTGGGCCTTTTAGACTCTTCTTTTTAGCCTGGTGGCTTTTCTGTGATGTTGGAATTTATTTGTGGACGCTCTGAGATTGAATATTTAATCTGTCTCTTTTCTTTATTATTATTTTTGTTCTGTGATGCGTTGCAAGGACATATACTTGGATGATCCAGACGCTTTACAGACTGGAGCCTCACAGCTCCAAGTCTGAGCGGCCTTCTCACGCCTCGCCTCCATTTTAGGGAAGCGGGTCGTGACAGATAATACAAGTATTCCTCCTTCAAGTATATGAAAAATTCAAATGTTAACCACTAATTTGGACCAAGTTTACTTACATGACCAACTAGTTTACATTTATACCCGAAGAGGAGTATTTAATTAAAGAGAATGTTGTTGGAACTTGCAAAAAAAATGATGAATGGCAATAGCCTACTTGTAAATAGTGAATGATGAGCTAACCTAATTGGTAATGGCAACCTTGTAATTAAACCACTAAGTTGAGTGGCTTTTTAATTAGAGGCTTAGGCAATGACAAATTTGTAAATAAATGAAACCCTTAGAGATTTTTTTCCTCTCTTCTCTTCTACAAGCTTCTTCTTCTTTCCCATTTTGTTTGTTTTTTCCATTTCGTTTTGAACCCACCCCTTGGCCGAAACCTGGAACACAAAAAAAACAAAACACAAAACAAAGAAAAGAAAGAAAAAGAGAGAAGGAGAAGGAAAATTGGAAGAAGGAGAGGGGAGACCTTGCATCCACAATAGCAAGAGACATCCTTAGCTCTCCTATAACCACTCCTAAGCATTAGAAAGGTAGGATTCTCACCATACTCCCCATATATGGCTATAGGTAGAACTTTATGTTTTGTTCTTTCACCTTTTGTAAAAGTTGTTATTTGGATCAAATTGAGTAATGGGTCAAGCTTAGTTTTTTTAGATTTCATGTTTTGATGTTGCTTATTAATGCTCCTATGATTCTTTGAGCAAGACCAGATTTTTGGGGTTATAGCATGTGTTTCCCTTAATATTATTTATGTTGTAATTGGGAAACTTTGATAATTACAAGAGAAACTCTGCCAAAATTTTTGTGAGCATTTTGTATGCATTTCCATAGCATCCTAAGCCTTAGAAACTTAAGTTAGGAACACTACACAAAATTCCACTTGCTAACTCCCTTAAAATTCCATGTTTAAAAGAAAACCCATTTGAAAAATTAGTATAAAAGAAAAATTAGTAAGAGGGATTTTGACAACTTTCAAGTTAGAAGCTCTAAATGGTTTTAGAGAGTGTAGGAACCTTATTACCATTATTTACAAGGTCATACAAGTTCCCTTTATGCAAACTTTGATTTCCATATCAATTTGGTTCCATTTCAATAGGAAAGTGTGCTTTTCCATGAACTTAGTAAAGGAGTTTTGTGAACATTCAAATTTAAATAAGAATTTTAGTTTTCCTATAACTATTAGCAAGTTTAAGCCTACTTAGAAATTACTACATGAAGTATTTCAAGAACTCTTTTGAAAAACTTAAGTTCCATGACAAAACCATGATTTTTATTTGTAAGAGGGTTATTGTCAATCTTAGTAATAAGCAAAAAGTTAGGATTATGCACTTACAATTATCATTAAATAACCCCCTTATGAAATTCTACAAATTATGCTTAAGACATTTCATTTATTTTTGAATCTTATATTAACCCTCTTCCAAATTTTACAAGTTTTAACTAAACTAATGCATTGTTTTCATTCTACCTTAGTTGTTCTTCTATTTCCTTCCAAATGAGATTAGTAACCACACTTAAAGTTGTTTCTATGTCATGTTCTATTTAGTAGTGCTTGGATGGTTGAGTTCAAATTTCCTTGGAAGTTGAATGTAGTTTATGTTCATGCTCTTATGTTTTTATTTAAGCGAATGATGAATGATGAATTTTTCTTATGCCCTGAAGGCGTTAATGAAGATGATTATAATGCCCATGGCAATGTTTCCTTATTATATGAGATTGTTGGTTTGATTCGTTACATTAAAAGATGGATATTCAAATTTTACACCACTATGTTGCAGATAAACCGGATGAAATGCTAAATGATAAGTGATTAAAATGAAAGCCCGGGATGTCTCCTTCCACTTTAAGGTGGGTGAGCATCTTAGGGAATGGGGTGGGGGAACCAAAGCATTAGGTGGACATAGTGGGGACTGGACTTTCGAAGTTGTTTCTTTGGCCCTCCTACCGCAGGGAGTGATCGTGCCCCTTTGGGGGGGTGTGGTTTCTTTGGCCTTTCGAGGTCGTGGCCCTTTGGGTCGTAGAGAGAGGTTGTGTTACAAAGGCTCCTGACGGGCTAGCACGCCAGAGAGTCGGAGATTCTTTCCACCCGCCTTATGGGTGAGGTCCAGCTCCCTTGTGTCCCACTTAATGTTTAGGTTCCAAATAACGAACATTAATTTAACAACCTTAGTACCCGTAGCTTATGTGTAGTGTTGTGAATATGGCTTGTGTGGTTGAGCTTCCTACTAGACACATTGTGACGTGTCCCTCCCCCCTCACTCTCCAGGTATAGATCCAGGGACATCAGCTCACCAGCCGGACTACCGGTGCCTTGAGGGAGACTCTTCCAGGCCAGGAGCCCAGAGTAGTTAGTTAGGGCTCGGGTGTAGTGGGTTGGGGTAGTTTCTTTTGTGAGCAGACACTTTTGTTTTCTCCCTTTCAGCTTTTGTACCCCTTGGTGATAATATATGTTCAGTTTATGATGATGTGGTGTGCTGATAGTGGATGGTCTGTGATGTACGCTCGTACGCTCCCGCTTGTTGCCTGCCGTCGCCTCGATGTATTTCTGTGTTGTACTGGAGCTTTACAGTTCGTGCTTTTCCTTTGCACTTGCTTTATTTGCATGTGTTGTTCTAGCAGTTGCAGTGGCCTGCTAATTTCTTGTAGCGCCTTAGCGATGGGTACTCCCGTACCGCGGTTGTCACCCCTATCCCCGTCTTTGGGCACCGGGGCGTGACAATACTTGTGAATTTAGCTCTTGCACTTGGGATTTGAGAGCTACATCCTCATTTCCCAAAATTGTTGTCTGATCGAAGTGATTCAATCTTAATATCGTCATAATCACTAATTTGGACTTTGTCTAATTGTAACTTGATGGATATAAACTCATTCTTCAAACATTCATTTTGAGAAGCCAAAGTAGCTTTCTCTTTAAGAATAGCATTATGAGTAAAAGAGCTAACTTTCATATCAAAATTTATGGATGAGGGAGCTATGCTAGAAAGTTTGTCCTTAGCAATCATATATGAATTAAACACTTTTTGATACTTATCAAATAATTATTCATTTGCAAATTTACGTTCATCCATAACTACATCATCGGTGTCACTATCACTATCACTAGATGAGTCCTTTGGAGAGCTTCCCGTAGCCATGAAACATGTGTGTGCTACCTCTCCCTTGTGCTCATTTGAGTCTTCGCTACCAGTGTCATCGCTTGAATCATCACATGTTCCAACTAGTCCCTTCTTCTTTTTGTTTCCTTTGTACACATCTTCCTTTTTGTATTTGGGAGCTTTCCATTTCTCCTTGTTCTTAAGCAAGAGGCAATCCATCTTGATGTGCCCTGGCTTATTACAATTAAAACATAAAGAAGAATTGTTAGTAGAAACAAATTTGTTTCTTGGTTTGAAGTTACCTCTTCGGTAAAACCGTTGGAACTTCCTTGCCATAAGAGTTAAGGATTACATGTCAAAATCTTCATCGGAGTCTTCATTCTCCGAGACGGCCTTGAAAGCAATTGCTTTCTTCTTAGCCTCAAGTATAGCTCTTAGTGCATTCCTTTCATCTCTATCTGCCTTCCTAACCTTGATAGTCTCACATTTTATACCTTTTTTCTGCATATTTGCATTCCATTTCGATTGCTCATATCACGGTTTTCACAATTATTTGAGGATATTTTGATACTTTTCACTATTTCTCATTTTTCGTTTGATTTCAGGAGATATGTTGCAATCGGATGCAATTTGGAGCCTAAAGGACTTGCACGCATGCCGGAGCATCGCTCATGATCATATCGAAGAATTAACGACGCTGGAGGATGAGTGGAAGAAGAAGGGCGTTGAAGGAAGCGACGAGGAAGCGAGGAGGAGAAGAAATAAGCTCTGAAACATGCCACTCGTCTGAGCAAGGCAGCTCATTTGGTCGAGTGAAGCAGCATAGTCGGCCGAGCAATGCTGACATGACAACATCTTGCAGCCTGAGTACCACAATGTACTCGGTCGAGTGGCGAATTCCACTCGGCTGAGTAAGAACTCCACTCGCCCGAGTGGATGCTAAGATTCTGAAGAGAGCCAAGCCGACTTCTCTGTTTTTCTGGACGATCTGCAGACTGTGATACTCGGTCGAGCGAGATTTCTACTCAACCGAGTAAGTTTTCCACTCGGCCGAGTGGCGCAGACGCCCAGTCGGGAAAACTAGGGTTTCTGGCGGCGCAATGACAGTTTGGTTGCCTTTTTTGGTTCTTTTGGGCATGTATTTAAGCCCAGTTTTGTCTCTAGCCCTAGGGGAGACCAGATAGACTTCTTAGAACTATTTTTCCTTAGTTTCTAATCGTAGTTTTAGCTTTGGTATCAGCGAGAGATTGAAGATTGGACCTTAATTTTCTGTTTGAAGCTTCGTGGCGACCTTGGTTTGTCTGTATTTCTTGCAAGTCTTAATTTTTATGATATATATCTTATTGAATCTTGATTGCATGATGAATTCCATTGTTGATCTTGTCTCTTTATTGATTTCTAATATGAATTGCGAGTAGTTCCTTTGCTCTAGGACAAAGGTATGAACAATATGGGTCTAATGTTTGAATTGTGAGATCTATTGAATTGCCATGCTATTAGGCTTGTTAGAATGGTTAGATCTTGATTGATTTACTACGAGATTTCTCTTGGATCTCGTGAGCTCAACAGAGGATCTTGATTTAAGGAAAGCCCTAGATATTAGATTTAGGTTTACAATCGAAATTCCCTAGATTTGGTGCACGACAGCGACCAAAGCTAGCATTTTTATTGTTTTCCTATACTCATACTCGTTGCACGACGGTGAACGAGTATGAACTATCATGATCTAGATCCGAACCCAAGTTGCGCGACAGCGAGCTTGAGTTGGGATTGGACATAATTGCCGATCTTAATTCTAGCGGTCTGAGTTAGGCTTGCACGATAACGAGGCTCTAATTAGATTGCTATAGACCTACAATAGCGCAATAGCATGAGTCGGTTCTCCATAGAGTTGCAGCAAGTTCACCTTTAACCAAGTTTGATTACATGGTTGTTCATAACTCACATTGATAATTTAAAAATCCATAGTGGGGATTCCCTAGCACTAGACATCTTTATTATATTGAATTTTGCATTGATACTCGAACGATTATTACACCATCCATTCCCAAACGATTTGTCCATCCGATAGCTTAGTAATTGAAATAGAGTATTGTCATTAGTCCTCCATGTGATTTGATACCCACTTGCTACTTAACCGTTTATTTGCGGTAAAGCTACATTGTTTTCCAGGTGTATATCCGGGAGCGATCAAACCTCATAAGTCATGATGTTTCCTTGAAGGCCTCAACCATGTATGTCTCCATGTTATTACCTTCACCAATGGCCATTGTCTTCTTTTCCCATTCCGGAGTGACGGCCATAATGAGTTTCCTTACCTTTCTACTTGGGTGTACTCTTTCCCAAGAGCTTCAAACTCATTCACGATATCCGTGAACATTGCATACATGCTAGAGATGTTTTCTATTTCCTGCATTTGAAACATCTCAAAACGTTATACAAAAACAAGAAGCTTTAACAACTTTACCTGAGTTGTCCCTTTATGAGTAACTTGGAGATGTTTCCAAATTTGGTATACGGTTGTGCGATTCGACACTTTGTTGAATTTGGTCACATTCAATGCACATATAGACGAGTTCATCGCTTTTGCATTGCTTGATTTTGGGAGCACTTGAGCCGGTGTCCATTTTGAGTAGTCATCCTTAATAGGATCAACATGCTCCTTATCAACCGAACGCCAAAGAGAAGCACTCTTTAGGAAGATGATCATTTTGGCATGCCAATATTCATAGTTTGACCCGTTGAAGTGTGGAGGTCGAACTGTGGATTGTCCTTCGATGACAAATGAAGCACCATCATGATTTTTGTTGTTGCTTGAGATTGCCATAGTTTGAACAACCTTGCTTTGATACCAATTGTAGGATCTGAAGCTATATGTAGAAATCACTATGGGTGAATAGTGCTTTATAACAATAATAAGGAAATTACGCCAAATTAAATATCCCACATACAATCTTAGTGTGGAATAGAAATAGATAGCAACAATCACAGAAAAAAGCAAACAAAAGATTTACACTGGTTCGGATTCACCGAGTCTCCATGACTCTGAGTCTCCCCGACTCTTTTGAATCCTACTCCAACAACCCACTAGCAAACCTGCTAGTGATTAGTGATCCAATAATAACAACTTGCCAAAATTTGACACGTGAAAACCAATATTACACTTCCTTCCACTTTCCACAATTCGGGAATGGACTACTCTCACAACCGAGAGGAACTTCTCAAGTATCAAGAGAAAAATAGAACCGAAATATGAAACAATTTCCACATTCCATGCCATGAATAATACTCTTTAGAATGAGACAATGAGGTGTTGTGATGTGCTCTAAATGATGAGAGTATGAGCACTTATTACTTATCTCAAGAAGATTAGCAAAGAATGCTAGAAGCTTGATCTTGAAATCTTTGGAGACAAGTTGAAACTTTGAGCTTGAGCTTGAATGTCTTTGAATGCTCTTTAATGCTCTAGTGAAGAATTGATGACTTGAAATCACTTGAGAGTGTATTGAATGAAGTCTTAAATAGTTTGGCTAACTTCTCAAGTCAAGACATCAAAGCCCATTAAATAGCTCACCAAAATCTGTCCAAAATCTGTGAAAAATCCCAAGCATTAAATACTGGAAACTGCTATTAACGGTCAAAATCCTAGTCACCATTCGCCTGAAGTAGAACGACCACGCGGCTACTGTCTGTTCTGTCTGGGTCATAAATGCAGTCTAACAGATACTTGACAGACATCTGAAGAAGACTTTCCAGACGTTTGGTCCACTGTACAGTCATCTGGCTGAAAGGCGACAGTCATCTGATCATACAGAGAGAGAGAGAGAGAGAGAGAGAGAGAGAGAGCCGGTTGGAATATATTGGTCCAAATGACCAGATGTCTGATGTTCATCATCCAGACATCTCACCGACTATATAGACGTCTGGAAACATATCTTCAGACGCCTTAATAAGGACTTGACTGCAGAGTTAAGATACTGGAATTTGGCTCGTAATTAACCAGACGTCTGAGGTATATCATGTTAAGGGATGTATGCACTCAGTTCATTTGTATTTGATGCAAATGGGTTTTAATAGTAGATGTGGGAATTTTGCATATGATGCAAAGAGAATTAAATGTGTCGTAAAATATTCACGTGCATATTTAAATATAATAAACAGGTGGAAATGGTTACCTGGATGACAAGATCATCCCGATCTAAACGCAGGTTCAAACCGCGTCGAAAACGGACTCCAAATGCTCAATATATAGCCAAAACACCAAGAGAAGCTCATCTAGGGCATTGCAGATTGGGCCTGCATCAGCGGGCGCCCAACCCATGTGCACACGTGCCTATAAGGCGGGCGCACACCAACGCCTGCCAGGCGGGGCCTGCCCGCTTGAAGCGGGCAGGACCTCGCAAGGCACACGTCGTGCCTTGTGCATGCCCAGGCATGTGCACTACATGCACGCGTAGGAGCAGCCCGCGTGGGGAATGCGTGGGGGCCCCACGACCTAAGGCTTCATGCCCAGCTTTGGTGGCTGCATTTTTGCAAAAACAAGGTTTTGGTCTGATTTTGGAGCATTTTTTGAGGGGTCAAACGAACTCGGAATGGAGTGCCGTTTCTTCCTACGCGTTCACCGTTCAGTGCTTTTCGATTTGATAGATTGTATCACTTGCGAAGCTTAATGGCGAGGGAGGAGAATTACACTTGCGAAGCTCAATGGTGAGGGAGGAAAAATTAGTTGAAGTTTAGCCTTAGTGTAAGGCAAACTAATTTAATTTTCCCCCTCCAATAATTTAGTCCCACATCGGATATGCAAAAAGGGGAGGTGTCATCCGCCTATATAAATAGGGGCCAACCACCCTCCTTGAAACTCGTACCAAGTCTCCACATCCAAGAAGCTCCCAAAAGTTTGGATCACGCTTCGAATTAAGACTTAAATTAATTATTCACTCTCTCCCCAAATTCTTCCTTGCTCCTGATCGGACTCTAATAAAGCTACGAAGGAGCGCAGATCGGATCCGAAGTCTTGACGGAGGATCCACTCAAGGTGAAATCTTCTTTGGCACATGGTTGGCTCAGCGAAAAGGGTGTTGCTCGCCTCAGGATGTAGTTCGGTTCGGGAAGCGGTTCGGTTCGGGACGAGATGCGGCTCGGGACACGGTTCGGCTTGGGAGAAGTGGCGCGAGGCCAAAGAAATGTTGCTGAAAACGACGCTTCGTATTATGCAGAAATGAAGTGAAAGGTACGTAGTTTAAATTAAACATGCGTTTATAATTGCAAATGTTAGATAGATCTGTCCTTAGGGGTTGGTCGGACCCAACACCGGGATAATAGAGATCTTGCCTTGGGTTAATATCTTTAGGGCTTGATTTAAAATTGTTTTAAGTCTAATTTTCTGCTGTTGATTTATTTTCGTCATCCGGCCGACTTAGGCCATACGTTGAATTTATAACCTTAAGGACCTAGAAAACCCTACGGTGGTATCAAAGCCTTGTCTACTTGATCTATGATTTGCAATTATAAAATGTATGTGATACAACATGTTTCTCCATCAGATGGAGGTTTTATTTAAACTATTAAATAGTCGTTTCCTAGCTACGTTTTATTTTCGAAAATTGTTTTTGAAAATTAGATTTAATTTTAAAATCATTTGATAATTTTAAAATTATATCTTAATTATTATATGATGATAATTAGTGTAACTTAAAATTATGAGATAAAATTTAAGTTACAAGTTTAACAAGAAAATTTTATGAGATAAAATTTATTTGCTTTGTTATCATGCTAAATTGTTTAGTTGATATTTTTAACGGTTAAATTAGTCATTTTTGATTATGTGATAATTCAATAAAGACTTTTAGGATAGCCATTAAAAGCCTTAAGAAAATTATATGATAATTTTTGAAGGACATACTATGATTTAAAGTTGTTTAAATGCCTAATACAAGATTAGGGTAGCACCATAATAATCCTTATAGTTGATAAGGACATTAATAAAAGTTATTAACCAATCTTAATAATTTCGAAGTTTAGGATTCAACTAGTTGATAGGATAAACTAGTTTTAATGAAGCCATTTATAGTTGATGGCACACATATGAATAATTAGTTTCCTTCAATGGACCATGATCTGGTCTAGTGTTTTTTGACTAGTGTTGTGGATCACCCTAGTTCGACTTGGGTTAGTGATCCTGGCCTAGCCAAATCCCTGGCCGTGTTCCGCTGAACCGCAAGGATGTGAATTATGATTATGTGACACCGTCGATTATATCTAGTCAATTACGTTAAAAATCTTCTTCAAGGTTAGCCGTAGCCCTCATTGTTTTTGGATAGGGGACTAAAAGACGCTTGTCATGGTTGTTGAGTCTCCTCAAGCTATGACATGGTCTCTTTTAGAAACCGACTCCATCATACATGAGATGTAGTCTGGTATTAACCCAAACCGCTACGTCGGGTCTCCTAGAGTATCAGTGTAAGTTAATATTAGACATGTAAACAAGGATTCTACTAGACTAGTCATTATGGTTTGTTAAGTCTCCTCAAGATCATAAGTGACTAAGGGTAAAAACCAATAAGGAGTCACATGTGATGTGAGTGATAATGAGATTATCTACCAACTACAGAGACGATCAACTTGTTGAGTCTTCTCAAGATTGTGAAGCTCAGGGTGGTTGGGTCCTTACCCATTAAATAACAATATTCGTTCATCTATATGGCTAAAGATGATCGCAGAAATAGTAGGAGGATATAGTTGAATAAAAACCTTTTTAACTATATTTAAAAATCATGAACATATGCTAAACTAGGGTAATTCTATGTTTTACAAAAGTGGAATCCAAATCATAATATCCTTAAAAGAAATAAGGCAACTGGACAAAATGATTAGTTGAGGAATATTTGATAAACCAAACTATATTCTCACTGATATTAAAAGTGTCCTTCCTGGCACTGAGTTAAGGACAATGATTTCCTTAAGCTCTAAAGTCTAACACAATAAAAGCACGCTACTTAACACTCGCCTATATGAGCAGGGTCAGCTTGAACATACTGATGTTTAAAGCATGTTTCTCTGTATAACTTGTTGAGTCTTCTCAAGTTTGTATGGAAAACAGTTTCAATCCGCAAGGTTGGAAACTTCGATCAAACTGTTTTACTCAAAGATGAGTGTAAGAGCGGTGCAAGACAATGTATCCAAATTAGATCTTGAGACGAGCAACTTGTTGAGTCTCCTCAAGATTGTAAAGCTCAAGTGTTTGGGTGCATGTGATGCTTGCACAACTAATATTTGTGTTAGGACATCAAATGTCTAAATGTGATTTAGAAAGGAGAATGCACTAAGGAAAATTCATTGAGAAAGAATTTTTGGTTTATCATAAGGCAAGGCATAATAAGAGGAACTGAAAATGGGACATGTTTGATGTCTAAAATTCCAAATAATTGTTGTACAAAGGAAGATAGTATCACATATTGGCTAATGAACAAAAGTTGTCTTTGGGCCATATGGAACTTATATCACACTTGGCGAATATGATCGCATTACTTTAGAAGAAATGTTTTGATGTGATTATAATGTATAACAATGTTGTATTAAGAGTTAATACATGAATACGCAAGTTAGAAGCAAATCTTATACGGCAAAAATAAACTAGGCGGTTTTGAAGAGACTAAGCTTCACAAGTCACATAAAGAGGGGTTTGACCTCTCGAATTATGAGTCGAAAGACACTTGTGAATCTTGTCTCAAAGGTATGATGGCCGAAATTCCATCTGTACGATAGTGGGAGAATGAGTTAGTGAACTCGTAGTCTCTTACATTCGGATGTACCCGGACCCAAGTCTAAATAAGCCAGGATAAGGTATTCTTATTTTATTACGACACGTGTTCTTGATGAAATAAAAGTCTGATAAAATAGAGAACACAATGACAGAAGAACTTGAACTGATTCGATCGGATCGAAGAGTCGAATACTTTGCTATGTAATTCTTGTGTAACTAAAAGAAAATGAGATTTTCTCTTTGGTCAAGTCTTTTAACACATCGGTGTGTTAGAGAGCATGAATCGTGCTCTGTTAGACTTAGTGCGATACATGGCTAGTGAATCTGAGTTACAATCCTCGTTCTGGGTTAAAACTCAGATAATAATGCCTAAGTATTTGATAAGGTTATGATAGAACCTTATAAATATAATGTTCCTCAACTTAATCGTTAGGAAGTCACAAGGTTACTCGAGCCTCGTGAGACGAAGGAGTCGAGTAAAACATCATAGTTGATGATGGTCTAGACGAATTCCAAGATGTCATTCAGAGTAGTGACTCTTATTAAATGTCTTCGAAAATAAAGTATGGACTTTAGTTTACGTGCCCAAATAAATTGTTTTCTTTGGCTGCAAGTGAATCTTCGAGTCTAGAAGATTGGTGCAGAAGGAAAATAGTGAAATACAACTTATGTTGGTTTAGAACAGTTATCATCCTAACTCCTATAAATGGATTATGATGAAACTTTCTCGCCAGCAGATGTGTACAGATCTGTTCGGATCAGACTCGATGTAAATGCTCATGATGACCATGAATACTAGAATATGTTTGTTTTCTAAATTATTTAGAATAACAAACTTATAGAGTTTTCGAGGTCAGTGGGAGCGAATAAAAGGCATGTGAAGCATCAAGGATTCTGAACATATGGCTTGACAAAGTGGTCAAAGAGTTTGACAATTTATCAGAAATGATTATGAACCGTCTAAATGACTAGTAAACTAATTTGGATTATTCTCGATGAGCTGGATGAGATCCAGTCAAGACATATATTATGGATTCCAAGGGACCAAGGGAATTATTTGGTTGAGATTCAAATGTGTGGTCTAATATGAACATAATAACCCATTAAGTCTATACAATAGACGGTTTAGCAGATCCACTCACGAAGGCTCTACCACATTAAGTCTAGAAAGACTTATGTGTAAATGCGGTATGAGATGTCGGGATAAATGGGCTTGAGTGTAAGTGGGAGATGTAGCGAGATGGGTTTGCCCTCGAGGCAAATTTATCTCGATGTATGTGTACAAACGTCTTGTTCAAAATAACAGTAAGCAGTTTGGTAAGAATTTATCTAAGTTAATAATAATGTAGTCTTCAGTAGAACTTAGGTATAGTACTGAGACTTAATGTGAGGTCAAATATGTATCAAGATGGAGATTTCGATCATGGAGAAGTATTTAACCGATTGTAGCATAGGTCGAAAAACGTTCGTGGTCGTGAATTTTCGAGAAATGAATATGGACACATCAGATAGACCATTATGTCTTAGTCTTCACCATGTAATGGTGACGATGATCTTATGGTCATTTGACTTGACAAAGTCGAAGACGAGACACAGGCGCTCATTGAAGAATGAGTTCACTGAACGACCCAACAAGAGTTGTTATATGTTTCATATTGATCTATCTGTCAATGATAACTCTTAGTGATGATAGGCAAGTTGGTCTTTTGACTTGAGGTCATTGTACAAACCTGTACGTGAACGGTGTCACTTAGATTAATGATATAGCCTCGGGGCAAGCACCGTTGAAAGGTTTTTAGTTGGCTAACATTTGAAGCGTGCGAGGAGAGTACTGACCAAGATAGGATTCATCTCTCCCAGTCAAGGGGAATTACTGTCGCACATGTTAGTTCGATCTTTAGTAAAAACTCTGGTCAGAGTATGTTGGAAGAAGTCCAACATTATTTGACTAAAGATCAATGGAGACTAACCAGGTTCAAGCTGGTAGGGTTGACAATTGACCTTACCCTAGGCTTGACTAAGCGGCATAATTTTGACGAAGAGACTAAAACTACGGCATTCATCACGGACACAGTCAGGGTGGTCCCGACAATGCTCATGTCAATGAGTTAACCATATAAGTATGATACCGAAACATGGACGACACTTGTTGCTCGTGGTCTCTATCATCTGGGGTTTCGAGCCCCACATTAGTAGGTTCAGGCTATAGGGTCTCACACAGAGTGAGACCTTCGTCAAGTAATAGGTAGAAATTAGGGAGAAAATGCCTTTGATGCAAGGGACTGCAAAGAGTTTGCAGTTAGCTTACGGACTCGGGATAAATGATCTTGAGTGCAAGTGGGAGATGTTACTGGATGTATGCCCTCAGTTCATTTGTATTTGATGCAAATGGGTTTTTAATATTAGATGTGGGAATTTTGCATATGATGCCACGTGAAAATGGTTACCTAGATGACGAGATCGTTTTGATCTAAATACAGGTTCAAACCGCATCGAAAAAGGATTCCAAACGCTCAATATATAGCCAAAACAACAAGAGAAGCCCATCTAAGGCATTGCAGGTCGGGCCCGCATCAGCGAGCACCCGACCCATGTGCACACATGACCGCAAGGTGGGCAAGCGTGCGCCTGCTAAAGCGGGCCACACCCGTACCCACAAGGCAGGCGGGTGCATGCCCGCTTGAAGCGGGCGGGACCCCGCTCGCTGTGCATGCAGATGAGTGCACATCACGCACCCGCGGGGGCACACAGAAGGCTTGTGCCCGTGCCTTGCGCATGCCCAGGTGTGTGCATTGCACGTGTACGTAGGAGTAGCCTACTTGGGGGCCGCATGGGGGCCCACGACCTAGGGCTTTGTGCCCAGCTTTGGCGGCTGCGTTTTTCTGAAAAACAAGGTTTTGGGATGATTTTGGAGCATTGTTTGAAGGGGTCAAATGAACTCAGAATGGAGTACCGTTTCTTCCTACGCGTTCAACGTTCAGTACTCTTTGATTTGATAGGTTTTATCACTTGCGAAGCTCAACGGTGAGGGAGGGAAGATTAGTTGAAGTTTAGCCTTAATGTAAGGCAAACTAATTTAATTTTTCCATCTCCAATAATTTAGTCCCACATCGGATATGCAGAAAGGGGAGGGGTTAGCCACCTATATAAATAAGGGCCAGCTCTCCTCCTTGAAACTCGCACCAAGTCTCCAAATCCAAGAAGCTCCCAAAAGTTTGGAGCATGCTCTGATTAAGACTTAAATTAATTATTCACTCTCTCCCTAAATTCTTCCTTGCTCCTAATCGGGCTCTAGCAAATCTATGAAGGAGATCTGATCGGATCCGAAGTCTTGACGGAGGATCCCCTCAAGGTGAAATCTTCTTCGACGCGTGGTTGGCTCGGCAACAAGGGTGTTGCTCGCCTCGGGACGCGGATTGGTTTGGGAAACGGTTCGGCTCGGGACGAGGTACGGCTCGGGACGCGTTTGGCTTGGGAGAAGCGGTGCATGGCCAAAGAAATGTTGCTGAAAATAACGCTTCGTATTCTATGGAAACGAAGTGAAAGGTATGTAGTTTAAATTAAACATGCGTTTATAATTGCACATGTTAGATAGATCTATCTTTAGGAGTTGGTCAGACCCAACCCCATGATAGTAGAGATCTTGGCTAAGGTAAATATCTTTAGGGCTGATTTAAAATTGTTTTAAGTCTAATTTTTCACTACTGATTTACTTTCATCGTCAATCCGACTTAGGCCGGACGTCGAATTTATTGCCCTAAAGACCCAGAAAACCCTACTCTAGGGACCGACGCCGACATCGGAGCCCACAAAGTTGATAACGAGCAGCAGACGAGACCTTCACCAAGCTAAATGCTTCCATGTCCGAGGTGTTAGCTTATGCAAACGGCAATGGATATTTCGAACGACCTCCTCCAAAGATGAAGAGCAAGTACGATAAGAGGGATGACATCAAATTTTGCAGATATCATCAAGATAATGGCCACAACACCGAGGATTACTGGCAATTGAAAAAGGATATTGAGGACTTGATTGAACATGGTCATTTGATGAAATTCGTCGATGCCCAGAGATAAGGCCAGAGGAGTTTACCTCGTAAGGCAATGTAACGGCCGCTTTCCGACCGTTCATATTTTCTATGCGTACAACTCTTATCATGTGCGTATTTTATTTGGTCTCTTCTTGGATACGGACTATACGATGTGATATATCGTTGTGACCGTATGGAAGAGCAGTCATTTGTGGGATTTTTAGTGAACGTCATTTCACGGGTCGTTCTCCCACAAATCAGCTTTGATTGTAGAGTCATCGTAGCTTTAGACTTAGTCGCCAGACCTTTTTATTTTTTAGTTCATCTTTTGTGGACCAGACACATGATTGACAACTGTACCCCCTAGCCTCTCTTCGTCACGGTCGTCTCAATTTTTTTTCGTAATTTTCTGACACCCCTAGCCCACCCAAATCACTAATCAAATTCATAGCCTGATTAGCCTTAATCAAATTCGAAATTCAAATCTTAATCCCAATCTCATGAAATCTCATACGTATCATGGGAACATTTTCTACTGATATCCTCACCCTTCTTTTCCCTTCCTTGCACATCCTCTCTCTCACACTCTCTCTCCTAGTCACCCAAGAATACACCCCCTTTTAACCTCTTTTAGCAAAAACTCTCATCTTTTAAAACCTAACCCAAACAAACCCTAAGGGATCACGTTCCAACCGCCACCCCTCCATTTTTCCACATAACTAAGCCTTGCCGCTGGCGAGAGGCTTTTCTCCGGCCATACTACAGCCTACCTCCATCTCCTCTCTCTTCTCCCCCTCCTCTCTCCTCTCTCTCTCTCTCTCTTAAAACACCCCCCAAAACTGCCCATTGCCAAGCTGCTGCCCAACCAGCTTAAAACCGCCGGCCACTGCCCATGCACGGCCGTCGACGACTCCTCCTACCTTCAACAACTCCCCCTACACCTCCTTCCTCCTTCCTCACTTCATCTCCTCCCTCGCCTCCCCTTTCAAGCCCTCAAAAGAGCCTCAAACCGCAAGTTTTGACAGCCCAGGCATGATCTGTGCGCCGCTGATTTTCACGGCCGCCTCCATCGCTCTGGCCACCTCCTCTGGAGATCTCCACCACCATCGAACTTCCATCGAACCCCCCTATCAACTACAACTCCCCTTTCTCACTTCTCTCATCTCTGTCTCCCTCAAAACACTCTCAAAAACAACCCAAACGGCTGTTTGGACAGATCTATCCATCACCAGAAAAACGCCATGCCCGTTCACCTCCGGCCACCGCCGTCAACCACCCTACCACCTTTGGACTCCTAGCGAACCTGTCTATCATCTGCAACTTCCATTTCCCTCATCCCTCATCTCTAACTCCTCGAAATCCCCTTGAAACCGAGCCCTAACGGTAGTTTTTGACAGATATGCACCCTGTCGTTCAACGCCAACGCACGGCCATCTCCGGGCGCTTCCGGCAACCATTCCACCACCATTGGATCCCTATTGAACCCCTTTAGCTACTGCAAGTTCTCTTTGACTCCTCAGATCGCTGCTTTTCTACTGAGATGCGCAACAATGACTGTTGCACGAATCTGTCCTCTTCATCTTCTCACGGCCGCCAACCACCGTGCGCTGACGTCGTCAGCCACCCACCGGGCCAAGCAACCCCCATTAGCCTCCTTCAACCTCTAGCAGACCCCTTGGATCTTAGGAGTTCACGTGCGTCTTCGAACTCACATGTTTTTACCCGACGTTGCCGTCATCGTGAGGATCCGTTGCGCTACCTGCAACGGGAGAGAGATCGCTACTTGCTCACTGTTCGTACCTCCACCTCGCTATCTAGAAGGGTCTCACTATGCTACCTGTGGCCGAGACGTTGCAGACGATGCCGATCCATCGCCGTTTAGACCTGACATCCGCTTTTTGATCGACGTCAAAAGGTTAGTTCTCTAACGCGTAGTAAGAACCATCACTGTAGCAAAACAAAAACCTAATCTAAAAATCGTCATCAGTAACTAAATTTCATTTCCGCACCTTTAAAATGTTGCAAAATATTAGACATCGACGAAGGACTGAATTTCTGTGCACATAGGATATATCGTCGACTAGGCTGAACCAAAACGAAACATGACTGTGACTACTAGGATAGCCCCGTTGAACCTAGAAATGAACTCTAATAGGAATAATGAAAAACATGTCCTGACACCGTCGTTGACCCGTTTCAGACGGACACTCGCTGACGCACCACTTCGACGGGACGCTCCGGACAGACGACGCACTCGCCACCGCAGGCAAGTGTTTACACTTGTACTCTTACGGCCACGTTTAGGCCGTCTCCTTCTTAGAATGTTAAAGTACATTTAAAGAGAACCAGACATGAAATGATAGCATCCGGGACCCCCCTTGACAGCTTAGACTTGACGACAAAGTCTAAGCCCAAGACTGACACCTTAGGGTTTTCCTATGCGTGCGTGCGTGTGGACCCCCTAGAAGAAAATTTCCTTATACTTGTCATGTCATGTCCTGTTACAAAAGCCTTCAAACATTTCAGATGCTCCCCAAGCTAGAGGGAGTGATCTCTATTGCAGTTTCACCTATGGAACGTTCGTCGCTCACCAAGGGAGCGAGCGATATGCTTCTAACCGTGGGGATAGAGGCACTCATCAAGTTAGAGCGAGTGGACCTATGTTACAGTTTCACCTACAGAATGTTCATCGCTCACCAAGGGAGTGAGTGATACGCTACAGACCGTGGGGATAGAGGCACTCGTCAAGCTAGAGCGAGTGAACCTATGTTACGGTTTCACCTACGGAATGTTCGTCGCCCGCCAAGGGAGTGGGGATACGCTACAGACCGTGGGGATAGAGGCACTCGCCAAGCTTGAGCTAGTGGTCCTATCTTGAGCACTTGGGTTTGGGGTAAGGTTGAGCGGTCGCACGGGGAGAGGGTCTGGCCGCCCTCAAACCGTAAGGCGTGAACCCTTCGAGTCACACATATCTTGTCTTGTCATGTCCCATCTAGCTTAGTCCTGTAGTCGGTAGCACACGCTACGACTACTGCCTGTCACATTTACTTTTCCTGCACCGCTTTACTTTCTGCATAGTCTACCTGCCATGTCATAACCCCAGCATGTTAATCAACCAGTAAAATGTTGCTCTTAATTACATTACACTTGCAGTAAAGTCTAACCCCTCCTTGTAGACTTTACCTGACGTACAGTTCCTTTTCTCTTGGGTGATGTATGTCAGGTGTTGAGCCAGAGCAGTGGACGAGCCGGATGCACCTGAGACTTGGAGCCAGAGGGCGTCGACCCGAAGTATGTACCTGACAAAGACCAGACTTAGAGGTCTCTTCCGTAGCTGTTTTACAGCGGTTACCACTTTTTAGTTGGGTGAGTAGCACCACTTTACCTTTTTGCCTAGGTTGGGTGTTTCACACCATTAGTTTCCTTTTTCTACAGTTTGTTACCATGCTCAGGCTTCTCTTCTTTTAGACTTGTCATAAATAGATATTGTCTCTTTTATAAAATGAATGCATCCTTTCTTTCTGTAATTTTGTTGTTCCGAATTATATATATGCAAGAACCTGACATTTTTAAATGTTACCCTCCTACAGACGTTTATTGGGTCTGAGCCTCACAGCTCCGGCCCAAGCGGACCTTAGTCACGTTTCGCTTCCGTCGTTTTGGGAAGCGGGGCATGACAGGCAACGATCGAGGCAAAAGGGTCCTGACAAGCTCCATAATTATCCGGGTCATAGAGTGATCTGTGAGGGTGGTCTTGTCGATCAAGAGCACACGACGCACTAGGTGTTATTCTGTGCATCATCACCATCGCAAGTATTTCGAACAAATCCATGTATTAGTTTCAATTGTTTATGCTTTTTCTTCAATTGAATAATAAACAAGTAACTTTTTTCAATACGACAAATGTACCCTACAAAGGGCATTTGATCTACCTTTTGTTTCTTTAAAGTACTCAAGTCTTGTAAGGATCCTGTCTATGGGGAAAACACTAGAAGGGGGTTGAATAGTGTTTATGTAATTTAAAAAGATAGTTACACCAATTTAAATGCAATCCAACAAAATAATGCGGAATAGAAATTAAACCCAAATATAAACGCATGCAAACGCAGAGATGTTTCAAGGGTTCGGATTACCCAAGTCACTTCCCGACTTGTTCCCGGTAATCCTATGTCCCTTCCACCCGGATATCTCCGGATACTCAAGTTAGAACCCTACCTTGAGGTTTCCTTAAAACCCACTTGTAGCAACCCTATAAGTGAAATCGAAGTACAATCGATTGACCTTGACTACCACAACTTGGGAGCAAGCAAACCTCTCTCACAACCCGAGAGCAAATTCAAATAACAAAAGTTATGAAATTATGAAAGCATCACTTACAATCACATATGCCTTGAAGTAGAACTTGAAGGAGAAATGTGTTGTGTGTTGAAGACTCTCTTGGAAGAGAGGAGAAAACCCTTTCTCTAGACCACACCAAATGCCTAGAAGATAACTCTTTGGTTCTAGGTTGGAGAGCAAGAGATCAAAGATTGGAATTCTTAGGGCTTTGGATTTGAGAGCTTTAAACTTTAGAATGAAAGCTTGAGAGAAAATTTGGAAGAATTGGTAACCTCTCAATGGAACAGTAGAAGCCCCATTTATAGGTTTCTCAAATCCACATAACAGTTTAGGAAAAAACCCTTTAGGAATCCGTGAGAAAATTCTCAACGGATAGATTCTGCGCTCGCGACAGTCGACTGTTGCACAGTCAGCAAGGGTAGGTGAGAATTCATAATGGTAACTTACCACGTGGACAGTCGACTGATGAAGCAAATATAGTCGACTGTTGAACCAACAGGCGACTGTAAATCCTTCTACAGGCGACTGGCCGAAAGATGGGTAAGTTGAATGAAATCTGGAAATCTTGTAAGATAACAGGACAGACAACTGATGAGAATAAAACAGTCGACTGTTAATCAGAACATGCGACTGTAAATCCTTAAACAGACGACTGTCAAATACCCTGAGAATTTCCAGAGAGCAGAGTCAATGAATTGGCTCACAGACATACGACTGTTGCAGCATAGACAGTCGAATGATCCAAAAGACAGTCGACTGTATATTCAACATTAGTCGACTGGCCGTAAAAGTCAGATCAACAAAGTTTAGGCAGAAGATAGACAGGCGACTGATTTACAAAACACAGTCGACTGTCACTTGGACAGGCGCATGTGAATCGGTCATCAGTTGCCTGTGCGAAATAAACAGAGAGGTCCAAAACTAGATTGTAAAAGTTTGTGCATAACAGGCGACTGTAGAACAAAACACAGTCGACGGTATTTTAGACAGACGACTGTAAAACGTTCAGCAATCGACTGTTACAAACAATCCAAGTACAATCACTAAGAAATGAATTGAAGTCTAAGGACAAATGATCTAATGATGTCCTAAGACTGAAATGACGATGTGTGTGAGTGCTCTATCAATGTTCTACTTCTAAGCTACATACTAGAAGAGATAAAAGAAAATTACATGACGAATCCTCTCTTCTATCCATCGTATGAGCTTGAAGTCTTCATGGAGCTTCAATCATCATCTACGATCATACAATCCATGTCATTTACCTTCAATCAACTTTGAGTGTCATCCATTGCAAGTAGATTTTCATAATACGCTTAGGCAATGGATTAACTGCAAAATAGGGGATTAGTCACAAGTATTTATGGTTGCTCATCATTAACACCAAGTAGGGAGAAGTCCAATACTCAACATTCTCCCCCTTTTTGATGATGAAAAACAAACATAAATAAAAAGATAAATAATTATGCTTATTAAAACTTACTCCCCCTACATAGATGCCAATCAAGTTAGTCAACAAATATTAGGGCATCTACATATCAGTTGAAGCAAATGTGTAAGTTACACATGAATTTAATTCAAGAAATCTAGAAATTAAAATCCATATTCATTGTAATCTTACTCCCCCTGAATCTAAGGCAACTTCAATCTTAGATTCAAAGTGTTAGAACATACTTAGCACATTCATTATGAATCTTGTATGTTTATTTCTCTCCCCCTATGGCATTATCCAAAAAGGTGGGAGTAAATAACAACAACAATAATCGTGCTAAATACGAACTAACAACACTCAAGGAGTATAAAGATATATGGAATCAAAAACTCATAAAAGCACATCATATACTTATGTGAATAGAGGAATTAAAGTCCAATATCAACATTTTAGATATATGAATCCAGAGATATCATGAATAATCCAATATCAAATCCTATATTGTCTCAAAAACACATTAGAAGAGAACAAATCAATCAGGGAGACAATATCACAAATATCACACAGATAAGATTAACAATTATACATGGTGTGACACAAAAGACGAAACTGTAATGTCATATATATATATATATATATATATATATATATATATATATATATATCAAAATATGATAAGAGTACACATCAGATGGACATCACCATTTCCAACAAAAAAATACATCATGATCACAAAAAAAATACATCATGATATCATCGTACATCAGCATCAAGTATACAACAGACATCAACAATAAAATATCCATCACATCAACACAAAATACAAAAAACAAACATCTATGACCCACTGAACCCAACCAAAAATAGACCAAAACAAAATCTAGGTCTCAGGGTGAGTGAACAAAAAGTAACAGCAGCAACTTCAGTCAATGTGAATGATGGATGGGTCTGAAGGACGACCAGACGAACGGAACATCAGCCTGGCAGAGCGTCGAGTAGGAAAGACTGGAGTCTTCCTCTTTGAAGACGAAGCACGAGCAGTAGAGGATTCTGCAAGACCATGAACATGAGTCTGGACAACAGGGGTATGAACAACAGACGATACAGGCACAAAGCCTGGAGGACGAGGAGCACGAACATGAGCAGTGTCCTCAGACTTAGAAAACAGAGTCTGAAGCTCGGCGGGGATGGAAAATCCATGAAACATGAAGGATTTGTACTGAAGCTCCAAAAGAAGATTGAGCTTCTCATCCATAGAAGTAGAAAGCTTCTCGAGAGCGGTGACACGATCACACAACTTACCGAGAAGAAAATCCTCAAGAGGTACTGAAGGAGGAGTACGCGGAGGATGATCGGCCGGCAAAGACGTGTGTTTAGCAACGTTCTCGGAAGGAATGGGGTCACCGACAGTGATATTCAGGAAACCCCAGAAGATGAAGGCGAGGAGGGAACCGGATTAGTGGGTTGAGACGAAGGAACCAGATCATTAAGGAAATCGAAAAATCCTTTAAGAAACAGATGACTAAAAGGATCCATGAGCTCACTCGAATGATTGGAGGTTAGGTCAAGCAAGCTAGAGCACGATTCCGGCGAGAATTCAATCACAGGCAAGCAACACACGAGCAACCACACGAAGGAGGAAGATCGAGTTGCCACGAAGAAGATCAGAAGAGAGATCTACATGAGATTTCGAGCGGGAAGTCGAGTGATTTTCAGTCAGAGGAGAGAGAAAAATATGTGTCGAAAAGAACCGGTCACGAAGTTTATAAGAAAGGTAATTAATCAGGTCCGTTGGATCAAAGAATCGACGGCTATGATCGAAGCAGTGAACCGTCACAACAGTATACAGTCGACTGAAGAACAAAAGTCAGTCGACTGGATGAAGTGGAAAGAAATAAGCTCAGGAAGACAGACATTCGACTGTTGAGTAACATACAGTCGCCTATCCACAGGACAGTCGACTGTAAAATACACTGCAGTCGACTGACAGAGAATCAATAGACTTCATCAAAAATGACAGAGAGCACTGTAAAATTTAGACAAAGATGACAGGCGCCTGATGACCAAAATGCAGTCGCCTGTTGAAATAACAGTCGACTGGATAATTGTCATCAGTCGTCTGTGCGAAAAGATACAAGTTTTAGACTGAGAAGATAGAGTAGGGCAGTCGACTGTCGAAGGAAAGGAGTCGTCTGTCCTGGTCCAAAAATGCACAGTGAGATAGAAATCCAGAGAATAAGAACACTCACCATATGACCTATACTCTAAACACAAACTCATCATAAAAACAATGTATACGATAAATCAATTGAAACACAAATCTCTAAGATCAATCTCAAAGAAATCATAAAATCACATAAATCGCAATTGCCTTTCTTAAACACATATATAAGATAAATCAAATCAAGATAGGCAACAAGATGATATAAGCTCAAAGAGTGTTATAACATATAAGATGAGCTCCTATCACCCCATAATTCCTAATTCTCCACGCAACCTCACAAATGAATCTTCTTTAAGAGGTTTCGTGAAGATGTCGACAATTTGTTTTTGGGTTTCAATGTACTCTATGATGATGTCCTTCTTAGCAACATGATCATTTATAAAATGGTGTCTCACATCTATGTGTTTGGTATGGGAGTGATTTACCGGATTCTTGGAAAGACATATAGCACTTTGGTTATCAACCATAATGGATCAATTGTTTATGCGGCAGTGCGATGCGCTCGAAAATCTCTCTTTCGCCTCTCCCCCTTTCCTTGTCTCCATTCTGATTGATTCGCTTCTTCGCGCAAGCGCTTGGTTCGCCAGGGCAAGTATCACAATTGACACCATAGTGACTAAGAGTGTGTCTCATCCAAAGAACTTGTGCACATGCAAGACCCACGACAATATATTCCGCTTCAGTCGTGGACAATGATACCGAATTCTGTTTCTTAGAAAACCAAGAAACTAAGGAATTTCCTAGAAAATGGCAAGTGCCACTAGTACTTTTCCTGTCGGACTTGCATCCGGTAAAGTCGGCATCACTATATGAGATTAACTCATATGTGCTATATTTAGGGTAAAGTAACCCATAATCTAGAGATTGATTGAGATAACGAAATATTCATTTAACCGCAATCAAGTGTGACTCCTTAGGTCTAGCTTGATATCTAGCACACAAGCATACGGAAACATGATATCGGGCCTACTAGCGGTTAAGTAAAGTAAGCTACTGATCATACCTCGATATAGACGAACGTCTACATCTTTTCCGTTCTCATCCTTGTGTAGATGGGTAGTAGTACTCATGGGAGTCCTTTTGCTTGAAGACGATTCCATCCAGAATCGCTTAATAAGCTCCCCTGTGTACTTTGTCTGATGTATGAAGGTTCCATTCTCCATTTGTCGAATTTGTAGTCCAAGGAAATAAGTGAGCTCTCCCATGTGGCTCATCTCGAATTCATACTTCATAGACTTAGAAAATTCTTGACAAATATTAAAGTTAGTAGAACCAAAAATTATATCGTCTACATAAACTTGAATCAAGAGAATGTCATTTTCATAATCTTTAATGAAGAGTGTAGAATCAAGTTCTCCCATTTTAAAACCTAAATCCAAAAAAAGGTCTTTATTCGATCATATCAAGCTCTAGGAGCTTGTCTCAACATATACAACGCTTTCTTAAGTTTGAAAACATGGTTTGGAAATTTTTCATGAATAAAACCGGGAGGTTGAGAAACATATACTTCTTCATTGACAATCCCATTTAAAAATGCGCTTTTAACATCCATTTGAAATAGTTTAAAATTCTTATGGGATGCAAAAGATAAAAGTAATCTAATAGCTTCTAATCTAGCTACGGGGGCAAAAGATTCTTCGAAATCAATACCTTCCTCTTACCGGTAGCCTTGAGCTACTAACCTTGCTTTGTTCCTTGTGATTACCTCGTTCTCATCCGTCTTGTTCTTCAAAATCCACTTGGTCCCAATAACTTAGTGACCACTTGGAAGAGGAACGAGTTCCCAAACTTCATTTCTCTCGAACTGCATTAGTTCTTCTTCCATTGCCACTATCCAAGAACAGTCCTCACAAGCTTCTTGGATGTTCTTTGGCTCAATGGTAGAGACAAATACGCAATGAGAGAATTCTTCAATCCTAGGCCTCGTTCGAACACCCACACCAATATCTCTAATAATTTGGTTATGGGGATGATTGCAAACGGTCGGATAAGCTTTGGGTATTCCTGCATCACTAGGAACGTCTTCAACAATTTCGTTAGTAGTGTTAATCTCAATAATCGAATCATTAATCTTAACATTACTAAGAGAATCACAAATAACATCTACACTATCATCATCAACATGAGGAAAATCAAAATCTTCATTAAATGAAACGTGTAGTGATTTCTCAATCGTTGAAGAAGTTTTGTTGTATATCTGGTAGGCTTTGCTACGTGTGGAATATCCCACAAAAATTCCTTCATCGGATCTTGGCTCAAATTTATCTAGATAACCAAAAGGTTCTTGATAAAACATTTTGAACCAAAAACACGAAAATATTTTACTTGAGGCTTTTTGTCATAAAACAACTCAAAACAAGTTTTGTTCGTTCGGGGTCTTACTAGGATCCTATTGAGCACATAACATGCCGTGTGCACCGCCTCTGCCTAAAATAGAAGTCCAAGATGACTATCATGGAGCATATTGCATGTACACTCAATAAGAGTCCTATTCTTTCTCTTTACAACACCATTTTGTGGGGGTGTCCGAGGGAAGGAAAAATTATGAGTTATCCAGGTGGAATCACAAAACTTAGCAAAAGATTCATTCTCAAATTCTCCTCCATGATCACTACGGATAGTGATAATGGTGGATCTTAAGAGATTCTGAATCTTCTTTGCAAATTTGGTAAACTCTTCATAAGCTTCATTCTTATTATTTAAGAATGAAACCCAAGTAAATCTAGAAAAGTCGTCAACGTCAACTAATCCATAATGAGCATTACCTAAAGAAGCGGTTCTAGTTGGCCCAAACAAATCTAGATGAAGAAGTTCTAGGGGCCTCTTAGAAGTAATCCCTTCTTTAAGCTTAAAGGATGATTTACTAAGTTTACCTCTTTGACATGAGTTGCAAAAGTTTTTCTTATTAAAAGCAATTTTAGGAAAACCTTTGACTAGATCATGCTTAGCTAACTTATATAAGCGCTTGAAGTGAACATGACCAAAGCGGCGATGCCATAATAGTTGTTCACTTGTGTTAGCAACTAAGCAATGTTCTACGGTTTTAGGCAAGCTCAAATAATAAATATTTTTACGCCTAATACCGGAAAATAAAACATTTGAATCACAATCAACAATAGAACACAATCCTTCTCCAAAGTTAACCTTGTAACCTTTGTCACAAAGTTGACTAATGGAAATGAGATTGTGACATAAACCACTAACAAGAAATACATTAGTAGTTAAGGGTTTGGAAGGGTTACCGACAATACCTACTCCAATGATGGTTCCCTTTTGATTACCTCCAAAAGTGACCGTTGCACCATCCTTGATGCTAATCACTTCGGAGAGCAACGAGGGATCTCCAGTCATATGTTTGGAGCAACCACTATCGAGAATCTATCCTTTTCCTTTAGAGCTAGTTTAACCTTTATTGCTCTTCTTTTTTCTCTTGGGTACCTACATAATATACCATAAGCTCATGGTACCCAATGTTTGTTGGGTCCAAGGGGATTAGCCCTTTGGAAGCCAAGTCCAAGTGGACTTCCGCTTTCCAACATAATTATCATTATTAATAACATCATGAAAATAGGAATCAACATAAGCATTCCTATCATTTAGGCTAGTGTTCTTAGGACCCCATATGGTGTATGTTTTGGGAGTCCTTTTCCTAGTTTCATGCATACTTGTTAGATTTCTATGTGGTGCATGCTTCTTATGAACATGGTTTCTAGCATAGAAATGTGGTGGAGGATATGCATTGAACATACGAGAATGATGTGTATGCTTGGGAACATGCATGTTGTATGAAGCATATGGATCATGCATGACATATGGAGGTTGTGCATACATGTAAGAATGATGCGTATGTACATACAGGTGTATAGGAGCACATACATGAGTATTTCTCATGTGTGGTTTTGTACGTGTCCGTGGGTGTGGAGCATAAAAAGTGTCATGATTATCCACTTGTGAAGTAGGAGGTTTCCACCCTTAGTGGGTTTCTTGCCAAAAAGAAGAGAAGGTGAAGTGGTGACTTTCTTGGTAGGTTTGCTACCTATAGTGCCTTTGACACCACTTGTGGATGCACCGAAGGATGGCCTCACAAAGTCTATAGTGACACCACTATAGGAGGTGCGATCATTGGATGCATTTGCTTTTACAAAACCAAGACCAACACGATGTGTGGCCGGAAATTGGCTTGCAAGCAAATCATCCAATTGTCCTTTTCCCTTATTGAATCTCATAATACGGGAGGACATGAGCTCATATTTCTCCTTTAGAGAAGAAATGTTGGTATCCAAGGTGGACACCCGTGCTTTGAGCTCGTGCACTTGGGTTTTAAGAGAGTCATTCTCTAAACCCAATTGTGTGTGACATGTGACTAGATCACTATTATCCTTAGGATGTGTTTGATCTAGTTGAGATTTGAGGTTATACATCTCATCTCTCAAAATGACATTTTGAGAAGCTAAGTTTGCTTTCTCAAGAGTTAAAGTATCAAAAATGGTGTCATTGTTGATAACGCATGGAATGTATGACTTGCAAACATTTGATTTCTTTAAGCTAGTATATCTAAGCATTAAAGATTGATATTTAGCAAATAATTCTTCATTTGCAATACAAAGTTCATCCATTGTTACCTCGGTATCATCCGTGTCGAAATCACTCTCATCGGAGAGTGGATCCTCTCGTGCCATGAAACACATGTGGGCGCTCTCACCCTTCTCATCATCGGAATCACTTGATGATTCTTCACTTGAGTCATCGAATGTACCTACAAGTCCTTTCTTCTTGTCTCTCTTGTTCTTGTCGGACTTGTGGTACTTCGGAGCCTTCCACTTCTCTTTGTTTCTTAGCATTGTGCAATCCCTCTTGATGTGCCCTGGCTTATTACACTTAAAGAAAAGAGAGGAAGTAGCATTAGTAGACTAAAAACGTTTGTTAGAGGAAAATTTACCTTTGCGAAAGAAGTGTTGGAACTTCTTCGCCATTTGGGCCATTTCTCCCAAATCTATCTCATTCTCTGATTCTTCACTCTCGGAGGATGATGAATTGGCGTTGAATGCCAAAGCTTTCTTCTTGGCCTCCGAAGGATTCATCATAGCTCGAATCTTTAATCGGTTCTCTCGTCTTACCTCATAAGACATGAGAGTCCCGATAAGATTCACAACTGTGTAATTCTTCAAATCATCGACCTCCTCGATGGCGATCGCTCTTCTTTCCCATTTGGAGGTCATTCCCATGATGATCGTCCTTACCTTTTCAGGTTCGGTGTATATTTGGCCAAGGGCTTCCAATTCATTAGTGGTGTCGGTAAAACGTCCGTACATCGATGCAATGCTCTCATTTTCCTGCATATGAAACAAATCGAAGTTTTGCATGGCAACATATGACTTTGAAAGTTTTACCTTGTTCGTTCCCTCATGGGTAACGATGAGATGGTTCCAAATTTGATATGCACTCTTACATGTGCATATCTTGTTGAACTCATTCGGGTCCAACGCACAATGAAGAGCGTTCATTGCTTTTGCGTTGTTGACTTCGGCGGATTTCTCAGAAGATGTCCATTTTTTGAAATCCTCTTCGGTGGGCTCGACGTACTCCTTGTGGAGGGTTCTCCAAAGCGAAGCACTCCTAAGGAATGTCTCCATCCTACATTTTCAATAGCCAAAGTTCGTGCCATTGAAACGCGGAGGACGCACCATAGATTGACCTTCGAAAAGTGTGGACGCTCCATCACGGTCGTGATTGTTGTACGAAGTCGGCGGACGAACGTTGTCGTTGTTAGATACCATAGCTATAACCTTGTGCTCTGATACCAATTGTAAGGATCATGTCTACGGGGAAAACACTAGAAGGGGGGTTGAATAGTGTTTATGCAATTTAAAAAGATAGTTACACCAATTTAAATACAATCCAACAAAATAATGCGGAATAGAAATTAAACCCAAATAGAAACACACGCAAACGCAGAGATGTTTCAAGGGTTCGGATTACCCAAGTCACTTCCCGACTTGTTCCCGGTAATCCTACGTCCCTTCCACCCGAATACCTCTGATACTCAAGTTAGAACCTTAACTTGAGGTTTCCTTAACACCCACTTGTAGCAATCCTACAAGTGAAATCGAAGTACAATCGATTGACCTTGACTCCCACAACTTGGGAGCAAGCAAACATCTCTCACAACCCGAGAGCAAATTCAAATAACGAAAGTTATGAAATTATGAAAGCAACACTTACAATCACATATGCCTTGAAGGAGAACTTGAAGGAGAAGTGTGTTGTGTGTTGAAGACTCTCTTGGAAGAGAGAAAAAAGCCCTTTCTCTTGACTGCACCAAATGCCTAGAAGATAACTCTTTGGTTCTAGGTTGGAGAGCAAGAGATCAAAGATTGGAATTCTTAGGGCTTTGGATTTGAGAGCTCTAAACTTTAGAATGAAAGCTGGAGAGAAAACTTGGAAGAATTGGTAGCCTCTCAATGGAACAGTAGAAGCCCCATTTATAGGTTTCTTAAATCCACAAAACAGTTTAGGCAAAAACTCTTTAGGAATCTGTGAGAAAATTCTCAACGGATAGAATCTGCGCTCACGACAGTCGACTGTTGAGGAAACCACAGTCGATTGTTGCACAGTCACCAAGGGTAGGTGAGAATTCATAACGGTAACTTACCACATGGACAGTCGACTAATGAAACAAAGACAGTCGACTGTTGAACCAACAGGTGACTGTAAATCCTTCTACAGGCGATTGGCCGAAAGATTGGTAAGTTGAATGAAATTGGGAAATCTTGTAAAATAACAGGACAGACTACTGATGAGAATAAAACAGTCGACTATTAATCAGAACATGCGACTGTAAATCCTTATACAGACGACTGTCAAATACCCTGAGAATTTCCAGAGAGCAGAGTCAATGAATTGGCTCACAGACAGACGACTGTTGCAGCATAGACAGTCGAATGATCAAAGAGACAGTCGACTGTATATTCAACATTAGTCGACTGGCCGTAAAAGTCAGATCAACAAAGTTTAGGCAGAAGATAGACATGCGACTGATTTACAAAACACAGTCGACTATCACTTGGACAGGCGCATGTGAATCGGTCATCAGTTGCCTGTGCGAAATAAACAGAGAGGCCCAAAACTAGATTGTAAAAGTTTGTGCATAACAGGCGACTGTAGAACAAAACACAGTCGACTGTTTTTGAGACAGACGACTGTAAAACGTTCATCAATCGACTGTTACAAACAATCCAAGTACAATCACTAAGAAATGAATTGAAGTCTAAGGACGAATGATCTAATGATGTCCTAAGACTGAAATGACGATGTGTGTGAGTGCTCTATCAATGTTCTACTTCTAAGCTACATACTAGAAGAGATAAAAGAAAATTACATGACGAATCCTCTCTTCTATCCATCGTATGAGCTTGAAGTCTTCATGGAGCTTCAATCATCATCTACGATCATCCAATCCATGTCATTTACCTTCAATCAACTTTAAGTGTCATCCATTGCAAGTAGATTTTCATAATACGCTTAGGCAATGGATTAACTACAAAATAGGGGATTAGTCACAAGTATTTATGGTTGCTCATCATTAACAACAAGTACGGAGAAGTCCAATACTCAACATTCTCCCCCTTTTTGATGATGAAAAACAAACATAAATAAAAAGATAAATAATTATGCTTATTAAAACTTACTCCCCCTACATAGATGCCAATCAAGTTAGTCAACAAATATTAGGGCATCTACATATCAGTTGAAGCAAATGTGTAAGTTACACATGAATTTAATTCAAGAAATCTAGAAATTAAAATCCCTATTCATTGTAATCTTACTCCCCCTGAATCTAAGGCAACTTCAATCTTAGATTCAAAGTGTTAGAACATACTTAGCACATTCATTATGAATCTTGTATGTTTATTTCTCTCCCCCTATGGCATTATCCAAAAAGGTGGGAGTAAATAACAACAACAATAATCGTGCTAAATACAAACTAACAACACTCAAGGAGTATAAAGATATATGGAATCAAAAACTCATAAAAGCACATCATATACTTATGTGAATAGAGGAATTAAAGTCCAATATCAACATTTTAGATATACGAATCCAGAGATATCATGAATAATCCAATATCAAATCCTATATTGTCTCAAAAACACATTAGAAGAGAACAAATCAATCAGGGAGACAATATCACAAATATCACACAGATAAGATTAACAATTATACATGGTGTGACACAAAAGACGAAACTGTAATGTCATATATATATATATATATATATATATATATATATATATATATATATATATATCAAAATATGATAAGAGTACACATCAGATGGACATCACCATTTCCAACAAAAAAATACATCATGATCACAAAAAAAATACATCATGATATCATCGTACATCAGCATCAAGTATACAACAGACATCAACAATAAAATATCCATCACATCAACACAAAATACAAAAAACAAACATCTATGACCCACTGAACCCAACCAAAAATAGACCAAAACAAAATCTAGGTCTCAGGGTGAGTGAACAAAAAGTAACAGCAGCAACTTCAGTCAATGTGAATGATGGATGGGTCTGAAGGACGACCAGACGAACTGAACATCAGCCTGGCAGAGCGTCGAGTAGGAAAGACTGGAGTCTTCCTCTTTGAAGACGAATCACGAGCAGTAGAGGATTCTGCAAGACCATGAATATGAGTCTGGACAACAGGGGTATGAACAACAGACGATACAGGCACAAAGCCTGGAGGACGAGGAGCACGAATATGAGCAGTGTCCTCAGACTTAGAAAACAGAGTCTGAAGCTCGGCGGGGATGGAAAATCCATGAAACATGAAGGATTTGTACTGAAGCTCCAAAAGAAGATTGAGCTTCTCATCCATAGAAGTAGAAAGCTTCTCGAGAGCGGTGACACGATCACACAACTTACCGAGAAGAAAATCCTCAAGAGGTACTGAAGGAGGAGTACGCGGAGGATGATCGGCCGGCAAAGACGTGTGTTTAGCAACGTTCTCGGAAGGAATGGGGTCACCGACAGTGATATTCAGGAAACCCCAGAAGATGAAGGCGAGGAGGGAACCGGATCAGTGGGTTGAGACGAAGGAACCAGATCATTGAGGAAATCGAAAGATCCTTTAAGAAACAGATGACTAAAAGGATCCATGAGCTCACTCGAATGATCGTAGGTTAGGTCAAGCAAGCTAGAGCACGATTCCGGCGAGAATTCAATCACAGGCAAGCAACACACGAGCAACCACACGAAGGAGGAAGATCGAGTTGCCACGAAGAAGATCAGAAGAGAGATCTACATGAGATTTCGAGCGGGAAGTCGAGTGATTTTCAGTCGGAGGAGAGAGAAAAATATGTATCGAAAAGAACCGGTCACGAAGTTTATAAGAAAGGTAATTAATCCGGTCCGTTAGATCAAAGAATCGACGGCTATGATCGAAGCAGTGAACCGTCACAACAGTATACAGTCAACTGAAGAACAAAAGTCAGTCGACTGGATGAAGTGGAAAGAAATAAGCTCAGGAAGACAGACAGTCGACTGTTGAGTAACATACAGTCGCCTATCCGCAGGACAGTCGACTGTAAAATACACAGCAGTCGACTGACAGAGAATCAATAGACTTCATCAAAAATGACAGAGAGCACTGTAAAATTTCGACAAAGATGACAGGCGCCTGATGACCAAAATACAGTCGCCTGTTGAAATAACAGTCGACTGGATAATTGTCATCAGTCGTCTGTGCGAAAAGATACAAGTTTTAGACTGAGAAGATAGAGTAGGGCAGTCGACTGTCGAAGGAAAGGAGTCGTCTGTCCTGGTCCAAAAATGCACAGTGAGATAGAAATCCAGAGAATAAGAACACTCACCATATGACCTATACTCTAAACACAAACTCATCATAAAAACAATGTATACGATAAATCAATTGAAACACAAATCTCTAAGATCAATCTCAAAGAAATCATAAAATCACATAAATCGCAATTGCCTTTCTTAAACACATATATAAGATAAATCAAATCAAGATAGGCAACAAGATGATATAAGCTCAAAGAGTGTTATAACATATAAGATGAGCTCCTATCACCCATAATTCCTAATTCTCCACGCAACCTCACAAATGAATCTTCTTTAAGAGGTTTTGTGAAGATGTCGCAATTTGTTTTTGGGTTTCAGTGTACTCTAAGATGATGTCCTTCTTAGCAACATGATCATTTATAAAATGGTGTCTCACATCTATGTGTTTGGTATGGGAGTGATTTACCGGATTCTTGGAAAGACATATAGCACTTTGGTTATCAACCATAATGGATCAATTGTTTATGCGGCAGTGCGATGCGCTCGAAAATCTCTCTTTCGCCTCTCCCCCTTTCCTTGTCTCCATTCTGATTGATTCGCTTCTTCGCGCAAGCGCTTGGTTCGCCAGGGCAAGTATCACAATTGACACCATAGTGACTAAGAGTGTGTCTCATCCAAAGAACTTGTGCACATGCAAGACCCACGACAATATATTCTGCTTCAGTCGTGGACAATGATACCGAATTCTGTTTCTTAGAAAACCAAGAAACTAAGGAATTTCCTAGAAAATGGCAAGTGCCACTAGTACTTTTCCTGTCGGACTTGCATCCGGTAAAGTCGGCATCACTATATGAGATTAACTCATATGTGCTATATTTAGGGTAAAGTAACCCATAATCTAGAGATTGATTGAGATAACGAAATATTCATTTAACCGCAATCAAGTGTGACTCCTTAGGTGTAGCTTGATATCTAGCACACAAGCATACGGAAACATGATATCGGGCCTACTAGCGGTTAAGTAAAGTAAGCTACTGATCATACCTCGATATAAACGAACGTCTACATCTTTTCCGTTCTCATCCTTGTGTAGATGGGTAGTAGTACTCATGGGAGTCCTTTTGCTTGAAGACGATTCCATCCAGAATCGCTTAATAAGCTCCCATGTGTACTTTGTCTGATGTATGAAGGTTCCATTCTCCATTTGTCGAATTTGTAGTCCAAGGAAATAAGTGAGCTCTCCCATGTGGCTCATCTCGAATTCATACTTCATAGACTTAGAAAATTCTTGACAAATATTAAAGTTAGTAGAACCAAAAATTATATCGTCTACATAAACTTGACCATTGGCAAGATTGATGGAGCACTCACGGGTAGCTTGAAGTCACGGTCTACATAAAAGAAAACTACATTGACTAATTCTCTCTTCTATTCATCGTATGAGCTTGAAGTCTTCATGGAGCTTCAATCATCATCTACGATCATCCAATCCATGTCATTTGCCTTCAATCAACTTTGAGTGTCATCCATTGTAAGTAGATCTTCATAATACGCTTAGGCAAGGGATTAACTGCAAAATTGGGGATTAGTCACAAGTATTTATGTTTGCTCATCATTAGCACCAAGTAGGGAGAAGTCCAATACTCAACAAGTCTGTGTATACCCTTGCTGGTAGCTCACCTATACGATTAGAGGCACCATCCCTCGCGATCCGAGCTAGCTGTACGATCAGGGACGACCTATTGATACCCTCACGGGTAGCTCGCTATACGATCAGGGCCACCCCCATGGGTCGAGCTACCTATACAATCGGGGACAACCTATTGATACCCTCATGGGTAGCTCGGATATATGATCGGGGCACCACCCTGCAGGCCAAGTTTGTCACGTCCTGCTTCCCATTATACTTGGAAGCGAGGACGCGAGCGGGTCCACATGTGCTTAAAGCAAAGGAGAAGTATTTTTTCCTCTTTCTTTCTTCTTTGACTTAAGCACAATAAACATCTGTGTATTAAGCTTTGCAGGCTCTTGCATTGCGATCATCAGACCAACATAGAATATCATTATTACAACTTCAATGTCCAGATTACATGTACACAAATAAGGCCTAGCATGTCCATTACAAACAGTTACACGAAAAGAAAATACACCTGAATTAAATACAACACAAATATTAAATTTTCTTTTAGCGATGTGGCGAAGGCACGCCGTTCCTCAGCAAGGGATCTCGTTCTCCTGGTTAATATGCTCAATCTCAAGTATACTCCTCTGTCTCAAACCTGATGTATATTTCACAAGATAAATAAATGGAAATATACGTCAGCGAGGGTCGCTCAGCAAGATTTAAAACGTTAGAAAAATTGACCATTGGCAAGATTTTTAAAATAATAAAAGTATTAAACAAAAGGGAGCGTTAGAACAATTAAGGAAAACACGTGCATAGCATGCGAATATGAGCATGCTGAAAGTTGACATATGATTTAAAGTTTACAAGTGTTAATCATGCGAAATAAGAAAACAAAAGAACGTTAGAACAAATAAAGAAACATGTGCATGATGAATGATTATGAGCATACTGATAGTAATGATTTGAGAGAGTTATCAATAGTTAACACAAAATTTGCTTTTTAGATAAAGTAATGGTGGTTTACAAGTTGAGAATTTTCTGTTTCTCGTGTTTGTGACTAAGTCCATGTCCGGGTAGGTAGTATGTACTAGATGCACCCTATCATCGGGGGTTTACCGTGACGCTTCTTGCCATCCCTAAACTGGAAAATGGCCAAGATGCTTGTCTCCATTAGTGTTGTATGGAGTTAGCCGTAAGGTGGTCAAGCTACATCTACGAACCCTACTACGATGGACCAATCCCCCCAAAGTGTCATAACCATTAATCGACTAGTTTCCTTTACATCTGTAATCGATGGTTTCACAAATATGTCCTGAGAGTCATGCTCTGCTCCCAGCTTAGGATAGTTAACTTTTAATAATGGATAGATGATAAACCGTTTCAAACAAAACTGAAAAGAAAGATTATTGAAACATTAACCATATCATGTCAATTTGAAACATATCACCTGGTTTATTGAATCATTTCAAATGTCGTTAAACAAACATGATTATAAAGAGTTGTTATTACTGACAATATTAATGGAATTTGATAGTATAACTAAACCCGATATCTTAAAACATGTATACGATAAAATACTTGCAATAGTATAAAGAAATGAGCACATAAATGATTCCAACTGAGTAAATAGGTCTAATTAAGGTTAAAATATTTTTCTAAGGCTAGTAGGCAGTCTTCAAGATTTTTCAACAATTAAAGGCATTTTTAAACAATTTAAAAGAGCCAAAAACTAATTTTAAATCAAGAATTGATTTTTACGATATATTTTCAAAGATTTATTTAGAGCAAATCGTACGTCGGAGATCTTCCAACAAGGGGTCAAAACGTCTGTATTAACTAGTACTACACATATATTTTTCTCGTACATCAATGTACGTGAAAAATATCGTGATATGAATTTTAAAGAGAAATTAGTTTTATTGATTTTTTTCCTTTAAAAAATCATTGTGAGAGATGTACTTGTCTTTTGACAATGAAACCACGCCAATGAGGCTGTTTCATCATTTCGGATTTTCTGGGACTTCCGGTATATTTTTCTGAGGCCTATACAATTTACTATGAATTTATTAACATATCTTCTTATACTATATTAGTATATACGTATATTTATACGTATTTATATATACCTTACCGTGTATATATACACACACACACACATACACATATATACACCTAAAATGTACCTAAGAACGTGCGCAGGCAGAATTACCTGCGCATGCCCCCTCTGTTCGGTGTTTTTAAGTTTTTTTTACTTTTGTTTTGCAGTAGCGAGATATACTTGTTACGTAGCTCCCCACAAAATTTCAGGTCAATCCAACACCGTTTGACCCTCTGTTCATCGATTTCAAAAACGTTGCACAAAACTGTCCAGAATTTTGGATAGTTTTGCGCAACTTTTTTGAAATCGATGAACGGAGGCTCAAACGGAATTCTGGACAGTTTTGCGCAACGTTTTTGAAATCGATGAACGGAGGCTCAAACGGTGTTGGATTGACCTGAAATTTTGTGAGGAGCTACGTAACAAGTATATCTAGATACCGCAAAAAAATTCAAAAAAAATACTTGGAAACCCTGAACAGAGGGGATGTTCGCAGGTATTTCACATTTCTCTCTCTCTCTCTCTCTCTCTCTCTCTCTCTCTCTCTCTCTCTCTCTCTCTCTCTCTCTCTCTCCTGCAGGTGCGCATGCGATTCTTGGCGACGTCGGTGAGCGAGAAGCGACGGACGACGGCAACGCGAAGCGGTGGAAGCAGAGGCGGAGGAGGAGACGGCGAGGAGCAGATGCAGTGGAGAGGCGGGGAGTCTTTCCGGGGTCTGTTTGACATCGAAGGAGGAAGAAGACGGCGAAGTGAGCGGCGGGCGTCGAGGGTGGTAGCGACAATGGCGGAGGCTTCGATGGTGGGGCGCTCGGGCGTCGTCGTCGGAGAGGCGGTGGGCTCGAGGAAAGGAGAGGAGGAGGCGCTACGGTTGCGGCATTTTGGTGGGGTTGACATCGGACGGCGGGGGCCGTTCGGTGATGGAGATGAGGCTATGGAGAGGAAGTGGCACTGAAGAGGCGGCAGCAGTCGTGTCGAAGGGCGACCGGGAAGGCTACTGAGGCGACGAGCTCGGAGGGTGCAAAGGCGAAGGAGCGGGGTTCGAGTGGGTCGCTGGCGTGTGGTGCAGTCGGAGGAGAGTGTGGTGTTGGCCTCGTCAGGGAGGCGGTAGCACGGAGTACCTCTGGCGTCGGTGGTGCGGTGACACGGTGAGGTGGCTGGAGGGGGTCGCTATAGTTGATCGAAGCGAAGGGAAAAGCGAGTGTGAGGAGATTAGGAGCTCGACGGGTTTCTTGTCAGTCGGAGGAAGAGAGGGGCGGGTGACGGTGGCTTTGCCTGGAGGGAACTCAGTGGGGGAGAGAGCAAGGGTAAGAGGGAAGGAGAGAGAGAGAGAGAGAGAGAGAGAGAGAGAGAGAGAGAGAGAGAGTGTGTGTGTGTGTGTGTGTGTGTGCGTGTGTGCGTGTGTGTTTATGTGGGCTTGGGTTCAACGTGAGGAGAGGAGAGCGGGCTAAGAAAATTGAGTGAGGGAGGAGAAGCTTAGGGGTAAATAATATGATAAAATTAATATAATATTAACCCATCATTAATTAGGGTATTAATGAGGGTCTATGATAAATGAAATGCGGGATGTACCTGGGTTAAGTGGATTTAAACATGAAGAATGATTAGGGGAGCTGCCGACAGATATGGTTAAAAGGGGTAGGTGATTAGAGGTAAGTTAAGATGGTAATTAGTGATAGTAAAAAGTGATTAGTACAGGTCATTAGTGAAAGCGAAGTGATATTATGTGTTTTCGCACATGATTCCGAAAAATTACGAAAACATAGCCACGTGTTTGTATCGTCGCGAGGATCACAGATACGAAGTCCATTTCAATGTTTGTGCTACGAAAGTACGAGTTTTGGGTCAAAACTTTAGGTCGTGGGGTTGCGGGTTATAGGTCGATTTGACTTCAGAAAATTACGAAATTAATGTGGGGAGCACTAAATGATCATAAAATCACATGGTAGAAGTTTGAAATCGTTTTGATAATGTTTATATAGAAAAATAATTGTTTCGATTATATCGGTATTAATTAAGTAGAAAATATTATATAAACTATTTAAACTTTTTGACGACACTTAAACTTACGAATACATGTTATAACTAGTATGATGATACAAAAATATTTTTAATAATAATTTGAAACCATTTTTGATATAAAACTCATGACAAACCATTTCAAAATATCTTCAAAGTATATAAATACGTAGAATACAGAAATACGTGTACTGAAGAATACGGGTCGTCACGTCCTACCCTCCTTAAAATAATTCCGTCCTCGGAATTTAGAAGTCCGATCATTGTTGAAGCAATTAAAACGATCGAAGGGAAGCCTTCATGAATGATTATGATATAGGAAAATAAGTTGTTAATAGCATGAAATATAATGTGATATCATAGCATCAAGAAAACAAGAAATATTACTAATAAAATATCATAACATCAAGAAAACAAGAAATATTACTAATAAATATATACTATTAACATCACCATAGCTTCCGTAATTAGTCTTGAGACCAATATTGTCACAATAATTACCTTGACTTTTCAAGTAGCCAAAAGTTAATATGTGATAATGGCGTTACATGAAAATGATAGTTAGTATGATAACATCTGTTCGAACTTGGAACTGAGGTGATAAGCTAGTAGCAAGCTAATCAACCACATCAAAAAGGAAGATCATAAAGTTTAAAATTTCAACTCGGGCTAATGATGACGAACGGTCTAGTCAAGGAAGTCATCTGTAATATAGTATAGAAAGACGTAAAGACTAATCCATATGCATTCGGGCTGTTATACCTAACCAGCCTAGGACAAATGACATCAACTCCCATAGGTACAAAAGACAAGTTAACATCCAAAACAACACAAATAAACAAGTACAAGGCCAACTACTAAAAACCATACTTATCACTATACTTATCAATGCCACTCCCTGTATCAACGTCTATAACGCCCAATAACATTCCAACACAGAAACCATTATCCAAATCCAAGCACAAGATCGACATCCAACTTCAACACTTAAGGCCAACAACATTCCAATACCCATCGACAACGATACTCCTTGCCAACACCAATTGTCGATATACACAGCTCTCATCATCAATCCCAAACAAGCCAACAGCCAAAAACATACAGTTCCGCAAACCCGAAGGAGCGAACCTATGGAGATGCCTAGGCGGGACATCAATAGTGGAAAGATCCAGGGTAATGAGCTAAAAAGAAGCCCAAGAATCGCGACTTCCCAAGATCTCAACCATATGGCGACGGTGAGGGTGGCGGCGAGGATCGTTGTTAAACCCAAAAATCTTAAAACAGAACATCGGAGGGCCATCGACGGTTATCGATCCATGTCATGCAGTGACGGTGAATGCGTAGTGACGACGAGTGGTGTGGCGAAGCTCCGAGTGAGGTCGGAGGAGATTAAGGCGAGAGGGGTTGGGCTCATGAAGGGAGAGGCACGATGAAGGGGTGGGTGTCGACATGGAATAGGGGAAGCCATGGGATGAGGGGATTAAATGGGGGCACCGATGTCGTCAATAGGGTAGGGTAGGCGAGACCGGGGCTCGAGGAGAGGATGCAGACAAAATGCAATAAAGAGGGGGAGATGATAGGCGGGGAAAAGGTTCAAACTATGGGAAGTCGGGTACAAGATGAAAGTAGTGTGTAGAAAAAGAATACGAGCTCAAGAAAGATGAAGAAGACGTAACTTCCTACACATGCATGTCTCGGTTTTGGCTTGTCCCAAATTCTCTAGCACCATCTCAAATGCTTGGCATACTTTTGAGTCTCCTTCGAAAACGTCGTTGATATGTCCAGACACTCGTAGAATACCTGGATTACGAGACTTGTGAATGCACGCGATGCGTTGACCACACCAACGACATCATCAAGTATTCGTAGTAGTCATTGAAATGTCGTCTTTCAACTGGTACTATCTTCTCATCCAACTTTGCTTGATCCTTCAAGTTGATCGAAATATAACCAGTGTAATGAAGACGACGTTTGCTCTTCTCAATCATCTTATTCAGTGAACATTAGTCGATACTCTTGTGCCAAGATCCATCCTTCTAAGAGCACTCCAATGTTAGGTCGTATCCATTCATTTTGCAACAAATCATCTAACTGAGCCTGAAGCTCAAATAGAGTTGTGCGTAAAGTGCCTTCGATACTGGTTGAGTGTCTGACACCAGATCAAATAAAAAAACTCGAGGACGTGATCCAAAATAATCCTAGGAGATCATTCAAAAATACGTCCATGAGTTCTCGAATCACTTCAGCTTTCCTTGGCTCATCCTCCCTCGCAGTTGTCACTGCCTCCGTAAGTCTGGCCTGATCTTCACTGGTCCTTCTGATCTGCTTCAGTTGTTGGACTCGAACTTCTGGTGATTGAAAATTTGAATGCTACCCTCCTTACAAAAGGATGTAGCTAGAGTTCAAGCGAACAAAAACGTCATAATGAATATTCTAAGAATAAGAAGCTTGGTCGAAAGGTAATGACACACTAAAAGATGGGCGATGAAGATGAAGTGAATAAATGGTCCCACTTATGGAAGATCACTTTAAGTTGATGAATGTGGTTACTAGTAGACGGGTGTATAAAGTTATACTCAGAGGATGGAACAAAAGTCCAAGGGTTCAAAGAAGGGAATGAGTGCCAAAGAAGAGGGGTAATAAGGATACTTTACCCGTATGTCCTATATAGGTGAGAACTCGAGATGTCATGTATTCATGGTCAATTTGAGTATTGCATACTGTACATCCTGATCATACTATATTGTTCACGAGGTAGTTAGCACAGAGGAGGAGGGGTGCATGTTGTGCATGCGGTTGTCCTTGCCGTATCAGTTGTTGTTGAATCTCCAACATTCCTTTGATGACACCCATGAGTGTATGAATATTGGGAACACCACTTCTGTTGGCTCCATTTCCATCTTGAGTGTGGGGTCTGATTCGGGTTCAATATTACATATTTAACCCCCCATTTAGCCCTATTTTGTGCTCATATGATGCTACATTGTTCTCTAATTCATAAGTATTTTGTACACAATTATTTATTAGAGAAAACACTTAATTTGAGCACAAAACAGCAATTAACGAAGTATTTCTGCACTTATTATATTTTTCCTAGCTTGGTCTCGTTCTCATGATTCCAACAACTATTTATTTGTATTTTTCTGAGATCTGTGCTAATTACTATGAATTTTTGAATGCAGAATACCAATAAAATGAAGAAATATAAATAAATTTCACGCAAGAATCTTGGCGCGTGACGTGGCGGCCATCCATCGCTTCCCGCCGTATCCAACGGCCCAGCGAAGCGGGCAAAAGTGCGGCGACGTGGCCTCTTCATATCTGCGCGATTCAGATCCAACGGACGACGTTCGCCCCGACGTTTCGAAACGCAGCAGCTAAGATCGCTCCGAGCGGGGCCACGTGGCATTCATCCGACGGTCGTCGCTTCGATCGAACGGCTCTCATCGGTTCCAAAGAGAAGACGAGCAAAGCGCGGCATCATTTTTAATTCGAGCGACGTGGCGAAAGGCGGACGGTCCGATCGCCATCGTGCGGTCGAGACTTAGCCCGAAGCTGATGAAGAGCAGGCGAAATAAAGCGGTGATGTGGAGCGATGAAGGCCATGCGATCAGAATCCAACTGTAACGAAATAAGGTTGATTTCGATTCGAACTCAATTTTGAACGCGGGCGAGATCCGATAAGGAGGCCACGTGGCAGCTCTATGTTTAATCCCGCAAGATCGGACGGCCAGGATTTGTAGCGGTTCGTGGATACGGGTTTGGGTTAATTGGATGCGGGTTTTAAACCCGTTAGCTCATTAAACCCGCAATTCCAAGTATATAAGCGTATTCTAGGGTTTTTGAGCGTATTCAAGCAGATTTTGGCGTATTTTGAGCGTATTGGAGGCTCTAGGAGCCGTATTTCGTCACCACAAAATTCTGTAAAATTCCAGAAGCTATTTTCTTATTTTCAGAGAGTTTTGGTGTCTTTTTAAAGATATTTGGTGATAAATTTCTTAACTTAAACCCCGTATTTGGTGCTTTTCTATTGTATTTTGCTATTAGATTGATGTATTCTTCTATGAAACTTGTTTATTCTTGCACCAAGAGTAGCTAAATTGTTATTGTGCATGGTATGGCATAGTTAGGGGATATGATGCGTGTTTATTTGGTTGTATTCCTTGTGCTAAATCGTTAAACGTCGTTAAAGTTGTAATCTTTGTTCGTAAATCGTCTTTTTCATCTTCCAAAAGAAGTGATTGAGTTGATGATCGCCCCAAAAGGGTGAGTTTTGATCTCCCCAAAAGGGAGTTTCATACCGTAGTTTTGATCTCTCCAAAAGAGAGTTGTATATCGTATTATAACTTTAGCGACGATCTTATTGAATATTGTGCTTGAACCCCCAAAAGGGTATCTTCCGATGAATTGCTCCCAAAAGGAGAATTCATTGAGTTATAGTGGGTATTTTCCGGTGAATTGCTCCCAAAAGGAGAATTCATTGCGTTATACTCGTCAACCAAATTAATACGAATCATTGATCCTAACGAACCCATACCATGTGCATACTTTTTATAAATATTTTCATACACGAATTTCTTTGTTCGCATTGTTTACCACCATTAAAATCATCACATCGCCATCATTATTGAAGTGGTTAGTTTCTCGTTGTTGGATTTCTATTTGATTTGAGCTGTGGTTTCAACAAATTTCTTCCCGAGGATTCGACATCTGGACTCCTAGCTTTTACTACTTGTACGGACTCTTGCGCTTGAGAGAGAGCACCTTTTTGGTCCCACGGTGATGGAACGATCCAAGTTATACATTTTTCTGCGAATGTTGCTTGATGCGCGTTACGCGGAACTAATAAAAGAAAAGAAATAGTGAATATACTAAGCAACTTCAATACCCATATCTTGAATGATTGTTTTGATAGGCCAATTCCTTGGAAACAAGAAAACTAGATAAAAACGACGTGTTATACTTTCGCTTGCGCAAAACGATGCTTGCATGTTATTTATTCATACTAAAGTAGAGAAAATATCATGTGATTGATTTTGTTCATGGATGTGTATATTGATGGTCAAGATCATGTTGGAATGCGTATTATTGAGCCATGCCATGAGCAATTTGAAAGAACTTATTGTTTTATTAATCATCCAAATTAATCGCTCTTTTTGCTAGAGACTAGCAAATCGCTAGTTGGGGGGTGTGATTCGGGTTCAATATTACATATTTAACCCCCCATTTAGCCCTATTTTGTGCTCATGTGATGCTACATTGTTCTCTAATTCATACGTATTTTGTACACAATTATTTATTAGAGAAAACACTTAATTTGAGCACAAAACAGCAATTAACGAAGTATTTCTGCACTTATTATATTTTTCCTAGCTTGGTCTCGTTCTCATGATTCCAACAACTATTTATTTGTATTTTTCTGAGATCTGTGCTAATTACTATGAATTTTTGAATGCAGAATACCAATAAAATGAAGAAATATAAATAAATTTCACGCAAGAATCTTGGCGCGTGACGTGGCGGCCATCCATCGCTTCCCGCCGTATCCAACGGCCCAGCGAAGCGGGCGAAAGTGCGGCGACGTGGCCTCTTCATATCTGCGCGATTCAGATCCAACGGACGACGTTCGCCCCGACGTTTCGAAACGCAGCAGCTAAGATCGCTCTGAGCGGGGCCACGTGGCATTCATCCGACGGTCGTCGCTTCGATCGAATGGCCCTCATCGGTTCCAAAGAGAAGACGAGCAAAGCGCGGCAGCGTTTTTAATTCGAGCGACGTGGCGAAAGGCGGACGGTCCGATCGCCATCGTGCGGTCGAGACTTAGCCCGAAGCTGATGAAGAGCAGGCGAAATAAAGCGGTGATGTGGAGCGATGAAGGCCATGCGATCAGAATCCAACTGTAACGAAATAAGGTTGATTTCGATTCGAACTCGATTTTGAACGCGGGCGAGATCCGATAAGGAGGCCACGTGGCAGCTCTATGTTTAATCCTGCAAGATCGGACGGCCAGGATTTGTAGCGGTTCGTGGATACGGGTTTGGGTTAATTGGATGCGGGTTTTAAACCCGTTAGCTCATTAAACCCGCAATTCCAAGTATATAAGCGTATTCTAGGGTTTTTGAGCGTATTCAAGCAGATTTTGGCGTATTTTGAGCGTATTGGAGGCTCTAGGAGCCGTATTTCGTCACCACAAAATTCTGTAAAATTCCAGAAGCTATTTTCTTATTTTCAGAGAGTTTTGGTGTCTTTTCAAGGATATTTGGTGATAAATTTCTTAACTTAAACCCCGTATTTGGTGCTTTTCTATTGTATTTTGCTATTAGATTGATGTATTCTTCTATGAAACTTGTTTATTCTTGCACCAAGAGTAGCTAAATTGTTATTGTGCATGGTATGGCATAGTTAGGGGATATGATGCGTGTTTATTTGGTTGTATTCCTTGTGCTAAATCGTTAAACGTCGTTAAAGTTGTAATCTTTGTTCGTAAATCGTCTTTTTCATCTTCCAAAAGAAGTGATTGAGTTGATGATCGCCCCAAAAGGGTGAGTTTTGATCTCCCCAAAAGGGAGTTTCATACCGTAGTTTTGATCTCTCCAAAAGAGAGTTGTATATCGTATTATAACTTTAGCGACGATCTTATTGAATATTGTGCTTGAACCCCCAAAAGGGTATCTTCCGATGAATTGCTCCCAAAAGGAGAATTCATTGAGTTATAGTGGGTATTTTCCGGTGAATTGCTCCCAAAAGGAGAATTCATTGCGTTATACTCGTCAACCAAATTAATACGAATCATTGATCCTAACGAACCCATACCATGTGCATACTTTTTATAAATATTTTCATACACGAATTTCTTTGTTCGCATTGTTTACCACCATTAAAATCATCACATCGCCATCATTATTGAAGTGGTTAGTTTCTCGTTGTTGGATTTCTATTTGATTTGAGCTGTGGTTTCAACAAATTTCTTCCCGAGGATTCGACATCTGGACTCCTAGCTTTTACTACTTGTACGGACTCTTGCGCTTGAGAGAGAGCACCTTTTTGGTCCCACGGTGATGGAACGATCCAAGTTATACATTTTTCTGCGAATGTTGCTTGATGCGCGTTACGCGGAACTAATAAAAGAAAAGAAATAGTGAATATACTAAGCAACTTCAATACCCATATCTTGAATGATTGTTTTGATAGGCCAATTCCTTGGAAACAAGAAAACTAGATAAAAACGACGTGTTATACTTTCGCTTGCGCAAAACGATGCTTGCATGTTATTTATTCATACTAAAGTAGAGAAAATATCATGTGATTGATTTTGTTCATGGATGTGTATATTGATGGTCAAGATCATGTTGGAATGCGTATTATTGAGCCATGCCATGAGCAATTTGAAAGAACTTATTGTTTTATTAATCATCCAAATTAATCGCTCTTTTTGCTAGAGACTAGCAAATCGCTAGTTGGGGGGTGTGATTCGGGTTCAATATTACATATTTAACCCCCCATTTAGCCCTATTTTGTGCTCATGTGATGCTACATTGTTCTCTAATTCATACGTATTTTGTACACAATTATTTATTAGAGAAAACACTTAATTTGAGCACAAAACAGCAATTAACGAAGTATTTCTGCACTTATTATATTTTTCCTAGCTTGGTCTCGTTCTCATGATTCCAACAACTATTTATTTGTATTTTTCTGAGATCTGTGCTAATTACTATGAATTTTTGAATGCAGAATACCAATAAAATGAAGAAATATAAATAAATTTCACGCAAGAATCTTGGCGCGTGACGTGGCGGCCATCCATCGCTTCCCGCCGTATCCAACGGCCCAGCGAAGCGGGCGAAAGTGCGGCGACGTGGCCTCTTCATATCTGCGCGATTCAGATCCAACGGACGACGTTCGCCCCGACGTTTCGAAACGCAGCAGCTAAGATCGCTCTGAGCGGGGCCACGTGGCATTCATCCGACGGTCGTCGCTTCGATCGAATGGCCCTCATCGGTTCCAAAGAGAAGACGAGCAAAGCGCGGCAGCGTTTTTAATTCGAGCGACGTGGCGAAAGGCGGACGGTCCGATCGCCATCGTGCGGTCGAGACTTAGCCCGAAGCTGATGAAGAGCAGGCGAAATAAAGCGGTGATGTGGAGCGATGAAGGCCATGCGATCAGAATCCAACTGTAACGAAATAAGGTTGATTTCGATTCGAACTCGATTTTGAACGCGGGCGAGATCCGATAAGGAGGCCACGTGGCAGCTCTATGTTTAATCCTGCAAGATCGGACGGCCAGGATTTGTAGCGGTTCGTGGATACGGGTTTGGGTTAATTGGATGCGGGTTTTAAACCCGTTAGCTCATTAAACCCGCAATTCCAAGTATATAAGCGTATTCTAGGGTTTTTGAGCGTATTCAAGCAGATTTTGGCGTATTTTGAGCGTATTGGAGGCTCTAGGAGCCGTATTTCGTCACCACAAAATTCTGTAAAATTCCAGAAGCTATTTTCTTATTTTCAGAGAGTTTTGGTGTCTTTTCAAGGATATTTGGTGATAAATTTCTTAACTTAAACCCCGTATTTGGTGCTTTTCTATTGTATTTTGCTATTAGATTGATGTATTCTTCTATGAAACTTGTTTATTCTTGCACCAAGAGTAGCTAAATTGTTATTGTGCATGGTATGGCATAGTTAGGGGATATGATGCGTGTTTATTTGGTTGTATTCCTTGTGCTAAATCGTTAAACGTCGTTAAAGTTGTAATCTTTGTTCGTAAATCGTCTTTTTCATCTTCCAAAAGAAGTGATTGAGTTGATGATCGCCCCAAAAGGGTGAGTTTTGATCTCCCCAAAAGGGAGTTTCATACCGTAGTTTTGATCTCTCCAAAAGAGAGTTGTATATCGTATTATAACTTTAGCGACGATCTTATTGAATATTGTGCTTGAACCCCCAAAAGGGTATCTTCCGATGAATTGCTCCCAAAAGGAGAATTCATTGAGTTATAGTGGGTATTTTCCGGTGAATTGCTCCCAAAAGGAGAATTCATTGCGTTATACTCGTCAACCAAATTAATACGAATCATTGATCCTAACGAACCCATACCATGTGCATACTTTTTATAAATATTTTCATACACGAATTTCTTTGTTCGCATTGTTTACCACCATTAAAATCATCACATCGCCATCATTATTGAAGTGGTTAGTTTCTCGTTGTTGGATTTCTATTTGATTTGAGCTGTGGTTTCAACAAATTTCTTCCCGAGGATTCGACATCTGGACTCCTAGCTTTTACTACTTGTACGGACTCTTGCGCTTGAGAGAGAGCACCTTTTTGGTCCCACGGTGATGGAACGATCCAAGTTATACATTTTTCTGCGAATGTTGCTTGATGCGCGTTACGCGGAACTAATAAAAGAAAAGAAATAGTGAATATACTAAGCAACTTCAATACCCATATCTTGAATGATTGTTTTGATAGGCCAATTCCTTGGAAACAAGAAAACTAGATAAAAACGACGTGTTATACTTTCGCTTGCGCAAAACGATGCTTGCATGTTATTTATTCATACTAAAGTAGAGCAAATATCATGTGATTGATTTTGTTCATGGATGTGTATATTGATGGTCAAGATCATGTTGGAATGCGTATTATTGAGCCATGCCATGAGCAATTTGAAAGAACTTATTGTTTTATTAATCATCCGAATTAATCGCTCTTTTTGCTAGAGACTAGCAAATCGCTAGTTGGGGTGTGTGATTCGGGTTCAATATTACATATTTGACCCCCAATTTAGCCATATTTTGTGCTCATGTGATGCTACATTGTTCTCTAATTCATACGTATTTTGTACACAATTATTTATTAGAGAAAACACTTAATTTGAGCACAAAACAGCAATTAACGAAGTATTTCTGCACTTATTTTATTTTTTCTAGCTTGGTCTCGTTCTCACAATTCCAACGACTATTTATTTGTATTTTTCTGAGATCTGTGCTAATTACTATGAATTTTTGAATGCAGAATACCAATAAAATGAAGAAATATAAATAAATTTCACGTACGAATCTTGGCGCGTGACGTGGCGGCCATCCGTCGCTCCCCGCCGTATCCAATGGCCCAGCGAAGCGGGCGAAAGTGCGGCGGCGTGGCCTCATCATATCCGCGCGATTCAGATCCAACGGACGACGTTCGCCCCGCCGTTTCGAAACGCAGAAGCTGAGATCGCTCCGAGCGGGGCCACGTGGCATTCATCCGATGGTCATCGCTTCGATCGAACGGCTCTCATCTGTTCCAAAGCGAAGACGAGCGAAGCGTGGCAACGTTTTTTATTCGAGCGACGTGGCGAAAGGCGGACGGTCCGATCGCCATCGTGCGGTCGAGACTTAGCCCGAAGCTGATAAAGAGCAAGCGAAATAAAGCAGTGACATGGCACGATGAAGGCCATGCGATCGGAATCCAACGGTAACGAAATAAGGTTGAGTTCGATTCGAACTCGATTTTGAACGCGGGCGAGATCCGATAAGGAGGCCAAGTGGCAGCTCTATGTTTAATCCCGCAAGATCGGACGGCCAGGATTTGTAGCGTTTCATGGATACGGGTTTGGGTTAATTGGATGCGGGGTTTAAACCCGTTAGCTCATTAAACCTGCAATGCCTATTATATAAGCGTATTCTAGGGTTTTTGAGCGTATTCAAGCAGATTTTGGCGTATTTTGAGCGTATTGGAGGCTCTAAGAGCTGTATTTCGCCACCACAAAATTCTGTAAAATTCCAGAGGCTATTTTCTTATTTCCAGAGAGTTTTGGTGTCTTTTCAAGGATATTTGGTGATAAATTTCTTAACTTAAACCCCGTATTTGGTGCTTTTCTATTGTATTTTGCTATTAGATTTATGTATTCTTCTATGAAACTTGTTTATTCTTGCACCATGAGTAGCTAAATTGTTATTATGTATGGTATGTCGTAGTTAGGGGATATGATGCGTGTTTATTTGGTTGTATTCCTTGTGCTAAATCGTTAAACGTCGTTAAAGTTGTAATCTTTGTTCGTAAATCGTCTTTTTCATCTTCCAAAAGAAGTGATTGAGTTGATGATCGCCCCAAAAGGGTGAGTTTTGATCTCCCCAAAAGGGAGTTTCATACCGTAGTTTTGATCTCTCCAAAAGAGAGTTTCATATCGTATTATAACTTTAGCGACGATCTTATTGAATACTGTGCTTGAACCCCCAAAAGGGTATCTTCCGATGAATTACTCCCAAAAGGAGAATTCATTGAGTTATAGTGGGTATTTTCCGGTGAATTGCTCCCAAAAGGAGAATTCATTGCGTTATACTTGTCAACCAAATTAATACGAATCATTGATCCTAACGAACCCATACCATGTGCATACTTTTTATAAATATTTTCATACACGAATTTCTTTGTTCGCATTGTTCACCACCATTAAAATCATCACATCGCCATCATTATTGAAGTGGTTAGTTTCTCGTTGTTGGATTTCTATTTGATTTGAGCTGTGGTTTCAACAGATTTCTTTCCGAGGATTCGACATCTGGACTCCCAGATTTTACTACTTGTATGGACTCGTGCGCTTGAGAGAGAGCACCTTTTTGGTCCCACCAAGTTTTTGGCACCGTTGCCGGGGAGGAATGGTTTGTGACTACGGTTTATTTCATTTAGAGGACCTTCGGTGAGATCTTTCCACTTTACTGTATATAAATTTTTGTTTAATTTTTTGTACATAAACTTTTGTTTTTTTAAAAATGGATTATATGAATTTCTATTGCACGAACAATCTGTATGATGCACGGTATGCTAATGCACACAAACATAGGATGGAAAAGCTCAAGATTGTAAATTTTAGTCAAACTGATTGTGAAACTTTCTTTCAGGCCTGGAGGAGGTTCACAAACATAGTATCGAGCTATCAGCAGCATGGGTACACAAATGAAGAGCTTATGGTGTCCTTCCTAGATGGACTACGACCACAGCTGCAGGAATTATTGGGAAGCATGACGCCGACAGAGGCGTGGGAATACATGGAGTCTCTGCAAGAAAATGAAGAAACCATGGAAGAGACTTCAGAGAGCGATTCAACGGAGCCTTTGTGCCTTGATCAAGAAGAGCAAAGCGTAGACGTACCTTTGCAATCCTTGAAAGAGGAAGCTTACCTGATTATTCAGACATAGGAGGCCACATCCCTTCAATTCCAAGAGAATTTCCTTGCTCGGAGTCGGCAGATTCATAAATCCATTGAAGATCTTAATTTGATTACCGCTTGCTTAGAAGAAAATAATTCTTTTGATATTCAACTTAAAGAATCTAATACGAGTTTATCTTCTATTGCAAGAAAATCGAGCAAGCCATGTCACGTTGAGGGCACGAATAAAAATATCCACATGGCAGAAAGTGTGTGCAAAAGAAAGGATGAGCTAGCAATTTTGGATGAACGAGAGGAGGAGACAGCTAGGGACAAGGGTTTTGAGATTATCGCCATGGAGTCAGAACCATGCCCTCCTCCATTTTTGTCTCAAAATCATTTACCCCTCTCCCCATTGATCGAGCATCATACTGGGAGTAGTGCATATCTTTCAGGGAGTAGTCGTCAACTCGCTTTAATTTATTTCAACTATTTTGATGACTACATTTGGACTATTTTTTGATGAAAAAAATCGTAAACTAATTTGGACTGACATGACTCATATCTTGCAGGAAACTGGTAAACAGCTTATAGAGATGCTTGGAGTTGTGTTGCGGGAGTCCAAATTAGATTCTGGAGGAAAAATAAGCACCGAGGAGCGCAAAGAGCAAATTGAACAACTTCCTCCACCATCAAAGATTCGGGATCCGCCATTTGATCACGGTGTGTTCTTTCTAGTAGTGTAGTTTTTAAATGCTTTCTAGGTTGCTTGCTTGAATAAACTCGAACCCCTTCCGACATTGAGGACAATGTCCGTCTTTAGTTGGGGGTGTGTATGAGACCTTAGGATTTTTTAAAAAAAATAAGGCTAAGATAAGAATAAATCACCAAATATCATCTTTTAAAACTCCTTCATATGCCACAAATGCGGATGATTATACATTGATTGTGTTCTAAAAATTGTTTGTGGCTTGAGTTAATTATTTTTCCTTCATGGAGTTACCGTTAATATGCTATTCATGAAAATTTTCAATTGCCTTGATTAATATCTCGAAATAGTTTGAATTTATTTCATGCATGCTAATGTGATGAAAAAGCTTAAGTATACACGATTTTTTAAGAATAGTTTTCAAGTTGAAGAGGAATTTGGCCATTGATACTAATGTTTATATTCATGTTGATGGGTTTTGAGTTGCTTACAAAAAGATGAAGAAAAGAAAAGAAAAGAAAAAAAATGATGAATGAAGAAAAATGAATGAATAAATATGTCACTAATAGATAACTTGGTTGGCTCGAGTAGTACAGTCCGAGGGGTCCTTCTTGGCCTAATGCCATATTATCGTCTGATTTGGGAGCCATTGACCGGAAATTCACTCATTTGATGGAGCGATCCAAGTTATACATTTTTCTGCAAATGTTTCTTGATGCGCGTTACGCAGAACTAATAAAAGAAAAGAAATGATGAATATACTAAGCAACTTCAATACCCATATCTTGAATGATTGTTTTGATAGGCCAATTCCTTGGAAACAAGAAAACTAGAGAAAAACGACGTGTTATACTTTCGCTTGCGCAAAACGATGCTTGCATGTTATTTATTCATACTAAAGTAGAGAAAATATCATATGATTGATTTTGTTCATGGATGTGTATATTGATGGTCAAGATCATGTTGGAATGCGTATTATTGAGCCATGCCATGAGCAATTTGAAAGAACTTATTGTTTTATTAATCATCCGAATTAATCGCTCTTTTTGCTAGAGACTAGCAAATCGCTAGTTGGGGGTGTGATTCGGGTTCAATATTACATATTTAACCCTCCATTTAGCCATATTTTGTGCTCATGTGATGCTACATTGTTCTCTAATTCATACGTATTTTGTACACAATTATTTATTAGAGAAAACACTTAATTTGAGCACAAAACAGTAATTAACAAAGTATTTCTGCACTTATTATATTTTTCCTAGCTTGGTCTCGTTCTCACGATTCCAATGACTATTTATTTGTATTTTTCTGAGATCTGTGCTAATTACTATGAATTTTTGAATGCAGAATACCAATAAAATGAAGAAATATAAATAAATTTCACGCACGAATCTTGGTGTGTGACGTGGCAGCCATCCGTCACTTCCCGCCGTATCCAACGGCCCAGCGAAGTGGGCGAAAGTGCGGCGACGTGGCCTCTTCATATCCGCGTGATTCAGATCCAAGGACGACGTTCGCCCCGACGTTTCGAAACGCAGCAGCTGAGATCGCTCCGAGCGGGGCCACGTGGAATTCATCCGACGGTCGTCGCTTCGATCAAACGGCTCTCATCGGTTCCAAAGCGAAGACGAGCGAAGCGCAGCAGCGTTTTTAATTCGAGCGACGTGGCGAAAGGCGGACGGTCCGATCGCCATCGTGCGGTCGAGACTTAGCCCGAAGCTGATAAAGAGCAGGCGAAATAAAGCGGTGACGTGGCGTGATGAAGGCCATGCGATCGGAATCCAATGGTAACAAAATAAGGTTGAGTTCGATTCGAACTCGATTTTGAACGCGGGCGAGATCCGATAAGGAGGCCACGTGGCAGCTCTATGTTTAATCCCGCAAGATCGGACGGCCAAGATTTGTAGCGTTTCATGGATACGGGTTTGGGTTAATTGGATGCGGGGTTTAAACCCGTTAGCTCATTAAACCTGCAATGCCTATTATATAAGCGTATTCTAGGGTTTTTGAGCGTATTCAAGCAGATTTTGGCGTATTTTGAGCGTATTGGAGGCTCTAAGAGCTGTATTTCGCCACCACAAAATTCTGTAAAATTCCAGAGGCTATTTTCTTATTTCCAGAGAGTTTTGGTGTCTTTTCAAGGATATTTGGTGATAAATTTCTTAACTTAAACCCCGTATTTGGTGCTTTCCTATTGTATTTTGCTATTAGATTGATGTATTCTTCTATGAAACTTGTTTATTCTTGCACCAAGAGTAGCTAAATTGTTATTGTGCATGGTATGGCATAGTTAGGGGATATGATGCGTGTTTATTTGGTTGTATTCCTTGTGCTAAATCGTTAAACGTCGTTAAAGTTGTAATCTTTGTTCGTAAATCGTCTTTTTCATCTTCCAAAAGAAGTGATTGAGTTGATGATCGCCCCAAAAGGGTGAGTTTTGATCTCCCCAAAGGGAGTTTCATACCGTAGTTTTGATCTCTCCAAAAGAGAGTTGTATATCGTATTATAACTTTAGCGACGATCTTATTGAATATTGTGCTTGAACCCCCAAAAGGGTATCTTCCGATGAATTGCTCCCAAAAGGAGAATTCATTGAGTTATAGTGGGTATTTTCCGGTGAATTGCTCCCAAAAGGAGAATTCATTGCGTTATACTTGTCAACCAAATTAATACGAATCATTGATCCTAACGAACCCATACCATGTCAATACTTTTTATAAATATTTTCATACACGAATTTCTTTGTTCGCATTGTTCACCACCATTAAAATCATCACATCGCCATCATTATTGAAGTGGTTAGTTTCTCGTTGTTGGATTTCTATTTGATTTGAGTAGTGGTTTCAACAGATTTCTTCCCGAGGATTCGACATCTGGACTCCCAGATTTTACTACTTGTACGGACTCTTGCGCTTGAGAGAGAGTACCTTTTTGGTCCCACCAGGGTCTTCCTGCCATACTGCAAGAGAAACAAGGTAAACATTTACGTACAAGATTTATCTAGACGATCTGGCAAATAATGACATCTATATTATTCCGAGTATTTCGCAAAATACAGACCTGCATGTGCCACAACTAAAACATGTCACACCCCGCTTTCCATTATACTTAGGAGCGAGGACGTGAGCGGGTCCACATGTTCTTAAAGCAAATAAGAAGTATTTTTTCTCTTTCTTTCTTCTTTGACTTAAGCACAATAAGCATCTGTGTATTAAGCTTTGCATGCTCTTGCATTGCGATCATCAGACCAACACAGAATATCATTATTACAACTTCAATGTCTAGATTACATGTACACAAATAAGGCCTAGCATGGCCATAACAAACAGTTATACAAAAAGGAAATACACCTGAATAAAATACAACACAAATATTAAATTTTCTTTTAGCGATGTGACGCAGGCACGCCGATCCTCAATAGGGGATCTCGTACTCCTGGTCAACCTGCTCAATCTCAAGTACACTCATCTGTCTCAAACCTGACGGATATTTCACAAGATAAAGACATGGAAATATACGTCAGTGAGGGTCGCTTAGCAAGATTTAAAACGTTAGAAAAATTGACCCTCGGCAAGATTTTTAAAATAATAAGAGTATTAAACAAAAGGGAGAGTTAGAACAATTTAGGAAAAACACGTGCATAGCATGTGAATATGAGCATGCTGAAAGTTGACATATGATTTAAAGTTTACAAGTGTTAATTATGCAAAATAAGAAAACAAAAGAACGTTAGAACATATAAAGAAATATGTGCATGATGAATGATTATGAGCATACTGATAGTAATGATATGAGAGAGTTATCAATAGTTAACACAAAATTTGCTTTTTAGATAAAGTAACAGTGGTTTGCAAGTTGAACATTTTCGGTTTCTTGTGTTTGTGACTAAGTCCATGTCCGGGTAGGTAGTATGTACTTGATGCACCCTATCATTGGGGGTTTACCGTGATGCCTCTTGCCATCCCTAACTTGAAAAATGGCCAAGACGCTTGCATCCATTAGTGTGGAGTGGAGGTAGCCGTAAGGTGGTTAAGCTACATCTACGAACCCTACTACGATGGACCAACCATATCCAAAGTGTCATAACCACTCATCAACTAGTTTCCTTTCCATCTGTAATTGCTGGTTTCACAAATATGTTCTGATAGTCATGCTCTGCTCCCAGCTTAGGATAGTTAACTTTTTGATAATGGATAGATGATAAACCGTTTCAAACAAAACTGAAATGAAAGATTATTAAAACATAAACCATATCATGTCAAATTGAAACATATCACCAGGTTTATTGAACCATTTCAAATGTCTTTAAACAAACATGATTATAACGAGTTGTTATTACTGACAATATTAATGGCATTTGATAGTATATCTAAACCTGATATCTTAAAACTTGTATACAATAAAATACTTGCAATAGTATAAAGAAATGAGCACAAAAATGATTCCAACTGAGCAAATGGGTTTAATTAAGCTTAAAATATTTTTCTAAGGCTAGTAGGCAGTCTTCGAGATTTTTCAACAATTAATAGGCATTTTTAAACTATTTAAAAGAGCCAAAAACTAATTTTAAATCAAGAATTGATTTTTACGATATATTTTCAAAGATTTATTTAGAGCAAACCGTACGTCGGAATTCTTCCAACAAGGGGTCAAAACGTCCGTATTAACTAGTACTACAACATATATTTTTCTCGTACTTCTGTGTATGTGAAAATATCGTGATATGAATTTTAAAGCAAAATTAGCTTTATTGAGTTTTGCCTTTGAAAAATCATTGAGGGAGATGTACTTGCCTTTTGGCAATGAAACTAGCACTAATGAGTCCGTTTCGTCGTTTCGGATTTTCTAGGACTTCCCGTGTATTTTTCTGATACCGGTATAATTTACTATGAATTTATTACCATATCTTCTTATACTATATTAGTATATACGTATAAATATACGTATTTATATATACCTTACCATGTATATATATATCTCTCTCTCTCTTTCATACAGTGTGCGCATGAGATTCTTGGCGACGTTGGCGAGCGAGAAGCGGTGGATGGCGACGGCGCGAAGCGGAGGAGGAGGAGACGGCGAGGAACAGGGGTGGTGGAGAAGCAGAGAGTCTCGCTGGGGTCCGTTCGACGTCGAAGGAGCAGAAGACGATGAAACGATCGGCGGGTGTAGAGGGTGGTAGCGACGATGGCGGAGGCTCCGATGGTGGGGCGGTTGGGCGTTGCCTTCGAAGAGGCGGTGGGCTCGATGGAAGGAGAGGAGGCGGTGCTATGGTGGCTGCATTTTGGTGGGGTTGACGTCAGACGATGGGGACGTTCGGGGAAGGAGATGAGGCTATGGAGAGGAGGTGGCGCTATGGAGGCGGCGACGGCCGTGTCGAAGGGCGACGGGGAAGGCGACTGAGGCGGCAAGCTCGGAGGGTGCAAAGGTGGAGGTGCGGGGTTCGAAGTGGGTCGCCGGCATGGGTGCAATCAAAGGAGAGGGCAATGTTAGCTTCGTCGGGGAGGCGGCAGCGTGGAGGACCTCCGGCGTTGGTGGTGTGGTGACACGACGAGGTGGCTGGAGGGGGTTACGGGGGTTGATCGAAGCGAAGGGAAGAGTGAGTGTGAGGAGATGGGGAGCTCAGTGGGTTTGTTGTCAGTCGACGGAAGAGAGGGGCGGGCGACGTCGTTGGGAAGGAGGCGATGGTGGCTTCGCCTGGACGGAACTCGATGGGGGAGAGAGAGCAAGGGTGAGAGGGAAGTCGGGGGGGAGAGGGAGGGAGGGGGGAGAGGGAGGGTTCTGTGGGCTTGGGTTCAACGTGATGAGAGGAGAGCGGGCTGAGAAAATTGAGTGAAGGAGGAGAAGCTTAGGGGGTTTAAATAATATGATAAAATTAATATAATATTAACCCATCATTAATTAGGGTATTAATGAGGGTGTATGACAAATGAAATGGGGGATGTACCTGGGTTAAGTGGATTTAAACATGAAGAATGATTAGGGGAGCTGTCGACAGATATGGTTAAAAGCGGTAGGTGATTAGAGGTAAGTTAAGATGGTAATTAGTGATAGTAAAAAGTGATTAGTAAAGGTCATTAGTGAAAGCGAAGTGATATTATGTTGTTTTCGCACACGATTCCGAAAAATTACGAAAACATAGCCACGTGTTCTTATCGTCGCGAGGATCACAAATACGAAGTCCATTTCGAAGTTTGTGCTACGAAAGTACGAGTTTTGGGTCAAAATGTTTAGGTCGCGGGTTTGCGGGTTCTAGGTCGATTTGACTTCAGAAAATTATGAAATTAATATGGGGAGCACTAAATGATCATAGAATCACATGGTAGAAGTTTAAAATCATTTTGATAACATTTATATAGAAAAATAATTGTTTCAGCAATATCGGTAATAATTAAGTAGAATATATTATTTAAACTATTTAAACTTTTTGATGACATTTAAACTTACGAAAACATGTTATAACTAGTATGATGATATGAAAATATTTTTTATATAATGATTTGAAACCATTTTTGATATAATACTCATGACAAACCATTTGAAAATATCTTCAAAGTATAAAAATACGTAGAATATGAAAATACGTGTACTGACAAATACGGGTCGTCACGAAGCTAGCTATACGATCAGAGACGACCTATTGATACTCTCGCGGGCAGCTCGGCGATACGATCGGGAGCCACCCCCGCGGGCTGAGCTAGATATATGATCGGGGACGACCTATTGATAACCTTACAGGCAGCTTGGCTATACGATCGGGGGCCAACCCTTTGCGGGCCGAGCTAGCTATACGATCGGGGACGACCTATTGATACCCTCACGTGTAGCTCAGCTATACGATCAGTGGCCACCTCCCCTCGGATCGAGCTAGCTATACGATCAGGGAGGACATATTGATAACCTCGCGGGTAGCTCGATTATACGACTGGGGGCACCCTCTGTGTGTTGAGCTAGCTATGCGATCGGGGATGACCTATTGATACCCTTACAGGCTGCTCAGCTATGCGATCGGTGACCACTCCCTAATGGGCAGAGCTAGCTCTACGATTGGGGGACAAACTCTCTACTCTTTAACGTGGGGTATGATGCTCTCTGATTGAGGTCAAAGGTCGTTATTCAACATTTCATACTGTACATCCAAGCAATGCACGAGCCCGAGCCGTTGAGGGGGTATGCATGCAACGCTATGCCCTACAACATGATAGTTTCTTATCTACATGGTAATCCATTCATTTCTTTTGACAAAGTCCATTTATAGAATGCAAGAAGGCAGAGCCAATGTACAAAAGAAAAAATAAGGGCAATAAATTCATGAGGTGGTAGGGTCAGATGATCGACACTTCAAGGACATTGATGCAGCTACCTCTGCCGGGGCAATGTCATGCTCTTTGTCAGGCTCTTCGTCATACATTAACTTCAGCTGATCTAAGACAACCCTAGAATCATGGAATTTAAGCTGCATCTCCCGTTGACATAACAAAAAGCCTGCCTAGAATAAATTAACAATTGAACTGAGGCTCTCTTTGTATCTCTCCATAGTCTCTACGGCAATCTTCGATGGGTCGACTCATTCCAACTTAGAAAGCTGAGCTCGAAGCTCGGCTTCCTTCACCATCTATCTCTTTTTCCCTTCCAGTGATTTTCCTCAGCTCGCTTATTAAGGGTTTTCTCATTATCAGCAGTCGACCTCGCCAGAGCCAGCTCTTTAGCTCGGTGACTTGACGCGACAATTTTTGGAGCTTGACCTTCGCCTTGTCAATAACCTTCTCAGTGGTGGCCACCAGCTTTTGACTACGAGCTATACTTGCCTCATAGTTGGCCACAAACGCTGAGCGGCATCGTAGTTCTGTGACCACTGAGGACATCAACATACCATCAAGATTAAAAGAGAATTAGACATGGTATCTAGTACCATCAAGATGAATAGCAAGGCACCAACCTGGCGACTATCCCAAACCATGAAGTTAGACAACCGCTCATAGTCGACCTTTTGTAAGATAGCTTGGTCTCAGGAGAGGATAGAATTTTCAACAAGTTGGGAGGCAACCTTACAGTTCAAGAAGGCCGACTCACCCTTCCCAACGGGGTAAGTGAACTTATGGAGTCTACCTTCAGGACAACGGGGAGGGGTCTGAGGCGACCTGTCTGCCAACAGAACCGACATAAATTCGGGTGGAATTTCATCGGTCAGTGGCTCTAATGGGTGGAGACCTCCTAATGGAAAGGTATCCTCATAATCAACCGACTTAGGAGGTGGCATTGAATCATTTGAGGGCATGGAATAGGTCGGGGCTTGAGCATAATCTAAGACCGTAACCAGGGTATCGGCTTTTTCAATGTCCAGAGGAGTTGAGATTGGAATGAAGACCTTGCCTTGCCTCGTCTTTTCTTTGATACTTTCAGCCTCGGGCAAAGTACAGATTCTCTTCCTTTCTGAGCACTTAGCCTTCTTGGGAACATCCCAGGCTAATTGACTCAAGCTCCCAAAGACCTTGATCGAGCTTCACTCAGGATGGGTCGCTGGTCGAGGTGATAAGCCTCCTTCAGCCGTCTGAAGAGAAGCACAAAAGGCATCTTGCAGCTTAGGATCGGCCTGATACTCCTGTCTAACCATGCCTACAAGAGAAAAGGGGCTAGGAAAAAGCAAATGTGAACTTGAGGCTCAAGAAACAACCATACCTTTCCCTAAACAGCTCTCAGCAACTTATTGGTGGACAACATATTTGATACCGACTTGCGGCTATCGAGCAGTGTCACCAAGAGTTGGATGGCCACGTCCTCTTCCTCAGAGAGGGGTACTTCCTCGTTGGCCATAAGACCAGGTTGTTCCCAATGAGTGAGGAAGGTCACCTTACCTGGAAAAGTCATAAAAACGAAATGTTGCTTCCATCCACGGTTAGCTCTTGGAAGGTCCTTCACTAGGTGCCTCATCCTCCTGGCGGTTCTGTAATGCCACATGCCAGACACAGTGATTTTCACCTGAAATAAATAATTAAACAACGGCAAGGTCGGCTCTACTCTAGTCAATATGCAAAGCATGACGAAGCCAACCAAATAACCAACTGAATTTGGGGTCAATTGGCATAGAGAGAGCCCTAAGGAGTTCAAGACTTGAGGTATGAAAGGGTGCATAAGTAAACGAAGTCCATGGTGAAAAGCCTTTGCATACATCCCAACCCTGCACTCACCTAAGTAACAAATCCTTTCGTTCTTTTGGAGAATCCGAGCCTGATATGGAAGTCACCGATATTCTTCTTGAATTTTCTGAAGTGTTTCGGCAAACACTTTGGAGACTTGGTTTACAACCACATCATGTAAGAGTGGCTTCCTTTCATCAGCCCGCGAGATTGGGGCCACAGAGGCAATATGGACAAGAGCTAAGGCCTTCCCTTTATCCACCATGTGTACTGACTCTGAGGGTCGAGTAGCCCACTGTACCTCATCAAAGCTTGGAGGGTCCTTTGGACAAGAGATCTGGGTGGCATCGATCTTTGCTCTTCCCATTTCTTCCCACTATTCAGTGGTCTCGGATGATGATGGAGAAGCCATTGACAATAGACAATGTTCTCATATCGCAACAAGATCAAACAAGGGGAGCGAGGAGATAAGAAAGGGGAGAACTTCTATCTAAAAGCACAAGCAAGAAATTTTGTCCCTTCCCCCCTTTTCTCTAATATATTGGAAGCCATCTGTCCTCGACCGAGTTTAGCCATCCATTGTGAGGCACATGTCAACAATCTACATGCACCAATACCCCGGGCCTCGCACCATTGTAACGGCCGAATCGAAGGAACGATAATTTTGGCGGACAAAAATCAAAACTCCCACTTCGAATGTCGTGCCCATTTAATGAGACATCACATCACCCGACCTCAACCGTTGCCTCATCTGAGCTCGAGTGATGGATGCCATTATTACTATAATGAGTCGGCCCACGAAGCAGGGAAAGACACTTCATCCAAATACAAGAGCCCAGAAGGGAGGCGTTGTATCATCCCAAAAGCCCACAGGTCCATTTGAACAGTTAACCACTTACTCAGTCAAAGCACAACTCATCTGCCAGTTAAGCTCTAGAACATCAATGGATCGGTTAATAATGGATCTGTTGATACACGGGTACGGCCCATGAAACAGCATTAGGTTATTAAGGCCCAATCACAACCCAATACCGTGCAGCAATGGCCCAGGGCCCACCGACGTCACAAGGGCGG